>JAULJL010000003.1:23906307-24514759 GCA_030761205.1 Fremontodendron californicum
AAAAATGAGATTTGCAAAATTTCAAAAGATTTGGAGCTCATTTACTATTTTTTCGGGATTTTCCTTTTTGAATTACTACATAAGAAGCCCGGGATTTGGCCATTTTGCAAACGAACTCCGAATCAAGATTTTCTTTCGCCAATCTCTTCCAAATGATTAAGAATGAGACTGACAAATTTTTAGAATTTTCGGAGTCCATTTGCTATTTTTCCCAAAATTTCCAATTTTGCCTTTTTGCATCCGATACCCGGTTTTGCTCAAAACAAGTCTGATTTTCAGATTTTCTTCATGATGAGCCTTGGGCTATCCTTTTTTAATCATTCCTCATCCATTGGGGGCTTTGGTCTTACCCAGTTAGGCCATTTCTGTGATTCTTCCCGATTTCACCGAAATCCATTAAAAACCTTAATTCTCGGTTTTCTCCCGGATTGACTTTTCTTTCGATTTTTCTTGAAAGTGGCTTCTCCATTACCCGTAGTCAGTGCTTATCTTTCATTTGGAACCTTCAATTTCGACCTATTTGATCGTTTAAGCACTTTTCCCTAAATTTCTCGGATTAGGGTTTCCTTTCTATTGAATCTCCAAATCCCAACTTCCGAACTCCATATCTTTCAATGTAGACCTCGGATTATCAAAATTCTTTCACCATTTTTCAATTGAACTTAAAATATTGATTTTAAAAGTGGGTTGACTTTTTTAGTAGTTGACTTTTTGGGGTTGATTTTTTTCGGGGTTGACTTTTTCAAATTTGACTTTTTATGCTCACCCTCTTTAACTAAGTCTCGGAGCACCACCCGCAAGATGAAAAAAGTCTTTTTACACTCGAAAACATCAATATAGGAAGAAAACATCTTAATACGTTATTTTTAATTCTTACCAAAGGAGACATCTTAATACTCAAGTTCAGTATTGCTTTTCATCCCCAGACGGATGGACAATCTAAACGGACAATTCAAATTCTGGAAGATATGCTCAGATATTGTATTATGTAACTCAAAGGAAACTGGGATGAACACTTACCTCTAGGAGAGTTTGCATATAACAATATTTATTAGTCCAGCATCGACATGGCTCCGTTTGAAGCCTTGTATGGAAGGAAGTGCAGAACTCCTAGGCCCGGAAATTGTTATGATGACTGCAGACAAAGTAAAGGTAATCCGGGAAAAGATAAAAATAGCTCAAGATCGAGAAAAGAGTTATGCAGATAAACAGAGAAAAGATTTAGAGTTTGAAGTTGGTGATATGGTGTTTCTGAAAGTGACTCCTTGGAAAGGAGTAATCCGGAGGAAAGCCGGGTCCTCGATATATATGGCCGTATGAGATCATCGAAAGGATTGGCCCAGTTGCTTATAGATTGGCCTTATCGGAAGAATTGTCACGAATTCATAATGTGTTCCATGTTTCTATGCTCCGAAAGTACATTTTCAATTCTTCACATATGTTGAGGGACTTGCCTATGGAAATTGAGAAAAATTTAACTTATGAAGAGCAACTGGTTGAGATTTTGGATAGAAAGGACCAAGTTCTAAGGACTAAGACTATTCCATTAGTGAAAGTTCTTTGGAGGAATCATTCATATGAAGAAGCTACATGGGAAAGGGAGGAAGATATGCGGACTCAATATCCTCACTTGTTCAATCAAGTTGGTAAGTAAATTTCGAGGACGAAATCTTTTTAAAGGGGATAGGTTGTAACAACTGAGGTTAGGTACGATCGTGCAAAGTCAAACCCCAACAATTTTAAGGGCAAACTTGAAAAATGGTAAGAAGTTATAAGTGAAGGAAATAAGAGAATAAATGATCAAGTTGAACAAATTAAAAAGTTTAAGGGCTTAATGGTTATTTATGAAAAGTTGAGGGACCAATGTGTAATTATACCAAAAATTTAAAAATATCTTTTAAGCTCATTTTATCTCTTGAAAACTCTAGATTTTTCATTCTACTCCTCAAGTGGCAGCCGGCCTTCCTTCTCCTTATTCTCTCAAAATTTTCTTCAAACATCTTACACCAAAATTTCTTCAATAATCACATCCAAGGATAGTTTCTTGATAAATTCTTCCTTTTCTCTAGATGTTCTACATGAATATGCTAAGATTTTAGCTCTATAAACATTTTAAGGTCTGAAATTCCATCTATTAAGTATGAGTTTTACTCTCCTTTGGTATGAATTAAAAGGATTTGAAAGCATGAATTTGGTGTCTACAATGCCTAAGGAAAACAAATAATAAAGTCTTGCGATGAGACATCTTAATACGTTATTTTTTTAGGTTACGACAAATTAATTTTAAAATGTTTTACAAAACTGATTTTAATAGGTGGCCGATCACACCTAGCTAAAAAAAGATTGGTGACGACACCATGTCTTTTTACGAGGCTATTTTCATACCCTCGACCTTTTATTATTTCTAGAGGAATTAAGTCTTCTTTTCCTCTACTTCTGTTTCCCCACACTCGAACGGTTCCCCGCGATCCGGGATCACGTATCGACACCTTCGTTTTTTTAGAGGAATTAAGTCGACTTTTCCTCATTTTTGTAAGGAAAACGAATAATAAAGTCTTGCGATGAGACTTTTGTTATTATGTTATTTTTTTTTAGGTTGCGACACCGAGATTTATAAAATCATTTTCAGCTTTTAAAAAGGCTTAGAAACTACCCTAAGACAATAGCTAAATCTTCTAACTACCCCCTCTAAATGCTTTAGCCAAATTCAACCCTTATTCCTCTTTTGATTTTAAATCTGCCTCTACTATCCGGTTTTTCAACACGATTTTTTTCCTATTTTTAAAAATTCTAAACATGTAAATATACATGGGAAAAAATTGGCTTAATTTTCTGATTAAATATGACTGCCCAAAAAAATTGGAGATGTTCGAGTACTGGGTGAAAAAAACTGTTTGTCAAAACACATATTTTGCCTTTGATAAATTCATTCAAAAACCAAAATGGAAATTGTTGGAAATTGTTGCCCCTGAATTCCTACATGATATGCGCAGTTGGGGTTTGCATTGTACCACCTTGGGTATGGTGGGGTCAAAGATTTAAGATATACGGGCACGACAAGTTGGCCTTGTAGTAGTTTAGGATATAGCTCACCATAGGTGGTAGGAATGGGATCAAACTGGGGTTTTTGATCATTCCTTGGTGAACGATAGTCATTGCGCGCGAGACCTTGGGTGTTTGGGACAGTGTTTCGAGGAAGGGTTATCTATGGGGATATACCAACTGGAAACGGTTGTTGTGGTATATTTGTATAGGGGAATGGATTTTGGGTAAGGTGGTTCACATTGGGGTAGTAAGGATTATACCCTGGGTAAAAGGTGTCGGAGATGCATAAGATGTAGTAGGAGTATAAGGCTTGGGAGGTGTGTATGGTGTATAGGGGTATTGATTGAAACTGACTGCATGTGTCTCCTCCTTCTTCTTTGCAGGAAAAACTCTCTTCGGGGTAGCAGACTCACCCCCTTCCATTTTCCCGTTCTTAATGGCAGACACTACATCTCCCCAGATATCACCATATCTGCAAAGTCCTTGGTGGCACTTCCCACCAATTTATCATAATAAGGTGCTTTCAGGGTATTGATGAAAAGCACTGTAGTTTCCTTGTTGGTTAAAGGGGGTTGCAGTTGTGTAGCCAGGTCTCTCCATCTCTGAGAATATTCTTTAAAGCTTTGAGTAGCTTTCTTTTCCATATTTTGGAGAGTTAGACGGTCAGGCACTATGTCCGTCACATGCTTGTATTGTTCCATGAAAGCTTTGGCTAGATCCATCCAAGAACGGATCTTAGAACGAGTAAGCTGGTTATACCACCGAGTTGCGGTCCCTATCAAGCTATCTTGAAAATAGTAGATGAGTAATTTTTCGTCTTCATCATGTTTGGTCATCTTCCGACAATACATGGTCAGATGCGCTGATGGGTTGGTAGTTCTGTTATATTTTTCAAAGTCTGGTACTTTGAACTTTGGAGGAATCACCAGACAGTGCACTAAACTCATCTCTTTGGCATCTAGACTGCCAAATAGCTCCGCTGCTTCAACTGCCCTCGATCTTTCCTCCAGGAGTTGATATTTTTTTGAGACTTTGCCGTTTCAACCCTATTCTGTTCAATAATCTTTGCCCTTTCCTTTTCGGCTAATTCCTCAAAGTCTAGAACGTCCATATCAATTGGATAATCCCAATATTACCCCTTTTATGACCAAAATTATGTGCTTCGGTCGCTGGTTGGATGTAAATACAGGATGCTGCCCCTGTTGGAAGTTCATTTCCCACAGGCTGGGATGTCTGGCCATTCTTCTTTACCACCTCTGTTTAGTCTTCCTGATTTACTGCCCTCATTCCTGTAACTGAATTTTCTCCTGGCCACTTCTGCCTATCATGGTACTCATCATCTCCATGAGTTTGGTCATTTGTTCCCGTGACTCCTCTTGAGACTTATCCAATTGTTCCTGCAGTTCTTTTTGAATTCTTTCCATCCTTTCAATTCTATCAAGCTGGTCGTTCTCCATAGCTCTTGCTTGAGATCGAGTATTGTAGGGGTGTCAAAAGTCTGATTCTTTCAGAGTGCGACTAATTGTACCTTTAGTTTTAAAAACCATGGATTAGAAATTATTGACATATTTTTTTATTTTATTTTATAAAAATGGATGAATGAATGAATGACTAAATGTTAATGAATGAACAAATAAGTAAATGACTAAGTGTATGAATATGAATGACTAATTATAAAGAATAAATGAATGGACAAATAAATAAATGACTGAGTGTATGAACAATTTATAAAGAATAAATGAATGGATGATTATAAATATAAATGAATGAACAAACAAAATATATAAAGGAAAGAACAAATGAATGATGAATGCTTCTGAAAGTATTGGCCCCGGGATAATTCAAACCAAATGGTTTTTCATTGATTTCCTGGAACTAAATACATCAAAGAAAAAAAGATCACTACTTAAGACAATCTGATAATCTGTCTATCCTAATTTAAAAATGCTATTACAAAACACCGGTCCTTTAGTAATTCCCTCGGCTCTTGGACCTTTTTCACTGTGCTCTTTTGATTGTCTTGCTCTTCAATCTAACCCCTACTTCTTCACGGCCCTTTTACATGTCAGCAGAAGCATCATCGTGTAAGCTTTCCTTAGCTTGTTGCTCCAATTGATTGGCTCGGGCTTCCTCATGCCTTGCTCTCTCTGTCCAATAGTTATTCTCTTTCTTGAGGTTTTTAAATTCTTGCTCCCATTCCCTGGAAGTCTTGAGAGTCCCCTCGAATCTGAGCTCGAAACGGTACCTCTTGTTCTCCAAGTGTAATTCCTGAAGATCGTTTTTAGCAGTGTCCCTTTCTCTCTTGATCTTTTCCTTTTCTCTTTCTCGAGCTGATTCCCTATTTTTCATATCCTCAAGCTCCTCTTGCAATCGGGCAATTTCCTTGCTCATTTGGCCTTTTGTTTTTCGAATTGTGCCCTTGCAATTTCTAACTCTGATGGCGCTTCCTTGGGTGGCGAACTCAAGAGCTGAACTTCTTCCCGTTTGATGTCAACAACCTATCATTAACCCTCAATTCCCTCCATGTCAGGTAATCAGGTTTGATGATGTCGGCATATCTAGCTACCCCCACCCGATGAGTTTTCTTCCATGCTACTACAATCTCACGTACCTTTTTCGAGTATCCATCTTCTCCATAAGAAAATTCCAAATTACTAAGGCCATGGGTCATAGGAGTAAACTGACGGGATTCCGATTGTCTTAGTACCAGTAGTTGTGCATAGGTCACTCCTCCCTATACTCCCAATAATGGAACCGAAGCTTTATCTCCGCACTTGTACAATGTCGGCATAGGAGCTATCCATGGAGCTCTCTAAATTATCATCTTAGCCTTGATATTCCCTAATATATTGATCCAGTTCCTCAGTCCTATTTTCAAGCCAATCCCTCTTAAGAAATTCACCAATTGGTGTAAAAGACTTCCAATATGAGCGAAGAGGGAAATTCTCCTGTTTACAAAAATAGCTCTGAACCCATATGTAAAGAACCTGTATACAACCTATAAAACGCCCTTTTCCTTCCCGTCTACAGAAATTCAACGATCGGATTATTTCTGCTATAATTTTCGGGGTTGGGTTTATCCTCTGCTCAAGCCTCTCAAAAACATCAAATATCGCCACATCCACATACCCTAATATCTTTGGGAAGATAACTAAACCATAAATAGCCAAAGCAGAAATATTCCAAACTGTCTCCTTACTTGAATGGCTATGGATTAAGGTCCGTAAAGTATCCCATGATATACAGTAGCTTACCCTTTTTCGGACAACATGGCTTTCGACCCAATTTCTTTCCATTCCCAGAATTTTAGACATCTTTTTCTTGAAACTCGGCATCTTTGTATCCTTCAAATAAATACAGTCGGGAGTAACGTTCTCAATATGCAGCAAGGTCGAATATTCCTCTATGGTTGGAGTCATATCCTCTCGGTTGAAGGTAAAACATCGATAAGCGGGATTCCAGAATTGCACCACAGCTCAGATCACCTCACTACTGACCTTAACCTGAACTAACAATGCTATGTCCCCATAAGTCTGAGTGAAGGCTTCTTTTTCTGATATGTTCCATTGATTCCATATATCCATTAATTCTCAGCTAGCAATGCTGACACATATACCATCTTCAAACAATCCCCATTATCCTGCTGACCTTTCTCTGACTATTTCCTAACCTCTAAAGGCTTCTCGACCATTGAGACATTTTGGCCCTCCATGGAAGCCCTTTTGGTTGAATATTATCCCGAGACCAATAACTTTCCATGTGCAAAAAATGATGACAAGAATGCAAACAAAAAGAAAAAACAAAAAACAACAACAAAAAAAAAATTGAATTAGTAACGGGAATAAATTCGAATAATACAAAAAAAAATTCAAAACAATAATTATCCCTGAGAATGCCAACAAAATTTTGGCATTATAACACCCCTGGGACGAAATACCAACACTTATTACGGACATTGTGATGTACGTTCATCATTGTCCGATTTTTCAAAAATAAACTTATTCAAAAAGCAGAATAGAAGGTAAAAAGGATTGAAAATATTCCTCCATGTGTTCTTAACTTCGGGAAATCTAATTGGAAATCCGGCATGGCTTCGCCTAGGTTCCCTATATGAAGGTGAATCAGTTCTAAAAGCCCTAAATTGTTCCTCACTGTCACCGATGAGGGCTAGTAAGGTACCCCGATAAAAGCGGGTTCAATTCGTTAGATTCTATTTCCCTAACCCATGCGGATTGTTAATCACGAAGGCTTAGGTAATTTAGTACTCCAGAAGTGTTTCACTAGCCCATGCGGATTGTTAATCTTGAAGGCTTAGTTACTTTTCTCCCACTTAAAAGGGGAACTCGGGTATAGGATTCATGATATTCAAATGCACGTGTAGTATGTGAGGAGAAATAACAAACCTTTCACTACCTATTCTACATCCCTTATTCTAAATGCCCCAACAAGATTAAACACCATAAGCCATCAATTAATCAATAAATGAATATATGCACCAAAATAACCAGAGAACAATTATAATATGTATACACATGAATATGGACAAATTTAAAAACATTTTATTATTTTTGAAACTATGTTTTTTTTTTTAATGTGGGAATTAAAATTAAATACCAATTAAACCAACAAAATCGAGACTTTGATAACACATGACTAATTCTAGACCTGACACTCTAATATGTCCCCAGTGGAGTCGCCAAGCTGTCGCAACCTAAAAAATAACAAGTCTCATCGCAAGACTTTATTATTCGTTAAGCGTGACATTAAAAAAAAAACTGAGGAAAAGTCGACTTAATTCCTCTTGAAAAATGAAGGTTTTGAAAATGACCTTGAAAAAGACATGGAGTCGCCACCAATCTTTTTTAGCTAGGTGTGATCTGCCACCTATTAAAACTGGTTTTATAAAATATTTTAAAATTTTAAAATGTTAATTATTTCAAAAGAATTAATTATTTGAAAAAGAAACATTGAAAATTAATTATTTCAAAAGAATAAATTTTGACCTTTTTGGTATCGAAAATTGTCCCTTAAAAAATCTTTCCATTCGTTCTGAAGAATTTTTAAGAGAATTTCTTCACCTAGAAATCTCTCGAAAATCAACCATTCGTGATATCCTTGACTTTCATCATCAGAAAAGATCTCCATTTATTATTTTCATTTAATTAATAATCAATTTTATAAATTCAATTAATTAGTAGACATAATATAATTTATCTAAGTTAATTTAAAAAATTATCCTAATAAATAAATAATTAATAAACAATAATTTACGTAAACTAAAAAAATCAAATAAAAGTTAATCATAAAAATATACTTGCAACAATCAAAACTAAAATAAAATTAGTCCAAAATTCAATAAATAAAAAAAAATTAATGATGCAATTTAATTTAAACAAATCATAAAAAAAATGAATTAAAAATCAAAGAAAAAAAAAGAAAAGGAAAATAGCTACAAACGGTTCGGGTCGGCGCGCGAATCCCCTCGACCCGACCCGTTTGTAGTTTATAAAACACACCTTTTTTTTTGTTCACTTTCTCACCTTTTAAAAAAAAAAATCTTTCTTCTTCTCTCTGACCTCTCTCCTTAAAAACACCGTCGGCCAGTTCTTCACAAACCCAGATTTTGATCACCATTCGCCGTTGCTGTCGTCGCTCGTAGTCGATCATTGAACCCATAAAAATCTCAAAAAAAAATACCAAAACTTCCTTTCGCCCTCTACTACTCAAAAATCAACTTAGTTTTTCCAAAATCACCTCCGAAAATCGTAGATCTGAGTTTAAAAATCCGAAATCCCGAAATTTAGATTTTTCAATCGGGCTCCATTCACCGTTGGATGGTCACTAAATTTTAGCCGAACCTTCCTCTGATTATTTCCTAGGCTTTCACCGTTGGATTTCTCAAAATAACACCTCAAACTCAAAAACCTAAGAATTTCGAATCTAAAACCCTCACAAAATATTTCTACCCTTTTTCATACTGAATTTCTTCCATTTTTTTGCCTTTTTCTATACTGATTATGCTCCGAATTTTTTTCCTTTCTCTGTTGAATCCAAGGTCCTTTTATAGGAAAAATCCTGAGAGAGTTCTAGTGCACTTTGATCTGGAGTTCTAATCTGATCAGGATAAAAAATTATTTTTTATCACAACTTTAAGAGTTTGAGTTTAATCCAAAGAAGAGTTTCAATTCTGTCAAACTTGTGTTTCTTCATATTTTCCTCTCTTTTTTTCGATTTTCCACCTTTTTCATTTTTTGATTTCTTTTTTTACTTTTTTTATTTAATTTTGCAAATTAAAATTAAAAAATAAAACTAAAATTAAAATTAATCTTAAACTAAAAGTTAGTGTTAAAACAACCACGATAAAAACGGGTGTCTACAATCCTAATTCATTTACATATTTGTAATATAACGTAGTGTACAAATAATTATAATAGAATACACATATCAATGACTTATTTTATATACTTTTAGAAAATCACATGACAAGACTTAAGAAATTATACATTTAAAATAAAAATAACATGTATAACGATAAAAGATTATATAATTTGATCTAAATTACATGATAAGATATTATTATAACATAACGTACAAATCATTATGATAAAATACACATATATTATTATTAACAACCTATTTTATTTACTTTATTTTAAATTACATGAGAATGGATTATACTTTTAAAATAAAAATAATAAATTTATTTTAAATAATTTGTATAATGATAAAGAATTTTATAAGATTATCATAAGTATATCCATGATAATTAAAATGTATAATTTATTTTAAATCTTATTATAAGATCATCATAATTAATATAACATTTTATATTTATTTATGAGATTATTATATGTTTAAAAGACTATTTTAGTTTTTGAACAATTATCTTGAAGTCTTAAACAATTAATTTAAAAAGGTTATTATGGTAATAATATAAAAAAACTTACTTATAAAAAATACAACAAATTTACTATTTATCCAATCCAACAGTTTAATTTAAAATAAATATATTAAGATTGATTTACAACCGATTTATTAAAGTTTTAATTCCTAATACCCTAACACTATATATAATAACATCAAACTTCTTTTTCATTTTTAAGTTTTCCCCACAAATGCATACTTTATCATATTCAAAAATGATAATTACAAGTTATAAAATTAAAATAAATTAATAATATATGTTATAGTTATTATTTTTATTAAATCAATATTTTTAAAATAAAATTATACCTAATTTAAGTTCAAATCATTTTGGACTAATTATTCAGGTCTAGCTTTGAGTCAATTCGGGTTTGAGTTAATTTGGATTTGGATCATTTCGAATTTAGATCATTTTCGATTTTGGGTTGGATTGAGTTCGAGTTGTTGACTTTTTTGGTCAAGTCGAATTGGATCGGATTTAGGTTCCAATAAATTGATCAAATTTTTTGAGTTCGGATCAGAGATTTACTAACAACACTCCAACATCTCCATCAAATTTTCATATCTCATTCATCAGGGGCGGCTCCTCATGGGAGCCTGAGGGGCCTTGGTCCCCTCAAAATTTTTAACTTTTTTTAGTATTTATATATATTAATATTAAATAAATTTAAATTGACTCTAATTAATTTTATTTATTTTATAATTTAATTTTATACATTATTATAATTAAAAAAAAAGTTGAATCATATTATTATTTTTTATTTTTGTACCCATCATTTATTACTTACAAATTTTTAAAACTAAGTGACTTGTTATTAGTTTTAAATTACAATCATGTGAACTTAATAAAAATCAATTTAATTTTTTGAGTTTTAACAAAATTTCAAATATTCAACCAAAGTACCAAATATGTGTTTTTTCTTTTCTTTTCTTTTCTTTCTTGCTTATTACAATTTCTCTTTTTCAAATAATTTTACTGTAGATCTCTATCGCATATTGTCATGCAATCTTGTTTCAAAAATATATATTTCAAATTGGAAACCACTTTATAAAAGGTTAAAATAAAATCATAATCTGTAATTTCAAAATTTTCAAGTTTATTCTTTTAAAATTATATTTACTTTTCTTGTCGATGAAAAATATATTGTTTAATAATTAGTTTATTTACTTTTTATTTCAATTTTAAATTGCCAAAAAAAAAGTTCTCATAATTCATTGAAAGGCTATGTAATTAGTAATTTTACTATAAATAGTAATACATGCACTTATCTCGTACATTCATTTCACACACTCACTTCTTATCTACTTATCTAGAGACTTAAGTGAAAAGTACTAAAACTTTTATGAGTTATAATAAAATTTTGAATTATCTAATATATATATATATATAATAGAATTTTAAAAACTTATATACTATATGTGTGTGAAATGAGTACAATATTAGATGAATGTATATGGTTTTTTTCTTTTACTATTAATTTGAAAGTCTTTCTATCCTTAAAGTCTAATGCTATCATAATAATACTTTTATTTTATAATTTTATAAAATTGATTACTTTTTATTAATATATTATTTACGTGTGTGTGTATATATATATATATTTAAACAAATCTAATATAAAGTATAATATTAATTAATCCTTTCAAAATCAAATGTCAAGATCCGTAAATGTCATTTATTCTTTTTCTTAAAAGAAAAAGCTAGAATTTGAAAATAGAATACTTAAATGTTACTTTTTAAGGATACTAGATAAATACCCGCGTTTTACTGCAGGGATGCTATCAGATTTGAATTGATATTTTATAACAAATTTGAAAAATAAAAAAGCAAGAGAAGTAAAGATAATTTAGAAAATTAATAACTTCTATTCTCATACGACACTTAGTATAAAATTGAGAGTTATTTGAATATCAATTAGATCCGGCAATTTCAGACACAACATAATTATAAGATACAAACATAACATGAGAAAAGTAATTAAAACACGACATGACACAAAAAAATAACATGAATACGACACAAATACACGAACGTGTCAAAATCTACATAAAACGAATTATTAACGTGTCAAAATTTATATAAATATATAATACCCTGAATATGATTATAATAGGAAAAACAACAGGAACATGACGACACGCGACATAAATTTGGGAGTTATTTGAATAGTGTCAATTAGACTTGACAATTTCGGACACAGCATGATTATACAACACGAACACAACATGAAAAAATAATTAAAATAGGACACGAAAAATAACATGAATACGACAAAAATTCATGAACATGTCAAAATCTACATAAAACGAATTCTTAACGTGTAAAAATTTATATAAATTTATAATACTTTAAACACACGATAAAATAACACGAACATGTTACGAACTTACAAATTTTTCTCTAAATTAAATCATTATGACAAATTATGAAAAATATGAGATGAATTGGGACACGACATGAACACACATAATTTTCTCTAAATTGAATCATCATGATAAACTATGAAAAATATTTGGATGAATTGAAATATGACACGAACACATGAAAAAAAAATTAAAATACTACACTACACGAAAATAACATGAACACAACACAAATACACTAATGTGTCAAATCGACATAAAAGAATTATTAATATGTAAAACTTTATATAAATTTATAATACTTTGAACATACGAAAAAATAACATGAGCACGACACAAAATAATATGAACACGAACGAATATCCGAACATGTCAAAATCTACATAAAACGAATTATTAACATGTAAAAATTGTATAAATTTATAATATTTTAAACACAAAATAATACGAACACAAAACGACACAAATATAAAATTTTTTCTCCATCTTTCTTTTTCATTTCATTTCATTTCCTTTTCTTTCTTTCTTTTTCATTTCTTTTTTTTCTTTTTAATAAAAAAAAATTAAAAATACTCGAACTAACCCCAAACTTTTAATACTTAATATTTATACTTAGTTGTCAATTAAATCATGATCCAAAATCCTCAATTCTGTTCGATCATTATTTTTTTACTGTTAGTGATAGATGACTACATAAATCATAAGATAAATTTGGGTACATATCTCATTCATTCTTTTACTTTTTCTAAAAAGTGAAAACACAAACACCCATTTTTTTCCGAATTCCATTTATAATCTTTCCCTTTAGCTCTCTCCAAAAATGTCAAACTACGCACCGGAGTCAAACACAGTTGTTACACCGGGTAAAGAGGAATTGAGGACAATGATTTTCAAACCAAAAGAAAAGATCAAAGACAGCATAGTAATAGTTCTTGTCCATCCATACTCAATCTTGGGTGGTTGTCAGACTCTTTTAAAGGGGATTGCTTCTGGGTTAGCTGAAAAAGGTTAGAGGCTGTTACTTTTGACATGAGAGGAGTTGGAAGGTAAACTGGAAGAGCTTCTCTTGCAGGTTTTGCTGAGGTCAATGATGTTATTGCTGTGTGCAATTGGGTTTCTTAAACTCTTTCTGACTAGATCTTGTTGGTGGGTTCTTCTGCAGGTAAAATATAATTTTTTTATTTGCTTTTTTTTTTTGTAAATTTCTTGATTTTGGTATGAAGAGTTATTTTTGGGTTTTGAGTATTTGATTAGATTGTTCATATGGAATTTAGATCCCATTAAATAGGTATTAGATTCTTATATGCATAATTTACTTTAAAAAGGAAGAAACAAAATAAAGTTAACTTCTTTCTAGCATTGAAAAGAAAGTTGATAGGTCACGTTCTATTTCTATTATTTATAGGCAGATTTAAGTCTAACTTGTTGGTAAGTGCGAATCATGTAATTTGATTAGAAGGGGTATTTTTGGTTTAGGCTTATCAATGATTTCAGTGTTGTTTGTTGATAAATTTGTTACTTGCCTTTTTTTTCTTAATTATAAGGATGACATTCAGAGTCAATTGTGATCTTCATGTTTTGGTTAGAAATGGTTCCAGTTTTTAGGATCAGTGCTTGGAAAACTCAACAGATGGGTAAATGAGTAGTAAATGTTTGGTTTATAGTTGTCTTAGGAAATGATTTGTTGGAAATTTTGATCTAATACTCAATTTTTGGAAAAGCATGCCTCTCTAAAGTTGCTCCCATCACCATAAAAAAAAAAAAAAAAAACTTATTTGAAGGTGTGCTTAATGACCAAATCTATCTTAAACTTGAAACTAGATGTTTTGAGTGGTACAATACTGGTTGGTCAACTAACTACAGATACAGTACAATAGTCTATTCATAGCCACACCTTGCCACCGAGAAAAGAGGTTTTAAATTCATTTCCTCTTCTTGATTTTACTGTAGAGTGTAGATATAAAATCAATCTACAATGATCAAAGGCAGTAGCTGTTAGAGTGAAATAATTACCCTTGACTATAGTTGATTCTGTAGATATTCACCCTTGACTATAGTTGATTCTGTAGATATTTAGTTTCCTTGTATGATTAAGATATTCTTGTAATCTGGCAGATAATCTGATAGCCTGATTATCTGCCTTAGATAGCGATTTTATTTTTTTAATTAGTTTATATCTTTATGACTTATTACTGTATATATTGGTGACCTTCTTTGTGAATAAGATATCAGAAAATTCATCAATCATTCTTTGCACTTCCTTCTTCACTGCGTTTATCAGTTTTAACATGGTATCAGAGCTAAGATCCTAGAAGGCGATATTTGCTAACCCAACAACCCGAAAAGATGGCTACACTAACTGATTTGGTGGAGCTGGAAGCACAAGAACTAGATCCAGACGGCTATTCTTGAGGACTTGACAACCAGGATGGCTCAAGTCCTTACCCAGAACTAGACCCAGACCCAAAACCCATTCACCAACTACGAAACTGCTACTACACCGATTGGTATCAAATTGAACGGTACCAACTACGCTCTATGGTCCCAAGTTGTCGAGATATATATCTCAGGAAGAGACAGTGGGATATATTAATGGCGATCTCCCTCAACCAACACAAACCGATCCAACCTTCAGAAAATGGAGAACAGAGAATGCAATCGTAAAAGGATGGTTGATAAATTCCATGGACCAATCATTAATTGGAAATTTTATCCGATTTCCAATGGCTAAACAGGTATGGGTTCAATTGCCACAACATATTTTGATGGAACTGATACATCTGAGGTGTATGAATTAAAAAGGCGTGTGGCCCGAATGAAATAAGCTGGAGGATCCCTTGAATCCTACTATAACAACCTTCAAGGTTTGTGGAGGGAAATTGATTTTCATAGTCCGAACCCAATGGTATGTGCTCATGATATACAAGAGTGGAATACCCTGCTTCAAGAAGATCGAGTGTATACTTGCCTGGATGGACTTAATGATAGACTGGACAAGATTTGAAGTGATGTTCTTCGATTACAACCCTTTCCCACGGTAGAACAAGCCTATGCCTATGTTCAACAGGAGGACACCAGGCAGGCAGTAATGCTTGCAGGCACAGAGGCTACGACAGGTGCTGTGATGGAATCTAAAGGACTACAGATAGTCAAATCTGGGTCTCCATCTTCAAATGGTGGAAGAACAAATGGACTCACAAAGACCAAGGGGTCAACTGGCGGTGGGGGAAGTGGTTGTACTCACTATGGAAACATGAAACATACCCGTGAAACCTGCTTTAAGTGACATGGGTATCCAGAATGGTGGAATGAACTTAAGGCACAAAAGTAGAAAGAGGCCCCCGACGGACAAGGACGAGCAGCCTTGGTGAATACAGAACCCCAACTATCTCTCATTCCACAGTTTGATTCAAAGGATGAACCAACAACCACTATTGGTGATCAAGGTAACTGTAGTTATGCATTATGTACTTCTACTAAAGGTGAGAGTACATAGATTGGATAATTGATTCAGGGGCTACAGATCACATGGCTTTTTCTTCCAATGACTTGGTCAAGACTACACAACCTAAACGAACAAGTATCGCCAATGCCAATGGAGTGAAATATTCGGTTACAGGGGCTGGAACTGTTACATTATCCCCTTCTCTTTCCTTGTCAATTACTTCACTAGTACCGTCACTTTCAAACAAGTTATTATCTGTGAGTCAAGTAACTGAAGAATTAAACTGTGTAGTTTTGATGTATCCTACTTTTTGTCTATTTCAGGATATTCTCACGAAGGAGATCATTGGGCATGGTACTAAGAGAGAAGGGTTATATTACATGGATGACTTCAGTTTTGGCCAGGAGAATAATATGCAACGGCACTCGATAGGGGTGAAGGAGAAACAGATTTGGTTGTGGCATTATCGTTTGGGACATCCATCTTTTTGATATTTGAAACATTTGTTTCCAAACTTATTTTCAGATGTGCATGACTCAGACCTCAAATGTGAGACTTGCATCTTAGCTAAAAGTCATCGTGTACCTTTTCCCATAAGTTTTAATAAAAGAGAAAGTCCATTTGCTTTGATTCATTCTGATGTTTGGGGATCTTCCCCTATTACTACTACCTATGGGATCCGTTGGTTTGTGACTTTTGTTGATGATTGTACTCAAATGACGTGGCTGTATTTGCTAAAACACAAAGATGAGGTGTTTGGTGTGTTTCAAGCATTCCATGCCATGGTTGAAAATCAATTTTCAGCTAAAGTTCAGATACTCCGCTCAGATAATGGAGGGGAGTATGTTAGTCAAGAGTTTAAGGCATATTTTCAAGAGAAAAGACTTCTTCATGAAACCTCTTGTGCTCGAATTTCACAACAAAATGGTGTGGTTGAACGGAAAAACAGGCATATTTTGGAAACAGCAAGAGCCTTGCTAATTGGAGCACATGTGCCAAATAGATATTGGGGTGATGTCATTGTTACAGCGGTACATCTTATGAACCGAATGCCGTCAAAAGTATTGAATTTCAAGACTCCATTGCAGGCTCTATCCAATCATGTCACCTTACCATCTGTGATGCTTCTTCCACCACGAGTATTTGGATGTGTTGCTTTCATTCATCTTCACAAAGAACAACGGACTAAACTCGAACCTTGTGCAGTTCGTTGTATCTTTGTTGGATATGGCACGGGGAAAAAGGGGTATCGGTGCTACAATCCATCTACTAAACGAACCTAGGTCACCATGAATGTTACTTTTTTGGAGTTCGAGAAGTTTTTTCGTCACCAAAATCTACTTCTATTCTTCAGGGGGAGACATGGTATGAAGAACAGAAGTGGTGGGATTGTCCCGGCATTGAGGAAGTAATCAGTGATGCAGAAAATCCAGAAAACCCTCTCTTTCATGTACCAATCGATCCTTCTCTTGAGAATATCCTGGTGGATCTCCATGCGAAAAGTCAGATTGCTCGATTGGAAGGATAAAAAAAAAAGCCGAAACAGCAAACTTGGCGTCGCGGCGACCATCTCCTAGCGATGCGGTGCCTGACCTCCCCCCTCGGGAGCCAAATGAGGCAGAGGCCTCAGCACTGTGGCGCTATCCTACCAGCGCAGCGACGCTAGGCCAGGCAAAATACTCGACGTCGCGGCGCCAACATCCCAGCGCAGCGACGCCCGGCCAATTTTATGAGGACCCCGTTTCTGAGGTGAGTTCTGAAACACCGTCTTCCAATACTGTTTTGGATACTCCTATTGGTTATCACTTACCTTTCAGGCACAAATAGGGGTAAGCCCTCAGCTCGATATTCTCCTGAGATTGAGGAAAAAGGATCAAAGTACCCGATCGCTAACCATGTGAACACTCAGAGATTATCTAAACCTCTCAAAGCCTTTGCACTTACACTGTCTTCTTTCCATGTTCCTTGCGGGATACATGAAGCTCTGTCAGATCCAATGTGGTCACAAGCTAACTAAGATGAAATGGAAGCACTTTAGAAGAACAAAACTTGGAGTATTGTTCCTCTGCCTAAAGGAAAGAAAATCGTTAGATGCAAGTGGGTGTTTTCTATTAAACATAAAGCAGATGGTTCCATTGAAAGATACAAGGCAAGATTGGTGGCCAAGGGATATACACAGACATATGGCATAGATTATCAAGAGACATTCTCACCGGTAGCAAAATTGAACACTGTAAGAGTCTTGCTGTCACTTGCAGCAAATTTAGATTGGCCTTTACTCCAATTTGATGTGAAAAATGCCTTTTTACATGGAGATCTTGAGGAAGAAGTGTATATGGATATCCCACCATGTTACACTACACCATCAGAAACAAAAGTCGTCTGTAAGCTGCAAAGGGCATTGTATGGATTGAAACAATCACCTCGTGCATGGTTTGGACGATTTAGCTCGGTAATGAGAAAGTATGGTTTTCAACAAAGTAAGTCAGATCATACCTTGTTCTTAAAACATACAAAGGGAAAGGTAACAGCTTTGATTATATATGTGGATGACATGATTATTACAGGAGATGGTGGAGAAGAAATTTTCAAACTTCAGAAGCAATTGAGCATCGAATTTGAGATGAAGAATATTGGCGGTCTTAAGTACTTTCTGGGAATTGAGGTGGCTAGATTAAATCAAGGTATATTTTTATCATAAAGAAAATATGTCTTAGATTTATTAACTGAAGTAGGAATGATTGATTGCAAGCCAGTTGAGACATCAATTGTTCAGAATCACAAACTTGGTGAGTACCCGGATCAAGTTCCTACTAACAAGGAGAGATGTCAGAAGTTGGTAGGAAAATTGATCTACTTATCTCATACTCGTCCAGACATAGCCTATGTTGTTAGTATAGTTAGCCAGTTCATGCACAATCCTAGTGAAGATCATATGTTGGCAGTGATTCGGATACTACATTACTTAAAGTATGCTCCATGAAGAGGACTTATGTTCTCTAAAAATAATCATCTCACTATTGATGGGTTATACTGATGCTGACTGGGCAGGAGCTGTATCTGATAGAAAGTCTACAGCTGGGTACTTTACTTTTGTTGGTGGAAATTTAGTGACATGGAGAAGTAAAAAACAAAATGTTGTGGCATTGTCAAGTGCTGAAGCAGAATTCAGAAGAATGGCTAAGGGACTCTGTGAACTTCTCTGGCTGAAAAGGTTGTTAACCGAGATTGGTTTTCCACCAAACTCTGAGATGAAGTTGTTCTGTGATAACAAAGCGGCAATAGAGATTTCTCACCATCCAGTTCAACATGACCGCACCAAGCACATTGAAGTTGACAGACATTTCATCAAACAAAATCTTGAAGAAAAGATCATTATATTTTCGTTTGTCAAATCAGAAGATCAACTAGCAGATATGCTTATCAAGGTTGTCTCTAGTAGAAGCTTCCAAAGCTCACTAGACAAGTTGGGCATCAAAAACATTTACACTCCAACTTGAGGGGGAGTGTTGGAGTGAGCAATAATTACCCTTGACTATAGTTGATTCTGTAGATATTCAGTTTCCTTGTATGATTAAGATATTCTTGTAATCTGGCAGATAATCTGATAGCCTGATTATCTGCCTTAGATAGCGATTTTATTTCTTTAATTAGTTTATGTCTTTATGACTTATTACTGTTTATATTGGTGACCTTCTTTGTGAATAAGATATTAGAAAATTCACTAATCATTCTTTACACTTCCTTCTTCATTGTGTTTATCAGTTTTAACACTAGCTTCAAAAGTTAAGTTGGGGGATTTTTATTTTGCTGAGTCTAAGGCAATTTGGGGAGCTCTGTTGGCTATATGCTACACTTTATTTATAAAGGTGAAGCTTGCCTGAGTTCTCTTTTTGGCTAGTTCTAAGACAAATTGGCGAGTTTTGTTTCCCTAAGATGCTCTACTTTATATATAAGGGTGAGGGGTTGCCTGGATACTTACTACCGGCCAAGTCGAAGGCAGATTGATGAGTTTGCTTCCCCTCCATGCTTTAAGTTGCTGAATTACTTGTTTATTGTATAAGTTTGACTGATGTTTTTCCTCGAGTGGTAAATGAACTATTGGATATGTAGTTTTTATTCAATAAAGATTAGTCACTGATGTGTTATGGGTTTTGTGCAGTATTTGTGCTTACAGCTGGTGTAATTCCATATACTGAAAAGTATTGGTCTTAGTTATCAACTGTTTATGTTTGAAACAATTCTATTAATGACGGTGAGGGAAGAGTTTTAGATGATAGATTCAGTTAGTTTTTGAAAAGGTGATTTGTTGTATAATTTAAGTATGATAATTATGCCATTGAGTTTTTCAAAGGTCATGCTTTTTATATATTATAAAAATGATCATTTTGAGGTATCAAGTGCTCTTATAGTTTTATTAGTTATGTGCATGGATTGCTTGGTGTGTCCTGGTAAATCACTCAGCTACAGTCGTAGAGACCCATAAAACTGATCTGCTTAAAATAAATAGGCTTTGCTTTTTACATTGATTTTATGTCGCTGGTCAGGGATAAATGGGTGCTTTTTAGAGGTCAATACTCATTTCTCATTCTTCTTATAAAGTTGATAGTCATGAAATATCTTGAGTGCTGGTTTCTGATTTGTTGAGAAGGGGCAAATATTAAAAACAGGAGGTCCACAGAAGAAAGAAACAGAAGAATAAAAAAAAGAGCAGAAGAAATAAGTTGACTGCTGTAAACTTCTTGTATATGCTCAACATTGGGTTTTGCAATAGGGACTAATGAGGATGTTCTGAACAGCCTGCTTGTCAGTGGCCATGTTCAATTGGATTTTCTGAAGGATTCACAATTCATCAGTATCATTCCTGAGCCATGTGATTGCTATTTGTATTCAGCATGCAAAACCATCATTCAGTATTGCATTATAACCTCAAATGTCAATTGATAGGATATTTACAGTATCATTGCAATTTGCAATGTGATATTGCACCAGTTAGCATAGTTCTTGGACTTCGAAAGTATATATAATGGCAGTTAAGTTAACCTCATGCTTTGTTACAGGGGAGCCAATTGCAGGTTCTGTAGTTGTGGACTATGTAAGTCTGGAGTACCCTTTTGGCATGATGGCCTCAATCCTTTTTGGACGACACCAAAAAGCCATCCTGCAATCCCCAAAGCGGAAACTCTTCGTCATGGGAACTCGGGATGGATTTACAAGTGTGAAACAGCTCAAGAACAGGCTGAATTCTGCAGCAGGACGCAATGAAACACATTTAATTGAAGAGGTTAGCCACTTTGAAATGGAAGACCCTGCTTATGATGCTTAGATGGTGAATCTTGTCCCTAAATTTATTGCCTCATTGTGTAGGACAAACAGCCAGTTCTTTAGACTAGTGCTTGATGAATTGCTATGAGAAATTTGCTCCCTTATATATGCTGATTTTTAGATGTTGTGTTTTGCAGGAAATTTAGACCTTTGGTTTCTATGCTGTCTGATCAAAGTGAAAAAATGGGTCCCACTGAACATGGCTGCAATCAAATGAATAAGATAAGGAGAGAGGATAAAGCAAACAAAATGAACATAAACTTCTACATGGTCAGGAATATTCACTAGTATTTTAACAAATTTATATAAGCATTTTCCTAGCTTATAGTTAAATTAAAGTTACAATAAGACGAAATCCGATGAGCCTGCTAACTAAAAAGATTATGAACCAAAAGAAATGGTGTCATTCGCCTAGCTGGTAGAAAGTCCAGGATAAAACAAAGATACAAGAGCGCTTCAGGTAGACGCTACTGCTACTGGATATACAAAGCTGGCTAAAATCGCATGTCATAACCCCAAATCTTACTGCGAATCTCTTGCCATTTTATTGCCGTCAGACCTTTCAATCATTCTACCTTCACCCATCTCATCGTAATGCCGTTTTCTCCATGCTCTTTCTTGATCCATTGACTGTCCTTGTGAGAATAGATGCTCTCCATCTGATTTGAAGCCAAACAAATAAATAAAAATAACAAATGTGCAGTCTTTCTTCACGAATAAAGCTCTATAAAACAACCTCTCAACTGCTTTGAGCCATATGCCCCCATAAATTAAGGTAGAGAAAACTCCCTTTGCGGCACATTAGAGAGGTCACATAAGCTTAAACATGTCACAAATGTTATATTTTTTTTAAACTTGGAACTATGTTTTCATCTTGCTGCTGTTGAAGTGCTGGAACTACAGTTAATTGACAAGTTAAATAATGAGGCAGGCTTAAGACAGAAGCTATGCTATATATGATGTATTCTCGCCTGTTTGAAATTTGTGTATCACTGCATTCATTCTTATGAGAATGATAATGGGGAGGAAAACAATAATTAATTGGAAATCTATACACCTTTGCCACAGATAAAAATGGACATCCAAAAGCTACAATTAGATTATACAACAGACGATGGTGCATCCTTATTTTAACTATTATATAACATAATGGTATGTAATTAGTTATTACCACTTTCACCGTCAGATGCATCTTCAAGCCTCGCAATTGCATCAACTAGGGTTTGTTCATGCTCCTGCAATGACGAATATCCATCATGATTGCTGCAATAGCTAATATAGAACAATGCAAGAAAATCATTAGAAGACAATACTTACTTTCACCACTTTCTTTGCTTTCTCAAACTCTATGGGATCAGGATGGCTTGCACCAAAAACTTTTTCCACCTGTTCAAAATTTTCACAATTAGGAAAAAAGTGCACACCACATTTGAGAATTGCAGTCTATTAGATGATATTACAGTCGCAATCATACCTCCTTAATTAGAGTATCTGTATGAAGTATCTCAATATCACCCAAAACCTTTTTCCCAACACCATTTTGCGTCAAATGAAAATCTTTTTTGGCCTGACCCTTTAAACTCCCTCTACCTCTTCCTGCTCCGGCAACCCCACCACCACGAGCCATGGACTTCTTAATCCCACGGCCTGGTCCAGGTTGGCCACCTCTACGGGATACTCCAGGATCATCACCTTCCCATCTAATATCTTCAGGAGATATCTACCATTATATATATATAACAATCAGTGGATAGCAGGAAAGCATAATCCAAAGGACTTATTATAATATTCAGCAGTATGATTGAAAAAGATTAGATAAATAAAAAGCATTCTTAGTTTCTTACTGCTCATTACGAGCATTGAGTAATAAAAAGCATAAAAAGATGGTCAAAGACGTCCTAGGAAGTAACAAAAACAATGAGAAATGTTATAATTGACAAAATTACCATATCAGCATGCAATAATACAAGCACAGCACAAAGTTATGTATAATGCATAGTGACCATAGATACAACATTCCGAAACATGAACCCTTTCCTAGGAATATAATGCACAATCCTTAATAAGTTCGAGTGAAAATAATAACAGTGGGAGCAAAGTGTCAATATATGCATACGGTTGATGAAATTGGTTGGTAACTTGGATTTAGTTATAGTTGGATCAACAACTTATAAACATATTACTTTATCACGACCCTTATTCGTATTAAAAGATATACCAAAACCAATGAAAGAGTAACTTGGGAACCTCCTAAATTTTATAATTCCCAGACATAAACTGCATGCAAATTCATGAAAATCATATTGATCATTCGCTAACTGGTAAGCTTGACAATGAACTGTAACTCTATGAGATATAAACCATATCTCAGGAAAAATATGGTTCAAGACAAGAGGATAGACATACACAAATTCTACAATGTCTGATGAATGGCATAAAAGTTCCCGAGTAACATATGCTACAAACTTAAAAGTTGTATGTAACATGCTGACGTAAGACAAATCAGGTCATACAAAGCAATAATACATTGTATGAAATAGAATTAAAATGCAACAATTCTACCTCTTTGAGATTGACCCATTCCCAGGTTTCATCTGCCGTATTAATATCATAAACCAAAGCATGCCGCCCCTATCAATATGGAAATATAGGATTATAAAGAGCTCCATTAATTGACAGCTAACCGTATAATCAACTTTGAAATATACCTCAACTGGGTTATAGTCTGTTATAACAGCCACGTAAAAATGGTTGTCTTCAGGCCACCTTGTCCAAACTTTCCTTCCAATTAATGGATCATATGCAGCTTCAGCAGGTTCATTTGTTGCAAAGGCCCCTGAAGAAGTACGATTAGGAGCTTGGGGCCTTCCAGGAAGACCTGTGGAAGGGTACTGCGTCGACTTCATTTTGTATACAACAAAATAACATACATCATCAGTAAATGATGAAAATAGAATCACATATCCCATTCATTAACTTTCTCATGTCTCTTGAAACGAATTAACTCACTGATTTTGAGTTCTTGCTCTTTGCTCCTGGGGGAGGACCTCGTCTCAAGGCCGATGAAGATGGTTGCATAGATGGATGCAATGCAGGAGATGGTGCACCCATAGATAATGAGGCTACAGTCTGTGACGTTTTTTGCTTCTTGCATGATCCTGATACAGGGTCATGCATAGGCTGACTAGTACTGAGCATTCCAGGCTGGAGCCCATTTGCCGTTCTCCATTCCCTAACAGCAATGATTGATCATGTTTCCCATTAAAATGCAGAGATGACCAGATGTCATTAGAAATTTAATAAAAGCTGCTCAGCAGAGCATGGCATAGTATACTCAGACCTTATCCTCCGAATGATGTCATCAGCATTAACCCTCAATAGAAGCTCCCTATGTTCCTCATCTGATACTCTCAACTCCTTTCTGAGTTCAGTAATTAAGCTTTCCTTCTCCTGAGAGGGAAAACGCAATTGTTTAAATAGCTTTAAAACCTACTTGACATAATATTTATGGGATAGACATAATATTTATGGGATAGATTACTGAATTAAATTTGACAGATACCCAAGTTAAAGCATCTGATTGAGCTTTAAAGGCACGCAAGACTGAACTGTATGCTTCCTGCTCAATGAGATGAATTTGAGTTTCCATGTCGCCATGCATCCTAGGCAAAGGAGCAGAACCTACAACTGCTGATCTTCCATTCACCGCAGCAGTGCAAACCCCTCTTTGAAACCTATTCTGGTGTGGAGGGAGGTCATCATCTGTTCCTGCAGTTATTTCAGATTAGAAGATTCATTATTTGAGTTAAGCTTCTAGGATGTGGCGAAATCTATGCAAGGGTTCAGAAGTAACAATGAAAACTTTTTAAAATTTCTAAACTCCTTATTACCAAAAAAAAATCTAATTAGATACAGAATCTTTCATTAAGTTACCAGCAGTTATATTGTTTCTTGAAACCACCCACATATAGACATTGCAGAACACTTCCAAACAATGTAGAAATTGCAACATTGAGAAAGAGAGAAAGGGGTGTGAGAAAAAAGGAGCTTGAACCTTGTGAATACAAACTACTATTAGACTGAATACCAAGGGAACCCTATATATTCACTCAAGATTAACCAAGGAAAATGGAAAACCGCAACTTTTGCATCAATTAACTAAGCTGAATAAACCAAGTTCTTACCATCTCAGAAAATCATCAAATTTACGGGAAAAAAAAAAAGACAAATTGAAACAACTTTAAACTTAACTCACCACTGCTATCAGAAAGCCCATAGTCCATGCCAGCTCCTTCAAATTCAATCTTAACTGAACTCTACGAAAACGCTTTGAGCCAATAGAAGCACCAGAAGCAAGCTGCTAAGTTGTTTTGAAAGACAAGGTACAAATACCTGGAAACAATAAAAATCTAATGAAGTCACAAACTTCAGCTAAAATAAGAACCTCAATCAACTAAACTAGCTATAAACTCATTATTCTAATTTTTTGTGCTAGAAGAATCAACAACAATAGATTATCAAAATAAACCCAAGCTGAGCCCAAGAACTTTAAAATATGACTTTAAAATATTAAGAATGGAAATTCTAATTGTAACCTATTGCTTCAAGCTACCTATGAAATCAGTAAGATCAAAACAATGTAATAGTGTTTTTGGTGTTTTACGAGTTAAATTTTGTGATTTAGGTTTTTGGCTTAATGAATTTATCTTAGTTACCGTTCGTAATTATGCATCAAACCACCAATTATTGAGGTATCAATTGGTTGCTTTTGCTACTTGCTTTTTGCTTCTATAAACACGTTTGGATACAAAAGCAAATCATATTTTGAAAAATTAAAAATTTAATTCTTTTGAAGAAGAATATACATGATTTTTTTACTTTAATATAGAACAATTATGTTAGAGTTCGCATTATATTTTAGTCATTTGTTAATTTTTAGTACAATGACGATTTTGCTTTTATTATTTACTTTTACACTATAGCGACTTGCTTTTCAAGAAGCAAAAGGCAAATAGCCAAAGAAAAAATGGAAACATGAATTCAAGGAAGTTCATTGAAACAAAACCTTAAGATCTTAACTAAAAAGATAATGCAAAGATACAAATTTTCTATTCTAAATTAAGCTTCATAAATTTTCTACCAGTCTCGCCGCCATAAAACCAAAGCGAAATATCTAAAGCAAAAAATATATTTGAAGTCAAATTCATCAAAGAGAAACCCTTCGCAAAATTAAGCTCCTAAATTACTCAAAGAAAATCACAAAATCTAATAAGCTCACCTTGCCTGTCTAAAGCCTCCTATTCTGAGGGCCGAAAGCCAATATTTCACCGAAAATTCTTCAAATTTCAACCAAAATTCACTTCCAATCAGCTTCGAGAGCAATAAAATTCAAAGGAACTTTTTCCAAAAACTAACTCCAAGCAGCTCCAACGATGAAAAAGAACGATACGTTCTCCGAAAATTCTTCGAATCCCAAGTAAAAATGAATCAAATAAGCTCGCAAAAAATCAAAATTTGAGAAACGAATTCCTTCAGTTAAGGACAAAATTTCAAATTCTGCTTGAAATTTGAGCAAAGTTTGGGATTTCAAGGAATTAAGGAGAGTTTTGGAGATGCAAATTAGGGATAAAATTAGGGTTTAGTGAGTGGATTTTTGTGTGAAGAGATTTGGTTTGGATTGCGAGAGAGTGTTTGAGAGAGGAAAGAAAAAGAAGGCGGACTTGAAATCTGTTTTTATGGCGCTTTTTTATTCAGTTTGAGTTCCGCTCTCCACGCCCGTAATGCATGTCGTTTTGTTTAATTGCGATTTTTTCTGTTCTTTGCAGTAACATGCTTAGGGGTGTGTAAACGAAACACTTATGCTCGCAAGCTACTCGAGTTCGACTCGAAAAAAACTCGAATTCGATTCGGTTATTATCGAGCCGAGCTCGAGCTCGAGCTATCGTGCGAGCCGAATTCGAGTATCTTAATACCTGATTCGAGCAGCTCGCGAGCCTAATCGAGCTTTTTTTATTTATAATATTTTTATTATTAATTTACTATTTTACCCTTAATATATATATACATACTTAAAAACCCTTAATTCGAGCTCGAGTATATAAACGAGCCTAATCGAGTCGAGCTCGAATAGTTCGATTTTATCTCGAGCCGAGCTCGAGCTTAAAAAATGATACTCGATCGAGCTCGAACCGAGCTTCGAGCCTCGAGTTTCGAGTTTCGAATCGAGCTCGAGCTTCTCAGTATTCGAGCTCGGCTCGGCGCGATTACAGCCCTAAACATGCCATCTGCCTTGCTGTTGCGGATTTACGTCTATCCTTAAAATTAAGTCTACAAATGTGGGGGTGTAAATGTAATTGAGTTCAATCCATTATCCATACATTGTTAAGACTTGATCAACTCGAAACTATATTGTTAAGACTTGATCAATTTGAAACAATTCTAAAACTTGATGTTTGAAATTTGATTTGAACTCAATCAAATTTTATTTTTATTTTTTATGTTTGAATTCGAATTTATTCAAATTATTTGAGTTCAGCTCGATATATT
The DNA here is from genome assembly GCA_030761205.1 of Fremontodendron californicum. Lineage (NCBI taxonomy): Eukaryota > Viridiplantae > Streptophyta > Magnoliopsida > Malvales > Malvaceae > Fremontodendron > Fremontodendron californicum. The sequence goes on from JAULJL010000003.1 coordinate 23,933,957, forward strand.
CAATTAAATTAAATAAATTTATAAATATGAACATTAAATATTATATTTTTGTTCGCAAATTTTTTGGATCAAGTATTAAAGTATTCGAACTCGGTTCAACTTGTTAATAGAGTAGCTTGAGCTCGACCTTATTTCGATAATGAATGCCCCCAAGTTTTTTCAAAACCTTTACTTATATATGTATTACGGACACCAAATTTTGTCTGAATATATTTTAAATAAAATTTAACTTTTTTCGATTTTCATGAATTTAATCATTTTTGCATTTCAATAGATAAATTAAAAAAATGAATGTTCGAGTTTGTCTTATGATCGTATTTCGAAGTTTGAATTTCGTTTCCTTATAAAATTGACTCGTTTTTCAAATTTTTAATTTTTAATGCTTTTCATAATAATTTGGATTTTAACTAATTTGGTTAGGCTACTGGCTACTGGCTACTGGCTACATACAGGGGTTTGGATTAATAAATCAGAGTTTGGAGTTATGGTCTTATTTTCTTAACCTAATTGGGCTATTTATTAAATTTAGACTTGAAATGGGCTTTGGAACCCAATCTTATTTCCTTAACCGGATTAGGTTATTTGCTACCCTTGATTAGCCGATTGAATTAAAATCCAGATTAAATTAGGTCCAATTAATGCAGATTTGATTACGAGATGGAATTTCAACCTTGGAGTCCCGACTTTGGATCGGAGTAGAATTGCGCATTTGAGTAAAGTTTCGAAGTTGTATTAGTAATAAACCTTAAATGTTAAAATTACAATAATAATTCAAAAAATTAAAAATTTGACTATGAGCGGTGCATGTATCACCCTAGTGCTTTCGTGCGTAGGCATAGGTTTGATTATAAGAGTTGTCATTTGATTAATTTATATAAAAAAAAAATCAAAATCAGATTCAAGGCCTCAAGTCTTTCTTTCTAAAGTACTTAAGGAAGCTCATATAGAATGTTGTTTGTTATACCCAAAGGAGAACAAAAACTGATTCGGTTTGAGTTCCCAAAAGTTATAGCTTATTATTTTATATTGTCCATGCATATTAAAGTGATGTAGAACTAACCTTAGGGTTAGCAATTTGGATTTAGCCCTGATTGAAGATGAGCTGCCTGAACCAACTATCGAAAGTACTACTGAGTAAAAGGCTCATTATCATAAATGGGAAAGAGCTAATAGGTTGAGTATAACCATGATGAAGAAATCAATTTTTCCAAGCTTCAAAGTGAGTGTGCCTGATGATAATAATGCTAAGACATTCTTTTAGGCTATAGGGCAACGGTTCCTTGAGTCTGAAAAGGTTGAAGCTGGGGAACTAATGCAAAATTTAACAAACATGAGGTATGATGGGATCTGGTATTAGATCATATATTTTGAAAATGCAGGATATTTCCAATCATCTTGCCAACCTCAAACTAGCTATTTCCGAGTCCTTCCTAGTTCACCAAGCTCTGAATTCTCTACCTCCTAAATTTGGCCAACTCAAATCCATCTATAATACCCAAAAGGATACTTGGAATGTTAATCAACTCATCTCTGTTTGTTTTTAAAAGGAAGAAAGACTTAAAAAAGAGCAAGGTGAGTCCGTGAATTTGGTACAATACTCAAAACCTGGTAAGGGTGTTCCTGGCTATAGTCGTTTTTTTTTTTTAAAATGACGTTTTAATAATCATAAGAGCTTTAATTTTTAAAAGGAAAATAAGTCCCATAATTTTGGAGGTACCGAAGCTGACACTAAGAAAAACAACATTTGTTGCTGGTGCAATGCTGAAAGTCATAGGATGAAGGATTGTCCTAACTATAAGGCATGGCTAGAGAAGAAAAATAAGAAAGGGGTTCATAACCAAATACAAACTAAGTGAAGGGGAAGTCAATCTACATGTATGGAATCATCTCGCCAACCTCAAAATAGCTATTTCTAAGTCCTTCCTAGTTCACCAAGCCCTGAATTCTCTACTTCCTAAATTTGGCCAACTCAAATCCATCTATAGTGCCCAAAAAGATACTTGGAATGTTAATCAACTCATCTCTGTTTGTGTTAAAGAGGAAGACTTAAAAAGGAGCAGGGTGAGTTAGTGAATTTGGTACAATACTCAAAACCTGATAAGAGTGTTCCTGGCTATAGTCGTTTTTCAAAAAAAGAACGTTTTAATAATCATAAGGGCTTTAATTTTCAAAAGGCAAATATGTCCCACAATTTTAGAGGTATCAAAGTTGACATTAAGAAAAACAACCTTTGTTGGTGGTGCAATGCTGAATGTTGTCGCAACCTAAAAAAAGTAACAAGTCTCATCGCAAGACTTTATTATTCGTTAAGCGTGACATTAAAAAAAACCGAGAAAAAGTCGACTTAATTCCTCTTGAAAAAAGAAGGTTTTGAAAATGACCTTGAAAAAGACATGAAGTCGCCACCAATCTTTTTTAGCTAGGTGTGATCGGCTACCTATTAAAACCGGTTTAATAAAATATTTTAAAATTAATTAAAACATTTTTAAAACAATTTTAAGTCTGCGTTTTAAACCAGAGAAATCAAAGAAACAGGTTCGGGACTCGGTTACGTGTGGGGAAGGATTAGCACCCCCACAACGCCCGTATAAAATGGTACCTTATTAATCGTGTGTTATCTCAAGTCTCGGTAAAAAAGTCGATTTTAAATTTAGTATTTCAAGTTAATTCCCAATTTAAAGAAAAATAATTCCATTTTTAATTGAAAATGATCCGGAATATATAAATTCAAAATTTTTCTATATTCTCCAACAAACGTGGCAAAATATAGAAATTTTATTACTTTTGGAAAACTTTCCGAGTCATTCTCATTTTAAAGAAGATATTCCGTTATTAATGATAATTGAAGATATCCTCCCCAACAAACCCAGCAGAGAATTCATGAATTATTTTAACTCGGGAATATCTTTATTTTATTGAAAATCATTACCTTTCTTGAAAACATTTTTAAAAAATATGAATATGAATATGCATGACATTAATCAAACGACATAGCAAAATCTAAATAATATAATGCAACCTAAATGATATGATATAATTTAAATGTCTTAGCATATTCTAAATGAAATAAAATACCCTAAGTTATATGATATATTCTAAATGAAATGAAATGACCTAGGTAACATAATATATTCTATATAAAATGTAATATCCTAAATCATATGATATATTCTAAATGAAATAAAATATTCTAAATGACATAATATATCTTAAATGAAATGAAATGACCTAGGTAACATAATATATTCTACATGAAATGAAATGACCTAGGTAACATAATATATTCTATATGAAATGAAATAATTTAAATGACATGGCAAATATGAATGATATGGCATATAATTGAAATGACATGACATATAAAATAATGCTATCATATAATATGCATGAAAATAAAAATGAAAATAATAATGCATGAACATAGTATATGCTAGATAATATGACAAAAATAACTAAATAAAAAGCATAGGATATCATGAAATATTCAAAACCATATAATAAACAATATAACATCAAAAATATAAATCAAAATAATAACAATACCATAGAAATTATCATAGCAAAAATCACATATTATATAAAATGCATGAATATGGAAAATGCAATGCATGAAAATGTATTTTTTCCTTTAATTAAGGAAATCCGTATATCTAAAAAGATATCCGGCTACCTTAGGAAAATATATCATATTAAATATTCTAAAACCAAAATACTTTGTGATTGTTTGAAAATAATTTTGGAAAGCTTAGATTAAAAATAAAAACTTAGCTTTTTTAAATGGCTCTAATTTCCTAAGTTTAAAATCCCTGACTTGACCACCCTTAACCCGAGACTTAAAAAATCATTTTTAGAGTTTAAAAAGGCTTAGAAACTACCCTAAGTCAGTAGCTAAACTTCCTAATCAGCCCCCTCTAATTAACTAAACCAAAACAGAAAAATGATTTTCCTTCAAATTCAATTATGACTCCACTGTCCAGTTTTAAACCACGATTTTCTTACCCTATTTTTAAAAATTCTAAAAAATCTAAAAAAAGAAAATACTGGAGACTCAGGACATGTAAAACTACACGGGAAAATATCAGCTTAATTTTTTGATTAAAGATGACTACCTAGAAAAATCGAGAAAGTACGAGTACTGGGTGAAAAAACTATTTTGCCAAAAGACATTTTTGCCTTTGATAAAATCATTTAAAAATCAAAGTAAAAATATTTAAGACTCACAAAATGACTCACAAACAGTAGCTAGGACTTTTGAAGAGTTAGACAAAAATTGGCTAAGTAAAAAAAAAAAAAAAACAAATCACAAAGGTAGAATAATCAATTTGACAACTCTTTAATTTTACACAAGTATACTCAAAAGAGCATGACTTTGAACCATTAATTGGCCTAAGTCATTAGTCAAGTGGCATGGACATGAAATGCATGAAAAATACAGCAAATATGATGCATTAAATGCATGAGTTTAAACCTAAATGTCATGAAAAATGCATGGCATAAATAAAATGACCTAGACCTAAATGAACTTGCATGGCCTTTAATGCAACCTAGGTCTAAAATGTATAGACACGCATGGCAAAATAAACCAAACCTAACATCTAAAATATGCATGGCAATAACACAAACACAAGGCATGCTTAAACCAAATACTCAACCAAATGTCATGAAAATGCAAACCTATCATCTAACATAACAAAAATGCACACACAAAGCAAAATACATGAAGTGGCAAAGTAAGCATGGCATTTTCACAAACACTTGATATACTCAAACCAAATACTCAATCAAATGTCATGCAAATGCAAACCTATCAACTAACATAGCAAAAATGCAAACACAAAGCAAAATACATGAAGTGGCCGAATGGCTTCAAGTTCCAAGTGAGTTTGGCATTTTCACAAACACTTGATATACTAACATACTCAACTAAAATATAACATTCAAATCATGCAAATATAAAGTAGAGGTATTAAAACTAACAAACATTTTCACAAACACATGGATTACAAAATATAAAACATAAACAAATTTAAATATTTTGAAAACAGAAAATTAAAAGTGCAAGAACATGATAATAAACTCATAAATGGCAATAAATAAGCAACCAAATTAAAGCAAGCTTCAAGTATATGTAGTAGAAGAAGACTTAAAGCATCAAGACTAAAAAAATAACAAAAATAACATGACAAATGAAAGCAAAACAGCAACAACAAAAATCTGGGCCATTCGGCCATAGTAAGATATCAAGAGAAAAAAAAATATTGCAAGAACTTTTTTAAGAAAAGATGAAGAAAGAACCTAAAAAGAACATTAAAAACACTTATTTAAAAAGATAAATCAAAAGAAAACTTACCAAAATAATAATCAAAACAGCAAAAACAAGAATGGAAAATCAAAGAAAGTGCAAGAGTTTGTGCTAAAAGCAACCTCTATAAGCTATCTTTCAAGCTTTTTCTCTTCAAACTTTCTTTTCTTTTCTAAACTTTTCTTTTCTTTTTGCTTTGCAACAATGGAGAGAAAACTCAGCCAAAACAAGAGAGAATATGAAAAATGAAAGTGCTGAAAATGAAAAATTATGGATCCCCCCATAGTGGTCGAACCCCTTTCTCATATAGGCTAGGATGTCATCTTTCCTCCAACCAATTTTCATCCAAGGGATAATGATCCAAGAGGTTTAAAACATGAAATTATCACCCTTAGATTAGGCTATCAACTGTCCATAATTACAGCTGTTCAAGAATTATATTTACACTCTCCATTTTCATGCATTGGCCTATGTGGTTTATTTGCAAAGGCTTGATCAAAAAATCACTAACTCTTCATTTTTAGCCTCTTGATCAAAAAATCAGAATCTCCTTCCCATCTAAGGGCCTTGGCCGGCCAGCACTCCCTCTTCTAGCGCAAGTCTGTTTTTTTAGAAGGCAAGAGAAGCCCTTTTCGGTTTCTTGGGTAAAATAACCTTTTTGCCCTCCGGATGCAAATAAATTGCAAACGGACTCCAAATTCAAATTTTCTTTTTTCAATACTTTCAAAATAAATAAAAAAAATTGAATTATGGAAGTTTTCAATTTTTTCCGAGTCCGTTTGCTATTTATTTGGATTTTTTCTTCCAAAATTGCCTTTTATGCCCCCAAACTTTACCATTTTTTAAACGAGCTCCAAATCAAGATTTTTCTTCACCAATCTCTTCCAAATAATTTAAAAGAGTGATCTAGAAGTTTTCATAATTTTTGGAACTCATTTGGTATTTTTTCAAGATTTATCTTCTTGAATTACTATATAGGGGGCCCGGGATTTGGCCATTTTGCGAACGAACTCTGAATCAAGATTTTCTTTCTCCAATCTCATAAAAATAATTTATTAATGAGATTTGCAAATTTTCAGAATTTTTGGAGTCCATTTGCTATTTTTTTTGGGATTTATCTTCTTGAATTACTACATAGGAGACCCGGGATTTGGCCATTTTGCAAACGAACTCCAAATCAAGATTTTATTTCACCAACCTCTTCCAAATTATATAAGAATGAGATTTGAAATTTTTCAGAATTTTTGGAGTTCATTTCCTATTTTTCACAAATTTTCCAATTTTGCCTTTTTACCTTCGAAACCCGATTTTGCTCAAAATAAGTCTGATTTTCAGATTTTCTTCAAACTGAGCCTTGGGCTACCCTTTTTTAATCACTCTTCATCCATTAGGTGCTTTTGTCTTTCCGAATCAGGTCATTTCTTGCAATTCTTCCCAATTTCACTGAAATCCACCAAAAACCCTAATTCTCGGTTTTCTCCCGGATTGACTTTTTTTTCAGTTTTTCTTTCAAGTGGCTTCTCCGTTACCCGTAGTCATTGCTTATCTTTCATTTGGAACCTTCCATTTCTACCAATTCGATCGTTTAAGCACTTTTCCCCAAATTTCCCGGATTAGGGTTTCTTTTCTACTAAATCTCTATAACCCAACTTCCGAACTCCATATCTTTTGATGTAGGCCTCGGATTATCAACATTCTTTTGCTATTTTTCAATTGAACTTCAAATCTTGATTTTGAATTTGGGTTGACTTTTTTAGTAGTTGACTTTTTGAGGTTGACTTTTTCGAGGTTGACTTTTTTTGAGTATGACATTTTATGCTCGCCCTCTTAAACTAAGTCTCGGAGTACCACCTGTAGGATGAAAAAAAGTCTTTTTACATTCTGAAACATCAATTTAGAAAGAAAACATAGATGTTTTAGTAGTCCGGACAAAATTAGATGTCTACAACTACCCCTCTTTGGCTATTCCTGAGAATTAGGAATCAGGCAAAGATAACAAACACTAATTTTGTCCGGTTAGTGAAATCACATGTGAAGGAAAAAGTATAGGGGTTTTCTTTTTTCTTTCCTTCATTTTTTTCATTTTTTCATCATTTTTTTATTTTTATTTTTTCATTTTTCATTTTTTCATTTTTTCATTTTTTCATTTTTTCATTTTTTCATTTTTTCATTTTTTTCATTTTGTTTTTTGTGAAAGCAGTAAATTGAAGATTTTGTCTTTAAATTAAATTCCCTGAATAATCAAGGCTCGACCCGTCTTAAGGAAATGAATTCGATTTGCAAGAAAAAAGTTGTGCCAGTAGGTCTTAAGAATGATGTTTGGAGGTCTTAAAAATGGTGCCTGGAAGTCTTAAAAATGGTGCTATGCCTTACCCGTGATTTGAAAAATTATGCCCGGAGGTCTTAAAAATGGTGCCCGTAGGCCTTGCCCATGATTTGAAAAATTATGCCGGAGGTCTTACGAATGGTGCCCGGAGGTCTTAAAAATGGTGCCCATAGGTCTTACCCGTGATTTGAAAAAATCATGCCCAAAGGTCTTAAGAATGGTGCCCGAAGGTCTTAAAAATGGTGCCCGTAGGCCTTACCCGTGATTTGAAAAAATTATGCCCTGAGGTCTTAAGAATGGTGCCCGGAGGTCTTAAAAATAGTGCCCGTAGGCCTTACCCGTGATTTGAAAAAAAATTATGCTCATAGGTCTTAAGAATGGTGCCCGGAGGTCTTAAAAATGGTGCTCGTAGGCCTTACCCGTGATTTGAAAAAAAATTATGCCTGAAGGTCTTAAGAATGGTGCCCGGAGGTCTTAAAAATGGTGCTCGTAGGCCTTATCCGTGATTTGAAAAAATTATGCCCGGAGGTCTTAAAAATGGTCTTTGAAGAATTGTTGAAAATTAACCTGAAGATTTTGAGAAGATGCGAATGCTTTTTGATGCTGGTGCAAATGATTAACAAGATACACATACTTCATATTGCAAATGTAAATGCTTTGAATTGATGCAAATGTTTCTTGATGCAGATGCAGATGTCGGATAAAATGCAAATGCTTCATGGTGTATATGCAAATGGCTTAGATTGATGCAAATGCTTATTGATGCAGATGCAGATGTTGAATAAGATGTAGATGCTTCTAAATGATGCAAATGCAAATGATTCTCAAATAACGCAATTACTTCTCAGAAGGATACAAAGGTCAATAATGTGCAAATGCTTCTTTATGATGCAAATGCAAAAATTGGTGTTAACGCAACTATGTCATGAAATAATGTAGATGCAAAGATTGGCATTATGCAAATACTTTTAAATAATGCAAATGCAAGGATTTGACAACGTGCAGAATGCTTCTACATGATGCAAATGCAAAGATCGATAATGATGCAAACACTTCATGAAAAGATGCAAATGCCCCTGATCATTTTTCTAGACTTTGGCTTAGCCTTTCCAATTTATTTTTCCAGTTCAAATCAGAGTATGTCTTCAATTCATTTTGGCTATTCTCTTTGCCCCAACAGTTTTCAAAATTTCATCAACAGAGGTCTGAAACGGGTTCTATTTCTTCTTATCATATCAAGATAAACCCTAGTAGTTCCACACCTTTGGGTTAGAAAAATCCTTATCTAATGTCAACATCAAAAATGGGTATTTTCAAAAAATATCTTTATTTGTTTTCTCATTTTGAAAACTTCTAAACAAAAAATATTAACCCCATAGTGTGTGATGTACAAATCTTTTGAAGACTGATGATCATTGTTAAAAACTTCTCTAAGTGTCAATCTAGGTTTTTCAATTTGAATTGGCAATGCTTGGTATAACAAGATTTTGGTTGATCAAAGGAAATTTCATAACAAAAATGTATGTCCCTTCTAGGCTCACAAATAGAACAGGTTTTATAAATCATGAATTCATTGAGAATCAAACAAATTCAACACTCTTTTAGTTTTCATATCAAGTCATTTTGACAAGCATGAATATTGGCTAGGATGTTTAGACCGGAAAGTTTAATCTTGGAAGAAAAAAGTCTCAGTTTTGAAGACAATCCTTCGAATGAGAGTTGATAATTTGGGAGGTTCAGAAATTTCTAGATGTTCCTCGATTACCACTTTTCCAAGATGACCTTCTCTTTTGTGGTATTGGTACTTGTAGACACCTAATTTTGTCCGGGCCACTAAACATGTATGTTTTCTTCCTATATTGATGTTTCCGAGTATAAAAAGACTGTTTTCATCCTGTAGGTGGTACTCCGAGACTTAGTTTAAGAGGGCGAGCACAAAAAGACAAACTTGAAAAAAAGTCAACCCCGAAAAAGTCAACCCCGAAAAAGTCAACCCCAAAAAGTCAACTACTGAAAAAGTCAACCCACTTTCAAAATCAAGATTTTAAGTTCAATTGAAAAATGGCGAAAGAATTTTGATAATCCGAGGTCTACATTGAAAGATATGGAGTTCGGAAGTTGGGATTTGGAGATTCAGTAGAAAAGAAACCCTAATCCAAGAAATTTGGGGAAAAGTGCTTAAACGATCAAACTGGTCGAAATTGAAGGTTCCAAATGAAATATAAGCACTGACTACGGGTAATGGAGAAGTCACTTGCAAGAAAAACCGAAAGAAAAGTCAATCCGGGAGAAAACCGAGAATTAGGGTTTTTAGTGGATTTCGGTGAAATCGGGAAGAATCACAGAAATGGCCCGACTTGGTAAGACCAAAGCCCCCAATGGATGAGGAATGATTAAAAAGGATGGCCCAAGGCTCAGATTGAAGAAAATCTGAAAATCGGATTTGTTTTGAGCAAAACCGGGTTTCGGAGGTAAAAGGGCAAAATTGGAAAAATTTGGGAAAAATAGCAAATGGACTCCGAAAATTATGGAAAATTTGTCAATCTCATTCTTAAATCATTTGAAGGAGATTGGCGAAAGAAAATCTTGATTCCGAGTTCGTTTGCAAAATGGCCAAATCCCGGGCTTCTTATGCAGTAATTCAAAAAGGAAAATCCTGGAAAAATAGCAAATGGACTCCAAAAATTCTGAAATTTGGCAAATCTCATTTTTAAATCATTTGAGAGAGATTGGCGAAAGAAAATCTTGATTCCGAGTTCGTTTGCAAAATGGCCAAATCCCGAGCCTCCTATGCAGTAATTCAAGCCGATAAATCCCGAAAAAATACCAAATGAGCTCCAAAAATTATGAAAACTTCCAGATCACACTTTTTAATTATTTTGAAGAGATTGGTGAAGAAAAATCTTGATTTGGAGCTCGTTTAAAAAATGGTAAAAAGTAGGGGCATAAAAGGACATTTTGGGAAGAAAAAATCCAAATAAATAGCAAACGGACTCGGATAATTTTGAAAACTTCCAGAACTCAATATTTTATTATTTTGGAAGTATTAAAAAAAGAAAAATTGAATTTGGAGCCCGTTTGATATTTATTTTGCATCCGGGGGGCAAAATGGTCGTTTCACCCAAGCAACCGAAAAGGGCTTCTTTGGGCCTTTCAAAAATCAGAGCTGGGCTGGAAAAGAGAAGTGCTGGCCTGCCCAAGCCCAAAGGAAGGAGGAAGCTTAGGATTTTTTCAATCAAGTGATTAAAAATCAAGAGTTAAGTTAGAGATTTTCATTTTTGAGCCTAAGTCCCAATCCCACATCCCTTTGTAATGTCAAGCCAAGGAGGTGCTCACCTTATAAATAAGGAGTCTTGGCCTTTGGTTGAGACCACCCACTACCCCTTGTGAGATAGTCTATACACTTGTATTAGGATTATCCGGGTGGTGAGTCATAGTGTTTTTGTTGAGAGGGTTTGTAGCTTAATCCGTTCAAAAGCTACTTTGAGGGTTTGTAGCTTAATCCGTTCAAAAGCTACTCTGAGGGTTTGTAGCTTAATCCGTTCAAAAGCTACTCTGAGGGTTTGTAGCTTAATCCGTTCAAAAGCTACTTGTGAGAGGGTTTGTGGCTTAATCCGTTCAAAAGCTACTCTGAGGGTTTATAGCTTAATCCGTTCAAAAGCTACTTGGTGAGTTTTCATTTTAAAATAATGTTTGTTGTTCTTCCTTCATTTCCTTTCTTAAGTATATTTTTCTTACATTTTGTTTTTACAATAAACTCACCATGGCCAAATGGCCTACATTATTTATTTTAAGTTGTTGTTTTTGATTCATTTTACCATATTGTTTATGCTATTTTCTTTATTTTTGATGTTTTAAATATTATGTTATTTCATGTTCTTAAGTTATATTTAATTTGGTTGCTTTGTTTGTTGCCATTTATGTCTTAGATATCATGTTTTTGCATTTTTAATTTTCTGTTTTCATGTTGTTTAAATTTGAGCATGTTTTAGAGTTAGCATATTAAGTGTTTGTGAAAATGCTTGTGTGATTCTTTGCATGATTCTTGTTTTATATCTTAGTGAGCATGTTTTAGATTTGGTATATTAGGTGTTTGTGAAAATGCTTGTGTGATTTTTGTGTTATGACTTAGTTTTTCATGCTAGCATACCAAGTGTTTGTGAAAATGCCATGCTTGTTGAACCTTGGGGCCATTTGGCTACTCCATGTGTTTTGCATTGTGTGTTGTATTTTTGTCATGCTAGTTGTTAGGTTTTTGCATTTGCATGATATTTGGTTGGATTTTTGAATTAAGCATGCCTTGTGTTTGTGAAAATGCCATGCATGTCTTAGGTCTAGGTTACATTAAATGCCATGCAAGTTCATGTTAGGTCTAGGCCATATTATTTATGTCATGCATTTTCCTTACATTTAGGTTTAGATCCATGCATTTCATGCATTATGTTTGCTGCATTGTTTCATGCATTTCATGTTCATGCCACTTGAATAATGACTTGAGCCAATTAATGGTTCAAGGTCATGCTCTCTTGAGCACACTTGTGGAAAATTAAGTTTGTCAAATTGATTATTCTACCTTTGTGATTTTTTTTACTTAGCCAATTTTTATTTAACATTCAAAAAGTCCTAGCTACTGTCTTCAAGTCATTCTATGAGTTTCAAATATTTTTATTTTGGTTTTTAAATGATTTTATCAAAGACAAAAAAAATATGTTGGCAAAGCAGTTTTTTTTCCACCCAAAACTCGTACATCTCCGATTTTTCTGGGAATTCATCTTTGATCAGAAAATTAAGTCGATTTTTTCCCGTGTATTTTTACATGTCCTGAGTCTCCAATAATTTTTTCAGAATTTTTGGAATTTTTAAAAATAGGGTAAAAAATCGTGGATTAAAACTGGACAGTGGAGTCAGAATTGATTTTAAAGAAAAACAAAGCAGTTTTTTTTCTCCTCCAAAAACTCGTACATCTCTGGTTTTTCTGGGAATTCATCTTTGATCAGAAAATTAAGTCGATTTTTTTCCGTGTATTTTTACATGTCCTGAGTCTCCAATAATTTTTTCAGAATTTTTGGAATTTTTAAAAATAGGGTAAAATATCGTGGATTAAAACTGGACAGTGGAGTCAGAATTGAATTTAAAGAAAAACCAATTTTCTGTTTTGGTTAATTTACTTGGAGTGGGCTGATTAGGAGGGTTAGCTACTGACTTAGGGTAATTTCTAAGCCTTTTTAAACTCTAAAAATGGTTTTTCAAGTCCCGGGTTAAGGGTAGCCAAGTCCGGATTTTTTTAAACTTAGGAAATTAGAGTCATTTTAAAAATTTTAGCCCAGTTTTTATTTTTAATTCAAGCTTTTCAAAATTGTTTTCAAACAATCACAAAGTATTTTGGTTTTAGAATATTTAATTTGACATATTTTCCTAAGGTAACCGGATATCTTTTTAGATATACGGATTTCCTTAATTAAAGGAAAAAATACATTTCATGCATTGCATTTTTATATTCATGCATTTTATATAATATGTGATTCTTGCCATAATAATTTCTATGTGTCATGACATTTAGGTTGCATTATATTATTTAGATTTTGCTATGTCATTTTATTTATGTCATGCCTATACATATTCATTTCTTTTAAATGTTTTCAAAAAAGATAATGGTTTTCAATAAAAATAAAGATATTCCCGAGTTAAAATAATTCATGAGTTCTCTACCGGGTTTGCTGGAGGGAATATCATCAATTATTATTAATAAAGGAATATCTTTCTTTCAAAAAAAAAGAGAATGATTCGGAAAGTTTTCCAAAACTAATAAAAATTTCTATATTTTGCCACGTTTGTTGTGGAATATAGGAAAATTTTGAATTTATAAATTCCGGATCATTTTCAATAAAAAATGGAATTATTTTTCTTTAAATTGGGAATTAATTTGAAATACTAAATTTAAAACCAACTTTTACCAAGACTTGAGATAACACACGATTAATAAGGTACCGATTTATACGGGCGTTGTGGGGGTGCTAATCCTTCCCCACACGTAACCGACTCCCGAACCCGCTTCTTTGATTTCTCTGGTTTAAAACGCAGACTTGAAATCGGTTTTTAAAATGTTTTAATTAATTTTTAAAATATTTTATAAAATCGGTTTTAATAGGTGGCCGATCACACCTAGCTAAAAAAGATTGGTGGCGACTCCATGTCTTTTTAGGTCATTTCCAAAACCTTCATTTTTTAGAGGAATTAAGTCGACTTTTCCTCGGTTTTTTTTAATGTCACGCCTAACGAATAATAAAGTCTTGCGATGAGACTCGTCGTTATTTTTTTTAGGTTGCGACAGCTTGGCGACTCCGCTGGGGACTATTAGAGAGTCAGGCCTAGAATTAGTCGTGTGTTATCTCAGTCTCGGTTTTGTTGGTTTAATTGGTATTATATTTTAATTCCCACATTTTTTTAATAAGGAGAATTTTGAAAAATAGTAAAATATTTTTAAATATGTTCATACTCATGTGCATGCATTTTATTATTGTTCTCTAGTTATTTAAGGTTGCATATTATAATTGCTTGTTGGTTAATGCGTTACACTATTCTTGAATGTTTTAATTGCTAGGGCATTTAGAATAAGGTTTGTAGAATAGGTGGTGAAAGGTTTATTATTCCTCCACACACACTACACGTGCATTTGCATAACATGAATCCTATACCCGGGTTCCGTCCTTTTAAGTGGGAGTAAAGTAACTACGCCTTCGTGATGATCCTCCGTATGGGCTAGTGAAACACTTTCGGAGTATAAAGTACCTAATGCCTTCGTGATAATCCTCCGTACGGGCATAGGAAAATATACTCTAACGAATTGAACCCACTTTTATCGGGGTGCCTTACTAGCCTTCACCGGCGACAGTGAGGAACAATTCGGGGCCTTAGAACCGATTCACCCTCATATAGTGAACCTAGGCGAAGCCATCCCGAATTTCCGTTAGATATACCGAAAATAGGAACACATGGAGGGACATTTCTAAACTTTTTGTTACATGTTTTACACTCCGAATAAGTGTGGTAGATCGGGCAACGATGTACGTACATCGCCCGTAATAAATGTGATACTCCGCCTCGAAGGCATCGTGATGCCTAAATAAGCAGATATTGCTGGGGCAGATGTTCATTAGCTGTTTTTTTAAAATAAAAAAAAAATCCTTTTTCAAGCATTTTGGCATGTGGCACATTTCATGCATATGTAAATAGAGCATGTACATATTTGGTTGTATTATTGATCTCATTCTTTGCAATAAACAGTTGGTAATTGAATTTGATGATTTCATAAAACCGGTAGTGTCACATGAACATTTGCATATTGTACCATAGTAAGATCCACCCTGAAATTCTTTTGAAAATGATGTGATTGGTTTATCAAAAAAAAAAAAAAATCAAAAAAAAAAAAAAATTGGAGGCAAATCCTGCATAATGAGATTTTTGAATAGTCCCACCAATTTCGTGTAATCATTGATTTCTTTGTATATACCTTTGTGTTAATTCATTTATTTTTGCATGTATCATTTTGACATCATGTTATAGTCATAGCATGCATGGTCATTCATTGTAAGATACGTTTATGACATGCATGGTCATTATTTGTATATACTTATGTATCAATTTATTCTTTCTTTACATGCATCATGTTGGCATCAGGTGGCATTCATGACATACACGGTCAGCATGACCTTCTTTGTATATACTCTGTGTCAGTCATTTATTCTTCACATGCATCATAATTGACATTGTGTGGCATTCATAGTGTATATGATCATTCATTGGGAAATGCATTTGGAACATACATGGTCATTCATTGTATATATCCATGCATTAATTTGCTTATTTTTTTACATGCATCATGTTGGCATCAGGTTGCATTCATGGCATACACAGTCATCATGATATGCTCATGCATTAATTTGTCATATTGGCATCAGGTTGCATTCATGACATACACGGTCAGCATGACCTTCGTTGTATATACTCTGTGTCAGTCATTTATTCTTCACATGCATCATAATTGACATTGTGTGGCATTCATAGTGTATATGATCATTCATTGGGAAATACATTTGGAACATACATGGTCATTCATTGTATATATCCATGCATTGATCTGCTTATTCTTTACATGCATCATGTTGACTTTGGGTTGCATTCATAACAAACATTATCAGCATAATTTCTTTGTATATGTTCATGCATTAATTTGCTTATTACATACATCATGTTAGCATTAGGTCGCATTCATGACACACATGGTTAGCATGATTTTCTTTGTATATACTCTATATCAATCATTCATTGTTTGCATGTATCATAATTGACACCGTGTTGCATTCATAGGATATACGATCATTCATTGGGAAACATGCTAAAATGCATATGACCAGTCATTGCATATATCCATGTGTTGATTTGTTTATTCTTTGTTTGCAACATGTTGGCATTGTGATTGCATTTATCACATATATGGTCAGCATGTTTCCATTGTACATATCCATACATCATATTGTTTAGGCTTCACATGCATCAAATTGCATTCATGGCTCATTCATCATGACATACATTTGGGGGAAATAAAATAGAAGTTGGCTTGGCTTTAGGAGTCTTTGAAAGAATTTCCATTTCAAATCAGAAGAATTACTGAGTACACTTTTAATACAGGCTGGTGCTATGGAGGATGAACAAGTTGCCCGAATGGAAAAAATGGAAAGGGAACAGAAAGAATTGCGAGAACAGCTGGCAAAGTCTCAAGCAGAATCTAAGGATCAAATGACTAAATTGATGGAGCTGATATCCACCGTAATCAAGGGAAAAGGATACACCGAAAACTTTGTCGCCGGAAAAGGGTTAGAGGTACAAAAGGGCTAAGATGAGGTCGCAATAAGTGATGCCCAGAACACTGTTAACCCCGTCAATGTCCTAAACTCAGATGATCCAGCTGAACAGGCCAAGTTGAAAAGGGTTGCAGTAAATGAGGTTGAGTTGACAGATTCCCAAGGGAAATATCAGTTGCTAGATGAAAGGCTCCGGGCAGTAGAAAATACAGACGTATTAGGGAGTGTGGAGGCGAAAGAACGATGCTTGGTCTTCGATTTAGTCATTCCTCCTAAGTTCAAGATCCCTGACTTCGTGAAATATGACGGGACGACTGATCCATCAGCCCACATCACTATGTTCTGCCGGAAGATGACAAGTCATATAGATAATGATAAGCTTTTGATTCACTGCATTCAAGATAGCCTCAGCGGATCCGCAATTAGGTGGTATAGTCAGTTGAGCAAGGATCAGATTCACTCTTGGAATGACCTGGCTAGGGTTTTTCTAAACCAGTACAAGCATATGACTGACACGCCTGACCGTCTCACCTTACAAAATATGAAGAAAAGAGCTACTGAGAGCTTCAAAGAATATGTGCAACGGTGGATGAGCCTGGCCGTCCAAGTACAACCGCCCTTAACTCAGAAGGAAACCACTGTCCTTTTTGTGAATACACTGCAGGCTCCGTACTATGATATACTTGTTGGCAACATCACAAATAATTTTTCAGACATGGTAATTTCAGGGGAGATGATTGAGAATGCTATCAAGGATGGGAAAATTGAAGGAGAAAGAACATCCAATACCAAGAACAGGGCATCTGAAAATAAAAAGGAAGATACCCAAGTCGTGGAAGACATTGCCCCATCTCCCCAATTCTCCTCGTATCAGCCATTTAACTCTACCCTGAACAATGTCTCTCAAGGTTTTTATCCCTACCAACCAATGACTGCAACTACACCAAAATTTACATCTGTCTATCAATCGAACATCCTCGGGAATAATCGAAGGGGGCATAAAAAGCGAAAAATAAATCAGGTTGACCCGATTCCTGTGACATACAGTGAGCTACTACCTCAACTCATCCAGAATCACCTTGTGACACCCATGCAAATAGCGCCTCTGAAGCCCCCTTATCCGAGCTGGTATGATGCTAATGAGTGTTGTGGGTACCATTCTGGCAATCAAGGTCACTCAACAGAGAACTGCCCCGCTTTGAAGTACAAGGTCAGAGATCTCATCAAGGCTGGTTCGATAAGTTTTGAAGATGGGGAAGCCAAGTGTCATAAGAAACATTGTGCATGATCATATTAGGTTTTTGACGCATGTAGTTCTATACACTGTGATGATAAAAGCACTTGTCTCATGTTAACATCTACATGAATTAAATGAATTTTGAATTTTAAATGCTTTGTGTTTGTTGTGTTTCAACAATAACTTGAATTTGCAAAAACAAGCATTAAGGAATTTTTAGTGATGGATAGTCTCAAGAAGATTGATGATCAGTGTTACAAATGACCCAATACCTTCTTCATTCTCTTTAGGTTTTCCTAAGCCTAAATCTCTTAAACCAAGAGCACTTGAAAGACCTAATGCTTCAAGGGATATGAATGATTTGACTTCATTGTCATTGCAGAATAAGCAAGGATGTAAATCCTAGTCTAGGCTATGAACAAAGGAACGAACTTTTTGAAAATTTTCGAATTCCTTGAAAATCAAACAAATGAGACATTCTTTCAAGAGTCTAAATTTTGATAATTTGGTGTGTGTCAAGATTGTGCTAAAACCATTCATGACCTTTCCCAATAACCACAAAACACTAATTGCCCAAACATCACTTCATGATTGACATCCTGGGGCACAATGATTAAACTAGATTATCCCTTGTCCCAGAGAAAACCTGCTTTTGGGTCATGTTTTCCTTGTCTCTTCAAAGAACTCAGATTGGAAACTCAGCCTTTTCAAAACAGACCTAGACTTACCATGTTCCTCGTTGATACAAATTCGCATGGTTAATCAAATTGGGGCATCATATGTGGAAATGATGGATACATAGTGAAGAAGGATGGGCTAATGCATGAATTATTGGGGGCATGCAACGAAAAAAAAACAAAAAAAAAAAATTTGTGATATCATGCATATGAGAATTCGGATGATTCCAAAGTGCAAAATGAAATTCTGAATATCTATTTCCCCTAGGGATTGCTTTTCAATGTGAATATTTGTGCTTGACATGAGAAATGGCCATCTTTCATATCCCTTTCACACAAAAAGAAATTATCCATAGTCACCCCTTTTGAGCCAAAAGAATTCTTTCTTCTTTGAACCCTGATCAAGGATTACCCTCTACACTGGGGGGCATGCGAGGAAAGATCTTTTCAAAGATCATTTTGAAATGAGTGATAGCTCAAGGACAGACACAAAGCAAATGGAGCCCCGAATAAATACGGGCTCACTCTGTCAAAGAAAAAGAAGAGAAAAAGATGGTGAAATGAAAGCCAAGAAAAACAAAAGAAAAACACAATGAAAAAGAAAATGTGTGTGAAAGACATGGCAAATTGAAAGCCAAGAGCAAGGAAGAAAAAGAGCAAAGTCAAAAGGAAAGAAATGTCCAATAAGGGACAAATGCTTCAAAGGGAATCCTCCTCAAGAAATGATCCTTGATCTGATTACCCTCAAACACATATTTTGGGCCTATTTATCCTTTCTTTCTGAACCCTGAGCCATGGCCTACATTATATGCTTTAAAAGTCCATTTTGATCAAGCATGAATATTTAATTTGAAGGGTTTTTCCTCGGATTTTATCCCATCTCATCGAATTATCATTTCACTAAGGAAGAATTTAGAATTCTCAAGTGTGTGGTAAAAAAAAAAAGGAAAGAATGGGACTCTAGGGCGAAAACCCAAAAACGGGCGGTCTAGAGTAAATTTGGAAATTTTCAATGCCATCCGTGCCGATACCCAAAAAAAAAAAAGGTCATTTTAAAAAAAGTGGTCATCGAGGAACATCTTGGAATTCCTGAACCCCCCAAATTGTCAGCTCTCATTCGGAGGATTGTCTTCAAAAATTGAATCTTTTTTTCCTCCAAGATCAAACTTTCCGATTTAAATATCCCGGCCAATCTTGACGCTTGTCAAAAAGCCTTGATATGGAAACTAAAAGAATGTTGAATTTGCTTGGTTCTCAATGAATTCATGATTTATAAAACCTGTTCCATTTGTGAGCCTAGAAGGGACATACATTTTTGTTGTGAAGTTTTCCTGAAAAAACCAAAATCTTGTTGTATCAAGCCTTGTCAATTCAAATTGAAAAACCCAAATTAATACTTAGGGGATTTTCTAACAGTGATCATCAGTCATCAAAAGATTTGTACATCATACACTATGGAGTTAAAATTTTTGGCTTAGAAGTTTTCCTTAAATAAGCAAAATTGTTTTTCAAAAAGGGAAAATAAAAATATTTTTGAAATACCCATTTTTGATGTTGACATGAGACAAGGGTTTTTCTAACCCAAAAGTATAGAACTGCCAGGATAGGTCCCGGCTTCCAGATATGAGAAGAAGAAATCAAACTTAGTTCAGATCTCTATTGATGAAAGTTTGAAAACTTTTGGGGCAAAGAGAATAGCCAAAATGAATTGAAGATATACTCTGATTTGAAGAGGAAAAATGAATTTGAAAGGCTAAGCCAAAGTCTAGAAAAACAACCGGGGGCATTTGCATCACTCATGAGCACTCATCTCTTTATCGAGGTTTTGCATCTGCACAGTGTCAGCAAGCATTTGCATCATTCATGGGTATTTGCATTGGAACTATTCCATAAGCATCTGCATTTTACCTTTACATTTACATTCTTCATGGAATTCGCATTTGTGTCATCTCAAGCAATTGCATCTGTCGCAACCTAAAAAAAAAATAACGACGAGTCTCATCGCAAGACTTTATTACTCGTTAGGCGTGACATTAAAAAAAATCGAGGAAAAGTCGACTTAATTCCTCTAAAAAATGAAGGTTTTGAAATGACCTTAAAAAAGACATGGAGTCGCCACCAATCTTTTTTAGCTAGGTGTGATCGGCCACCTATTAAAACCGGTTTTATAAAATATTTTAAAAATTAATTAAAACATTTTAAAAACCAATTTCAAGTCTGCGTTTTAAACCAGAGAAATCAAAGAAGCGGGTTCGGGAGTCGGTTACGTGTGGGGAAGGATTAGCACCCCCACAACGCCCGTATAAATCGGTACCTTATTAATCGTGTGTTATCTCAATTCTCGGTAAAAAAGTTGGTTTTAAATTTAGTATTTCGAGTTAATTCCCAATTTAAAGAAAAATAATTCCTTTTTTATTGAAAATGATCCGGAATTTATAAATTCAAAATTTTTCCTATATTCCCCAACAAACATGGCAAAATATAGAAATTTTTATTAGTTTTGGAAAACTTTCCAAATCATTCTCTTTTTTGAAAGAAAGATATTCCTTTATTAATAATAATTGATGATATTCCCTCCAGCAAACCCGGTAGAGAACTCATGAATTATTTTAACTCGGGAATATCTTTATTTTTTTATTGAAAAATCATTATCCTTTTGAAAACATTTTAAAAGATATGAATATGTACATGCATGACATAGTATATACCAAATAAAAATAACTAAATAAAAGCATAGGATATCATGAAATATTCAAAACCATATAATAAACCATGTAACATCAAAAAAATATAAATCAAAATAACAACAATATCATAGAAATTATTATGGCAAGAATCACATATTATATAAAATGCATGAATATAAAAATGCAATGCATGAAATGTATTTTTTCCTTTAATTAAGGAAATCCGTATATCTAACAAGATATCCGGCTACCTTAGGAAAATATGTCAAATTAAATATTCTAAAACCAAAATACTTTGTGATTGTTTGAAAACAATTTTGAAAAGCTTGAATTAAAAATAAAAACTGGGCTAATTTTTTTTAAAAAGGCTCTAATTTCCTAAGTTTAAAAAATCCGGACTTGACTACCCTTAACCCGGGACTTGAAAAACCATTTTTAGAATTTAAAAAGGCTTAGAAATCACCCTAAGTCAGTAGCTAACCCTCCTAATCAGTCCACTCTAAGTAAATTAACCAAAACAGAAAAATGGTTTTTCTTTAAATTCAATTCTGACTCCACTGTCCAGTTTTAATCCACGATTTTTTACCCTATTTTTAAAAATTCCAAAAATTCTAAAAACAATACTGGAGACTCAGGACATGTAAAACTACACGAAAACAAATCGGCTTAATTTTCTGATCAAAGATGAATTCCCAGAAAAATCAGAGATGTACGAGTTTTCGGAGGAGGAAAAAAACTGCTTTGTTTTTCTTTAAATTCAATTCTGACTCCACTGTCCAGTTTTAATCCACGATTTTTTACCCTATTTTTAAAAATTCCAAAAATTCTGAAAAAAATACTGGAGACTCAGGACATGTAAAACTACACGAAAACAAATAGGCTTAATTTTCTGATCAAAGATGAATTCCCAGAAAAATCAGAGATGTACGAGTTTTCGGAGGAGAAAAAAAACTGCTTTGCCAACACATTTTTGCTTTTGATAAAATCATTTAAAAACCAAAGTAAAAATATTTGAAACTCATAAAATGACTTGAAAGCAGTAGTTAGGACTCTTTGAAAGTTAGATAAAAATTGGCTAAATAAAAAAAATCACAAAGGTAGAATAATCAATTTGACAAACTTAATTTTCCACAAGTGTGCTCAAGAGAGCATGACTTTGAACCATTAATTGGCTCAAGTCATTATTCAAGTGGCATGAACATGAAATGCATGAAACAATGCAGCAAACATAATGCATGAAATGCATGGATCTAAACCTAAATGTAAGGAAAATGCATGACACAAATAATATGGCCTAGACCTAACATGAACTTGCATGGCATTTAATGTAACCTAGACCTAAGACATGCATGGCATTTTCACAAACACAAGGCATGCTTAATTCAAAAATCCAACCAAATATCATGCAAATGCAAAAACCTAACAACTAGCATGACAAAAATACAACACACAATGCAAAACACATGGAGTAGCCAAATGGCCCCAAGCTTCAACAAGCATGGCATTTTCACAAACACTTGGTATGCTAGCATGAAAAACTAAGTCATAACACAAAAATCACACAAGCATTTTCACAAACACCTAATATACCAAATCTAAAACATGCTCACTAAGATATAAAACAAGAATCATGCAAAGAATCACACAAGCATTTTCACAAACACTTAATATGCTAACTCTAAAACATGCTCAAATTTAAACAACATGAAAACAGAAAATTAAAAATGCAAAAACATGATATCTAAGACATAAATGGCAACAAACAAAGCAACCAAATTAAATATAACTTAAGAACATGAAATAACATAATATTTAAAACATCAAAAATAAAGAAAATAGCATAAACAATATGATAAAATGAATCAAAAACAACAACTTAAAATAAATAATGTAGGCCATTTGGCCATGGTGAGTTTATTGTAAAAACAAAATGTAAGAAAAATATACTTAAGAAAGGAAATGAAGGAAGAACAAGAAACATTATTTTAAAATGAAAACTCACCAAGTAGCTTTTGAACGGATTAAGCTATAAACCCTCAGAGTAGCTTTTGAACGGATTAAGCTACGAACCCTCAGAGTAGCTTTTGAACGGATTAAGCTACGAACCCTCAGAGTAGCTTTTGAACGGATTAAGCTACGAACCCTCAGAGTAGCTTTTGAACGGATTAAGCTACAAACCCTCAGAGTAGCTTTTGAACGGATTAAGCTACGAACCCTCAGAGTAAAACACTATGACTCACCACCCGGATAATCCTAATACAAGTGTATAGAATATCTCACAAGGGGTAGTGGGTGATTTCAACCAAAGGCCAAGACTCCTTATTTATAAGGTGAGCACCTCCTTGGCTTGACATTACAAAGGGATGTGGGATTGGGACTTAGGCTCAAAAATGAAAATCTCTAACTTAACTCTTGATTTTTAATCACTTGATTGAAAAAATCCTAAGCTTCCTCCTTCCTTTGGGCTTGGGCAGGCCAGCACTTCTCTTTTCCAGCCCAGCTCTGATTTTTGCAAGGCCCAAAGAAGCCCTTTTCGGTTGCTTGGGTGAAACGACCATTTTGCCCCCCGGATGCAAAATAAATATCAAACGGACTCCAAATTCAATTTTTCTTTTTTTAATGCTTCCAAAATAATAAAATATTGAGTTCTGGAAGTTTTCAAAATTATCCGAGTCCGTTTGCTATTTATTTGGATTTTTTCTTCCCAAAATATCCTTTTATGCCCCTACTTTTTACCATTTTTTAAACGAGCTCAAAATCAAGATTTTTCTTCACCAATCTCTTCAAAATAATTAAAAAGTGTGATCTGGAAGTTTTCATAATTTTTGGAGCTCATTTGGTATTTTTTCGATATTTATCGGCTTGAATTACTGCATAGGAGGCCCGGGATTTGGCCATTTTGCAAACGAACTCGGAGTCAAGATTTTCTTTCGCCAATCTCTTCCAAATAATTTAAAAATGAGATTTGCCAAATTTCAGAATTTTCGGAGTCCATTTGCTATTTTTCCGGGATTTATCTTTTTGAATTACTGCATTAGAAGCCCGGGATTTGGCCATTTTGCAAACGAACTCGGAATCAAGATTTTCTTTCGCCAATCTCTTTCAAATGATTTAAGAATGAGATTGACAAATTTTTCAGAATTTTCGGAGTCCATTTGCTATTTTTCCCAAATTTTTCCAATTTTGCCCTTTAACCTCCGAAACCCGGTTTTGCTCAAAACAAGTCCGATTTTCAGATTTTCTTCAATCTGAGCCTTGCACCATCCTTTTTAATCATTCCTCATCCATTGGGGGCTTTGGTCTTACCAATTCGGGCCATTTCTGTGATTCTTCCCGATTTCACCAAAATCCACTAAAAACTCTAATTCTCGGTTTTCTCCCGGATTGACTTTTCTTTCGGTTTTTCTTGCAAGTGACTTCTCCATTACCCGTAGTCAGTGCTTATCTTTCATTTGGAACCTTCAATTTCGACCAGTTTGATCGTTTAAGCACTTTTCCCCAAATTTCTCGGATTAGGGTTTATTTTCTACTGAATCTCCAAATCCCAACTTCCGAACTCCATATCTTTCAATGTAGAACTCGGATTATCAAAATTCCTTCGCCATTTTTCAATTGAACTTAAAATCTTGATTTTGAAAGTGGGTTGACTTTTTCAGTAGTTGACTTTATTGGGTTGACTTTTTTGGGGTTGACTTTTTCGGGGTTGACTTTTTTTCAAGTTTGACTTTTTGTGCTCGCCCTCTTAAACTAAGTCTCGGAGTACCACCTGCAAGATGAAAACAGTCTTTTTATACTCGGAAACATCAATATAGGAAGAAAACATACCTGTTTAGTGGCCCGGACAAAATTAGGTGTCTACAGCATCATTTCTAGAATCATTACATTTTCATTATTGTGTGGTAATTGTAGTTACACCATTCATAAACTAGTTACATGAACACAATTAGTAGGGGCATCTGCATCACGAAACATGGGCATCAATCCAGGCCATTTGCATTTGCACTAAGAAATATTTTACATTTGCACCATGAAGCATGAGCACCTTGTTAAAAGACATGTGCATCTGCATCATTTCTCAAAGCTTCTGGTGGGGATATCCAGAATTTTACAGTTTTTAAAAAGTGAACAAGTCTTCGGTGGTGATAGCTGAAGCCTCTGGTGGAGATATCCAGAGTTTTATAATTTTGAAAAATGAGAAATTTTCTTCTGGTGAGGATATCCAGAATTTTACAATGAGCAAGTCTTCGGTGGTGATATCCAGAATTTTGCAGTTTTAAAAATGAACAAGTCTTCAGTGGTGATAGCTGAAGCCTCTGGTGGAGATATCCAGGGTTTTATAATTTTGAAAAATGAGAAATTTTATTCTGAAGGAGTTACCCAGAATTTTACAATGAGCAAGTCTTTGGTGGTGATAGCCAAAGCTTCTGGTGGGGATATCCAGAATTTTACAGTTTTAAAAGTGAACAAGTCTTCAGTGGTGATAGCTGAAGCCTCTGGTGGAGATATCCAGGGTTTTATAATTTTGAAAACATGAGAAATTTTATTCTGAAAGAGTTACCCAGAATTTTACAATGAGCAAGTCTTCTGGTGGTGATATCCAGAATTTTGCAGTTTTAAAAGTGAACAAGTCTTCAGTGGTGATAGCTGAAGCCTCTGGTGGAGATATCCAGGGTTTTATAATTTTGAAAAATGAGAAATCTTCTTCTAGATGAGTTATCTAGAATTTTATATTGAGCAAGTCTTTGGTGGTGATAGCCAAAGCTTTTGGTGGGGATATCCAGAATTTTACAGTTTTAAAAATGAAGAAGTCTTCGGTGGTGATAGCTGAAGCCTCTGGTGGAGATATCCAGGGTTTTATGATTTTGAAAAATGAGAAATCTTCTTTTGAAGGAGTTATCCAGAATTTTTTTCAACATGTGCATCTACATCAAGAAGCATTTGCATCAATCTAAGTTAGTTAAATCTGCATCAAGAAAGTTTGCATCAAATCAAGTCATTTACATTTGCATCAAAGATATTTGCACCAATCTAAGACATTTGCATCTACATCAAGAAACGTTTGCA
Source organism: Fremontodendron californicum (assembly GCA_030761205.1). NCBI lineage: Eukaryota > Viridiplantae > Streptophyta > Magnoliopsida > Malvales > Malvaceae > Fremontodendron > Fremontodendron californicum. The sequence continues at coordinate 23,960,111 of JAULJL010000003.1, forward strand.
TCAACAAAAGACATTTGCATTTGCATCATGAAGCATTTGCATCATCTCTTAAAGCTTTCAGGTATAATCGATTTCGTTTCCTTAAGGCGAGTCGAGCCCCGAAATCATCGTCGAGGTATTTTTTTTATTTATGAACAAGTCTTCGGTGGTGATAGCTGAAGCCTCTGGTGGAGATATCCAGAGTTTTTTTTAAAGTCCTTTGAAAAGGTAGAAAATCTTCGGTGGTGATAGCTGAAGCTTCTGGAGATGATACCCAGAATTTTACAGTTTTAAAAATGAGCAAGACTTCGGTGGTGATAGCTGAAGCCTCTGGTGGAGATATCTAGAGTTTTAAAATCCTTTGAAAAGATAGAAAGTCTTCGGTGGTGATAGCTGAAGCTTCTGGAGGTGATACCCAGAATTTTTACATTTAAAAAAAAAAATGAGCAAGACTTTGGTGGTGATAGCCGAAGCTTCTGGAGGAGATATCCAGAATTTTAAACACAGCTGAGAACAAGACAGGTTAAGGCCCCGAGACCATCGTCGAGGTCATTTCCTTTCTTGCAAATCGAATTCGTTTCCTTAAGACGAATCGAGCCTTGTTTAGGCAGAGAATTCAATTTAAGGACAAATCTTCAATTTACTGTTTTTAAAAAAAAAAATTGAAAAAAAAAAGAAAAAAGAGAAACTGAAAAAAATAGAAAATGAAAAAAGAAAATAAAAAATGCAAAATGCAAAAATGAATGAAGAAATGAAAAAGAAAACCCCTTTCCTTTCCATGTGATTTCACTGACCGTACAAAACTAGTGTTGGTTTATCTTTGCCTGATTCCTGATTCTCAGCAATAGCCAAAGAGGGGCAGCTGTAGACACCTAATTTTGTCCGGGCCACTAAACAGGTATGTTTTCTTCCTATATTGATGTTTCCGAGTATAAAAAAACTGTTTTCATCCTGCAGGTGGTACTCCGAGACTTAGTTTAAGAGGGCGAGCACAAAAAGACAAACTTGAAAAAAAGTCAACCCCGAAAAAGTCAACCCCGAAAAAGTCAACCCCAAAAAGTCAACTACTGAAAAAGTCAACCCACTTTCAAAATCAAGATTTTAAGTTCAATTGAAAAATGACGAAAGAATTTTGATAATCCGAGGTCTACATTGAAAGATATGGAGTTCGGAAGTTGGGATTTGGAGATTCAGTAGAAAAGAAACCCTAATCCAAGAAATTTGGGGAAAAGTGCTTAAACGATCAAACTGGTCGAAATTGAAGGTTCCAAATGAAAGATAAGCACTGACTACGGGTAATGGAGAAGTCACTTGCAAGAAAAACCGAAAGAAAAGTCAATCCGGGAGAAAACCGAGAATTAGGGTTTTTAGTGGATTTCGGTGAAATCGGGAAGAATCACAGAAATGGCCCGACTTGGTAAGACCAAAGCCCCCAATGGATGAGGAATGATTAAAAAGGATGGCCCAAGGCTCAGATTGAAGAAAATCTGAAAATCGGATTTGTTTTGAGCAAAACCGGGTTTCGGAGGTAAAAGGGCAAAATTGGAAAAATTTGGGAAAAATAGCAAATGGACTCCGAAAATTATGAAAAATTTGTCAATCTCATTCTTAAATCATTTGAAGGAGATTGGCGAAAGAAAATCTTGATTCCGAGTTCGTTTGCAAAATGGCCAAATCCCGGGCTTCTTATGCAGTAACTCAAAAAGGAAAATCCTGGAAAAATAGCAAATGGACTCCAAAAATTCTGAAATTTGGCAAATCTCATTTTTAAATCATTTGAGAGAGATTGGCGAAAGAAAATCTTGATTCCGAGTTCGTTTGCAAAATGGCCAAATCCCGAGCCTCCTATGCAGTAATTCAAGCCGATAAATCCCGAAAAAATACCAAATGAGCTCCAAAAATTATGAAAACTTCCAGATCACACTTTTTAATTATTTTGAAGAGATTGGTGAAGAAAAATCTTGATTTGGAGCTCGTTTAAAAAATGGTAAAAAGTAGGGGCATAAAAGGACATTTTGGGAAGAAAAAATCCAAATAAATAGCAAACGGACTCGGATAATTTTGAAAACTTCCAGAACTCAATATTTTATTATTTTGGAAGTATTAAAAAAAGAAAAATTGAATTTGGAGCCCGTTTGATATTTATTTTGCATCCGGGGGGCAAAATGGTCGTTTCACCCAAGCAACCGAAAAGGGCTTCTTTGGGCCTTTCAAAAATCAGAGCTGGGCTGGAAAAGAGAAGTGCTGGCCTGCCCAAGCCCAAAGGAAGGAGGAAGCTTAGGATTTTTTCAATCAAGTGATTAAAAATCAAGAGTTAAGTTAGAGATTTTCATTTTTGAGCCTAAGTCCCAATCCCACATCCCTTTGTAATGTCAAGCCAAGGAGGTGCTCACCTTATAAATAAGGAGTCTTGGCCTTTGGTTGAGACCACCCACTACCCCTTGTGAGATAGTCTATACACTTGTATTAGGATTATCCGGGTGGTGAGTCATAGTGTTTTTGTTGAGAGGGTTTGTAGCTTAATCCGTTCAAAAGCTACTTTGAGGGTTTGTAGCTTAATCCGTTCAAAAGCTACTCTGAGGGTTTGTAGCTTAATCCGTTCAAAAGCTACTCTGAGGGTTTGTAGCTTAATCCGTTCAAAAGCTACTTGTGAGAGGGTTTGTGGCTTAATCCGTTCAAAAGCTACTCTGAGGGTTTATAGCTTAATCCGTTCAAAAGCTACTTGGTGAGTTTTCATTTTAAAATAATGTTTGTTGTTCTTCCTTCATTTCCTTTCTTAAGTATATTTTTCTTACATTTTGTTTTTACAATAAACTCACCATGGCCAAATGGCCTACATTATTTATTTTAAGTTGTTGTTTTTGATTCATTTTACCATATTGTTTATGCTATTTTCTTTATTTTTGATGTTTTAAATATTATGTTATTTCATGTTCTTAAGTTATATTTAATTTGGTTGCTTTGTTTGTTGCCATTTATGTCTTAGATATCATGTTTTTGCATTTTTAATTTTCTGTTTTCATGTTGTTTAAATTTGAGCATGTTTTAGAGTTAGCATATTAAGTGTTTGTGAAAATGCTTGTGTGATTCTTTGCATGATTCTTGTTTTATATCTTAGTGAGCATGTTTTAGATTTGGTATATTAGGTGTTTGTGAAAATGCTTGTGTGATTTTTGTGTTATGACTTAGTTTTTCATGCTAGCATACCAAGTGTTTGTGAAAATGCCATGCTTGTTGAAGCTTGGGGCCATTTGGCTACTCCATGTGTTTTGCATTGTGTGTTGTATTTTTGTCATGCTAGTTGTTAGGTTTTTGCATTTGCATGATATTTGGTTGGATTTTTGAATTAAGCATGCCTTGTGTTTGTGAAAATGCCATGCATGTCTTAGGTCTAGGTTACATTAAATGCCATGCAAGTTCATGTTAGGTCTAGGCCATATTATTTATGTCATGCATTTTCCTTACATTTAGGTTTAGATCCATGCATTTCATGCATTATGTTTGCTGCATTGTTTCATGCATTTCATGTTCATGCCAATTGAATAATGACTTGAGCCAATTAATGATTCAAGGTCATGCTCTCTTGAGCACACTTGTGGAAAATTAAGTTTGTCAAATTGATTATTCTACCTTTGTGATTTTTTTTTTTACTTAGCCAATTTTTATTTAACTTTCAAAAAGTCCTAGCTACTGTCTTCAAGTCATTCTATGAGTTTCAAATATTTTTATTTTGGTTTTTAAATGATTTTATCAAAGTAAAAAAAAAATATGTTGGCAAAGCAGTTTTTTTTCCACCCAAAACTCGTACATCTCCGATTTTTCTGGGAATTCATCTTTGATCAGAAAATTAAGTCGATTTTTTCCCGTGTATTTTTACATGTCCTGAGTCTCCAATAATTTTTTCAGAATTTTTGGAATTTTTAGAAATAGGGTAAAAAATCGTGGATTAAAACTGGACAGTGGAGTCAGAATTGATTTTAAAGAAAAACAAAGCAGTTTTTTTTCTCCTCCAAAAACTCGCACATCTCTGGTTTTTTGGGAATTCATCTTTGATCAGAAAATTAAGTCGATTTTTTTCCGTGTATTTTTACATGTCCTGAGTCTCCAATAATTTTTTCAGAATTTTTGGAATTTTTAAAAATAGGGTAAAATATCGTGGATTAAAACTGGACAGTGGAGTCAGAATTGAATTTAAAGAAAAACCAATTTTCTGTTTTGGTTAATTTACTTAGAGTGGGCTGATTAGGAGGGTTAGCTACTGACTTAGGGTAATTTCTAAGCCTTTTTAAACTCTAAAAATGGTTTTTCAAGTCCCGGGTTAAGGGTAGCCAAGTCCGGATTTTTTTAAACTTAGGAAATTAGAGTCATTTTAAAAATTTTAGCCCAGTTTTTATTTTTAATTCAAGCTTTTCAAAATTGTTTTCAAACAATCACAAAGTATTTTGGTTTTAGAATATTTAATTTGACATATTTTCCTAAGGTAACCGGATATCTTTTTAGATATACGGATTTCCTTAATTAAAGGAAAAAATACATTTCATGCATTGCATTTTTATATTCATGCATTTTATATAATATGTGATTCTTGCCATAATAATTTCTATGTGTCATGACATTTAGGTTGCATTATATTATTTAGATTTTGCTATGTCATTTTATTTATGTCATGCCTATACATATTCATTTCTTTTAAATGTTTTCAAAAAAGATAATGGTTTTCAATAAAAATAAAGATATTCCCGAGTTAAAATAATTCATGAGTTCTCTACCGGGTTTGCTGGAGGGAATATCATCAATTATTATTAATAAAGGAATATCTTTCTTTCAAAAAAAAAGAGAATGATTCGGAAAGTTTTCCAAAACTAATAAAAATTTCTATATTTTGCCACGTTTGTTGGGGAATATAGGAAAATTTTGAATTTATAAATTCCGGATCATTTTCAATAAAAAATGGAATTATTTTTCTTTAAATTGGGAATTAATTTGAAATACTAAATTTAAAATCAACTTTTACCAAGACTTGAGATAATACACGATTAATAAGGTACCGATTTATACGGGCGTTGTGGGGGTGCTAATCCTTCCCCACACGTAACCGACTCCCGAACCCGCTTCTTTGATTACTCTGGTTTAAAACGCAGAATTGAAATCGGTTTTTAAAATGTTTTAATTAATTTTTAAAATATTTTATAAAATCGGTTTTAATAGGTGGCCGATCACACCTAGCTAAAAAAGATTGGTGGCGACTCCATGTCTTTTTAGGTCATTTCCAAAACCTTCATTTTTTAGAGGAATTAAGTCGACTTTTCCTCGGTTTTTTTTTAATGTCACGCCTAACGAATAATAAAGTCTTGCGATGAGACTCGTCGTTATTTTTTTAGGTTGCAACAGTACTAACATAAATGGTATCGAAAATTCCTATTTTACTCTAGACCGCCCATTTTTTGAGTTTTCGCCCTAGAGTCCCATTGTTTCCATTTTTCTCTTTTTTCATTGTTTTACCACGCACTTGAGAATTCTAAATTCTTCCTTAGTGAAATGATAATTCGATGAGATAGGATAAAATCTGAGGAAAAAACCCTTCAAATTAAATATTCATGCTTGATCAAAATGGACTTTTAAAGCACGTAATTAGGCCATGGTTTGGGGTTCAAAAAGAAAGGATAAATAGGCCCAAAATACGTGTTTGAGGGTAATCAAATGATCATTTCTTGAGGAGAATTCTTTTTGAAGCGTTTGTCCCTTCTTGGACATTTCTTTCCTTTTTACCTTTGCTCTTTTTCTTATTTGCTTTTGGCTTTCATTTGCCATACTTTTTCACACACTTTTCTTTTCATCTTTTCCTTTTTCTTTTGACAGAGTGAACCCATATTCATTTGGCGCTCCATTTGCTTTGTATCTGTCTTTGAGCCAGGACTCATTTCTCAATGATCTTTAAAAAGAACTTTCCTCGCATTTGCTCCCCAGTGTAGAGGGTGATCCTTGATCAGGGTTCAAAGAAGAAAGAATTCTTTTGGCTCAAAATGGGTGACTATGGATAATTTTTTTTTTTGCGAAAGGGATATGAAATATGGCCATTCATCATATCAAGCACAAATATTCTCATTGAAAAGCAATCCCAGGGGAAATAGATAATCAAAATTTCATTTTGCACTTCGGAATCATCCGAATTCTTATATGCATGATATCACAATTTTTCTTTTTTTTTTTTGCTGTTTTTTTTTTCCGCATGCCCCAATGATTCATGCTTTAGTCCGTCCTTATTCACCATGTATCCATCATTTCCACATATGATGCCCCAATTTGATTAACCATGAGAGTTTATATCAACAAGGAACATAGCAAGTCTAGGTCTATTTTGAAAAGGCTGAGTTTCAAATTTGAGTTCTTTGAAGAGACAAAGAAAATATGACCTAAAAATGGGTTTTCTCTGGGACATGGGATAATCTAGTTTAATTATTGTGCCCCAGGGTGTCAATCATGAAGTGATGTTTGGGCAACTAGTGTTTTGTGGTTGTTGAAAATGACATGAATGGTTTTGGCACAACCTTGACACACACCAAATTACCATGATCTAAATTCTTGAAAGAAAGTCTCATTTGTTTGAATTTCAAGGAGTTCGAAAAAATTTCGAAAAGTTCATTCCTTAGTTCATAGCCTAGACTAGGATCTATAACTTTGCTTATTCTATGATGACAATGGTTTTATGAAGTTCAATCATTCATATTCCTTGAAGCATTAGGTCTTTCAAGTGTTCTTGATTCAAGGGGTTTAGGCCTAGGAAAGCTTAAAAGAGAGGGGAGAAGGTATTGGGTCATTTGTAACAATGATCATCAATATTCTTGAGACTAATCATTACTAAAACTTCCTTAATGCTTGTTTTTGCAAATTCAAAATATTGTTAAAAGACAACAAACACAAAGCATTTAAAAATCAAAATTCATTTAATGAATGTCGACATGAGACAAGTGTTTTCATCATAAGGTATGAAACTACATGCATCAAAATGCTCCTATTGACATCCTTCCAAGGTAGTAATTCTCCCCCTAAAACCTGAAAAAAACTGATTTAAGGCAAAGTGGTCTTCCACTGATTGATAAGCTCTGACTTTCAGTCATTTCCTTCAGTTGTCTGCATTTTTCAGTTGAATGCCCAACTACCCCCAAATGATAATCACACTTGCTGTCAAGATCATAACTCCTCGCTGATGGATTTGGAGCTATTTTCAAAGGTATCGGGGTAAGGTACTGATTCTTTATTAGTAATAGCAGCAGCTCAGGGATGGGGATTGGAATTCTTTCTTGGTTTTCATGCGGTTGTTTTTTGGAAGTAGGCCTTTGTTGCAAGGGCTGGTATAGGATTAGGTGTTTGGGTAGGTAGGTAGGTAGGATAAAGGCTTGGAGATACCTTAATAGGGTAACACGATCGGTATGAGGAAAATTGGGAATATGGGACTAAATCTCCCATAGCTTGGACATCTTCCTCTTTCTTTCTAGGTGCCTTATTTCTCTCGGCATTGGATGTTCTTTCTCTTTCAAGTTTCCCATTCTTGATAGCATTCTCAATCATTTCCCCTGAGATTACTATATCCGCAAAATTCTTCGAGGCATTGCCGACGAGTCTATCATAGTACGGGGCCTGCAGTGTATTCACAAAAAGGAAGGTGATTTCCTTTTGTGTCAAAGGTGGTTGTACTTGGGTAGACATGTTCCCCCACCTCTGAGAATACTCTTTGAAGCTCTCAGTAGCTCTTTTCTCCATATTTTGCAAAGTGAGACGATCAGGTGTCCTGTCGGTCATATGCTTGTATTGGTTTAGAAAAGCCCTAGCCAAATCATTCCAAGAGCGAATCTGATCCTTCTCAACTGACTGTACCACCTAATTGCGGACCTGCTGAGGCTATCCTGAAAGTAATGAATCAGAAGCTTATCATTATCTATATGACTTGTCATCTTTCGGCAGAACATAGTGATGTGGGCTGACGGATCAGTCGTCCCATCATATTTCACAAAGTCAGGGACCTTGAATTTAGGAGGGATGACTAAATCGAAGACCAAGCATCGTTCTTTCACCTCCACACTCCCGAATATGTCTGTATTTTCTACTGCCCGGAGCCTTTCATCTAGCAACTGATATTTCCCTTGGGAATCTGCCAACTCTACCTCATTAACCATTTTCAACTTTGCCTGTTCAGCTGGATCATCTGAATTTGAAACATTGACGGGGTTAACTGTATTCTGGGCATCCATCATTACGACCTTATTCTGACCCTTTGGTGCCTCTAACCCTTCTCTGGTGGTCAAGTTTCAGTGTATCCCTTGATTACTGTGGACATTAGCTCCATCAATTTAGTCATCTGATCTTTAGATTCTGCTTGATACTTTGCCAGCTGTTCTCGCAATTCTTCCTGTACCTTTTCCATTCTTTCCATTCGGGCAACTTGTTCATTCTCCATAGCACTAGCCTGTATTAAAAGGGTACTCAGTACTTCTTATACCTCTGATTTGAAATGGAAATTCTTTCAAAGACTCTTAAAGCCAAGCCAACTTCTATTTTATTCCCTTAAAGTGCGTGTCATGATGAAGGAGCCATGAATGCAATTTGATGCACGTGAAGCCTAAACAATACGATGTATGGACATGTACAGTGGAAACATGCTGACCATATATGTAATAAATGCAATCACGATGCCAACATGTTGCAAGCAAAGAATAAACAAATCAATGCATGGATATATGCAATGAATGATCATGTACATTTCAGCGTATTTCCCAATGAATGATCATATACACTATGAATGCAACATGATGTTAATTATGATACATATAAACAATGAATGATTGATACAGAGTATATACAAAGAAAATCATGCTGACCATGTGTATCATGAATGCATCCTGATGTTAATATGACAGATTAATGCATGAGCATATACAGAGAAATCATGCTGACTATGTTTGTCATGAATGCAACCTAAAGTCAACATGATGCATGTAAAGAATAAACAAATTAATGCATGGATATATACAAAAAAATCATGCTGATTATGAATGCATGAATGCAACCTGATGCTAACATGATACATGTATGAATGTATGGTATGACAAATAATTGATCGGATGCAAAATGCAAAAGGGAAGATATCACGGAGGAAATAAGAATCGAAGGTAATTAATCATCAACATCTCATAAATTTGAAGCATAGTCAATTCATTCCCATATCAACGTTCACAATGGTATAAACCATGTTTACAGAATCTGAGCAGTAGTTAAAACTGTCTTTACAAGCACTTTATTTTTCCTAGCATCCTAAGGCTATAAGAGCCGGCTACTGAAAAAAGTGAAATCCTACTACATCATATCAGACCGAAGTCTTTCTACATCATTGCTATAGATCTCCCAATCCTAATGACGTTTTCCCAACCCTCTATCAATCAGTATCGTTGGATCCAACCACTTGGCATCTATAAGAGATTGCATTTTTTTTTTGAATGCTATACAGTCTTCAATGCTATGGCCAACAATTCCACAGTGATAATCACATCTTGCATTTGGATTATATCCCTTTGGATATGGTGGCAACAAGGGTTTCAATGGGACACATGCAACCATGTGATTTTGGATCAGTATAGGGAGAAGCTCTGGTAGCTGATTGGAAAAGGATCAAAATGCCTTTGGGTCTTATCCTGGGGTTTTTCTTAGTCACACATGACCTAGAAGTTGGGGTACTTGGGGGTGGCACTAAGGTCCGAACCAGAGTGTTTACATGGAGACGTGGCGGAACAGCATGGTAAGGGTATGGATTTGGACACGGGGCCTTTGCAGGTTGTACATAGCTCGAGGTTCCTATCCCAGATGCTGGATAAGGTGATTGGTGAGGAAACAATATGAGCTGCCAATTGGTGGTAATGGAGTGGGATTCATGGGTCCCGTAGTGATCATCCCAATAGACGATTGGACCATAGTAGGGTGAGGACACTGGTTTGGACCTAGAACAGTTTGCAGGTATGGTACAGGATCCGAGGTTTCTATCTTTGGTATTAGGCTCTCAGGTTTAATCATTTTCACGATTTTGTCCATAATTTCATCAGGATTGCAACCTTTGTGGCATTGACAAGCGCAGGATCCAGCAAGGATTATATGTTCTGGACCTAATGGTTTTGGTTGATCCGAAGGCGATACAGAGCCCTGAGAAAGTTCCCCTTTACTCTTACCCATATCCTCAAACATTTTCAGCAATTTGACCAGCTGTTCCTTAAACTCCCGGAGTTCATGTCCAAATTCCTCTTGATTTCGTTCCAAAGCACCCAACGGTTCCTCCGATTTTTTTCCTCATATCTCGAACCCCTTTCATGCAAATGAAAAATATCATGAGATTAAGAATACAATTACGAATGTACATGCTCTATTCCTATGTGCATGAATATACTGATGATTAATGCATGAACATATACAGAGAAATTATGATGACTATGTATGCTATGGATGCAGTCTAATGCCAACATGATGCATTAAAAAAATGAATAAATTGATGCACAGGTATATACGAATAATGACTATGCATGTCATAAACGTATTCTACAATGAATGACCATGCATGCTATGATGTCAAAATGATATATGTGAAGAATAAATGAATTAATACAAAGGTAGGTACAAAGAATGACCACGTATATCACAAATGTATTCTACAATGAATAACCATGCATGTTAGTACTATGACATGATTCAAAATGATATATGCGAAGAATAAATGAATTAATACAAAGGTAGGTACAAAGAATGACCATGTATATCACAAATGTATTTTGCAATGAATAACCATGCATGTTAGGACTGTGACATGATATCAAAATGATACAAATAAATTAAACAATGATTACACGAAATTGGTGGGACCTAAATCTTGATTATTCAAAAATCTCCTTATGTAAGATTTGCCTCCAAACTTGATCTATGATTTTTTTGAAACATGTTTTCTCTATGAAAAACCAAACATATTATTTTCAAAAGAATTTTGGAGTAGTGGATCTTACTATGGTACAATATGCAAATGTTCATGTGACACTACCGGTTTATAAAAACCATCAAATGAGATTATTATCACCATCCATTTATTGCAAAAAACGAGATCAATAATACAACCAAAAATGTACATACTCTATTCACATGCATAAAATGTGCAAAATGCAAAAAATACTTGAAAAATGATTTTTATTTTTTATTAAACAGTTAATGAACATTTGCCCCAACAAATATCTACTTATATAAGTATCACAGTGCCTTTGGGACGGATTATCACATTTATTACGGGCGATATACGTACATCTTTGCCCGGTTTATAACACTTATTCAGAGTGTAAAATAGGTAACAAAAGGTTTAGAAATGTCCCTCCAAGTGTTCCTAACTTCGGTGCATCTAACGAAAATCCATCATGGCTTCGCCTAGGTTTACTATATGAGGGTGAATCGGTTCTAAAGGCCCCGAATTGCTCCTCACTGTCGCCGGTGAAGGCTAGTAAGGCACCCTGATAAAAGCGGGTTCAATTCGTTGGAGTATATTTCCCTAGCCTATGCGGATTGTTAATCACGAAGGCTTAGGTAATTTAGTACTCCGGAAGTGTTTCACTAGCCCATGCGGATTGTTAATCATGAAGGCTTAGTTACTTTGCTCCCACCTAAAAGGACGAAACTCGGGTATAGGGCTGCAAATGCACGTGTAGTGTGTGTGGAGGAACAACAAACCTTTCACCACCTATTCTACAAACCTTATTCTAAATGCCCTAACAATTTATTAAAAGAATAATCAAGAATAGTGTAACGCATTAACCAACAAGCAATTATAATATACAACCTTAAATAACTAGAGAACAATAATAAAATGCATGCACATGAGTATGGACATATTTAAAAATATTTTATTATTTTCAAAATTCTCCTTATTAAAAAAATGTGGAAATTAAAATTAAATACCAATTAAACTAACAAAATGAGACTTTGATAACACACGACTAATTCTAGGCCTGACTCTCTAAAATTCCCCAGCGGAGTCGCCAAGTTGTCGCAACCTAAAAAAAATAACAAGCCTCATCGCAAGACTTTATTATTTGTTAAGCGTGACATTAAAAAAAATCGAGGGAAAGTCGACTTAATTCCTCTTGAAAAATGAAGGTTTTGAAAATGACCTTGAAAAAGACATGGAGTTGCGACCAATATTTTTTAGCTAGGTGTGGCCACCTATTAAAACCGGTTTATAAAATATTTTAAAATTAATTAAAACATTTTTAAAACCAATTGCAAGTCTGCGTTTTAAACCAGAGAAATCAAAGAAACGAGTTCGGGACTCGGTTACGTGTAGGGAAGGATTAGCACCCCCCACAACGCCCGTATAAAATGGTACCTTATTAATCGTGTGTTATCTCAAGTCTCGGTAAAAAAGTCGATTTTAAATTTAGTATTTCAAGTTAATTCCCAATTTAAAGAAAAATAATTCCATTTTTAATTGAAAATGATCCGAAATTTATAAATTCAAAATTTTCCTATATTCCCCAACAAGCATGGCAAAATATAGAAATTTTTATTAGTTTTGAAAAACTTTCCGAATCATTCTCATTTTAAAGAAGATATTCCGTTATTAATGATAATTGATGATATCCTCCCCAGCAAACCCGGCAGAGAACTAATGAATTATTTTAACTCGGGAATATCTTTATTTTATTGAAAATCATTACCATTTTTGAGAACATTTTAAAAAAATATGAATATAAATATGCATGACATTAATAAAATGACATAACAAAATCTAAATAATATATTGCAACCTAAATGATATGATATAATTTAAATGTCTTAGCATATTCTAAATGAAATGAAATATCCTAAGTTTTATGATATATTCTAAATGAAATGAAATGACCTAGGTAACATAATATATTCTATATGAAATGTAATATCCTAAATCATATGATATATTCTAAATGAAATAAAATATTCTAAATGACATAATATATCTTAATTGAAATGAAATGACCTAGGTAACATAATATATTCTACATGAAATGAAATGACCTAGGTAACATAATATATTATATATGAAATGAAATAATTTAAATGACATGACAAATATGAATGATATGGCATATAATTGAAATAACATGACATATAAAATAATGCTATCATATAATATGCATGAAAATAAAATGAACATAATAATGCATGAACATAGTATATGCTAGATAATATGACAAAAATAACTAAATAAAAAGCATAGGATATCATGAAATATTCAAAACCATATAATAAGCAATATAACATCAAAAATATAAATCAAAATAATAAAAATACCATAGAAATTATCATAGCAAAAATCACATATTATATAAAATGCATGAATATGGAAAATGCAATGCATGAAAATGTATTTTTTCCTATAATTAAAAAAATCCGTATATCTAAAAAGATATCCGGCTACCTTAGGAAAATATATCAAATTAAATATTCTAAAACCAAAATACTTTGTGATTGTTTGAAAATAATTTTGGAAAGCTTAAATTAAAAATAAAAACTTAGCTAAACCCTTTTTTAAATGGCTCTAATTTCCTAAGTTTAAAATCCCGGACTTGACCACCCTTAACCCAAGACTTAAAAAATCATTTTTAGAGTTTAAAAAGGCTTAGAAACTACCCTAAGTCAGTAGCTAAACTTCCTAATCAGCCCCTTCTAAGTAACTTAACCAAAACAGAAAAATGATTTTCCTTCAAATTCAATTCTGACTCCACTATCCAGTTTTAAACCACGATTTTTTACCCTATTGTTCAAAATTATAAAAAATCTAAAAAAAATATTGGAGACTCAGGACATGTAAAACTACACGAGAAAAATTGGCTTAATTTTCTGATTAAAGATGACTGCCCAGAAAAATCAGGAAAGTATGAGTACTAGGTGAAAAAAACTGTTTTGCCAAAACACATTTTTGCCTTTGATAAAATCATTTAAAAATCAAAGTAAAAATATTTAAAACTCACAAAATGACTCACAAACAGCAGCTAGGACTTTTGAAGAGTTAGACAAAAATTGGCTAGTAAAAAAAATCACAAAGGTAGAATAATCAATTTGACAACTCTTTAATTTTCCACAAGTATACTCAAAAGAGCATGACTTTGAACCATTAATTGGCCTAAGTCATTAGTCAAGTGGCATGGACATGAAATGCATGAAAAATACAGCAAATATGATGCATGAAAAGCATGAGTTTAAACCTAAATGTCATGAAAAATGCATGGCATAAATAAAATGACCGAGACCTAAATGAAAATGCATGGCCTTTAATGCAACCTAGGTCTAAAATGCATGGACATGCATGGCAAAATAAAGCAAACCTAACAACTAAAATATGCATGGTAATAACGCAAACACAAGGCATGCTTAAACCAAATACTCAACCAAATGTCATGAAAATGCAAACCTATCATCTAACATAACAAAAAATGCACACACGGAGCAAAATACATGAAGTGGCCGAATGGCCTCAAGTCCAAAGTAAGCATGGTATTTTCACAAACACTTGATATAATCAAACCAAATACTCATTAAAATGTCATGCAAATGCAAACCTATCAACTAACATAGCAAAAATGCAAACACAAAGCAAAATACATGAAGTGGCCGAATGGCCTCAAGTTCCAAGTGAGCTTGGCATTTTCACAAACACTTGATATACTAACATACTCAACTAAAATATAACACTCAAATCATGCAAATATAAAGTAGAGGTATTAAAAGTAACAAACATTTTCACAAACACATGGATTACAAAATATAAAACATAAACAAATTTAAATATTTTGAAAATAGAAAATTAAAAGTGCAAGAACATGATAATAAACTCATAAATGGCAATAAACAAGCAACCAAATTAAAACAAGCTTCAAGTATATGTAGTAGAAGAAGATTTAAAGCATCAAGACTAAAAAAATAACAAAAATAACATGACAAATCAAAGCAAAACAACAACAACAAAATCTAGGCCATTCGGCCATAGTAAGAAATAAAGAGAAAAAAATATTGCAAGAACTTTTTTAAGAAAAGATGAAGAAAGAACCTAAAAAAAAACAATAAAAACACTTATTTAAAAAGAAAAATCAAAAGAAAACTCACCAAAATAATAATCAAAACAACAAAAACAAGAATGGAAAATCAAAGAAAGTGTAAGAGTTGGTGCTAAAAACAACCTCTATAAGCTATCTTTAAAGCTTTTTCTCTTCAAACTTTCTTTTCTTTTCTAAACTTTTCTTTTTGATTTGCAACAATGGAGAGAAAACTCAGCCAAAACAAGAGAGAATATGAAATATGAAAGTGCTAAAAATGAAAAATTCTGGATCCCTCCATTGTGGTCGAACCCCTCTCTCATATAGTCTAGGATGTTGTCATCTTTCCTCCAACCAATTTTCATCCAAGGGCTAATGATCCAAGAGGTTTAAAACATGAAATTATCACCCTTAGATTAGGCTATCAGCTGTCCATAATTATAGCTGTTCAAGAATTATGTTGACACTCTCCCTCTTCATGCATTGGCCCATGTGGCTTATTTGCAAAGGCTTGATCAAAAATCACTAACTCTTCATTTTTAGCCTCTTGATCAAAAAATCAGAATCTCCTTCCCATCTATGGGCCTTGGCCGGCCAACACTCCCTCTTCCAGCCCAAGTCTGATTTTTTTTAAAGGCAAGAGAAGCCCTTTTCTGTTTCTTGGGTAAAATGACCTTTTTGCCCCCCAGATGCAAATAAATTGCAAACGGACTCCAAATTCAAATTTCTTTTTTAAATACTTTCAAAATAATAATAAATTGAATTCTGGAAGTTTTCAAATTTTTTCGAGTCCGTTTGCTATTTATTTGGATTTTTTCTTCGAAAATTGCCCTTTTATGCCCCCAAACTTTACCATTTTTTAAACGAGATACAAATCAAGATTTTTCTTCACCAATATCTTCCAAATAATTTAAAAGTGTGATCTGGAAGTTTTCATAATTTTTGGAACTCATTTGATATTTTTTTCGGGATTTATCTTCTTGAATTACTGCATAGGGGGCCCGGGATATGGCCATTTTGCAAACGAACTCCGAATCAAGATTTTATTTCGCCAATATCTTCCAAATAATTTAAAAATGAGATTTGAAAATTTTCAAAATTTTTGGAGTCCATTTGCTATTTTTTCGGGATTTATCTTATTGAATTACTGTATAAGAGACTCGGGATTTGGCTATTTTGCAAACGAACTCCGAATCAAGATTTTCTTTCACCAATCTCTTCCAAATGATTTAAGAATGAGATTTGCAATTTTTCATGATTTTTGAAGTTCATTTGCTATTTTTCCCAAATTTTCCAATTTTGCCCCTTTGCCTTCGAAACCCGGTTTTGCTCAAAATAAGTCTAATTTTCAGATTTTCTTCAAACTAAGCCTTGGGATATCCTTTTTTAATCACTCTTCATTCATTAGGGGCTTTTGTCTTACCGAATCGGGTCATTTCTTGCAATTCTTCCTAATTTCACTAAAATCCACCAAAAACCCTAATTCTCCCGGATTGACTTTTCTTTCAGTTTTTCTTTCAAGTGGCTTCTCCATTACCCGCAGTCAGTGCTTATCTTTCATTTGGAACCCTAAATTTCGACCAATTCGATTGTTTAAGCACTTTTCTCCAAATTTCCTGGATTAGGGTTTTCTTTCTACTGAATCTCCATAACCCAAGTTCTGAACTCCATATCTTTCGATGTAGACCTCGGATTATCAAAATTCTTTAGCCATTTTTCTATTGAACTTCAAATCTTGATTTTGAAAGTGGGTTGACTTTTTCACTAGTTGACTTTTTGGGGTTGACTTTTTTCGGGGTTGATTTTTTTTTAGTATGACTTTTTATGCTCACCCTCTTAAACTATGTCTTGGAATACCACCTGCAGGATGAAAAAAAGTCTTTTTACATTATGAAACATCAATTTAGGAAGAAAACATACCTGTTTTAGTAGTCCGGACAAAATTAGGTGTCTACAAAGGTCATAGAAAGAAGGATTGTCCTAAGTATGAGGCATGGCTAGAGAAGAAAAATAAGAAAGGGGTTCATAACCAAACGCAAACTAAGTGAATAGAAAGTCAATTTACATGTAGGGAATGGAGCCAAAGTTGATGTCAAATTTATTGGGACAATTGTTTAAAATTTTCAATTTGGTTCTAGTCTTATTTTGGAAAACATTGTTTTTGTACCATTTATAAGACAAAATTTGGTTTCTGTTTCTTTACTTGATGAACTTGGATATCATTTTCATTTTGGAAATAAAAGGGTTGAACTTTCTTTTAATTCTAATTTTATTGATGAATGTTTGTTGTGTGATGGTTTATATCGATTGAATTTATCTTTTGATACCATTACTTTAATGTTGAAAATGCTGGAATCAAAAGACCTTTGACAAAAGAAAATCCTTTTACTTTATGGCATAAACGTTTGGCTCACATTTCTAAAGAAAGAATTGACAGGTTGGTTAAAAATCAAATTCTTCCCTAATTAGTTTATGACAATTCTGGGACTTGTGTAGATTGCATTAAGGGTAAATTGACCAAAATTAGAAAACTAACTGGTGCTACACGTAGTAATGGTCCTTTAGAGTTGATTCACACAGGCATTGGTGGACCTTATTCCCATACACTTTGTGGTAAAATTTATTTTGTGACTTTCATAGATGACTTTTCTAGATAGGGGTATATGTACCTCATTAATCATAAATCTAAAGCTCTTGATAAATTCAAGATCTTTAAACCAGAAGGGTTTGTGGTAACAGGAAAAGAACATATGGTATGTAACTTCTTTGGGTTTTGAAGAAAACATTGTTGATTCTTGCATATACTTTAAGGTCAGTGGGAGCAAATTTATCTTTTTTGGTGTTGTATGTAGATGATATTTTACTTGCTAGTAATGACTTGGAAGTGAAAATAATGTTCTCTCAAAATTTTGATATGAAAGATTTAAGAGTGACAAACTTTGTTTTGAGTGTTGAAATTCACAGAAATATAGGTAAAAGGTTTTAGGGTTTTCTCAAAGAGCATATATTGATCATGTCTTAGAGCGTTTTGGAATTAAAGATTGTAAATCAGGTTTAGTTCCCATCATTAAAGGAGACAAATTTTGGTAAAGATCAGTATCCTAAGAATGATGTTGAGAGAGAATCTATGAAACATATTCTTTATAGTAGTCTTGTGGGTAGTTTGATGTACTCTGCAGTGTGCACTAGACCTAACATAGCTTTTATAGCTTGTGTACATGGAAGATATTTGGCTAATCCTGGACATGACCATTGGGTTGTAGCAAATAAGGTATTGAGATATTTGCGCAAAACTAGAGATTACATGTTTGTTTACAAGCATGTGGATGTTTTAGACGTAGTTGGTGTCATCTTTTGATGTATTGAGTTAGTGGGAATATGTGATGTTTTTGTATTGTTGTTTTTTAATTGTTATAATGGCTTTCAATTATTTTAGTGACTTAACATTGATATTGATTTAAAGATCTCGAGATGCAGGAGATTTTTCCAAAAAATTTTAAAGGTCTTTTTCAAAAGCATAAAAGGGATTGATTCCTATAAAAGTTTAAAGGGAATTATATTCTACAAAGGGTCTGGATAAGACCATATGGAGACCAAATGTGATCTTGGCCTCTTTGAAGCATAAAGGGTACAGAGGACCAAATATGGTGTTGACATGTTTATTATTTTATTTTTGGGATCACTTATGTCAACCCACAATACACTTTACCATACTTTGGAATCCATGTCGATGTAGTATTAACACTTGTGATTGTGGAAGGTCTTGTGTTAATTAATAACATAATGATCGCTACAGTCCGGTGTTATTATTTATATTGGATCGAGTTCTGTGCTGAGATGTTTTATCTTATGTTTTATGGCCACTAAAGTTACATTTTATCTGAGAGTCATTTTTAAATTTTATTTTCTAAAATATTAAAACCAATTAGCATTGCCCAAGTGGGAGAATATTGAAAAATATTCTTAATGTGGGCTTTTGCTAAGTGCTTTTGTTTGTGAAAAACGAATCGAATTAAAGGAACAGGTAAATCCCAAATCACTATGTGATCCGTATAGTTGGGCCTAAGTTCGTCTCAGCTTAAATATTGAGTGTAGTATGAAAGGTGTAGGGTTTGATAACTAAAGTGGGCTCCTTAATAGGAGGATCCAAACTAATTATAATTATAATGGGCTAGGTCTCCCCTCTCCCATCCATAAAACCCTAGTATAAACAGCTACTGAGTGTGGTTTGTCCCATTGATAGCCAACATACAGAACTTGGAGAGAGGGAGAGGAAGAGTCTAGTCGGTCTAAGAAAACTCTTGAACAGATTACATAAGGATAATACAAAGGGCAATCCATTTTATTGATCATGGCTTCCAACATTGGTGTTTCTTCTAATCTCTATCATATTATTTGTATGATTGTTATGTTTCATGTGGTTGTGTTTTGGTTTCTAATTTAGCGATGTAAATAGTCAACAATGTTACCACACATGCTTCTAAAAAGATACAGATAGATTGACAACCTTAAATGGTCTATCAACCATTAGATATGCATGATGCATACAGTTCTAACATTCATTTCGTAATTAAATAACATAATTTAAATAAAACATGGAAACATAAGTAAATGAAATAAAGTGTAAAACATAAATTATAAATATAAATAGCATAACTAATCTATACATATCTACATGATGAATAGCTTAATGATCTACGTGATTATATAAATAAATGTTTATATTTTATATGATATGTTACAATGCAAGGCATACATAACCTAGTCATAACATAATCCTATATGGCATGAAAATTATTGAAATGCCCTAACCTAGATAGCATAATTTGGACAACATAACAATATAATAAAAACATTTATAGGTTTATGAATGTAGGCTCGTGCTCTCGTGAATTTAAGAAAAGGAGACCATACCTTAATGATATCTAATAGTACCTGGCATTGAATCTGACTGAAAAGATAGACATAGAGCTGGCTGACAATGTCGAGGGTCTCCAATTACATCCTGATTTTTCAGCGGTATGCCCTTCATCACTTTCCCTACATGCATCTCAATTATTTACTTAGTGAACTCTTTACTCATGACGATGTAGGTTTCCTATTCCTCTTCAAGAAGTTGCTGCAAATAATTAGAGGCATGCCTAGAGATTTTGTAGCATATGCCACGAGACTTAAGTTGAGGTTCATGGAGCTCTCGACTTGTCGCTATACCGGTGATGTTTTTCGAAGTCCTTTCAATTTTAAATGTTTTCTAAACTTATTTGCTCATATCTTTTTAATGTATGTAAGAGGGAGGTTCTCATTGTTCTAGCTTCCATGGGAGAAGTCGCATTGGATTTGGCAGGGATGGTCAATTTTTTTCTCAGGGGACCTCTTACAAGACGTCAACGGCTTGGTCATCAGGTGTCAGTGGCAGAGGCAGAGTTAGTTTCTTTGCCCCCTTTCTTTATTTTTTGAATCTTGTTCACTTATGTTCACTAACAATTACTTATTCTTTTTAGGGTGATCAGGCTGGTTCATCTCAACCCTCGGCTCAGGGGTCATACCATAGCTCTGTTAGAGCTTCCAATCTTGCTCAACAGGTACAAGGCAGTGATAATGATGATGATGATGATAGAGTTGAAGGGGAGTAGGAGGCTATGCAGAGTAGGGTGGATATCAGCTGGACGTAGACTATAGTGGATAGTCTAGCTATCAACAGTAGGGGACTTAGAAAGGTGATACAGGTAAAAGAGGATGATTTGTGCGATGATGATGATGATTTGATGATTTGAGATGCTTTAGAAAACAATTTGTTGGATGTTTGTATATTTCATGTTACTAGTGTAGCCATTAAACACACTGTGATATTTATTTTTTGCAGTTTTAGACAACCCATTAGGCTCATTAATTGATAAATGTATGGAACTTCATATAATTTTTGTCTTTGGGAATTCAACTTTGTAAGAGAATGTCACAAATCAATTATTTTCACGAAATTGGCCAAAATTAAATTTTCAAAAATGAATGAATCGTTCGAAACTAGGGAGTGTCGGAGTGCTAATCGTGTCAGTTAAGAAAATCGTTCAGTAGTTTTAAATCTTTTCAAAAAAGTAGGGTCGATCGAAAATGCATGTGCCGATCGACACTTAAGAAACTCGTTCAACAATTTCTAGTTTTCGAAAAAAAATAGGGGATCGATCAGCACTTAATAGTGTCAATAAAAAAAATGCATGTATCAATTGACACTTTATGCAGCAGAAAACTAGTTTAAAGAAAACAGAACTTCTCCATAGCAACTTTATTCAATTTCAAACACACCACTGCCATTTAGGATGTGTATATAAATGCCCTTGGGGCTAGAATTACAACATACAACTTTCAGAGAACATAGAAAACCTTTCCTAAAACCAAATACTTTTAAACTTTCCCAAGATGGATCTCCAACTTTGGAAGAATGATGCTTCCATCGACACCAAGATTGCTTTGCTTCCCTACGAGTCAATGCTTTATTCTCTCTACACGAGGTGCATGTCAACATGGCTATGATCCAAGTGGTTGGACGTTATGGGGTTCTGAAAGGTAGGTTTGTCACTTTCGGATAACTAAGATCACACCATTATATGTAGAGTTTATGCC
The DNA here is from genome assembly GCA_030761205.1 of Fremontodendron californicum. Taxonomy (NCBI): domain Eukaryota; kingdom Viridiplantae; phylum Streptophyta; class Magnoliopsida; order Malvales; family Malvaceae; genus Fremontodendron; species Fremontodendron californicum. Next base: position 23,981,794 of record JAULJL010000003.1, read on the forward strand.
ATCCTAAGGTAGCATGCCACTCCTAACACGGTGATTCCTGCTGTTAATATTCGAAATTCCCTGGCGATGGTTGATTCGGCTTTGGCAGTCACAAGTTCCATGTTCGTCCCTAAGAGATCGAAGTTTCCTTGGCTAAGTTTATTGGGTTATTTTACGAACTGGATCTCAATGATGCCCTATGGACTTGACGTAAAACTAATGCTTTATTATTCTGCATGATTTTAGAGCTAATCTGTAACACTAGAGGGATGCTAGCTCTATTACTATTATTCAACATTGTATATCAAGTCATGATGGGCTGTCACTATATAATGGCTGGTTTTCTTGCAATGACTCATGAAAGGCTGGACAAATGGCATCGGAGAGAGAATGGTCTATTTAGTAGCAATCAATTTCTTCTCCATGTAAGTTTTCAATTGTATTTTTCAATTTAACGCAATAGCTTCTAATGCAATCATATTTTCAGATTTGGCGTTGCGATAAGCTGATGATGATCATTCCCAACACAACCACTGCATATCTATAAGCCCAAACACTACAAACAAATAGCCATGCTAGTGAGAAGGAACTCAACTGAGCCTTGGCATGAATGTTTCTGGACCATCTCTAGCACTGACATTCATTGAGTTGTGGTATGGTGGAAAATTCCATATGTGATGATCCATGCATAGGCGGACTTGTGTACCTATTGCTTCATTATCCTGTGCATCTTTTTACATTCCACTTAAGGTGAGTGGGCAATAAGGAGAGCCTCAAGCTCTTATCAAAGGGAGGAATCACTTTTCCATAGGGAAGCTCAATGCTAGGACCTTGCGATCCTTATATCTTCTTGGGAAAGTGTGGTGGTGGCGGATGCAAAAGCATACTTGGAGGACCAGTTTGTCAAACCAGGGGAGTCATATTAACAGAGTTTGTATCTGGAGGTTTTTTTGGTCTAGATTTAATTGAGAAAGGTGAAGGAAATGAACAATGTGGGGGGAATTAAAGAGATATTTGAGATATCCTTCGCAAGGTTTTAATTTTAGCTTTTTAGGACTTAGGAATTTATCTTTTTAAGGCATGCGTAAGGGATTAACCCAGTCTTTTTAAGAAAGAAGCATTTATTTTTCATTCCTAAAGGAAAAGTTTGTCCAAGTTGTTTATTATAACTTAGCTTTTAGAACTTAGATAAATGTAATTCGAAAATTCTCATTCGTTATGGAATAAAAGACAACTCTTTTTTTCAATCTTACAAATATGTTGAATTTCACTTCCCTTTTTCCCCATGAGTTTCTTTCTTCATTTTAACTTTTGATTAAACTGCTCTTTCAAGTTTTCAACTTAATAGTCCTTGCTTTAACTTTTTCTTAGGTTATCCTTTTGGATTTTCAACCTAGCAAGATTTAAAATCATAACTTCTTCCTAAACCATCCTTTCGTGTTTTCAACTTAGCGGGTTAAATAAAATATGTCTTGAGACAATCAAGATCGATTAGATCCATAAACTCATTTCCATATAGATCCTTGATTCTAGTTGCACCTTTACTGAAAATCTTCTTGAAGATGTACGAGCCTTTCTAATTATGATTAAACTTTTTCTAGAATTAAATGTGACTGCCTTAGCTCATTCAAGTCATAGTCTTCTTCTTTTATGTTACGCTGCTTAACCTTTTAGTTGAAAGTTTTAGCAACTTTTCTGATACTTTTGTATGTGATAAAGTGCCCAGAGCCTCTTTTTGTCCAGCAAGTTAAATTCCTCAAATCATGCCTTTCATTAATCTTCTTCATTGACATGTGATTTGATTGTAACTCGTATAGTTAAAACATCCAGTGTGGGCGGCAAAACTATTTTTGTACCATAAACCAGAGATAAAGGTGTTGCTTTGGTCGAAGTTCTTACTAAAGTTCTGTAGGCCCAAAGTGCTAGCGTAATCTTCTTGTGCCAATATTTTTAAGTATTTGTGGTCTTACTTGGAATGGATTTCACATTTTTATTCACTGCTTCTATTGTATCATTGGTTTACGGACAATATGTGGACGACTTATGTATTTGGATTCCAAATTTCTCCAGTAATTCTGAAGTTTCACCTTCCAAATGTACCATTGTTAGAAATCAATTCCAAAATAACTTTAAATCTGTTGATTTCTGACTCTCGGTACCAATTGTAGTTTTGTGCTACAGTACCGATTTGCTACAGTAACTTTATCTCGGGATGCTACAGTAACTTCCGAAAAACAACTCTTTTATTAATATGAGAAAAGACCAAATACAATTGGTGTGAACAGCAACTAATAATGGAGACAACCTCACACAAGCTTTCACTCAAATCTTTTTCTTTCTTTTTCTCTCTACACACCACACACAATACCTAAGGCTCTATTTATATAGACATACTAAACCGACATAACAATTTCTACAATGTTCCAATATGTCAGCTATGCAGTAATGTTTGACTACTATTTCTAAATAGATTTCTAAAGAATATTGAAGAACAACCTAGAGATAGAAAACTCTAGAGAAAGAGAGATAAGGCAAAAAATAACTCTAAGAGAAGAAAAATCTAGAGATGAGTATTTTGAAGAAAAATCTAGAATTCTGGAGGAGAGTAGTCGGTGATCACTTTAACAAAATCTACATATTATCTGATCATGGATGAATTTCGCGAAATGTTTTGCATTCAGTACTGTGTATGCTACAACTTTAACCTATTTAGTGAATAGTCTATAGCTACCATAATATACTCATGCCTTTTGAAGACTTCATAATGACTTCTCCAATGATATCAATACGCCAAGTGGAAAATAATCAGGGAGTAATCATGTTTTACAACTCCCGAGAAGGCAAGTGATTCAAATTGGCATAAATCTGACACTTATGACATTTTTTCAATATCTGAGCACAATCTGGTTCCATGTTAAGCCAAAAGTAGCCAAGCCTCATAATTTTCTTTGCTAACATGTGAGCATTCATGTGGAATCCATAAACTCCATCGTGTACTTCCTCCATTATATTCGCTGCCTGACTTTCGTTAGCACACAACATGTGAATCTTGTCAAAAGATCTTTCGTACAATTATCCGCCATGTAGTAACGTGAAAATCTTCGTCATAGGGATCCCCGTCGGAACGATATTGGGAATAATATATATATAGTTTAAGAAATGTGAGGAAAAAAGACGACTTAATTCCTCTTAAATAAAATTGAGGGTTTGAAAACAATCTCGAAAAAAAAATGGAGTCGCCACCAATCTATTTTTGGCTACGTGTGATCAGTCACCTATTGAAACCAGTTTTTGTAAAACATTTTAAAATTAATTAAAATATTTTTTAAAACCAATTTTGAAGTCTGAGCTTTTAACCAGAGAAAACAAAAGGAGGTTCGGGATCGGTTACGTCACGGGGAAGGATTAGCACCCCCACAACGCTTGTATAAAATGGTACCTTATTAATCATTTGTTATCAATAGTCTCAGCAAAAGGTCGGTTTTATATTTGTTATTTAAAAATAATTGCCTAAAAAATGGTCATATTATTTCGAGGAAGATCCAAAATTTATTATTGTAAAAATTTTCTATATTCCCCGGCAAACCGGCAAAACATATAATTTTTATTGTTTTGAAAAAAAATCTTCGTATCATCTTGTTTTTAGAAGGGTATTCCTTCGTTAATAATAATCGATGAAGGCTCCTCGGCAACCCGGCGGAGGATCCATGAATTACATTAACTCGGGTGTAGACACCTAATTTTGTTCGGACCACTAAATCAGGTATATTTTCTTCCTAAATTGATGTTTCAGAATGCAAAAAAACTTTTCTCATCCTGCAGGTGGTACTCCGTGACTTAGTTTAAGAAAGTAGACATAAAAAGTCAAACTTGAAAAAGTCAACATCGAAAAAGTCAACTACTGAAAAAGTCAACCCACTTTCAAAATCAAGATTCAAAGTTCAATTGAAAAATGGTCAAAGAATTTTGATAATCTGAGGTCTACATTGAAAGATATGGAGTTCGGAAGTTGGGTTACGAAGATTCAGTAAAAAGAAAATCCTAGTTTGGAAAATTTGGGGAAAACTGCTTAAACGATCAAATTGGTCAAAATTGGAGGTTCCAAATAAAAGATAAGCACTGACTACGGGTAATGGAGAAGCTACTTGGAAGAAAAACTGAAGGAAAATTCAATTCGGAAGAAAATCGAGAATTAAGGTTTTTAGTGAATTTCGGTGAAATTGGAGAAAATTGAAGAAATGGCCCGATTCGGTAAAACTAAAGCTCCTAATTGATGAGGAGTGATTAAAAACGATAGCCCAAGGCTCAGTTTGAAGAAATTTCGAGAAAAGAGCCGATTAGAGGAAAAACGGAAAAACGAGAAAATTTTTGATAGTGAAAAAAGGAAAAATCAAATCGAAGGGGAATTTGATCGTAAAAATTGGGCGTTTTCGAACCAACTCCAATTCAATACATGAAAAAGGCCCAAAAAAAAGAAAATCTGAAAATCGGACTTGTTTTGAGCAAAATCGAGATTTGAAGGCAAAAGGGCAAAATTGGAGAATTTGGGAAAAATACCAAATGAGCTCCAAAAATTCTAAACATTTGCAGATCATATTCTTAAATTATTTGGAAGAGATTGGTGAAAGAGAATCTGGATTCGGAGTTCGTTTGCAAAATGTCAAATTTCGGTCCCATTATGTAGAAATTCAAGCAGATAAATTCCGAATAGCAAATGAGCTCCAAAAATTCTGAAAATTTGCAGATATCACTTTAAAATTATTTGGAAGAGATTGGTTAAGAAAAATTTGGATTTGGAGTCTGTTTGCTATTTAATTTGGTTTGGGGGTCAAAAAGGTTATTTCATCGAAGAAACTGAAAAAGGCCTTTTAAAAATTGGAGATTGGGTTGGATTTTAAATGAGCAATCAGTCAAGCCCACAATGGAGAGTGATGTTGCTGAGATTTTAGATCAATGGGCTAAGAGTAAAGAGGAAGGTAGTTATTTTTCTTGATCAAGCCTTTGAAATTGCAACACATGGACCAATGGATGGAGAGGGATGATGTCATATTTATGATCCTATTCATGACATCATATTTAGGAGCTGATTATTCCAATCTAAGGGTGAGAATTCTACATAGAAAGCATCTTGGATTGAAGGTCATTGGATGAGAATTGGTGTAAAAAAACCTAGAACCTTCTACACTACTAAGGGTCATTCGGCCATCACTATAGACGGTGCTGATTTCAGTTTTTTTCACAAGTTTAGAAGGCTGAAAAGAGGGCAATAGCTAAGGGGAAAAGGAGAGAAAAAAAAAAGGGAGGAGAAAAAAGGAGAAGGAAAAGAACAGTTTTGGCTTGCTTCTTATTGATTTGGAAGGCTAGAGCAAGGTAGCTATGTTCTTTCATGGTTTTTCCATACTTTATTGACATGATTTTGCTATTTTGATTGTTATTTTATTCTCTTTTATGAAATAAATTTGTTTTTAAAATACGTTCTAAGGAGCTTTTACTTTGTTTTTTTAAAAGAAATCAAGAAAGCAAGTTCTTTTTTCTCTATTTTTCATGTTGGCCGAATGGGTTGTTTTTTTTTTGTTAAATGATTTTGTGTTTGATTTTACTCATGTGATTTGTTGTGGTAGGTTAGCTTTCTTGTGTTAGATTAGCTTGATTGTGGTAGCTTAGTTCTAAACCATGCCATGTGTTTGTGAAAATGCCATGTTAAAATATAATCATTGTGAGCATGAGTCCATTTGGCCACCTCCATTTTCTTTGCTATGCACGTGCATTTTTCATCTTGCTTGTTGACTTGTTTGCATTTTCATGCCATGAGTTTGTGTATTTTGGTTTAGTATGCCATATGTTTGTGAAAATGCCATGATAAAAATATCATCATTTGGAGCTCATGACCATTTGGCTTCTTCCATTTGCTTTGCATTGCATATGCATTTTCATCTTGCTTGTTGATTTGTTTGCATTTCCATTCCATGAGTTTGCGTATTTTAATTTAGCATACTATGTATTTGTGTTATTGCCATGCATTCTTTAGGTCTAGGTTTCATTAGTATTGTCATGCATTTCATGCATGTTTAGACTTAGGTTGCATTTATTGCCATGCAAGTTCATGTTAGGTCTAGGCCATTTTCTTTATGCCATGCATTTTCCATGTCATTTAGGTTTTAAATCATGCATTTTATGCATTCAATTTGCTGTATTTTCATGCATATCATATCATGCCACATGATTTATGACTTAGGCCAATCAATGGCTCAAAGTCATGCTCACTTGAGCATACTTGTGGAAAATTAAAGAGTTGTCAAATTGATTATTCTACCTTTGTGATTTTTTTTTTACTTAAGCCAATTTTTGTCCAAGTTTTTAGAAGTTTTAGCTACTAATTAGGTCCTTAAAAGAGTCTCCAATATTTATTTTGTTTTTAAATGATTTTATCAAAGGCAAAAAATGTGTTTTGGCAAAACAGTTTTCACCCAGTTTTCTAACTTTCCCGATTTTTCTGGGAAGTTATCTTTAATATGAAAATTAAGTCAATTTTTTCACGTGTAGTTTTACATGTCCTGAGCCTCCAATATTTTTTTTAGATATTTTTGAAATTTTAAAAATAGGTAAAAAGAAATCGTGATTTATAACTGGACAGTATAGTCAGATTTGAATTTGAGGGAAAATTAATTTTCTGTTTTGACTAAGTTACTTAGAGGGGGCTGGTTAGGAACTTTAGTTACTGTCCTAGCTTGGTTTTTAGACTATTTTAATCTTTAAAAATGATTTTATAAGGCTCGGGTTAAGGGTGCTCAAGTCCGGGATTTCAAACTTAGGAAATTAGAGCTATTTTAAAAGGGTGGTTCGGTTAGGGTTTTAATTTTCATTCAAGTTTTTCAAAATTGTTTTTAAACAAACCACAAAGAATTTTGATTTTAGAAAATTTAATTTGATGTCTTTTCCTAAGGTAGTCGGATATCTTTTTAGGTATACGGATTTCCTTATTTAAAGGAAAAAATACATTTTCATTCATTGCATTTTCCATGTTCATGCATACTATATAATATGTGATTTTTGCTATGATAATTTCTATGGTATTGTTATTATTTTGATTTATATTTTATGATTTTATATTGTTTGTTATATGGTTTTGAATATTTCATGCTATCTTATGTTTTTTATTTAGTCATTTATTTTTGTCACATTATTTAGCATATACTATGTTCATGCATTATTATTTTTGTTTTTGTTTTCATGCATATTTCATGATAGCATTTTTTATGTTTCATGTCATTTCATGTCACTTAGATTATATTCCATGTCATTTAGATTATATTATTTAGAATATTCCATGTCATTTAAAATATGCCATATCATTTAAATTTGCTATGTCATTTAAATCATATTATTTCATATAGAATATATTATGTCACTTAGGACATTTCATTTCATTTATAATATATTATGTCACTTAGGATATTTCATTTCATTTATAATATATTATGTCACTTAGGATATTTCATTTCATTTAGAATATATCATGGTACTTAGGATATTTCATTTAGAATATGCTATGCCATTTAAATTATATCATATCATTTAGGTTGCATTATATTATCTAGACTTTGTTATATCATCTTTACTATGTCATACATATTCATGTTCATTTTTTTTTATAAATGTTCTGAAAAAGATAATGATTTTCAATAAAATAAAGATTTTTTCGAGTTAAAATAATTTATGAGTTCTCTGCCGGGTTTGCTGGAGAGGATATCATCAATTATCATTAATAACGGAATATCTTCTTTAAAATGAGAATGATTCGGAAAATTTTCCAAAGTAATAATTTTTTTTTTATATTTTACCACGTTTGTCGGGAAATATAGGAAAATTTTGAATTAATAAATTCTGGGTTATTTTTAATTAAAAAATAGAATTATTTTTCTTTAAATTGAGAATTAATTTAAAATACCAAATTTAAAATCGACTTTTTACCGATACTTGAGATAACACATGATTAATAAGGTACCGTTTTATACGGGCGTTGTGGGGGTGCTAATCCTTCCTCGCACGTAACCAGTCTCGAACCCGATTCTTAATTTTCTCTGATTTATAACGCATACTTGAAATTGATTTTAAAAAATGTTTTAATTAATTTTAAAATGTTTTAGAAAACTGGTTTTAATAGGTGGCCGATCACACCTAGCTAAAAATGATTGGTGGCGACTCCATGTCTTTTTCAAGGTCTTTTTCAAAACCTTCATTTTTCAAGAGGAATTAAGTCGACTTTTTCTCAGTTTTTTTTAATGTCACGCTTAACGAATATAAAGTCTCGCGATGAGACTTGTTATCTTTTAGGTTGCGACAGCGGGGATATTGCCTTATTTATTAAAAAGACATCAATTTTCAAAAATTTAAATGATCATGAATGTACAAATTATCACTAAGGCATAAATATAAAACATGTTTAATTATCATAACATGGCAAGCATTTTATTATGACATGGCATATAATTTAATTCATGACAAAAATCACTATGACATGGCATATAATTTAATTCATGACAAAAATTTTTAAATGACATCATCATAGAATATGTATATCAATCAAAATAACATGATCAAGATAGCAACATGGACATTAATTCTAAGATGACATCATCATGGAATATGTATGAACACGGAATATTATGATTAAGATGGCAATATAAACATCAATCATAGAATGATCTCATCATGGAATATGCACACATCATTATTTTTAAATTTCTTTTCATGAATTTTCTTTATGAAATTACATCAATGTCATATGTTGGAAAAATATTGCCGCACTCGTCGACAAACCAGACAAAGCTTGGAAAATAATTATTTCATATGACATTTATATAATTTTGAGTAAAACGAAAATCGTACTTATAAATTTCATAAACACGTGCGTTGAATAATTTTCTAACCTCCCCGGCAACCCGAAGGAGTTTAAGAAATAATTCTCGCCAAATGTTTACGAAACCGAAAAAGCACGTTTTTATACTAAATAAATAAAAGCATTCTTAAAATATGAAATGCATGAAAACGGAATGTATTTCTCTCTTGAAGAGAGGATATCCGAACACCTAAAAAGATGTCTGACTACCTTTGAAAGAAACTTAAATTGGATATTTTAAAATGAAAAATTACGAGCAAGAATTTTGGCTCGGATTAGGGGACATTCGAATGCCCTTGTTCGACATTCGAAATTCTTTAAACAATCTTCGAATGCAACATTTTGAAAACAAAAAATGAGTAAAATTAAATGCAATTTTTGAAATAGTATCCTCATGGCTGAATGTCCTAGTGTCAAAATTCTTAGTTTTTAACTCACTTTTTAAAAACCCGGATTAACTACCCATGATCCGATTTTTGTAAAACCAATTTTTTACCTTTGAACTAACATGGAGAACATCCCAAAATAGTAGCTTATGGATTTCGGCAAGCCCCTCCCTTTTGGTAAAAAATGAGACTTTTACTAGCTTTAAAACTCGTTTTAACTCCTATAAAGCGGTTTTACAAAACTATTTTTTAGACCTTTGTAAAAAAAAAAAAAAAAAAAAAAAAAAAAAAAAAAAAAAAAAAAAAAACTCTGAAAAAATCAGTTTAGACTCAGCAAATGGTGAACTAAAAAAGGTAGAAACTTTTTTTTATTTTGACAAAAAATGCATAGTGAAAACATTGCCCAAAATCAGCATATCTAACTTGCAAAACATTATTTTTTTTCCAACTAGTTTGAAAAATAGATTTTGGCTATGGACCATTGATTGATCCTAACCAAAATCAAGTTTGAAATGAGTTGAAAACACATTTTTATAGAAGAAAAAATGATGGGCTCAAGGCTAGCTTATTGGAAATGAATCCCACTTAGCCAAATCACTTGGTGGGAGGCCAAGGTCATCAAACACTAACATCATTTCCCAACAACCAATATGAAAAATGCAACACAAAAATCAGCAAGATATATATATATATATATATATATATCAAAATGACGATACAGAAGTAAAAGAATGTAAGAAAACATGAAAACAAGATTGGCTCAAAGTTTGGCCCCTTGGATGTAGATTCGGCTCAAACTATCACTTGGTGAAACCAATATCATCAAGCCTAAAAACCTTCTTATTGGATTTTTTTTAAAGGAAATCAAAAGAGGAAACTCTATCCTACCATAATAGTACAACCCACATCCAACATGCAAGCAGGAAAAATGAGCAAAATACAAGCACAATATCAAGGCATGGGTTTCGGCCAAAAGGAAAATGGAGGTGAAAAATGATGTTTTCTTTTGTTTCTTTGAAAAATAAGAAAATGAAGAAGAAAATTTTAAGAAAACCATTTTTGAAACTTTGTTTTTAAGAAAAATGAAATGAAAAACAACATAGAAATGTAGAGAAAAGAACTTAAGAATGAAGAAAAAAAAAATACAAGTAGAGAAGAATGCTACCTAGCAAAAGCTTCCAAGAAATCTCTCTTCTTTCCTCCTTTTTTCTTTTTTTTTTCTCTATTCCTTTCCTTTTCTCCTTAGAGGATTTTAGCTACTACCCTTAGCTCTCAAATGTAGTGAATGTGTCTATGAAAAATAGAGAGAAACCCCTCTTGTAGTGTGTTGGCCGAATGGCCCTTTTTCTTGGTATATGCATGCTCATCTTTTTTCTCTAGTCATGCTTTCTTCATGCACTCATGGTCCCCCTTCCACATGGTCATCTATCCTTATGTCAAGGATCTAAAAACATTCCTATTGGTCTCAAATGTCATGTCAAATATTCTTGTCCCCTTTCTCTACAACATTTGTTTAGCCATTTATATTGATCATGTAGCTTAGCCAAAAATATCTTCCTAGTTGGCATCTTTTTATCCACTTGGCCTCATCCTATAGCTTTCACATGGTCTTCACATGGCCTTGTCCAATCACCTTGGCCAATGACCTTCCATCCTTACAATTAAAATGCCTCTCATTGGCCGAGAATGCCACATAGGCTAATAGTGATGACTCATCTTCTTTCTTTAAAAATATCTACTTTTCCCTACATCTTGACCATTGGATAAAAAAAATTTATCCTTTTCTCTCTTCTGGTAGAAAATGTCCTAGAATATTTCAGGCCTTTCACCTTTTTATTTTGCTAATTGGTCTTTCCTCGATTTTCGGTAAAATTGCATTTTGGCCCCTAAATTTGATCTATTTACATCCGGGCTCCAACTTTGGATTTTTATTATCCGAATCATCCTATCCAATACTAAACTCAGTTCTATAAGTTTTCATAATTTTTCGAGCTCGTTTTCCATTTTTTCAAATTTTCCTCTAAAATTGTTGTTTAGTCCCCGAATTTAGCCTATTTATATTTTGGCCCCAATTTCGGGTTTTTTTTTTTTCTTCTCATTTCCTTCTTTCCATCCTAAAAACGTAATTCTGTAAAATTTTACAATTTTATGAGCTCGGATTCTATTTTTTTCGGATTTTCTAAAATTACATTTTTATTCTGGTTTTACTCGAAACGGGCCAATTTTTCAGATTTTCTTTTTCCATCCCTTTTGTCACATATTCAATTGGTGTTTGACCAATTTTTCCAATTTTTATATCCAAATTCTCTTCCAATTTGATTTCCCCCTTTTTCCCTAAATTGGAATTTCCTCTCTATTTGATTTTTCCTTTTTTTTTTTCAATTGGCTTTTCCTTTGAATCCACTTCAAATTGGACCTTTAGGTATCTTTATTTATTGATCTTTCCAATTTGAACCTTTAATTTTGCCCAATCTGATCATTTATATACTTTTCCCCAAATTTGCAAAATTTCCAATTTTTCCCCAAAATGGCAATTGTTGCAACCTAAAAAATAACAAGTCTCATCGCAAGACTTCATTATTCGTTAAGCGTGACATTAAAAAAAAAACGAAGAAAAGTTGACTTAATTCCTTTTAAAAAACGAAGGTTTTGAAAATAACCTTGAAAAAGACATAGAGTCACCACCAATCCTTTTTTAGCTAGGTGTGATCGGCCACCTATTAAAATCGGTTTTATAAAACATTTTAACATTAATTAAAACATTTTTAAAACCAATTTCAAGTCTGCGTTTCAAACCAGAGAAATCAAAGAAGCGAGTTCGTGACTCGATTATGTGCGGGGAAAGATTAGCACCCTCACAACGCCCATATAAAATGATACCTTATTAATCATGTGTTATCTCAAGTCTCGGTAAAAAAGTCAATTTTTAATTTAGTATTTCAAGTTAATTCCCAATTTAAACAAAAATAATTTCATTTTTAATTGAAAATGATCCGAAATTTATAAATTCAAAATTTTTCTATATTCCCCAACAAATGTGGCAAAATATAGAAATTTTTATTAGTTTGGAAAACTTTCCGAATCATTCTCGTTTTAAAGATTATATTCCGTTATTAATAATAATAATTGATGATATCCTCTCCAGCAAACCCGGCAGAGAACTCATGAATTATTTTAACTCGGGAATATCTTTATTTTATTGAAAATCATTACCTTTTTCAAAACATTTAAAAAATATGAATATTTATGACATAAATAAAATGACATAGCAAAGTCTAGATAATATAATGCAACCTAAATGGTATGATATAATTTAAATGTCATAGCATATTCTAAATAAAATGAAATATCCTAAGTCATATGATATATTCTAAATGAAATTAAATGACCTAGGTGACATAATATATCCTATATGAAATAAAATATACTAAGTCACATGATATATTCTAAATGAAACGAAATGACCTAGGTAACATAATATATTCTATCTGAAATAAAATATCCTAAGTCACATGATATATTCTAAATGAAATAAAATGATTTAAATAACATGGTAAATATAAATGATATGGCATATAATCTAAATGATACGAAATGACATGAAACATAAAATAATGCTATCATATAATATGCATGAGAATAAAAATAAAATAATAATGCATGAACATAATATATACTAAATAATGTGACAAAAATAAATAACTAAATAAAAAGCATAGGATAGCATGTAATATTCAAAACCATATAACAATAAATATAATATCAAAAATTTAAATCAAATACAATAACACCATCATGAAAATTAACATAGCAAAAATCACATATTATATAGTATGCATGAATATGGAAAATGCAATGCATGAGAATGTATTTTTTCTTTTAATTAAGAAAATTCTTATATCTAAGAAGATATCCGGCTACCTTAAGAAAATATATCAAATTAAATATTCTAAAACCAAAATACTTTGTGATTGTTTGAAAACAATTTTGAAAAGCTTAGATTAAAAATAAAAACTTAGCTAAACCTTTTTTAAATGGCTCTAATTTCCTAAGTTTAGAATCCCGGACTTGACCACCCTTAACCTGAGATTTAAAAAATCACTTTTAGAGTTTAAAAAGGCTTAGAAACTGCCCTAAAACAGTAGCTAAACTTCGTAATCAGCCCCCTCTAATTAACTTAACCAAAACAAAAAAAATTGATTTTCCTAAAAATTCAATTCTGCCTCTACTGTCCAGTTTTAAAGCACGATTTTTACCCTATTTTTAAAAATTCAAAAAAATCTAAAAAAATGTACTGGAGACTCAGGACATGTAAAACTACACGAAAAAAATCAGTTAATTTTTTTATTAAAGATGACTGCCCAGAAAAATCGAGAAAGTACGAATACTGGGTGAAAAAACTGTTTTGTCAAAACACATTTTTTTGCCTTTGATAAAATCATTTAAAAATCAAAGTAAAAATGTTAGAGACTCTCCTAAGGACTCACAAGCAGTAGCTAACACTTTTGAAAAGTTAGGCAAAAATTGGCTAAGTAAAAAAAATCACAAAGGTAGAATAATCAATTTGACAACTCTTTAATTTTCCACAAGTATGCTCAAAATGAGCATGACTTTGAACCATTGATTGGTCTAAGTCATAAATCATGTGGCAAGGACATGAAATGCATGAAAAATACAGCAAATATGATGCATGAAATGCATGATTTAAAACCTAAATGACATGAAAAATGCATGGCATCAATAAAATGACCTAGACCTAAATGAACTTGTATTGCATTTAATGCAACCTAGGTCTAAAATGCATGAATATGCATGGCAAAGCAAACCAATCCTAAACCTAAAAAATGCATGGCAATAACACAAACATATGGAATGCTTAAACAAAATACACAACCAAATATCATGAAAATGCAAACCTATCAACTAACATAACAAAAATACACAGACAAAGCATACAACATGAGGGCGGCCGAATGGTCCCATGCTTAAAATAAGCCTGGCATTTTTACAAACACATGATATACTAACATGCTTAGCTAAAGAATAACACTCAAATCAAGCAAATATAAAGTAAAGGCATGAAAACCAATAGGCATTTTCACAAACACATGAAATAAAAAATAGAAAACATAAACAAACTTAAACATTTTAAAAACAGAAAACCAAAAATGCAAGACAAGTAAAATAAACATGATAACAAGATAATAGACTCAAAAATAGAAACAAGCAAGCAACCAAATTAAAACAAGCTTCATGTTTATGTATTAGAAGAAGATTTAAAGCATCAAAACTTGTTAAATATCAAGAATAACATGAAATAAAAAAATGCAAACAGCAACTACCAAAAAACTAGGCCATTCAGCCACCTCAAAAAGAAAAGAAAAGAAAAAGTTTCAAAAGCTTTTTACAAGAAAGAATCAAGAAGGGACTTAAAGAAGAATATTAAAAACACTTATTTAAAAAGAAAAATCAAAAGAAACTCACCAAATATCAAATGAAAACAGCAAATCAAGAATGGAAAATCAAAGAAAGTGCAAGAGTATGGTGCTTAAAGCAACCTCTAGAAGCTATCTTTCAAGCTTTTTCTCTACTAACTTTCTTTTCTTTTCTAAAATTTTCTTTTTGCTTTTCAACAATGGAGAGAAAATCAGCCAAAACCAAGAGAGAATAGAGAGTGAATAGCTGAAAATGAAAAGAGAGTCCCCTCCTCTAGTAGTTGCCGAATGGCCCTTATCCCCTAGGATGTTGTCATTTTTTCTTCAACCAATTTTGATCCAAAGGCTATTGATCCAAGATGTTTAAAAAAATGAAATTATCACCCTTAGATTAGGCAATCAGCTATCCACAATTACAGCTGTTCAAGAATCTTAAGCCATTATGTTGACACTCTCCCTCTTCATGCATTGGTCCATGTGGCTTAATTGCAAAGGTTTGATAAAAAAATAACTACCTTCCTCTTCGTTGTTGGCCTTTTGATTAAAAATCAGAAAATATCTACCCATAGTTGGGCCTTGGCCAGCTGACCCCTCTTCTTCTAGCCCAATCTCCATTTTTTCAAAAGGCAATAAAAGCCCTTTTCAATTTCTTGGGTAAAATGACCTTTTTGCCCCCCGAACATAAATAAATAGCAAACGGACTCCAAATCCAATTTTTCTTTTTTTAATACTTCAAAAATAATAAAAAACTGAATTCTGGAGGTTTGCAAAAATTTTTGAGCCCATTTTCTATTTATTTGGATTTTTTCTTCCAAAATTACCCTTTTGTGCTCCCAAACTTTACCATTTTTTAAACGAGCTCCAAATACAGATTTTTCTTCACCAATCTCTTCCAAATAATTTAAAAGTATGATCTGAAAGTTTTCATAATTTTTGGAGCTCATTTGGTATTTTTTCGGGATTTATCTGCTTGAATTACTACATAGGGGGTCGGGGATTTGGCCATTTTGCAAATGAACTCCGAATCCGGATTTTATTTCTCCAATATCTTCCAAATAATTTAAAAAATGATATTTTCAAATTTTTAAAATTTTTGGAGTTCATTTGCTATTTTTTCGGGATTTATCTTCTTGAATTTCTACATAGGGGACTCGGGATTTGGCCATTTTGCAAACGAACTCCGAGTCAAGATTTTCTTTCGCCATCTCTTCAAAATGATTTAAGAATGAGATCTGCAATTTTTCAGAATATTTGGAATTCATTTGCTATTTTTCCCAAATTTTCCAATTTTGCCGTTTTGCTTCCGAACTCGGTTTTGCTCAAAACAAGTCCGATTTCAGATTTTCTTCAAAATGAGCCTTGGGCTATCCTTTTTTAATCACTCCTAATCCATTAGGGGCTTTAGTCTTACCAAATCAGGCCATTTCAGTAATTCTTCCAAATTTCACCAAAATCCACCAAAAACCCTAATTCTCGGTTTTCTTCAGGATTGACTTTTCTTTCAGTTTTTCTTCCAAGTAGCTTCTCCATTACCCGTAGTCAGTGCTTATCTTTCATTTGGAACCTTCAATTTCGACCAATTTGATCGTTTAAGCACTTTTCCCCAAATTTCTCGGATTAGGGTTTCCTTTATACTGAATCTCCATAACCCAACTTTCGAACTCCATATCTTTCAATGTAGACCTCGGATTATCAAAATTCTTTCGCCATTTTTCAATTGAACTTCAAATATTGATTTTGAAAGTGGGTTAACTTTTTCAGTCGTTGACTTTTTAGGGTTGATTTTTCGAGGTTGACTTTTTATGCTCGCCTTCTTAGACTAAGTCTCGGAGTACCACCTGCAAGATAAAAAAAAGTCTTTTTACATTCTAAAAGATCAATTTAGGAAGAAAACATACCTGTTTTAGTGGTCCGAACAAAATTAGGTGTCTACTTGGCTATTGCTAAGAATCAGGAATCAGGCAAAGATAAACAAATAATAATTTTGTCCGGTTAGTGAAATCCAATGTGAAGATAAGGGAAAGGGGTTTCTTTTTTCATCATTTTTTTTTGAAAAGCTGTAAATAGAAGATATTGTCCTTAAATTGAGTTCCTTGACTAATCAAGGCTCGACCCGTCTTAAGGAAATGAGTTCGATTTGCAAGAGAAGAAAATACCTCGACGATGGTCTCGAGGGCTTAACCTGTCTTCTGCTAAGCTGTGTTTAAAATTCTGGGTATCTCCTCCAGAAGCTTCGGCTATCACCACTAAAGACTTGCTCAAGCAAATGTAAAACTCTGAATATCTCCACCAGAGGCTTTGGCTATCACCACCAAAGACTTGTTCAAGCAAATGTAAAACTCTGGATACTTATGCCTGGAGGTCTTAAAAATGGTGCCCGAAGGCCTTACCCGTGATTTGAAAAAAAAAATACGCTGTATCCGACTTTAACCATGATGCCCGGAGGTCTTAAGAATGGTGCTCGGAGGCCTTATCCTTGATTTGAAAAAAAATGCGCTGTATGCAACTTTAACAATGATGCCCGGAGGTCTTAAGAATGGTGACCGAAGGCCTTACCCGTGATTTGAAAAAAAATACGTTGTATGCGACTTTAGCAATGATGCCCGGAGGTCTTAAGAATGGTGCTCGAAGGCTTTACCCATTATTTGAAAAAAATGTGCTGTATGCGACTTTAACAATGATGCCCAGAGGTCTTAAGAATGGTGCCCGGAGACCTTACCCGTGATTTGAAAAAAAATAGTGCTGTATGCGACTTTAGCAATGATGCCCGGAGGTCTTAAGAATGGTGCCCGGAGGCCTTACCCATGATTTGAAAATACCTCGACGGTGGTCTCAAGGCTTGACTCATTTGATAAAACAGAATGAATTCGATTTAAAACAAAAAGAAATACCTCGACGGTGGTCTCAAGGCTCGACTCATTTGATAAAACAGAATGAATTCGATTTAAAACAAAAGGAAATGCCTCGACGATGGTCTCAAGGCTCGACTCATTTGATAAAACAGAATGAATTCAATTTAAAACAAAAGGAAATACCTCGACGGTGGTCTCAAGGCTCAACTCATTTGATAAAACAGAATGAATTCGATTTAAAACAAAAGGAAATACCTCGACGGTGGTCTCAAGGCTCGACTCATTCGATAAAACAGAATGAATTCAATTTAAAACAAAAGGAAATACCTCGACGGTGGTCTCAAGGCTCGACTCATTTGATAAAACAGAATGAATTCGATTTAAAACAAAAGGAAATACCTCAACGATGGTCTCAAGGCTCGACTCATTTGATAAAACAAAACGAATTCGATTTAAAACAAAAGAAAATACTAAGAATGATTCTGGGTTTGGTTCATTTGGAAAAAAAAAATTTAACTTGAAAATGAAATGAACATACCTCGACGACAGTCTCGGGGCTCGACTCATTTGAGAAGCAAAACGAGTTCAATTTGGAAAAGAACGTACCTTGATGGTGATCTCGGGGCTCGACTCATTTGAAAAGCAGAATGAGTTCACTATGCGGAAGTCCAAGTTTTCTTGATTTCTGCAATGTTTGCTAAATGCAATGATGAGAATGACATGCTTTGCAAATGCTTGTATGTTTCCTAAGAATGAACGCAATTTAATGATTGTGTCATGATTTCTAATCCATGGCTTCTTTGAGGTTCACAGATTATCTGACTTCATGACGGAGTCTTCAATTGTTCACTGATGCCCCATTTAAGGAAACCTTCACTCAAGATAACTTGTCAAACAGTCTCAGTTTCTAGCTTTCACTGAAGTTCATAGATTTTCTGACTTCGTGATGGAGTCTCCAACACGTTCACTGTTTTCTTTTCTTGGTGAACTTTTCAAACTTTTCCCAAGATTTAAATCTATTCATTAGTAATAATCTAAAATCCTTTTATTTAAAGATTTTTTTTATTACTAATCATCATTCAATTTAATAACAATCATGATGCATCTCAAAAATGTATGAAAGAAAATATGAATCGAGCAAAAATGTCATGAAAAGGATAACAAGAGTTTATTGCAACAAATGTTTTTTTTTAAATTGTAAAAGTGAATATCAAGGATATAAGAAACAAATGTAATGTTATAGGTTGTAGATGCCCCGGATGCAGAATATCTTGGACCCCTCCTTTTTCAAACCATCTGAAATTTCTCTTGAACGAGCAATTTACTTGGGTAACCTCTCGGCTTCCGTAGTTACGTCAGACTGAGTTGTTCCTCTTTTCTCTGATTTTCAGACACTTTCTCCCTTTTTACACGGAGAACTGATTCGAACTCTAATCAATACTTGAGCCGCCTTTTGCGGGTTTTCAACTCAAGTGTCCTCCATTCTGTATTAAGTCGCCCTTTGCGGGTTTTCGGCTTAAACCTCTCCTTTTACATTCTTTTTTCATTTCCATTTTTTTTTGTATTCTACCATGCATCTGAGAATTCTAAATGCTTCCAAGGTAAAAATATCAATTCAAAAGATGGGATGAATTATGAGAATAACCTTTCAAATTAAATATCCATGCTTGATCAAAATGGGCTTTTAAAGCACGTAATGTAGGCCAAGGTTTAGGTTCAGAAAGAAAGGAAAAAATAGGTCCAAAATGTGTTTAAAGGTGATTGAATCAAGGATCATTTCCTGAGGAAAACTCATTCTTGAAACATTTGTCCTTTTTTTTGGACTTTTTTTTTTTTTTGTCTTTTTGGCTTTCATTTGCCACATTTTTCGATGGCTTTCTTTTTGCCATCATTTTTGATTATTTTTCCTCGCATTTTCCCTCTAGTGTAGAGGGTGATCCTTGATCAAGGTTTAAAGAAAGAAATAATTCCTAAGGCTCAAAGGGGTGACTAAGGATAATTTCTTCTTAGTGAAAGGAATATGAAAGATGACCATTCATCATATCAAGCATGAATATTCTCATTAAAAAGCAATCCACAAGGGAGATAGATATATAGAATTTCCATTTTTACACTTGGAATCATTCAAATTTCCATGTGCACAGCATCACACACTTTTTTTTAAGCATAATACTTATTCAATTCATCAGCATTCACGGGATTTCTGAAATCCTCCCCGTATATCCGAGTTAAAATCAATGCTCCTCCAGAAAAGCTCTTTTTACCACATAGGGTCCTTCCCAATTTGGGGCCCATTTTCCTCGAGAATCCTTCACTATAGGGAGAATTTTCCTTAGTACCAACTCCCCCTCTCGGAACTATCTGGGATGAACTTTCTTGTTGTGGGCTCGAATCATCTTTTTCTGATACAACTGCCCGTGACAAATTGCTTTCAATCTTTTCTCCTCGATGAGATTCAGCTATTCATAATGAGCTCTAACCCAATCTGCTTCTTCTAGGCCTACTTCCATCAAAACCCGTAATGAAGGGATTTCAACTTCAATAGTTAGCACTGCTTCCATCCCGTATACTAAGAAAATGGCGTTGCCCCTGTAGATGTGCGAACTGAGGTATGATATGCATGAAGAGCGAAAGGCAAGATCTCATGCCAATCTTTGTACACATTAGTCATTTTCTCAACAATCTTCTTGATGTTCTTATTGGATTCTTCTACTGTCCCATTCATCTTCGGACGGTAAGGTGCTGAATTATGATGTGTGATCTTGAACTGAGTACACACTTCTCTCATCATCTTATTGTTCAAATTGAGAGCATTATCCCAAAAAATTCTTGTTGGCAATCCGTAACGACATATGATTTCTTTCTTAACAAATCTGTATACCACCGACTTGGTTACATTCGCATAGGAAGTAACTTCTACCCACTTTGTGAAATAATCTATGGCCACCAAGATGAAACTATGTCCATTTGAAGCTTTTTGGATAATAGGTCCAATCATATTCATTCCCCGTATTGAAAAGGGCCATGGTGCAGTCATGACATGCAATGGCAATGGCGGCACGCGGATCTTATCTGTATATATCTGGCATTTATGGCCCTTCCGGGAATAACTGATACAATCTCCTTCCATTGTCAACTAATAATACCCTGCCCTCATAATCTGCTTAGGAAGAATGTAACCATTAGCATGAGTACCACATAATCCTTCATGAACCTCTTCTATAATTCTTCAAGCTTCGGCAGATTCGACACATCTCAACAAGACTTGGTCTTTTCCTTTCTTGTAGAGAATCTCACTGTCTAGAACAAAACCCATTGCTAGCCTTCTCAGAGTCCTCTTATCATTTTTTGTTGCTTGTTCTGGATACTGTTGACTCTTGATGTACTGCAAGATGTCGTTATACCAAGGGAGGTCATCTGCTTCTTCTTCAATACTCAGACAGTGGGCAAGAGACTCATATATACTCATCTTTATTGGCACAACTTCAGCCATTTCATTCACTTTAAACATTGATGACAAAGTAGCCAGAGCATCTGCCATTCGGTTTTCTTCTCGAGGGAAGTAATTGAAATTCAATTCTTCAAATTCCTTCAATAAACTCAATATGAGTTCTCGATATCAGATTAGCTTTGTATCTCGGGTTTCCCATTCTCCCCATAGCTGGTATATCACTAGGGCTGAGTCTCCAAAAACTTCCAATACTTTGATATTTCAATCCACTGCAGCGCGAAGGCCCATAGTACATGCTTCATACTCGGCAGTATTGTTTGTACAATCAAAATCCAATCTAGCAGTGAAAGGATAATAATCTTCTTCTAGGGATATGAGGACTGCACCGATACCATGCCCCATGGCATTAGATGCGCCATCAAAATACATTTTCCATACTTTCTTCTTAATGGGAATCTCATATGCTTGCGAAACATACATCAAATCTTCATTCGGGAAGTCAAAGTTCAACGGCTCATAATCTTCCACTGCCTGACTTGCTAAGAATTCAGCCACTGCATTGCCCTTGATAGCTTTTTGACTTACATATACAATGTCGTACTCTGACAATAAAACCTGCCATCTTGCGCTTCTCCCTCATAAAGAAGGTGCTTCCAACATGTACTTGATTGGATCTAGCTTGGCAATCAACCACGTTGTGTGGTACAACATGTACTGTCTGAGTCTTCGAGCAGTCCAAGCTAAGGAACATCACAACTTTTCTACCGACGAATATTTCAACTCATAATCTGTGAACTTCTTGCTGAGGTAGTAAACTGCTTGTTCTTTCTTTCCAGTCTCATCAAGCTGCCCCAAAACACAACCCATGGATCTCTCAAATACTAATAAATACAGTATCATTGGTTTATCCATAACATGTTGCATTAATACTGGTGGGTTGGATAGATAATGTTTAACCTTTTCAAATGCAATCTGACAACCTTCATCTCATTCTCCTGGATCATGTTTTTGAAGTAACTTAAATATTGGATCACATTTCTCGATTAACTGAGAAATAAACCGAGCAATGTAATTCAATCTCCCCAGAAAGCTTCTTACTTCCTTTTGAGTACGAGGTGGTGACAAATTCTAAATGGCCTTCACTTTATCCGGGTCAATCTCAATTCCCTTTTTGCTAACGAAAAAACCTAGCAATTTTCCCGAGATGACTCCAAAAGTGTATTTTGCCGGATTTAGCTTCTGTCAAAACTTTCTTAGTCGTTCGAAGAGCTTCTTAAGATTTGCAATATGCTCCTCTTCTCCTTGTGACTTTGCGATCATATCATCAACATAGACCTCAATTCCCTTATGCATCATATCATGAAACAAGGTCACCATAGCTCTCTAATATGTTGCCCTAGCATTATTGAACCCAAATGGCATTACCTTGCAGCAGAATGTTCCCCACATTGTAACAAATGTGGTTTTCTCCATATCTTTCGGTGCCATCTTAATCTGTTTGTATCCTGAGAATCCATCCGTGAAAGAAAATAAAGAACTCTTCACCGTATTATCCACCAGAGTATCGATATGGGGCAAAGGGAAATTGTTTTAGGGCTGGCCTTGTTCAAATCTCTATAATCAACGCACATCCGCACCTTGCCATCCTTTTTTGGTACTGGAACAATGTTTGCGACCCATTTTGGATATTTTGCCACATCTAAGAATCCAGCATCAAATTTCTTCTTCACCTCCTCTTTTATCTTTAACAGCATGTCCGGTCTCATTCTGCTCAACTTTTGCTGAATTGGCTTGCATTCTGGCCTTAAAGGGAGCTTATGAACCCCAATATCCGGATCCAAACCTGGCATGTCTTGGTAAGACCATGCAAATACATCCACATATTCTTGGAGCAAGGCTATCAATTCGCCCTTTATTGATGATTACAATAAAGTCCCAATTTTGACTTCCTTTATCTCTTCACCATTTCCCAGATTTATCATTTCCAATAATTCCTTATGAGGAAGTACTTGTTTCTCCTCTTGTTCTATTTTCCTTAATAGATCTGGAGGTAGACCGTAATCATCAGTATCTTCGTTAGCCTCAAAATCACCCGTGCAAATGGGTCTTTCAAAATCAATTTCAAAATTACTGACAGGAAGGTCCTCATATTCCGCATCTGTATACCTGTAAATAGGTGGAGAAGAAACAATATAGGAAAATATATATAATAAAAACAAAATAAATAGCAAAAATGAAAGAATATGGACACATCAATATGAATAAAATGCATTGTGCTTGTTATTTATTGAATGAAAATGTTTAAACAAAAAAGCCCATTACAGAAAAAAAAACTCTTAATATCTATGGGTAAAGATAATGAAGATTGTTTTTTAAAGTATTACGTTGGAATAGACTTAAAAACTATAGGCAACTCAGTCGCACTCCAATTGGTCAGTCTATATCTTGGTGGACAAGGTCGCACCATCCAGTTTGCACTGTCACTTTCCATCCCTTCTTTCCCGGTCATGCAAATCACCATATCCTGAATCTGTCCCCCTTTATTCACATGGAATTTTTCAAAAGCTTTCTCGATCATTATGAGTATATCCTCTGAATTCTTCTCTCCAAATAGAAAACCAACAGAGCAAAAGTTGTGAAGGATTGGTGGGAAAGTCATGGGTTCCCATTCAATATCCATACCTGCAAGACTGGCCATCCTCCTTTTTCGGTTCTTTTCAACTTGTTTTCTTCTCTCATGGGCTTTCAGAAGATACCCTAAGCCAAACTGATCTTTCTTTCCCACTACTTCTATTGCTCGGGCCATCCCTTGAAGATATTTTCCAAGACCTTTTCCAGCCCTACAGCCCTTTCCCACTGTGGTTCTTACTCCCAGCCTTTAGGGATGGCAATGGAGCGGGGCGGGAGCGGATATTGCCTTATCCACCTCAACACCACTCTTGCATGGATGTTGGAAACATCCACATCCATGGATGTCAGTTACATCCATAACCGTTCCACGGTGCTCCACTCCGCTACACCCCAATTTATATTAATTATTTTTAACTTAATATTGTAAAAAATTATATTATAATTTATTCATGAACATAATTTTAGTATATAAAAATCTTTAATATAATATATGAATACATATATACTAAAAGTATAGATATAAAATATTAGTATATACATGATTTTAGTATATATATATATCTAATATATATTAAAAATATAAGGAAAAATATAAAATATTTTAAAGGATAAAATAGTAATTTCAAAAGTCGGGGCGAGGCGGAGTGGGGCAAGCATTTACCAAAACCGCTCCGCTCCACCCCGCTCCAAAAAAAAACCTCTCCATTCGGAGCGGATCGGTGCAAAATCCATCGGTCGGATTGGGTTTTGCCATCCCTACCAGCCTTGTGTTCTTTGACAACCTTGGCTTTGGAATTTTTCGTCCTTCAGCGACGAAAACCGCATTTATGAATTTTGAAGACCGAAAAGAACATTCTACGGCATCTTCATTGGGTTCAACATAAGGAGATTCGGTAGATGCAGAGGCTATTATGTCTTTTTCTCCTGATACAGTGACCAAACGACCCTCCATCACAAATTTCAGCTTTTGGTGGAGAGAAAAGGGTAAAGCCCCTGCTGAATGTATCCACGACCTTCCTAACAAGAAATTATAGGACGAATTAAAATCCATGACCTGAAAGTTCACCGTATAGGTGCATGGGCCTATCTCCAGAGGAACCTCAACAGTTCCTATTACCTCTCTCCTGGTACCATCGGAAGCCCTGACTATTGTGTAACTCGGTGACATATAAGATATATCAACTGGCAACTTAGACAGGGTTGCCAAGGGCATTATATTTAATGAAGAACCATTATCCAGAGCACCCTTGGTAGTATATGCCCCTTGCAGGTAGTTGTTATGTGAAGAGCCTTTGTGGACCCAATACCATTGGGTGGTATTTCATCATAATTGAAGTATATATGGTCGTCGGCCGCAATGTTTCCCACCAGCCTGTCTAAATTTTCTACTGATATGTTGTTAGCCACATATGTCTAATTTAACACTCTCACAAGGGCATTTTTGTGTGGCTCTGAGTTTAATAGCAAAGATAAGATGGAGATTCTTGCTGGCTGATGCTGCAATTGCTCAACCACACTATACTCACTATGTTTTATGAACTTTAAAAACTCGCAGACCTTCTTATCATTTATCGGCTCTTTTATCCTTTTTACCAAGACTGATCCCCTCTCTGCTTCTTTTGACAAATCCATCTCAATATGGATTGGTTCAACTGTTTTCTTCCCTTTGTCCATTCCTCCATCCTTTCTTGTTGATCCATGTTCAACAACCTCAGGGGAATAACACCTTCCACTTCGTGTTAAGTGCCCCACACCTGTAATATCTTGCTAACTTGAAGACCCGGGCATAACCATGCTGCAATCATATTTTCATGGTGTAGTTTTGTTTTCTTTGTATGAAAAGGAAAAAGGCAAATCTATGATGAGCTTAGACGCAATTTCCTCAACAACCGAAGTAGTCTTCTCTGGTTCATCATAATAGATGATCAAAGGTCTTCCTATTCCATAGCCAGCTGCATTTTCAATAACCTCTACTTCCTCCTCTATCTCCTCGTAAAACTGGGCCTCTCCATCATCCATCATCTTTTAGACTTTAGCCAGAAAGTCCCCGCAGTCCTGTTTGATATGACCTGAACATTTATGGAACGGACACCAATTCTGCACCCTCTTTGCAACAATTTTTAAACTGTCTGCATCCCCTAACATTTCTGCCTTAACCTTCTCGACCCATACTGTTAACATCGGAGTCTTGACTTCCCTGGCATCCTTTTTTACCCTTCTGACTTCCCCTGTCCATATTGCATTTACCAAATTCCCAGCATGATCGGAAACAGGTTTCCCTCTACATTTGCCCCATTCTTTGACCCAAACTTCACAACTCCAGTCTTGATTAAACTTTGGACTTTCTTTTTGAAGGCAATGCAATCCTCCGTCGAATGCCCCTGAATTCCTGCATGATATGCGCAGTTGGTATTTGCATTGTACCACCTTGGGTATGGTGGGGTCAAAGGTTTAAGATATACGAGCGTGACAAGTTGGCCTTGCAGTAATTTGGGGTATAGCTCACCATAGGTGGTAGGAATGGGATCAAACTGGGGTTTTTGATCGTTCCTTGGTGAACGATAGTCATTGCGCACGGACCTTGAGTATTTGGGATAGTGTTTTGAAGAAAGGTTATCTATGGGGATATACCAGTTGGAAACGGCTGTTATGGTATATTGGTATAGGGGAATGGATTTTCGGTAAGGTGGTTCATATTGGGGTAGTAAGGATTATACCCTGGGTAAGGTGTGTAAGGTGTAGGAGGTGTATAAGATGTAGTAGGAGTATAAGGCCTGGGAGGTTGTATGGTGTAAGAGGTGCATATGGGTATTGATTGAAACTGACTGCATGTGTCTCCTCCTTTTTCTTTGCAGGAAAAACCTTATTCGGGGTAGCAGACCCACCCCTTTCCATTTTCTCGTTCTTAATGGCAGACTTTATTATCTCTCCGGATATCACCATATCTGCAAAGTCCTTGGTGGCACTTCCCACCAATTTATCATAATAAGGTGCTTTCATGGTATTGATGAAAAGCACTGTAGTTTCCTTATTGGTTAAAGGGGGTTGCACTTGTGTAGCCAGGTCTCTCCGTCTCTGAGAATATTTTTAAAGCTTTCAGTAGCTTTCTTTTCCATGTTTTGCAGAGTTAGACGGTCAGGCACTATGTCTGTCACATGCTTGTATTGTTCCATGAAAGCTTTGGCTAGATCCATCTAGGAACGGATCTTAGTACGGGTAAGCTGGTTATACCACCGAGTTGCGGACCCTATCAAGCTATCTTGAAAATAGTGGATAAGTAATTTTTTGTCTTCATCATGTCCGGTCATCTTCCGGCAATACATGGTTGATGTGCTAATGGGTTTGTAGTTCCGTTATATTTTTCAAAGTCTGGTACTTTGAACTTTGGAGGAATCACCAGACTGTGCACGAAACTCATCTCTTTGGCATCCAGACTGCCAAATAGCTCTGCTCCTTCAACTGCCCTCAATCTTTCCTCCAGCAGCTGATATTTTTTCTGGGATTCTACGTTTCAACCCTCTTCAGCTCAGTCATCTTTGCCCTTTCCTTGTTAGCCAATTCCTCAAAGTCTGGAATTTCCACATCAATTGGATCAACCCCAATATTACCCATTTTAGGACCAAAATTATGTGCTTCGGCCACTGGTTGGATGTAAATATAGGATGCTGGCCCAGTCAGAAGTTCATTTCCCACATGCTGGGATGTCTGGCCATTCTTCTATACCACCTCTGGTCGGTCTTCCTGGTTTACTGCCCCCATTCCTGTAAATGAATTTTCTCCTGGCCACTTCTGTCTCATCGTGGTACTCATCATCTCCATGAGTTTGGTCATTTGTTCCCGTGACTCCTCTTGAGACTTAGCCAACTATTCCTGCAGTTCCTTTTGAATTCTTTCCATCCTTTCAATTCTAGCAAGCTGATCGTTCTCCATAGCTCTTGCTTGAGATCGAGTATTGTAAGGGTGTCGAAAGTTTGATTCTTTCTGAGTGCGACCAATTGTACCTTTAGTTTTAAAAACCATGGATTAGAAATTATTGACACATTTTTTATTTTATTTTATTTTATAAAAATGAATGAATGAATAAATGACTAAATTTTAATGAATGAACAAATAAGTAAATGACTAAGTGTATGAATATGAATGAATAATTATAAAGAATAAATGAATGGACAAATAAATAAATGACTAAGTGTATGAACAATTTATAAAGAATAAATGAAGGAATGATTATAAATATAAATAAATGAATGAACAAACAAAATATATAAAGGAAAGAACAGATGAATGATGAATGCATTTAAAAGTATTGGCCCCGGGATAATTCCAACCAAACGGTCTTTCATTGATTTCCTGGAATTAAATACATCAAAGAAAAAAGATCACTGCTAAGACAATCTGATAATCTGTCTATCCTAATTTAAAAATGCTATTAAAAAACACCGGTCCTATAGTAACTCCCTCGGATCTTGGACCTTTTTCACTGTCCACTTTTGATTGCATTGCTCTTCAATCTGACCCCTACTTGTTCACGGCCCTTTGACATGTCAGCAGAAGCATCACCGTGTAAGCTTTCCTTAGCTTGTTTCTCCAGTTGATTGCCTCGGGCTTCCTCATGCTTTGCTCTCTCTGTCCAATAGTTCTTCTCCTTCTTCAGGTTTTTGACCTCGTGCTCTCATTCCCCGGAAGTCTTGAGGGTCCCCTCAAATCTGAGCTCGAAACGGTAACTCTTGTTCTCCAAGTGTAATTCCTGAAGATCGCTTTTAGCAGTGTCCCTTTCTCTCTTGATCTTTTCCTTTTCTATTTCTCGAGCTGATTCCCTATTTTTCATATAATCAAACTCTTCTTGCAATCGGGCAATTTCCTTGCTCATTTGGGCTTTTTCTTTTTCGAATTCTGCCCTTGCAATTTCTAACTCTGATGGCGCTTCCTTAGGTGGTGGTCTCATGAACTGGACCTCTTTTCCATCTGATGTCAACAACCTATCATTAACCCTCAATTCCCTCCATACCAGGTAATCAGGTGTGACGATGTCGGCATATCTAGCTACCTCCACCCGATGAGTTTCCTTCCATGCTACTACAATCTCACGTACCTTTCCCGAGTATCCGTCTTCTCCATAAGCAAATTCCAAATTACTAAGGTCATAGGTCGTAGGAGTAAATTGAAGGGATTCTGATTGTCTTAGTACTAGCAGTGGTGCATAGCTCACTCTTCCCTATACTCCCAATAATGGAATCAAAGCTTTATCTCCGCATTTGTACAATGTCGGCATAGGAGCTATCCATAGAGCCCTCCAAATTATCATCTCAGCCTTGATATTCCGGAATATGTTGATCCATTGTTCCTCAGTCCTATTTTCAAGCCAATCCCTCTTAAGAAATTCACCAATTGGTGTAAAAGACTTGCAATACGAGCGAAGAGGGAAATTCTCCTGTTTACAAAAATGGCTCTGAACCCATATGTAAAGGAGCTGTATACAACCTATAAAACCCCCTTTTCTTTCCCGTCTATAGAAATTCAGTGATCGGATTGTTTCTGCTATAATTGCGGGGGCTGGGTTTATCCTCTGCTCAAGCCTCTCAAAAACATCAAATATCGCCACATCCACATACCCTAATGTCTTTGCGAAGATAAGTAAACCAAAGCAAAAGTATTCCTAACTGTCTCCTTACTTGAATGGCTATGGATTAAGGTCCGTAAAATATCCCATGATATACAGTAGCTTACCCCTTTTCAGACAACATGGCTTTCGACCCAATTTCTTTCCACTCCCAGAATCTTAGACACTTTTTTCTTGAAACCCGGCGTCTTTGTATCCTTCAAATAAATACGATCGAGAATAACGTTCTCAATATGCAGCAAGGTCGAATATTCCTCTATGGTTGGAGTCATATCTTCTTGGTTGAAGGTGAAACACCGATAAGCGGGATTCCAGAATTGCACCATAGCCCGGATCACCTCACCACTGACCTTAACCTGAACTAACAGTGCTATGTCTCCATAAGTCTGAGTGAAGGCTTCTTTTTCTGATATGTTCCATTGATTCCATATATCCATCAATTCCCGGAGATCATTTTTCTTGATAGTAAGATCAACCTTGGTTGGCAATACTGACACATATCCCATTTTCAAACAATCCCCATTATCCTGCTGACCTTTCTCGAACTGTTTCCTAACCTCTAAATGCTTCTCGACCACTGAGATATTCTGACCCTCCATGGAAGCCCTTTTGGTTGAATATTATCCCGAGACCAATAACCTTCCATGTGCAAAAAATGATGACAAGAATGCAAAAAAAAAAAAAAACAACAAAAATAAAATGAATTAGTAACGGGAATAAATTCAAATAATACAAAAAACATATAAATCAGAACAATAATTATCCCTGAGGATTCCAACAAAATTTCGGCATTATAACACCCTTGTGACGACACACCAACACTTTATTACGGGTATTCTGATGTACGTTCATCATTGTCTGATTTTCAAAAATAAACTTATTTGGAAAGTAGAATAGAAGGTAAAAGGATTGGAAATATTCCTCCATGTGTTCTTAACTTCTGGATATCTAATTGGAAATCCGGCATGACTTCGCCTAGGTTTACTATATGAGGTGAATCAGTTCTAAAAGCCCCGAATTGTTCCTAATTGTCACCGGTGAAGGCTAGTAAGGCACCCCGATAAAAGCAGGTTCAATTCGTTAGAGTCTATTTCCCTAGCCCATGCGGATTGTTAATCACGAAGGCTTATGTAATTTAGTACTCCGGAAGTGTTTCACTAGCCTATGCGGATTGTTAATCACGAAGGCTTAGTTACTTTGCTCCCACCTAAAAGGACGAAACCCGAGTATAGGGCTCATGATATGCAAATGCACGTGTAGTGTGCGAGGAGAAATAACAAATCTTTCACCACCTATTCTGCATCCCTTATTCTAAATGCCCTAACAAGATTAAACAACATAAGTCATCAATTAATCAATAAATGAATATATGCACCAAAATAACCAGAGAACAATTATAATATGTATGCACATGAATATGGACATATTTAAAAAACTTTTTATTATTTTTGAAATTATCCTTATTTTTTGTTTAAAAATGTGGGAATTAAAATTAAATACCAATTAAACCAACAAAACCGCGACTTTGATAACACACGACTAATTCTAGGCCTGACTCTCTAATATGGTCTCCAGCGGAGTCGCCAAGCTGTCGCAACCTAAAAAATAACAAGTCTCATCGCAAGACTTTATTATTCATTAAGTGTGACATAAAAAAATCGAAGAAAAGTCGACTTAATTCCTCTTAAAAAATGAAGGTTTTGAAAATGACCTTGAAAAAAACATGGAGTCCCCACCAATCTTTTTTGAGCTAGGTGTGATCGGCTACCTATTAAAATCGGTTTTATAAAACATTTTAAAATTAATTAAAACATTTTTAAAACCAATTTCAAGTCTGCGTTTTAAACCAGAGAAATCAAAGAAGCGGGTTCGGGACTCGATTACGTGTGGGGAAGGATTAGCACCCCCACAATGCCCATATAAAACGGTACCTTATTAATCATGTGTTATCTCAAGTCTCAGTAAAAAAAGTCAATTTTTAATTTAGTATTACAAGTTAATTCCCAATTTAAAGAAAAATAATTCCATTTTTAATTGAAAATGATCCGAAATTTATAAATTCAAAATTTTCCTATATTCCCCAACAAACGTGGCAAAATATAGAAATTTTTATTAGTTTGCAAAACTTTTCGAATCATTCTCGTTTTAAAGAAGATTTTTCGTTATTAATAATAATTGATGATATCCTCCCCAGCAAACCCGGCAGAGAACTCATGAATTATTTTAACTCGGGAATATCTTTATTTTATTGAAAATCATTACCTTTTTCAAAACATTTAAAAAATATGAATATGTATGACATAAATAAAATGACATAGCAAAGTCTAGATAATATAATGCAACCTAAATGGTATGATATAATTTAAATGTCATAGCATATTCTAAATAAAATGAAATATCCTAAGTCATACGATATATTCTAAATGAAATGAAATGACCTAGGTAACATAATATATCCTATATGAAATAAAATATCCTAAGTCAAATGATATATTCTAAATGAAATGAAATGACCTAGGTAACATAATATATTCTATATGAAATGAAATATCCTAAGTCACATGATATATTCTAAATGAAATAAAATGATTTAAATGACATGGAAAATATAAATTATATGGCATATAATCTAAATGATATGAAATGACATGAAACATAAAATAATGCTATCATATTATATGCATGAGAATAAAAATAAAATAATAATGCATGAACATAATATTTACTAAATAATGTGGCAAAAATAAATAACTACATAAAAAGCATAGGATAGCATGTAATATTCAAAACCATATAACAATTAATATAATATCAAAATTTTAAATCAAAGACAATAACACCATCATGAAAATTAACATAGCAAAAATCACATATTATATAGTATGCATGAATATGGAAAATGCAATGCATGAGAATGTATTTTCTCTTTTAATTAAGAAAATCCGTATATCTAAAAGGATATCCGGCTACCTTAGGAAAATATATCAAATTAAATATTCTAAAACCAAAATACTTTGTGATTGTTTGAAAACAATTTTGAAAAGCTTAGATTAAAAATAAAAACTTAGCTGGCTCTAATTTCCTAAGTTTAAAATCCCGGACTTGACCACCCTTAACCCGAGATTTAAAAAATCACTTTTAGAGTTTAAAAAGGCTTAGAAAGTACCCTAAAATAGTAGCTAAACTTCCTAATCAGCCCCCTTTAAGTAACATAACCAAAACAGAAAAATGATTTTCCTACAAATTCAATTCTGCCTCTACTGTCCAGTTTTAAAGCACGATATTTTACAAAATTCAAAAAAAAATCTAAAAAAAGTACTGGAGACTCAAACATGTAAAACTACACGGAAAAAAATCGGATTAACTTTCTGATTAAAGATGACTGCCCAGAAAAATCGGGAAAGTATGAGTACTGGGTGAAAAAACTGTTTTGTCAAAACACATTTTTTTGCCTTTGATAAAGTGATTTAAAAATCAAAGTAAAAATATTAGAGACTCTTCTAAGGACTCACAAGCAGTAGCTAACACTTTTGAAAAGCTAGGGAAAAATTGGCTAAGTAAAAAAAAAATCACAAAGGTAGAATAATCAATTTGACAACTTTTTAATTTTCCACAAGTATGCTCAAAAGGAGCATGACTTTGAACCATTGATTGGTCTAAGTCATAAATCATGTGGCAAGGACATGAAATGCATGAAAAATACAGCAAATACGATGCATGAAATGCATGATTTAAAACCTAAATGACATGAAAAATGCATGGCATCAATTAAATGACCTAGACCTATATGAACTTGCATGGCATTTAATGCAACCTAGATCTAAAATGCATGAATATGCATGGCAAAGCAAACCAATACTAAACCCAAAAAATGCATGGCAACAACACAAACATATGGCATGCTTAAATAAAATACACAACCAAATATCATGAAAATGCAAACCTATCAACTAACATAACAAAAATGCACACACAAAGCATACAACATGAGGGTGGCCGAATGGTCCCATGCTTAAAATGAGCATGGAATTTTCACAAACACATGATATACTAACATGCTTAGCTAAAGAATAACACTCAAATCATGCAAATATAAAGTAAAGGCATGAAAACCAGTAGGCACTTTCACAAACACATGGATTACAAAATATAAAACATAAACAAACTTAAACATTTTGAAAACGAAAAATCAAAAATGCAAGACAAGTAAAATAAACATGATAACAAGATAATGGACTCAAAAATAAAAACAAGCAAGCAACAAAATTAAAACAAGCTTCATGTTTATGTATTTGAAGAAGATTTTAAAGCATCAAAACTTGTTAAATATCAAGAATAACATGAAATAATAAATGCAAACAGCAACTACCAAAAATCTAGGCCATTAGACCACCTTAAAAAGAAAAGAAAAAAAAAAGTTTCAAAAGCTTTTTACAAGAAAAATCAAGAAGGAACTTAAAGAAGAATATTAAAAACACTTATTTAAAAAAAAATCAAAAGAAACTCACCAAATATCAAATGAAAACAGCAAATCAAGAATGTAAAATCAAAGAAAGTGCAAGAGTATGGTGCTTAAAGCAACCTCTAGAAGCTATATTTCAAGCTTTTTCTCTTCTAACTTTCTTTTCTTTTCTAAACTTTTCCTTTTGCCTTTCAACAATGGAGAGAAAAATCATCCAAAAACAAGAGAGAATAGAGAGTGAATAGCTGAAAATGAAAAGAGAGTCCCCTCCTCTAGTAGTGGCCGAATGGCCCTTATCTCCTAGGATGTTGTCATTTTTTCTTCAACAAATTTTGATCCAAAGGCTATTGATCCAAGATGTTTAAAAAATGAAATTATCACCCTCAGATTTGGCAATCAGCTATCCACAATTAGAGTTGTTCAAGAATCTTAAGCCATTATGTTGACACTCTCCCTCTTCATGCATTGGTCCATGTGGCTTAATTGCGAAGGTTTGATCAAAAAATAACTACCTTCCTCTTCATTGTTGGCCTTTTTATTAAAAATCAGAATATATCTACCCATCCTTGGGCCTTGGCCGGCTGACCCCTCTTCTTCCAGCCCAATCTCCATTTTTTCAAAAGGCAAGAAAACCCTTTTCGGTTTGTTGGGTAAAATAACCTTTTTGCCCCCCAAACATAAATAAATAGCAAACAGACTCCAAATTCAATTTTTCTTTTTTTAATACTTCCAAAATAATAAAAAATTGAGTTATGGAGGTTTTCAAAATTTTCCGAGCCCATTTGCTATTTATTTGGATTTTTTCTTCCAAAATTGCCCTTTTGTGCTCCCAAACTTTACCATTTTTTAAACCAGCTCCAAATCCAGATTTTTCTTCACCAATCTCTTCCATATAATTTAAAAATATGATCTGGAAGTTTTCATAATTTTTGGAACTCATTTTGTATTTTTTCGGGAGTTATCTGCTTGAATTACTACATAGGAGGCCCGAGATTTGGCCATTTTGGAAACGAACTCTGAATCCGGATTTTCTTTCGCCAATCTTTGCCAAATTATTTAAAAATGAGATTTTCAAATTTTTAGAATTTTGGAGTTCATTTGCTATTTTTTCGGGATTTATCTTCTTGAATTTCTGCATAGGGGACCCAGGATTTGGCCATTTTGCAAACGAACTCCGAATCAAGATTTTCTATCGCCAATATCTTTGAAATGATTTAAGAATGAGATCTACAATTTTTTAAAATTTTTGGAGTTCATTTGCTATTTTTCCCAAATTTTCCAATTTTGCTCTTTTGCCTCCGAAACCCGATTTTGCTCAAAACAAGTCCGATTTTTATATTTTCTTCAAACTGAGCCTTGGGCTATCCTTTTTTATTCACTCCTCATCCATTAGAGGATTTAGTCTTACTGAATCAGGTCATTTTTGTAATTCTTCCAAATTTCACCAAAATCCACCAAAAACCCTAATTCTCGGTTTTCTTCCGGATTGACTTTTCTTTCAGTTTTTCTTCCAAGTAGCTTCTCCATTACCCATAGTTAGTGCTTATCTTTCATTTGGAACCTTCAATTTCGACCAATTTGATCGTTTAAGCACTTTTCCCTAAATTTCTCGGATTAGGGTTTTCTTTCTGCTGAATATCCATAACCCAACTTTCGAACTCCATATCGTTCAATGTAGACCTCGGATTATCAAAATTCTTTTGCCATTTTTCAATTGAGCTTCAAATCTTGATTTTGAAAGTGGGTTGACTTTTTTAGTAGTTGACTTTTTGGGGTTGACTTTTTGAGGTTGACTTTTTTAAGTTTGACTTTTTATGCTCGCCTTCTTAGACTAAGTCTCGGAGTACTACCTGCAGGATAAAAAAAGTCTTTTTACATTCTGAAACATCAATTTAGGAAGAAAATATACATGTTTTAGTGGTCTGGGCAAAATTAGGTGTCTATAGCAATTTCCAATTTACTCACTTTTGTCCAGTTTTTCTTCCAATTGATTTCTCTTTGTGAAATTGGACCTTGAGGTATTTTTATTTATTGATCATCCTTCAAATTGAGGTTTCAATTTCATCTAATTTGATTGTTTACGTACTTTTCTCCAAAATTGAAAATTCCATGCTTTTCTCCTACATTGAAATTTGCAATTTGTCTTTCCACCTTTAATTTTCCTTCTATCTTCAATCGTGGTCCTCCAATTATCAAGATTGCTTCACCATCATTCAATTTTCCTTTCGAATCTTGATTTTTCTAAGAGTTGACTTTTTTAGTTATTGACTTTTTGAAATTGACTTTTTTGTGTTGAGCTCCGAATCAAAGTCTTAGAGACCCAACTATGGAATTAGGGGAGATTCTCTGCATTTCGGGAAGTTGAAGGAAGAACTTACCTTGTTTAGGGGGCTCGGACAAAATTAGATGTCTTATCTTCCCGGTATTCGCCTTTTTCAACAAAGTTTTTTTATGTTTGTATACCATGGCAAACCATTTGTGACTTCCATATCTAATGGTCCAGCAATTATAGGCTTCTACTCAATAATGGTAAGGGTTGCTAATGCATCAACGAAATGTTTTGAGTTTTAGGCAAGTAAGTGAAATAGAATTCCTTAAATTGTTATGCCATCTTTTCTAACTATTGTTGATACCGTTTCAACCTTTCATCTCGAGTTTTCCCCTTTCTTTGCATTTGAGCAACCACTGGGAAAAAATCTTCATACACTTCTGATCTTTTAACTCCTTGAGAGACTACTGCTTGAACACCAATGATATAGGCTTCATACTCTTTTGCGTTGTTAGTAATGGAAAAATTCAACTTGAAAGATAGGGACATTATCCAATCATCCAGATATACAATGACTATACTAGCTCCATATCCCTCATGGTTTGAAGCTCTATCAAAATACATCTTCCAAGTTTCATGTTCAATTTCCATTATAGCTTCATCTGGGAACTCAGGTTCTTGCTCTTCTTTTCTTTTGATAGGCAATTTAGATAATAAATCAAAGACAACACTCCTTTTTATTGCCTTTCTAGTCACATACTTCAAATCATACTCAGACAAGAGAATCAACCATTTTGACATTCTCTCTATTAGGGTGTGGGCTTTAAGTAGGTATTTCAATGGGTTCATCTTGAGGAAAACCCATACTTCATGAGTTTGCTTGTAGTGATGCAATTTCTTAGCAACCCATACCAAAGCTAAGCATGTTTTCTCACTCCATGAATTTTTGGTCTCATATGCCAAAAACTTCGTGCTCAAATAGTAAATGGCACTTTCCGCACCTTTTTCATCTTTTTGAGCTAGCATGCATCGAACAACTGTTTTAGTGACTAATAGATACAAAAGCAATGGCTTTCCTTGTTGTAGACACCTAATTTTGTCCGGACCACTAAAACAGGTATGTTTTCTTCCTAAATTGATGTTTCTGAGTGTAAAAAGACTTTTTCCATCCTGCAGGTGGTACTCCAAGACTTAGTTTAAGGGGGCGAGCATAAAAAATCAAACTTGGAAAAAGTCAACCCCGAAAAAAGACAACCCTAGAAAGTCAACTACAGAAAAAATCAACCCACTTTCAAAATCAAGATTTTAAGCTCAATTGAAAAATGGCGAAAGAATTTTGATAATCCGAGGTCTACATTGAAAGAAATGGAGTTCGGAAGATGGGATTTGGAGATTCAGTAGAAAGGAAACCCTAATCCGAGAAATTTGGGGAAAAGTGCTTAAACGATCAAATTGGTCAAAATTGAAGGTTCCAAATGAAAGATAAGCACTGACTACGGGTAATGGAGAAGACACTTGCAAGAAAAACCAAAAGAAAAGTCAATCCGCGAGAAAACCGAGAATTAGGGTTTTTTAGTGGATTTCGGTGAAATCGGGAAGAATCACAAAAATGGCCCAACTTGGTAGAAACAAAGCCCCCAATGGATGAGGAATGATTAAAAAGGATAGCCCAAGGCTCAGTTTGAAGAAAATCTGAAAATCAGACTTGTTTTGAGCAAAACCGGGTTTCGGAGGCAAAAGGGCAAAATTAGAAAATTTGGGAAAAATAGCAAATGGACTCCGAAAATTCTAAAAATTTGCAACTCTTATTTTTAAATAATTTGAAAGAGATTGGCAAAAGAAAATCTTGATTCGGAGTTCGTTTGCAAAATGGCCAAATCCCGGACTTCTTAAGCAGTAATTCAAAAAAGAAAATCCCCAAAAAATAGCAAATGAGCTCCAAAAATTCTGAAATTTTGCAAATCTCATCTTTAAATTATTTGGAAGAGATTGGCAAAATAAAATCTTTATTCAGAGTTTGTTTGCAAAATGGCCAAATCTCGGGCTTCCTACGCAGTAATTCAAGCCGATAAATCCCGAAAAAATACCAAATGAGCTCCAAAAATTGGATTTTTTATTTAAATATAGCTAAAAAAAAAATTTCTCAAAATACCGTTACTTTTAGATTATTTCCCAAAATCCGCTGATTTAATACTAGCTGGGAAATCGCCACCCCCCATGGCGATTTCCCAACGTCAAAAAATATATTTTGGCTAAAAATACTAAGGGAAATCGCCATGGGGGGTGGCGATTTCCCTTGGTGTTTTTTGCAAATTTTGCTAAAAATACCAAGGGAAATCGCCACCCCCCATGGCGATTTCCCTTGGTATTTTTAGCCAAATTTGCTAAAAAGATGAAGGGAAATCGCCATGGGGGGTGGCGATTTCCCTTCATTGTATATTTTTTTTTAATTCTTGGGAAAATATCAAAAACATGCACAAATAGTAAACTTATTATGAAATGGTATAATGAATAAAAGTTATTTGAAAAAGAGAAATAAATAATTAGAAATTATTATAAAGAATATTGTAAAGACAAAATTACCCATAATGAAAAAACTTATTTTTCTTTTTTCTTTCATTAAGGAAATATTATTTTTTTTAAATATTAATTGAAAATAAATTTAAAAAATAAAATAAAAATTAATTTTAGGCATATTATTTTTATTTTTTAAAATTTTTTAATTAAAAAAAGTAAATAAATTTTTTTTTTTAAAATTAAAAAGTTTTTATTTTCAGAATATTTATTTTTTAATTAAAAATTAAATTAAAAAATAAAAGAAAAAGGGAAGAGAAGAGAAGGTTTTTTTATCAAGGATAATTTTGTCTTTACAATATCCTTTATAGAGGTGCTCATGGGAAACCAAAAACAAAAAACAAACAAAAAAACTTGCATTACATTTTCCCTTATAATCCAAAGTACATGATAAGTTGAGAAAAACATGTAATTCATTTATTGTTGATGCGAAGTCTCCCCCAATGTGCCAAATCGATGCGGACAATTTCGACGGTTATGACCTTCGTTTCTGCATAATCCACAACGTTTTGGTTGGCCTTTCTCCCTGAGGTCCATTTCATTACGAATACGACTTGATTTTGGTCGACCATGTGGATTTCTCCGCATTTCTTGATTGGGACACACTTCTGGACCATCATATTGAGGCCAGTAACCTTCATTTCCAACAGCTTCGAACTCATGTCTATAAACATTCAATATAGTTTCGAGTCTATAGACTTTGTCCACATATTGCATGCAATCTACATGGACATGTGCACAGGCAGCAACTACATGTGAACAAGGGAACCTTTGTGCTTGAAACTTTCCACAATCACACCACATGTCACTGAGGTTGACTTTGTACTTCATTGCAGAAACACCCTCTTGTGGAGCAACTAACTCTTCAACCAGAAAAGATTGATTTGCTCGCGTAAAATTACGAACAATGTGGGAGTTAGCTTTCCTGCGATTTTCTTGCATAGCTTGTGTGACTGTTTCACAATATGTGTGCCCTCCCTCCATCATGGCAATTTGCTTGTTCCCCATCTTAACAAAAAGTGCAGCCAACCTATAATATGTTGATTGCACTAAAGCAGTAATGGGAAGATGACGCGTTCCCTTCAACACCGAATTGATAGATTCAGCTAGGTTGGTTGTCATATGGCCATAACGCCTTCCTTGATCATATGACTGCGCCCACTTCTCCTTGGGGATCCTATCAAGCCAGTTAGCCGCCTCTGCATTTTCTCCACGAAGATTGTCATACATGAAATGAAAATTCGGTCGCCTCAACTCGTATCCTAATAAATTTTAAAACAAAAAACTTGTGAATTTCAATATTATTTTATATGCTAAACGAAATATAAGAGATAAAATAACTATGATTTGATTCCATACCCATGTTAACAATTTGTCGACGCAATTCCTTATTGTTAAACTTTTTCATAAAGTTCGCTGCAATGTGTCGAATGCAGTACACTGAATATGCATGTGGAGGATTCCATCCACCATCGCGTCTAATCGCAGCTTTGATGGCTTCATGTCGATCAGACATCAAGCAAATGCCAGGCTGTTTTGTCACGTGTCTGCGCAAGTTACTGAGAAAGAATGACCAAGCCTCTGTTGTCTCACCCTCCACAATGGCAAAGGCAATTGGCAGTATGTTTCGGTTGCCATCTTGTGCAATAGCTAACAATAATGTGCCTTTGTATTTTCCATATAAGAAAGTACCGTCTATTTGCACAATAGGTTTACAATACGGATACCCTTCAATGCACGACTTAAATGTCCAAAATAGTCGATGGAATATTCTCTTACCCTGGACCAGTCGATCACCGTGATATGCAGGTACCGTTTGCAATTCCACAATTGTACCAGGTACGAAATGTTGCATTGCACCTAACCATTTAGGTAGCTCATTGTACGATCTTTCCCAATCGCCAAATACTCGAACAATTGCCTTTTGCTTTGCTTGCCATGTTTTCTTGTAGGAGGTGATGTATCCATACCGGATTCGCATCTCAGCGATCAAAACTGAAACGGAAATCTCCGGATTTGCTTGGACCAATGACAAAATGCATGAACAGATCATGTTACAATCTAACTTGCAATGATCTTGTGAAATCCTCCCCGATGTGCAAGTATGAGGCCCTTCATATTTTCTAATCTCCCATAAATGTTTCTTCTTCATAAAAGTTGCCCTTATTCTCCAATTACACCCATTCCCATACATTACGCACTTGGCATAATATTTCGTCGGCTCAGACTCAATTACTCTGTAATCTACAGAGTTTTTGATGTTATAGTGCTTGATAGCTGAAAGCACAGCCTCTTTCGTTGGGAATTGTAACCCAACACACAGATCAACTGCAGATGGATCAAATGTCAGAGGCATAGCGAATGTATGAGCATACTCTGGAAATTCTGGCACATGCATTGCCTCGAGATCCAGTGTATGCATATGGGATGCAGCCTGATATGGGGGAATATCTCCATGAGTGTTGATATCTCCATGAGTGTTGATCTCAGCAGGGACGACGTCTGGGTCAGAATCAGTATTGTCATCACTTGCGAGTTCAGCATCCTCTTCCTGCTCACTAAATTCACCAACATCTTCACCATGGACTCCACGTGGACGAACATGATCAACACCAGCTGGCTCATCTTCGAGGGTAGTAGGAATTAGGGTTTGTGAGACTAATGAAGTCTGAAAAGTTGTAGCTTGAGATAAGGGCACGACTTCTTCTGTGGGAACGTCGTATGTAGTGTGAACATAGAACGACCCAGAATCATAATCTTCTATGGGAAAGTTTTCTGTTGTGCGAACATTTGAAGGGCCGCAATCATCGTCAACATCATCTATGTCAGCATATAACTCAAGGACACCAACATTTGCAAATGTCTCATGAGCATAAAACATGCATCTGACATCATCATCATCTTTAAGTGGAAATGTTCTATATCGGACACATCCTTCACCAATAGAAAGATGATGCCTGTACTTAACCTCTGAAACTCTTTTTCTAGTTCCAGCTTTAATTTTTGTATGAATTTGCATCTTCAGTTCCTCTAATGTGACGTCGTCTTCAACACGAAAACTTTTTGGACGTTCACAATCAAAGGTAGCACCTTCATTCAGTACTCTATTGCTCATGTTGTGTAGTAATGAAACTAAGAAAGATGAGAATGTAGGTATTTTCACTCCGCAAAAGAAAGAAGAAATATAGAAGGACGAGAATGAGAATGAGGAGGTTTTAGCACTCAGGAAAAATCTGATTGAAAAACTGTTGTAGGGGGTATTGTAAACCTTCATAAGTATTATGAATTTATAATGGTTCATTATGTTGTACCATATGACAAATCCCATCCTTTGTATAGGATGGAATC
Organism: Fremontodendron californicum; assembly: GCA_030761205.1. Lineage (NCBI taxonomy): Eukaryota > Viridiplantae > Streptophyta > Magnoliopsida > Malvales > Malvaceae > Fremontodendron > Fremontodendron californicum. The sequence continues at coordinate 24,023,700 of JAULJL010000003.1, forward strand.
TGATTCTGATATTCTGCCTAAGACTATTTGACTGAAAAAGTTATAACTTATTCAATGCAAAATGTGATTGATAAATCCCATCATTTGTCTCATCCATTGCAGAAAGAATCAAATTTCAATATTTTCTGCAGCATTTGATGGACTGGAAAATAGCTGAAACCTGTCTAAAAACCTATATCATCAGTCTTATCCATTGCAGAAAGAATCAAGTTCCAATATTTTCTGCAGCATTTGATGGACTGGAAAATAGCTGAAACCTGTCTAAAAACCTATATCATCAGTCTTATCCATTGCAGAAAGAATCAAGTTCCAATATTTTCTGCAGCATTTGATGGACTGGAAAATAGCTGAAACCTGTCTAAAAACCTATATCATCAGTCTTATCCATTGCAGAAAGAATCAACTTTCAATATTTTCTGCAGCATTTGATGGACTGGAAATATAGCTGAAACCTGTCTAAAAACCTATATCATCAGTCTTATCCATTGCAGAAAGAATCAAGTTCCAATATTTTCTGCAGCATTTGATGGATTGGAAAATAGCTGAAACCTGTCTAAAAACCTATATCATCAGTCTTATCCATTGCAGAAAGAATCAAGTTTCAATATTTTCTGCAGCATTTGATGGACTGAAAATATAGCTGAAACTGATGATATAGTTATGGCCCGAATCACTATTCATTGGAATAAAAAAATAATTTTTTAATTTTTTAATTAAAATTAAATAAAATAATAATATTATAATAAAAATCACTGTTCCGGGCCGAGCCGGAACATAAATTATCCTGCCCAGGCCCAACCCAATACGGGCCGGGCCTGCCCGGCCCGTGAGCAAGTCTAATCCTTTATAATAATATTATTATTTTATTTAATTTTAATTAAAAAAAAATTTATTTTTTTATTCCAATGAACAGTGATTCGGGCCTAAACGGGCGGGTCTGGGCAGAAAAGAAAAAAAAAAGGGCCGCGGCCCGGCCCATGAGCACCTCTATAAAGGATATTGTAAAGACAAAATTATCCTTGATAAAAAAACCTTCTCTTCCCTTTTTCTTTTATTTTTTAATTTAATTTTTAATTAAAAAATAAATATTCTGAAAATAAAAAACTTTTTAATTTAAAAAAAAATTAATTTTTTATTTACTTTTTTTAATTAAAAAATTTTAAAAAATAAAAATAATATGCCTAAAATTAATTTTTATTTATTATTTTAAATTTTAAAAAAAATATTTATTTAAATATTTTATATTTTAAATTTATTTTCAATTAATATTTAAAAAAAATAATATTTCCTTAATGAAAGAAAAAAGAAAAATAAGTTTTTTCATTATGGATAATTTTGTCTTTACAATATCATTTATAATAATTTTTAATTATTTATTTCTCTTTTTCAAATAACTTTTATTCATTATACCATTTCACAATAAGTTTACTATTTGTGCATGTTTTTGATATTTTCCCAAGAATTACAAAAAAAAAATATACATGAAGGGAAATCGCCACCCCCCATGGCGATTTCCCTTCATCTTTTTAGCAAATTTGGCTAAAAATACCAAGGGAAATCGCCATGGGGGTTGGCGATTTCCCTTGGTATTTTTAGCAAAATTTGCAAAAAACACCAAGGGAAATCGCCACCCCCCATGGCGATTTCCCTTAGTATTTTTAGCCAAAATATATTTTTTGACGCTGGGAAATCGCCATGGGGGGTGGCGATTTCCCAGCTAGTATTAAATCCAGCGGATTTTGGGAAATAATCTAAAAGTAACGGTATTTTGGAGAATTTTTTTTTTTTTAACTATATTTAAATAAAAAAACCCCAAAAATTATGAAAATTCCAAATCACACTTTTAAATTATTTGGAAGATATTGGTGAAGAAAAATCTTGATTTGGAGCTCGTTTAAAAAATGGTAAAATGTGGGGGCATAAAAGGGCATTTTTGGAAGAAAAAATCCAAATAAATAGCAAACGGACTCGGACAATTTTGAAAACTTCCAGAACTCAATATTTTATTATTTTGGAAGTATTAAAAAAAAAAGAAATTTTGAATTTGAGTCAGTTTGATTTTTATTTGCATCTAGGGGGCAAAACGGTCATTTCACCCAAGCAACCGAAAAGGGCTACTTTGGGCCTTTCAAAAAATCAGAGTTGGGCTGGAAAAGAGAAGTGCTGGCCTGCCAAGGCCCAAAGGAAGGAGGAAGCTTCTGATTTTTCAATCAAATGGCTAAAAATCAAGAGTTAGTTAGAGATTCTCTTTGACCAAGCCATGGTGATTAAGCCACATAGGCCAAGAGAGATGTCAACATTATTCTTGAACAGCTGTAATTTGGGACAGCTGAGATGCTAATCTAAGGGTGATAATTTCATGATTTTTCACCTTGAATTATTAGCCATTTGATGGAAAATTGGTTACAAAAAAATGACAACATCCTTGAGCATTTTAAGGGACCATTCGGCCAGCTCTATGGGGGGGTTCAGAATTTGCATCTTTACATTTCATTTTGCTGAGTTCTTTTAGTTTTTACTTGGTTTTTCTCTCCTTGGTTGAAAGCAAAGAAGAAATGAAATGAAAAGAAATGAAATGAAAGTTTGAAGAGATAAAGCTTGAAATATAGCTTCTTGAGGTTGCTCTTGAGCACCAACTCTTGCACTTTCTTGATTTTCCATTCTTTTTTTTTGCTATTTTGATTATTATTTGGTGAGTTTCTATTTTAAATAAATGTTTTTTTTATTGTTCTTCTTAAGTTCTTCCTTCATCTCTTTCTTAAATATATTTTTTACAATTTTTTTTACAATAAACTCACCATGGCCGAATGGCCTACATTATTTATTTAAGTTGCTGTTTTAGTTTTTTTATCATATTGTTTATGTTATTTTCTTTGATCTTGGTGTTTTAAATGTTATTTTACTTCATATTCTTGAGTTATATTTTAATTTGGTTACTTTGTTACCATTTATGATTTAAATACCATGTTCTTGCATTTTTAATTTTCTGTTTTCATGATGTTTAAAATTGAGCATGTTTTAGATTTAGTATATCAAGGGTTTGTGAAAATGCTTGTGTGGTCTTTCCATGATTTGAGTTTTATATCTTAGTTGAGCATGTTTTAGATTTAGTATATTAAGTGTTTGTGAAAATGCTTGTGTGGTTTTTGCATGATTTGAGTGTTATATTTTACTTGAGCATGTTAGTATACCAAGTGTTTGTGAAAATGCCATTATTGTTGGAGCTTGAGGCCATTTGGCTACTCCATGTGTTTTGCATTGTGTGTTGCATTTTTGCCACGTTAGTTGGTAGGTTTTTGCATTTGCATGACATTTGATTTAGTTTTGCATGCTAGTATACCAAGTGTTTGTGAAAATGCCATGTTTGCTAGTTAGATTATTCCATTCGGCCATCCTTGGAATTTTTGCATTTTATGTGCATATTTGCTATGATTAGTTGATAGGTTAGCATTTGCATGATATTTGGTTGAGTTCTTGGTTTAAACATGCTTTTATGTTTGTGAAAATGCCATGCATATTTTAGTTATTAAGTTAGGTTTATTTTCCATGCATGTTCATGCAATTTAGGTCTAGGTTGCATTAAATGCCATGCAAGTTCATGTAGATCTAGGTCACTATATTGATGCCATGCATTTTTTCATGACATTTAGGTTTAAGCTCATGCATTTCATGCACTATGTTTGCTGTAATTTTTCATGCATTTCATGTTCATGCCACTTGAATAATGACTTGAGCCAATTAATGGTTTAAAATCATGCTCTCTTGAGCAAACTTGTGGAAAATTAAAGTTTGTCAAATTGATTATTCTACCTTTGTGATTTTTTTTTACTTAGCCCATTTTTATCTAACTTTCAAAAAGTCCTTGCTACTGTTTGTGAGTCATTTTATGAGTTTCAAATATTTTTACTTTGATTTTTAAATGATTTTATCAAAGGCAAAAATATGTTTTGACAAAACAGTTTTTTCACCCAATACTCGTACATTTCCGATTTTTCTGGGAATTCATCTTTAATCAGAAAATTAAGCCGATTTTTTCCCTTGGATTTTTACATGTACTGAATCTCCAGTATTTTTTTCAGAATTTTTTGAATTTTTAAAAATAGGGTAAAACATCGTGGCTTAAAACTGGACAGTGGAGTCAGAATTGAATTTAAAGAAAAATCATTTTTCTGTTTTGGTTAAGTTACTTAGAGTGGGCTGATTAGGAGGGTTAGCTACTGACTTAGGGTAGTTTCTAAGCTTTTTTAAACTCTAAAAATGGTTTTTCAAGTCTCGGGTTAAGGGTAGTCAAGTCCGGATTTTTAAACTTAGGAAATTATAGCCATTTATAAAAGATTTAGCCCAGTTTTTACTTTTAATTCAAGCTTTTCAAAATTGTTTTCAAACAATCACAAAGTATTTCGGTTTTAGAATATTTAATTTGACATATTTTTCTAAGGTAGCCGGACAACTTTTTAGATATACGGATTTTCTTAATTAAAAGAAAAAATACATTTCATGCATTGCATTTTTCATATTCATGCATTTTATATAATATGTGATTCTTGCTATAATAATTTCTATGATATTGTTATTATTTTGATTTATATTTTTTGATGTTATATGGTTTATTATATGGCTTTGAATATTTCATGATATCCTATGCTTTTATTTAGTTATTTTTATTTAGACTATACTATGTTCATGCATTATTATTTTTATTTTCATGCATATTATATGATAGCATTATCTTATTCCATGTCATTTAAATTATATGCCATATCATTCATATTTGTCATGTCATTTAAATCATTTCATTTCATGTAGAATATATTATATTACTTAGGTCATTTCATTTAGGATATATTATGTCATCTAGAATATTTTATTTCATTTTGATTATATCATATGACTTAGGATATTGCATTTCATATAGAATGTATTATGTTACATAGGTCATTTAATTTCATTTAGAATATATCATATAACTTAGGATATTTCATTTCATTTAGAATATGCTAAGGCATTCAAATCATGTCATGTTATTTAGGTTGCATTATATTATTTACATTTTACTATGTCATTTTATTTATGTCATGCATATACATATTCATTTCTTTTAAATGTTTTCAAAAAAAGATAATGGTTTTCAATAAAATAAAGATATTCCCGAGTTAAAATAATTCATGAGTTCTCTGCCGGGTTTGCTGGGGAGGATATCATCAATTATTATTAATAACGGAATATCTTCTTTAATAAGAGAATGATTCGGAAAATTTTCCAAAATTAATAAAAATTTCTATATTTTGCCACGTTTGTTGGGGAATATAGGAAAATTTTGAATTTATAAATTCCGGATCATTTTCAATCAAAAATGGAATTATTTTTCTTTAAATTGGGAATTAACTTGAAATACTAAATTTAAAACCAATTTTTTACCGAGACTTGAGATAACACACGATTAATAAGGTACCGATTTATACGGGCGTTGTGGGGGTGCTAATCCTTCCCCGCACGTAACCGACTCCCGAACCCGCTTCCTTGATTTCTCTGGTTTTAAAATGTTTTAATTAATTTTTAAAATATTTTATAAAACCGGTTTTAATAGGTGGCCGATCACACCTAGCTAAAAAAGATTGGTGCGACTCCATGTCTTTTTCAAGGTCATTTTCAAAACCTTCATTATTCTAGAGGAATTAAGTCGACTTTTTCTCGGTTTTTTTAATGTCACACTTAACGAATAATAAAGTCTTGCAATGAGACTTGTTATTTTTTAGGTTGCGACAACTTGACGACTCCACTGGGGACAATTAGAGAGTCAGGCCTAGAATTATTCGTGTGTTATCTAAGTCTCGGTTTTGTTGGTTTAATTGGTATTTAATTTTAATTCCTATATTTTTAAAATAAAAGAGAATTTTGAAAATAAAAAATGTTTTAATATGTCCATATTCATGTGCATTCATATTATTATTTGTTCTCTTGTTATTTTATTGCATATTTATATGTTTGTTGGACTGATGCTTTACATTGTTTGATTTTAGTGGGGTATTTAGAATAAGGGTTGTAGAATAGGTGGTGACAGGTTTGTTGTGTTCCTCCGCACACACTGTATTTGCATTTGCATAACATGAATCCTCTACCCGAGTTATGTCCTTTTAAGTGGGAGTAAAGTAACTACGCCTTCGTGATTGATCCTCTGTATGGGCTAGTGAAACACTTCCAGAGTAGAAAGTACCTAATGCCTTCGTGATAATCCTCCGTACGGGCATAGGAAAATATACTCTAACGAATTGAACCTGCTTTTATCGGGGTGCCTTACTAGCCTTCACCGGCAACAGTGAGGAACAATTCGGGGTCTTAGAACCAATTCACCTTCATATAGTGAACCTAGGCGAAGCCATGCCGGATTTCTGTTAGATACCCGAAGTTTAAGAACACATGGAGGAACATTTCCAACCTTTTACCATCTCTCTATATGTTAGATACCAATTGGGTGATGATGAGCGAACATCATACCGCTCGTATTTTTTTATTATTTTGTTCCAAAGGCGTCGTAACGCCGATGCTCTGTTTAAATATTCGGGACATTTTTTAAAAGCATGTTGTTATTTATGTTATATTTGTGAATTCATTTCCTTACTAATCTATTTCTTTTTGTTTTCTTTTCTTTGACATGCATCATAGACATCATCATTCAATTGAAGTTTATTGGCCTCGGGATAGTTATCAACCCAAAAGACTTTCATGGAGTGTCAGGTTATTTCAGTGATAGAAGATCATGCAATAGTCAGGTCACGGTCGGAAAAAGATCAGAGAGAGGATGGTGATTGCCACAAGAAAGATTATGTGTCAGTATTGCCGGAAAGGGTCAAGGTGGATCCTAGACAGAATAATCTCCAAGAGTTAGCCGACATTTGGAATCAGTGGAATGTATCAGAGAAAGAAGCCTTCACTCAGAAATATGGAGACATAGCACTCTTAATTCCGATTCAGGTCAATAGTGGGTTGATTCAGGCTATGGTACAGTTTTGGAATCCTGCTTATAGATGTTTCACTTTTAACAAAGAGGATATGACACCACTGATTGAAGAATATTCGACACTGTTACGTATTGAATGTCCTAATCCTCATCGGGTATATTTGAAGGAGATGAAACCTTCAAGTTTGAAGAAGAAAGTGGCTAGGATCACAGGAATGGATACAACATGGGTTGAGAGTCATGTGGACACAAAGCAGAAAAATGGATGCATTCCGTGGGAAACTCTCCGACAGTTGATATTGGGTTGTTCCGACAAAGCAAAAGCCAGGGACATCTTCGCTCTAGCCATCTACGGGTTAATCATATTCCCGAAGATATTGGGTCATGTGGATATAGCCGTGTTTGATTTCTTTGAAAAGTTGGAACAGAAGATCAATCCATCTCCGGCCATCATAGCTGAAACTATCCGATCCTTGAATTTTTGTAAAAGGGCAGGACAAGGGAGAATCAAGGGGTGTGTACAGCTCCTTTATATTTGGATTCAAAGTCACTTTTGGAAGATAGAAAATGTTTCCTTCAAACCGTACATGAAGACTTTAGTTCCGATTAGGGAATTCCTTCAAAATGATTGGCCTAAAGACGGGAATGAAGAGAAATGGGTCAACATGTTCCGGAATCTAAAAAGGGAGATGGTGACTTGGAGAGCTCCATGATGGTTCCTATGCCGATTATGTACAAATGTGGAGACAACCCGGGAGTTCCACTACTCGGAATTTGAGGGTCTGTGAGTTATGCGCCTTTGTTGGTGCAAGGACAGGTTGAGTCCCGGCAATTCACACCCATGACTCATAATTTAGGATCATCAGAGTTCACTTATGGGGAAGACAGATATTCCGAAAAAGTGCGGGCAGTGATTGAAGCATGGAAGAAAACTCACCGGATAAAAATGGCCAGTTATGCCGACACCGTCACACCTGATTACCTGGTATGAAGGGAATTAAGGGTTAATGATAGACTATTGACATCAGATGGGGAGGAGGTCCGGTTCATGAATCTGCCACCGAGGGAAATGCCATCAGAGTTAGAAATCGCAAGAGCGGAATTTGAAAAAGAAAAGGCCCGAATGAGCAAGGAGATTGCCGACTGCAAGAAGAACTTGAGGACATGAAAAATAGGGAATCAGCTCAGGAAAAAGAAAAAGAACATATTAAGAGAGAAAGGGACACCGTTAAGGGCGACCTTCGGGAATTACATTTGGAGAACAAGAGGTATCGTTTTGAGCTCAAATTTGAGGGGACTCTCAAAACTTTCGGGGAGTGGGAACATGAGGTCAAAAACCTCAAGAAGGGGAATAACTACTGGAAGGAGAAAGCAAAACACGAGGAAGCTCGAGCAAATCAACTGGAGAAACAAGCTAGGGAAAGCTTACACGGCGATGCTTCTGCTGACACGTCAAAGGGCCGTGAACAAGTAGGGATCAGATGGAAGAGCAAGACAATCAAAAGAGGACAGTGAAAAAGGTCCAGAATCCGAGGGAATTACCAGTGTTTTGTAATAGTTTTTAGGAGAGATAGGCTATCATGTTGTCTAAAGCAGGGATCGTTTTTTTTTTTTTTTTTGTTGATGTATTTAGTTCTAGGAAATCAATGAAAGACCGTTTGGTTGGAATTATCCCGGGGCCAATACTTTAAATGCATTCATTATTCACTCATTCTTTCTTTTATATTTTATTTGTTCATAATCAATCATTTATTGGTCCATTCATTTATTCATTCTATGTTCATACACTTAGTCATTTACTTAGTTGTTCATTCATTAACACCGACTCATTCCTACATTCATTCATTTATTCATTTATTCATTTTTTATAAAATAAAATAAGAACTGTGTCAATAATTTCTAATCCATGGTTTTTAAAAAATAAAGGTACAATTGGTCGCACTCAGAAAGAACCAGATTTCCAACACTCTTACAATACTCGGTCTCGAGCAAAAGCCATGGAAAACGATCAGCTTGCCAGAATTGAGAGAATGGAAAGAATCCGGAAAGAACTACAAGAACAGTTGACTAATCTCAAGAGGAGACACGAGAACAAATGACAAAGCTCATGGAGATGATGAGTACAATGATGAAGCAGAAGTGGCCCGGAGAGAATTCAGTTGCTGGAATGGGGGCAGTGAATCAGGAGGATAGACCAGAAGTGGTACAGAGAAATAGCTAGACATCCCAACCTGTGGGAAATGAAATCCCAACTGGGGCAGCATCCTACATCTACATCCAGCCGGCGGCCGAAGCACAGAATTTCAGTCCAAAAAGGGGTAACATCGGAGTTGATCCAATTGAGGTTGAGGTTCCAGACTTCGAAGAAATGGCAGAGAAGGAAAGGGCCAAAATGACTGAAATGAAGAGGGTCGAAACTGCTGAATCTGAGAAAAAATATCAGTTGTTGGAAGAAAGGCTAATAGTAGTGGAAGGAACAGAGTTGTTTGGCAGTCTAGATGCCAAAGAGATGAGCTTGGTACATGATCTAATAATTCCACCGAAGTTCAAAGTACCAGACTTTGAAAAGTATAATGGGACCACCAACCCATCGGCTCATATGACTATGTACTGTAGAAGGATGACAGGGCATGAGGATAATGAGAAGCTGCTTATTCATTGCTTCCAGGGCAGCTTAACAGGGTCAGCCACCCAATGGTACAACCAACTCAGTCGTACCAAGATTTGTTCATGGACGGATTTGGCTAGGGCTTTTATGGAATACTATAAGCACGTTTTTGACATGGTACCGGATAGGCTGTCATTACAGAACATGGAAAAGAAGTCCAATGAGACCTTCAAGGAGTATTCACAGAGGTGGAGGGATCTGGCCACACAAGTGCAACCCCCTTTAACCAACAAAGAAACCACGGTGCTTTTCATCAACACATTGAAAGCACCTTATTATGACAGACTGGTGGGAAACGCTACCAAAGATTTTGAAGATATGGTAATATCTGGAGAAATGATTGAGTCAGCTATTAAAAATGGAAAGATGGAAAGGGGTGAGTCTGCTACCCCAAATAGAGCTTTTCCTACAAAGAAAAAGGAGGAAACTCATGCAGTAAGTTTCAACCAATACCCTTATACACCTCCTACACCATACACACCACTGAGGCCTTATACCCCTACCACACCTTATGCACCACCAACACCTTACACACCATACCCGGGGTATAAACCACCTTACCCAAAACCCGTTCCCCTATGCCAACATACCACAACAGCCATTGCCAACTGGCATATCCCCTCAAATCACCCTTCCTAGAAATGTTGTTCCAAACACACAAGGGCCTGCGCATAATGACCAACGTTCACCAAGGAACGATCAAAAAGCCCAATTTGATCCGATTCCCACTACCTACGGTGAGCTATATCCAAAACTGTTGCAGGGGCAACTTGTTACACCCGTATACCTAAAACCTTTGACACCTCCATATCCAAGATGGTACAATGCAAATACCAACTGTGCATACCATGCGGGAATCGAAGGACATTCAATTGAAGATTGTCTGGCCTTCAAAAAGAAAGTCCAAAGCCTGATTAATACTGGGGTTGTAAAGTTTGGATCAAAAAATGGGCCGAATGTAGCTGGAAATCCATTGCCCAATCATGCTGGGAATCAGGTGAATGCAATATTGACCTGAGGCAATAGAAGATTAAAAAGGGATATTGGGGAGGTTAAGACTCCAATGATGACAATATGGGCGGAAATGGTCAAGGCAAGATTGGTGGAAGGTACGGAAGGTCTGAAAATGGTTGCAAGAAGGGTGCATAATTGGTGCCCATTCCATAAGGATGAAGGCCATGACATACAGAACTGCAGCGACTTTCGGGTTAAAGTCCAAAAGATGATGGATAGTGGGGTAGCCCAATTCGATGAGGAGATAGAAGGGGAAATAGAAGTCATTGAAAATACAGGTGGTTATGGGATAGAAAGACCCCTAATCATCTACTATGATGAACCAGAGGAAAAACTTATGCCAGCCATGGAAGAAAATGCGCCCATAATCATTGATTTACCTGTTTCCTTTCCATACAAGGAAAACAAGGCTACACCATGGAAATATGACTGCAGCATGGTTATGCCCGGGTCTTCAGGCCAGCGGGATATTACAGGTGTGGGGCATTTAACCCGAAGCGGGAGGTGTTATGCTCCGGAGGCCGTTGAACAAGGGGTAGCAGGGAAAGACAGAGGAATTGATAAAGGGAAGAAGGTCGTCGAACCAATCCATATTGAGATGGATTTGCCAGAGGAAACAGAGAGGGGATCAGCCCCGGTTAACAGAATCAAAGAACCAGTATGTGAGAAGGAAGCTTGTGAGTTCTTGAAATTTATAAAGCATAGTGAGTATAGCGTGGTTGAACAACTGCAACGTCAACCAGCTAGGATCTCAATCTTATCCTTGCTTTTAAATTCAGAACCACACAAAAATGCTCTGTTAAGAGTATTAAATCAAGCATACGTGGCTAATAATATATCAGTGGAAAAGTTGGATAGGTTGGTGGGAAACATCGCAGCTGATGACTACATATTTTTCATCTAAGAGGAGATACCACCCAATGGTATTGGATCAACAAAAGCTCTCCATATAACCACCACTTGTAAGGGGCACATATTACCGAGGGTCCTTTTGGATAATAGTTCTTCACTAAATGTGATGCCTTTGGCAACCTTATCCAAGTTACCAGTGGATTTATCCTATATGATACCAAGTTGCACGGTGGTCAGAGCTTTTGACGGAACAAGGAGAGAGGTTATGCGAACCATTGAAGTTCCTTTGGAAATAGGCCCGTGCACATATACAGTGAATTTCCAGGTCATGGATATCAATTCATCTTATAACTGCTTGTTGGGAAGGCCATGGATACATTCAGCTGGGGCTGTACCCTCATCTCTTCACCAGAAACTAAAATTTGTGATGGAGGGCCGGTTGATCACGGTATCAGGGGAGGAAGACATAATAGCCTCCGCATCCACTGAATCTCCTTATGTGGAGCCCAATGAAGAGGCCGAGAGTGTTCTTTCCGATCTTTGGAATTTGTAAATGCAGTTTTTGTCGCTGAAGGACGAAAAATTCTGAAACCGAGGCTGTCCAAGAACACAAGGCTGGGGGTAAGTACTACCGTAGGAAAAGGCTGCAGGACTGGAAAGGGTCTCGGGAAATATCTTCAGGGGATGGCTCGAACCATAGAAGTAAAAGGAAAGAAGGATCGGTTTGGCCTAGGATATCTTCCGAAGGCCTATGAGAAAATAAGACAAGTTGAAAAGAACCGACAAAGGAGGATGGCCCGTCTTACGGGTATGGATATTGAGTGGAAGCCTATGACATTCCCACCAATCCTTCATAGCTTCCGATCAGCCGGTTCTCTGTTCGGAGAAAATAATTCTGATGATGTGCTTGTAATGATAGAGAAAGCCTTCAAGAGATTCCAGGTGAATAGTGATGAGCAGATGAATGATGTGGAGATCTGCACGACCGAGAAAGACAGAATTGAAAGAGAGAGTACTAGCTGGATGGTGCGACCTTGTCCACCAGGATATAGACTAACCAACTGGAGTGCGACTGAGTTACCCATAGTTTTTAAGTCTATTCCAAAGTAATACTTTTTAAAAAAGCAATCTTAATTATCTTTATCCAGAGATATTAAGATTTTTTTTTTTTTTTTGTAATGGGCTTTTTTTTAACTATTTTCATTCAATAAATAACAAGCAGAGTGCATTATCCATATTGATGTGTCCATATTGTTTCATTTTTGTTATTTATTTTGTTTTCTATATATATTTTCCTATATTGTTTTTTCTCCACCTATTTACAGGTGTACGGATGAGGAATATGAGGACCCTCCTGTCAGTAATTCTGAAATTGATTTTGAAAGACCCATTTGCACGGGTGATTTTGAGGCTAATGAAGATACTGAGGATTATGGTCTACCTCCAGATCTATTGAGGAAAATAGAACAAAAGGAGAAGCAAGTACTTCCTCATAAGGAATTATTGGAAACAATAAATTTGGGAAATGGTGAAGAGATAAAAGAAGTCAAAATTGGAACTTCATTGTCAACATCAATAAAAGGTGAATTGATGGCTTTGCTCTAGGAGTATGTGGATGTATTTGCATGGTCTTACCAAGATATGCGAGGGTTAGATCCGGATATTGTGGTTCATAAGCTCCCTTTGAGGCCAGAGTGTAAGCCAATTCAGCAAAAGTTGAGAAGAATGAGGCCTGATATGCTGTTAAAGATAAAAGAGGAGGTGAAGAAACAATTTGATGCTGGATTCCTAGAGGTGGCAAAATATCCAGAATGGGTGGCAAATATTGTTCTAGTACCGAAGAAGGATGGCAAGGTGCGGATGTGCGTTGATTATCGAGATTTGAACAAGGCCAGCCCTAAAGATAATTTCCCTTTGCCCCATATTGATACTCTGGTGGATAATATAGCGAAGAGTTCTTTATTTTCTTTTATGGACGGATTCTCAGGATACAATCAGATCAAGATGGAACCTGAAGATATGGAGAAAACCACATTTGTTACAATATGGGGCACCTTCTGCTACAAAGTAATGCCATTTGGGTTGAAGAATGCTGGGGCAACATACTAGAGAGCCATGGTGGCCTTGTTTCATGATATGATGCATAAGGGAATTGAGGTCTATGTTGATGATATGACCGCAAAGTCGCAAGGAGAAGAGGAGCATATTGCGAATCTTAAGAAGCTCTTTGAACGATTAAGGAAATTTAGACTCAAGCTAAATCCGACAAAATGCACTTTTAGAGTCACCTCAGGGAAGTTGTTGGGTTTTGTCGTCAGCAAAAGAGGAATTGAGATTGACCCGGATAAAGTGAAGGCCATTGAGAATTTGCCACCACCTCGCACTCAAAAGGAAGTAAGAGGCTTTCTAGGGAGATTGAATTACATTGCTTGGTTTATTTCACAGTTAACCGACAAATGCAATCCAATATTTAAGTTACTTCGAAAACGTGATCCAGGAGAATAGGATGAAGGGTGTCAGATTGCTTTTGAAAAGGTTAAGCATTATCTATCAAACCCACTAGTATTAATGCCACCTATCCCGGATAAACCAATGATACTGTATTTATCAGTATTTGAAAGATCCATGGGTTGTGTTTTGGGGCAGCTTGATGAAACTGGAAAGAAAGAATAGGCAGTTTACTACCTCAGCAAGAAGTTCACAGATTATGAGTTGAAATATTCATCGGTAGAAAAGCTGTGTTGTGCCTTAGCTTGGACTGCTCGAAGACTTAGACAGTATATGTTGTATCACACAACGTGGCTGATTGCCAAGCTGGATGCAGTCAAGTACATGTTGGAAGCACCTTCTTTGTCAGGGAGGACAGCAAGATGGCAGGTTTTATTGTCAGAATACGACATTGTATATGTAAGTCAAAAAACTATTAAGGGTAGTGTAGTAGCAGAATTCTTAGCAAGTCGGGTAGTGGAAGATTATGAGCCATTGAACTTTAACTTCCTGGATGAAGATTTGATGTATGTGTCGCAAGCAGATGAGATTCCCTTGAAGAAGAAAGTATGGAAAATGTACTTTGATGGCGTATCTAATGCCATGGGGCATGGAATCGGGGCAGTGCTTATATCCCTAGAAGAAGATTATTATCCTTTCACTGCTAGATTGGATTTTGATTGTACAAACAATACTGCCGAGTATGAAGCATGTACAATGGGCCTTCGTGTTGCGGTGGACAGAAAGATCAAAGTATTGGAAGTTTTCGGAGACTCAGCCCTAGTGATTTACCAGCTACGAGGAGAATGGGAAACCCGAGATACAAAGCTAATCCGATACCGAGAACTCATACTGAGTTTATTGGAGAAGTTTGAAGAAGTGAATTTCAATTACTTTCCTCGAGAAGAAAACCGGATGGCGGATGCTCTGGCTACTTTGTCATCAATGTTTAAAGTGAATGAAGGGGCGGAAGTTATGCCGATCAAGATGAGCATATATGAGTCTCCTACCCACTGTTTGAGTATTGAAGAAAAAGCAGATGGTCTTCCTTGGTATAATGACATATTGCAGTACATTAAGAATCAACAATACCCAGAACAAGCAACAGAGAATGACAAGAGGACTCTGAGAAGGCTAGCAATGGGTTTCGTTCTAGATGGCGAGATTCTCTACAAGAAAGGGAAATATCAAGTCCTATTGAGATGTGTCGGGTCTGCCGAAGCTCGAAGAATAATAGAAGAGGTCCACGAAGGGATATGTGGCACCTATGCTAATGGTCACATGCTTGCTAAACAGATTATGAGGGCAGGGTACTATTGGCTGACGATGGAAGAAGATTATATTAGTTATTCCCGAAATTGCCATAAATGCCAGATTTATGCAGATAAGATTCATGTGTCGCCATCGCCATTACATGTCATGACTGCACCATGGCCTTTTTCAATGTGGGGAATGGATATGATCGGGCCTATTACCTCGAAAGCTTCAAATGGACATCGTAGGTAGAAGCAGCGCCTTATGCAAATGTAACAAAGTCGGTGGTATGCAGATTTGTCAAGAAAGAAATCATATGCCATTACGGGTTGCCAGCAAGAATTATTTCGGATAATGCTCTCAATTTGAACAATAAGATAATGAGAGAAGTGTGTACTAAATTCAAGATCAGACATCATAATTCGGCACCTTACCTTCCGAAGATGAATGGCACAGTAGAAGCAGCTAACAAGAACATCAAGAGCATTGTCGAGAAGATGACCAATGTGTACAAAGATTGGCATGAGATCCTGCCTTTCACTCTTCATGCATATCGTACTTCGGTCTGCACATCTACAGGGGCAACACCATTTTCTTTGGTATACGGGATGGAAGCAGTGCTACCTATTGAAGTTGAGATCCCTTCACTTTGGGTTTTGATGGAAGTTAGCCTAGAGGAAGCAGAATGGGTTAAAGCTCGTTATGAACAGTTGAATCTCATTGAGGAGAAAAGACTGAAAGCAATTTGTCATGGGCAGTTGTATCAGAAAAGGATGATTCGAGCCCACAACAAGAAAGTTCGTCCCAGACAGTTCCGAGAGGGGGATTTGGTATTGAGGAAAATTCTCCCTAGAGTGAAGGACCCAGAGGAAAATAGGCTCCAAATTTGGAAGGACCTTATGTGGTAAAGAGAGCTTTTTCTGGAGGAGCATTGATTCTAGCTCGGATGGACGGAGATGATTTTAGACATCCCGTGAATGCTGATGAACTGAAGAAGTATTATGCCTGAAAAAAAAAAGTGTGATGCTGTGCACATGAAAATTCGAATGATTTGAAGTGTAAAAATAGAAATTCTATATATCTATTTCCCCTGAGAATTGCTTTTCAAAGAGAATATTTATGCTTGATATGATGAATGGCCGTTTTTCTAATTCCTTCCACTAAGAATAAATTATCCTTAGTCACCCCTTTGAGCCTTAAGAATTATTTCTTTCTTTAAAACCTTGATCAAGGATCACCCTCTACACTGGAGGGAAAATAAGAGGAAAGATAATCAAAAATCATGGCAAAAAAAAGAAAGCCATCAGAAAATGTGGCAAATAAAAGCCAACAAAGCAAAAAAGAAAAGAAAGTCCAAAAAGGGACAAATGTTTCAAGAATGAGTTCTCCTCAGGAAGTGATCCTTGATCCAAGCACCCTTAAACACATTTTGGGCCTATTTATCCTTTCTTTCTAAACCTAAACCTTGGCCTACATTACATGCTTTAAAAGCCCATTTTGATCAAGCATGGATATTTAATTTGAAAGGTTATTCTCAGAATTCATCCCATCTTTTGAATTGATATTTTTACCTTGGAAGTATTTAGAATTCTTAGATGCTGGGTAGAATACAAAAAAAAAATGGAAATAAAAAAGAATGAAAAAGGAGAGGTTTAAGCCGAAAACCCGCAAAAGGCGACTTAATACCGAATGGAGGACACTTGAGTTGAAAACCTGTAAAAGGCGGCTCAAGTACTAATCAAAGCTTGAATCAATGCTCAGTGTAAAGGGGGAGAAAGTATCTGACAATCAGAGAAAAGGGGAACAACGCAGTCTGATGTAACTAAAGAAGTTAAGAAGTTACCCAAGTGAATTGCTGGTTCAAGAGAAATTTCAGATGGTTTGAAAAATGAGGGGTCCAAGATATTCCGCATCCGGGGTATCTACAGCCTATAACCTTATATTTGTTTCTTATATCTTGATATTTATTTTTACCATTTTAAAACATTTCTTGCAATAAATTCTTGTTATCATTTTCATGACAATTTTTGATTGATTCATATTCTCTTTCATATACTTTTGAGATGCATTATGGTTGTTATTAAATTGAATGATGATTAGTAATAAAAATCTTTAAATAAAGGGATTTCAAGGTGTTACTAAAGAATAGATTTAAATCTTGGGAAAGGTTTGGAAAGTTCACCAAGAAAAGAAAACAGTGAACGTGGTGGAGACTCCGTCGCGAAGTCAAAAAATCTATGAACTTCAGCGAGAGACAGAAGCTGAGACTGTTTGACAAGATATCTTGAGTGAAGAATTCCTTAAGTGAGGCATCAATGAACAATTGAAGACTCTGTCCTGAAGTCATATAATCTGTGAACCTCAACGAAACCATGGATTAGAAATTACGGCACAATCATTTGATTGCATTTATTTTAGGAAGCATACAAGCATTTGCAAAAGCATGGCATTCTCATCATTGCATTTAGCTAACAGTGCAGAAATCAGGAAAGCTTGGACTTTCCCAAAGAGAACTTTTTTTGCTTCTCAAAAGATTCAGAGTTTGAGATCGCCATCAAGGTATTTCCTTCTGTTTTAAATTGAGTTCATTTTGTTTATCAGACAAATCGAGCCTTAAGACCGTCGTCAAGGTATTTTCAAACCAGTTTTAAACACCTCCAGGCATAATTTTTTTCAAATCACGGGTAAGACCTCCGGGCACCATTCTTAAGACCTCCGAGCATAACTTTTTTTCACGGGTAAGGCCTCCGGGCATCATTTTTAGGACCTCCGGGCATAACTTTTTTTTTCACGGGTAAAGCCTACGGGCACTATTTTTAAGACCTCTGGGCATAACTTTTTTTCACGGGTAAGGCCTACGGGCACCATTTTTAAGACCTCCGGGCATAATTTTTCAAATCACGGGTAAGACCTCCGGGCACCATTCTTAAAACCTCCGGGCATAACTTTTTTTTTCACGGATAAGGCCTACGGGCACCATTTTTAAGACCTCCGGGCATAATTTTTCAAACCACGGGTAAGACCTCCGAGCACCATTCTTAAGACCTCCGGGCATAACTTTTTTTCACGGGTAAGGCCTACGGGCACTATTTTTAAGACCTCCGGCCATATTTTTCAAATCACGGGTAAAGCCTCCGGGCACCATTTTTAAGACCTTCGGGCACCATTTTAAAGACCTTCGGGCATAATTTTTCTTTTGAAAATCGAATCCATTTCCTTAAGACGGGTCGAGCCTTGATTAGTCAGGGAATTCAATTTAAGGACAAATCTTCAATTTACAGCTTTTTCAACAAAAAAAAAAAGTGTGAAAAATGATAGAAAATTGAAAAAGAAAACCCCTTTCCCTTTCCTTCACATGTGATTTCACTGACCGTACAAAATTAGTGTTGGTTTATCTTTTCCTGATTCCTGATTCTCAGCAATAGCCAAAGAGGGGCAGCTGTAGACACCTAATTTTGTCCGGACCACTAAAACAGGTATATTTTCTTCCTAAATTGATGTTTTTGAGTGTAAAAAGACTTTTTTATCGTGTAAGTGGTACTCCGAGATTTAGTTTAAGGGGCGAGCATAAAAAGTCAAACTTGGAAAAAGTCAACCCCGAAAAAAGACAACCCCAGAAAGTCAACTACTGAAAAAATCAACCCACTTTCAAAATCAATATTTTAAGCTCAATTGAAAAATGGCGAAAGAATTTTGATAATCCGAGGTCTACATTGAAAGATATGGAGTTCGAAAGATGGGATTTGGTGATTCAGTAGAAAGGAAACCCTAATTCGAGAAATTTAGGGAAAAGTGCTTAAACGATCAAATTGTTCAAAATTGAAGGTTCCAAATGAAAGATAAGCACTTACTACGGGTAATGGAGAAGACACTTGCAAGAAAAACCGAAAGAAAAGTCAATCTGGGAGAAAATCGAGAATTAAGGTTTTTTAGTGGATTTCGGTGAAATCGGGAAGAATCAAAAAAATGGCCCAACTTAGTAGGAAAAAAGCCCCCAATGGATGAGGAATGATTAAAAAAGGATAGCCCAAGGCTCAATTTGAAGAAAATCTGAAAATCGGACTTGTTTTGAGCAAAATCGGGTTTCGAAGGTAAAAGGGCAAAATTGGAAAATTTGGGAAAAATAGCAAATGGACTCCAAAAATTTTGAAAATTTGCAAATATCATTTTTAAATCATTTGAAAGAGATTGGAAAAAGAAAATCTTGATTCGGAGTTCGTTTGCAAAATGGCCAAATCTCGGGCTTCTTATGTAGTAATTCAAAAAAGAAAATCCCGAAAAAATAGCAAATGAGCTCCAAAAATTTTGAAATTTTGCAAATCTCATTTTTAAATTATTTGGAAGATATTGGAAAATAAAATCTTGATTCGGAGTTCGTTTGCAAAATGGACAAATCCCGGGCCTCCTATACAGTAATTCAAGCCGATAAATCCCGAAAAAATACCAAATGAGCTCCAAAAATTATGAAAACTTCCAGATCACACTTTTAAATTATTTGGAAGATATTGGTGAAGAAAAATCTTGATTTTGAGCTCGTTTAAAAAATGGTAAAATGTGGGGGCATAAAAGGACATTTTTGGAAGAAAAAATCCAAATAAATAGCAAATGGACTCGGATAATTTTGAAAACTTCCAGAATTAAATATTTTATTATTTTGGAAGTATTAAAAAAAGAAAAATTGAATTTGGAGTCCGTTTGATATTTATTTGCATCCGAGGGGCAAAACGGTCATTTCACTCAAGCAACCGAAAAGGGCTACTTTGGGCCTTTCAAAAAATCAGAGTTGGGCTGGAAAAGAGAAGTTCTGGCCTGCCAAGACCCAAAGGAAGGAGGAAGCTTCTGATTTTTCTATCAAATGGCTAAAAATCAAGAGTTAGTTAGAGATTCTCTTTGATCAAGCCATGGTGATTAAGCCACATAGGCCAAGAGAGATGTCAACATTATTCTTGAACAGATGTAATTTGAGACAGCTGAGATGCTAATATAAGGGTGATAATTTCATGATTTTTCACCTTGAATTATTAGCCATTTGATGGAAAATTGGTTAAAAAAAATGACAACATCCTTGAGCATTTTAAAGGACCATTCGGCCAGCTCTATGGGGGGGTTCAGAATTTGCATTTTCACATTTCATTTTGCTGAGTTCTTTTAGTTTTTACTTGGTTTTTCTCTCCTTGGTTGAAAGCAAAAAAGAAAAGTTTAGAAAAGAAAGGAAAGTTTGAAGAGATAAAGCTTGAAATATAGCTTCTTGAGGTTGCTCTTGAGCACCAACTCTTGCACTTTCTTGATTTTCCATTCTTGTTTTTGCTATTTTGATTATTATTTGGTGAGTTTCTATTTTAAATAAATGTTTTTTTTTATTGTTCTTCTTAAGTTCTTCCTTCATCTCTTTCTTAAATATATTTTTTACAATTTTTTTTACAATAAACTCACCATGGCCAAATGGCCTACATTATTTATTTAAGTTGCTGTTTTGGTTTATTTTATCATATTGTTTATGTTATTTTCTTTGATCTTGGTGTTTTAAATGTTATTTTACTTCATATTCTTGAGTTATATTTTAATTTGGTTACTTTGTTTGTTACCATTTATGATTTAAATACCATGTTCTTGCATTTTTAATTTTCTGCTTTCATGATGTTTAAATTTGAGCATGTTTTAGATTTAGTATATCAAGGGTTTGTGAAAATGCTTGTGTGGTCTTTGCATGATTTGAGTTTTATATCTTAGTTGAGCATGTTTTAGATTTAGTATATTAAGTGTTTGTGAAAATGCTTGTGTGGTTTTTGCATGATTTGAGTGTTATATTTTAGTTGAGCATGTTAGTATACCAAGTGTTTTTGAAAATGTCATGCTTGTTGGAGCTTGAGGCCATTTGGCTACTCCATGTGTTTTGCATTGTGTGTTGCATTTTTGCCATGTTAGTTGGTAGGTTTTTGCATTTGCATGACATTTGATTTAGTTTTGCATGCTAGTATACCAAGTGTTTGTGAAAATGCCATGTTTGCTAGTTAGATAATTCCATTCGGCCATCCTTGGAATTTTTGCATTTTATGTGCATTTTTGCTATGATTAGTTGATACGTTAGCATTTGCATGATATTTGGTTGAGTTCTTGGTTTAAGCATGCTTTATGTTTGTGAAAATGCCATGCACATTTTAGTTATTAAGTTAGGTTTATTTGCCATGCATGTTCATGCATTTTAGGTCTAGGTTGCATTAAATGCCATGCAAGTTCATGTAGATCTAGGTCACTATATTGATGCCATGCATTTTTTCATGACATTTAGGTTTAAGCTCATGCATTTCATGCACTATGTTTGCTGTAATTTTTCATGCATTTCATGTTCATACCACTTGAATAATGACTTGAGCCAATTAATGGTTTAAAGTCATGCTCTCTTGAGCACACTTGTGGAAAATTAAAGTTTGTCAAATTGATTATTCTACCTTTGTGATTTTTTTTTTTACTTAGCCCATTTTTATATAACTTTCAAAAAGTCCTAGTTACTGTTTGTGAGTCATTTTATGAGTTTCAAATATTTTTACTTTGATTTTTAAATGATTTTATCAAAGGCAAAAATGTGTTTTGATAAAACAGTTTTTTCACCCAGTACTCGTACATTTCCGATTTTTCTGGGAATTCATCTTTAATCAGAAAATTAAGCCGATTTTTTCCCATGTATTTTTACATGTCCTGAATCTCCAGTATTTTTTCAGAATTTTTTGAATTTTTAAAAATAGGGTAAAACATCGTGGCTTAAAACTGGACAGTGTAGTCAGAATTGAATTTAAAGAAAAATCATTTTTCTGTTTTGGTTAAGTTACTTAGAGTGGGCTGATTAGGAGGGTTAGCTACTGACTTAGGGTAGTTTCTAAGCTTTTTTAAACTCTAAAAATGGTTTTTCAAGTCTCGGGTTAAGGGTAGTCAAGTCCGGATTTTTAAACTTAGGAAATTATAGCCATTTATAAAAGATTTAGCCCAGTTTTTACTTTTAATTCAAGCTTTTCAAAATTGTTTTCAAACAATCACAAAGTATTTCGGTTTTAGAATATTTAATTTGACATATTTTCCTAAGGTAGCCGGATATCTTTTTAGATATACAGATTTCCTTAATTAAAGGAAAAAATACATTTCATGCATTGCATTTTTCATATTCATGCATTTTATATAATATGTGATTCTTGCTATAATAATTTCTATGATATTGTTATTATTTTGATTTATATTTTTTGATGTTATATGGTTTATTATATGGCTTTGAATATTTCATGATATCCTATGCTTTTATTTAGTTATTTTTATTTAGCATATACTATGTTCATGCATTATTATTTTTATTTTCATGCATATTATATGATAGCATTATCTTATTCCATGTCATTTAAATTATATGCCATATCATTCATATTTGTCATGTCATTTAAATCATTTCATTTCATGTAGAATATATTATATTACCTAGGTCATTTCATTTAGGATATATTATATCATCTAGAATATTTTATTTCATTTAGATTATATCATATGACTTAGGATATTGCATTTCATATAGAATGTATTATGTTACATAGGTCATTTAATTTCATTTAGAATATATCTTATAACTTAGGATATTTCATTTCATTTAGAATATGCTAAGGCATTCAAATCATGTCATGTTATTTAGGTTGCATTATATTATTTAGATTTTACTATGTCATTTTATTTATGTCATGTATATACATATTCATTTCTTTTAAATGTTTTCAAAAAAAAGATAATGGTTTTCAATAAAATAAAGATATTCCCGAATTAAAATAATTCATGAGTTTTATGCCCGGGTTTGCTGGGGAGGATATCATCAATTATTATTAATAACGGAATATCTTCTTTAAAAAGAGAATGATTCGGAAAATTTTCCAAAATTATATTTTGCCACGTTTGTTGGGGAATATAGGAAAATTTTGAATTTATAAATTCCAGATCATTTTCAATTAAAAATGGAATTATTTTTCTTTAAATTGGGAATTAACTTGAAATACTAAATTTAAAACCGATTTTTTATCGAGACTTGAGATAACACACGATTAATAAGGTACCGATTTATATGGGCGTTGTGGGGGTGCTAATCCTTCCCCGCACGTAACCGACTTCCGAACCCGCTTCTTTGATTTCTCTGGTTTTAAAATGCAGACTTGAAATTGGTTTTTAAAATGTTTTAATTAATTTTTAAAATATTTTATAAAACCGGTTTTAATAGGTGGCCGATCACACCTAGCTAAAAAAATTGGTGGCGACTCCATGTCTTTTTCAAGGTCATTTTCAAAACCTTCATTTTTCTAGAGAAATTAAGTCAACTTTTTCTCGATTTTTTTAATATCACACTTAACCAATAATAAAGTCTTACGATGAGACTCGTTATTTTTTATGTTGCGACACTTGTCTTATGAGGAACTAAGATCTAGGTATTCTTCTGCATGTACTCCTTAAATTTTTCAAAAGCTTGCTGGCACTAGTCATCCCATTCTCTCTTAACATTCCTTTTCAACATCGTGAAGATAAGCTCACAAATAGTGGTTAAATTAAAGATGAAACGGCTGATGTATTACATTCTATCTAAGAATCCTTGGATTTCATTTTCATTTGTTGAATGAGGCATTTCCATGATGGCTTTAATCTTCTTAAGATCCACCTCAATCCCTCTTTCACTAATTAAGAATCCAAGTTGATTTTCAGAGATAGGTCCAAAAGCGCACTTCTGAGGTTTAATCTCAAATTAAATTTTCTTAATATTTTAAAGAACTTCCTAAGATTCGGAATAAACTGTTGATGGGTTCTAGATTTCACAATCATGCCATCCACATATACTTCGACTTCCTTATGGATCATATCATGTACTAATGTGGTTGCCATACGTTGGTAGGTAACACTAGGTTCTTTAGATCGAAGGCATAATCCTATAATGGAAAGTTCATCCTGGTGTAGTGAAAAAAGCCTTTTCATGTCCTTAAAGTCATCATGATCTGATTATACCCCGAGTATCCATTCATAAATGACAACAATTCATGATCAATTGTGTTACCAACCAAAACATCAATGTGAGACAGCAGAAAATCATCCTTGGGATTGGTTTTGTTCAAATCTCTATAATCCACACAAACTAGAATTCTTCTGTCTTTCTTAGTCATGGAAAAAATGTATGCGAGCAGGTCGGGTAATTCAAAACAATTAAGAAGTTCACTTTAAATTATTTAATGATTTCATCTTTGATTTTACCATTTAGTCTTTTTTTGTTCGTCTAAGTTTTTCTTTAACAAGCATTAAATCAAGGTGCTTAGATGTTAAATGATTTTGGTATCTATTCTTGGCATGTCCCCATATGACCATGCAAAGATGTCTTTAAATTCATGCAGTAGTTGAATTAACAAATTACCCTCATCTAACTCTAAGACAGTTCCAATTTTACTTCTTGAGGTTTATCATTATTTTCAAGATTAATAGCAATTGTTTCTTTCCATTTTAGGTTGGGTTTTTCTTTGTTCTTCATTTTCAACCATTTTAATCAATTCAAGGGAATAAGAGTCATTTTCATCTAATTCCATTAAAGCATTATTAAAATATTGCAAAGAAAAAAACCCATAATTTTATTGAAAACAAAAGTAACATTCATTATCTTTACAATGTGAGACTTAGAGATAAAGGATTGGAGAGATCCTAAACTTGACTCTGGGATAACATTGGGCAGACTCTAGTTGAATAGGCTTAATCTTATTACTGGCATAAGACTAGCAATGTTTATGAGTGAAAAAGAAACGATTACTTTCAAGGGAGGTCTTCTAGTCTAGAATTCAATTAGAGGTTCGGTCATTAGTTTTTGTATCAGCAAGCTAAGATTAAAACTTGCACTGGGCTTGATACGTTTCTCTTTGAAAAGTTCAATCATCTTTTAGTCTCGAATGAAAAGGTTGTGAATGTGGATCAGCTTTCATTTGGTTTTCTTCTTCTTGGGTTTGTATCAGACCCCATGCCTAGAGAATTGTTGCATGAGTTCAAATATGTCTTCTTCTATTGTAATGGCTGGCACAATAAGGTCTGGTTTGGATGAAGGGTCATTCAAGTAGAAATTAGAGGGAGGTATAATAATATAGTCTTTCTTGGGACTTTGGGTTTTTTAAGCTTTCGAATGGGGTGATTTTTCTGGTTAGGCATGAGGGCTAGCATCATTTCTTTTATCTTTTGTTCCACCTGTTTCATGCGACTTTCAACATCAATCATTTGCTCATACATCTTTTCTTATAGCTTCAGGATCTCAGTCAACATTTCCTTGGTTTGGGTAAACATTTCTTGATTTTGAATGTTCAAAGGGGGTCAATTCAATGTTCTTTGAAAAAAGGATATTTTCTAAAAAAAGGCTATTGTGATATCTGTAAAAATTAAAGACCATATTTTAAAACCCATTAATTATTTCATTTAGTCTCAAATCGCAAAGGAAGGTTCAATCATAGAGAATAGTTCAAACACATGCAAAATTTTAGTATAAGGGCAGATTCAAGAGATTTTCTAGGTTGGCTATGTGTTAGTGTTTTTCGTGCTATCTTTATCTCGGTCAAGCAAAATGCAAAGGGTGTAAGCCTAAGACCATAGAATGTCAGTGTCTGAATAAAGCCCATTATAGGCCCAAAATAACTAGCCATGGGTGGAAAAGAACAACAAGACAAGCTAGGTTGAAGTGACCCCTAGCCTTCCGGTACATCTAATCTGAAGTTATACATAAGAATGTTATGATTTAGTAAGATTAATGTTATAATATAATACAAATCTTGTGGAGTATGGAGTGAAATTTTCCCCAGTGTAGTCGCCATAACAAACGGCGCGGGTGTCAACTCTAGAGCTCTCGTGCGTAGGCATAAGTTCGATTATAGAAGTCGCCACTTGATCAATTTATAAATTGAAAATATAGACAGGTTTCAATGCCTCAAGTATCATCTTTAACCAAAGAACTTGGTTCGGAGATTTAGGTATAGGTTTAAGAGGAATCAAAGCTCTTAACCTTGCCTGGGATAAACCCAGCCTCTACTCCTCCATAGATAGATTTGTATTACATTATATCATCACCTTAGATTTTAATGCCAATGTAAAATTTTATGAACATTTGAATGTCTCATATTGTCCTGCATGCATCTAAAAAATACAGGTGGACTGGAAACCTTGGGTGGTCTATCAATCATTAAATATGCATGTTGCAATCATATAGTTATAACATTCACTGCATAATAAAATAACATGATTTAAATAAATTTTTGTCGTTTCAAAATTAGAACCAATTCAAAGTTAACAATTTCCCATTTTTGATATGAAAACTTAATATAAATTTGCTTGTGAAAACTCTCCCTGAAACATTTAAGATTTTTGAAAAAGCTTGAACAAGATCTCAACTAATAAAAACATGTTTTTCAACTTTAAAAAAATTTGACAATGAGGGCATTTTCTAATCCACAATATCTGATAAATGTTTAATCACAATATTCAATAAACAAATTTGTCACATTTTAACACAAAAACAAATTTGTCATCTAAAAACTCTCTTCTTTTTTTGTTATATCAAAAAAGTCAATTCAAAACTTGGCTTGTTGGAACCAAAAAAATCATTTTACTTTTTAAAATATATTAAAAAATATTTATATTTTTTCATAACTAAATCTAAATTAAAAATAAAATTTTATTTATTAAATAGTAATCTATACTGGGCTGGGTCCCCCAAAATTTAAAATACCCTATCCTAGGTCCGACCCAAATTGGGTCAAGCTCGTGCCCAGCCCTTGGACAGGTCTAAGTTCAAGTAAATCATGTATCCATTTGAAGTCATTTAAACATAATGTCACGAAATCATGATTTTTATGAGCAAAAAATAAAAGAGAATGTACACAATACTCATAAATCATGTCATATTTCAAGCATAGACGTATATTTTTGCATGATAAACACAATCCATTAGTATATGCATCTAGCTTTTAATAAGTAAACATATAGAAATTAAACCAATATCAATAAGAATCATTAGCTCGTTCATCAATTTAGACAAGAATACTAATTGAGCAACTAAGATTCAAAACATCATATACCAAATTACATGATACTAAATGTTAATACCAAAAAGATATAGCAATATACCCAACACAAACATATACAAGCATTTAAGCACAAAGTGATACATGCTACAACGGTGATTTAATTCAATTAATGAACATGTATAAAAGCTTCAAGGTATAAGATCACGAACCATGAGTCAAACCTTTTTAAAGTTCAAGAAATATCAAGATCAAGGCATTTAACTCATAGACATGTTCAAAGATTTATATAAAGCAAACTTTTCAAGCATTAAACACACATGAAAAATTTGATACCAAATGGTATTCAACTCATACATGTCATTATATG
This sequence comes from Fremontodendron californicum, assembly GCA_030761205.1. Lineage (NCBI taxonomy): Eukaryota > Viridiplantae > Streptophyta > Magnoliopsida > Malvales > Malvaceae > Fremontodendron > Fremontodendron californicum. The sequence goes on from JAULJL010000003.1 coordinate 24,051,353, forward strand.
TTATGAACTTGTATAACATAGAGTTAGCATTTACCTTTATCCTTACCAAGCTTGGTTGATGTGCTCATTTGACTTTAAATCTTTCATCTCAAATATTTTGAGCAAGTTTTTAATGTACTAGGCTAGATTGATGAAGAGAACATGCTTTGTTTGTTTGTATTCCAAAATCAATGTAAGCATACTCATGTCAAATTCTGTTTATATAAACTTATAAAAATTCTTTACAAATATATTCATTAGTAGCACCAAAATACCAAATGTTATGAAGATTTATTCATTTAGCATGAATTACCAATTTCAAAAAACAAATATTCAATGAAAATAAATTAAGCATTCAATGTTAACTTAAGCTATAAGTCATCTATCGTAATAAACTTTAATTGACTAAAAGGTGGCACTAAAGCCAAATTTCTCAAGCATTTCACACATATCATCCTTTTTGGCCATGTAGACTTTAAAAGTTCAGGAAAGACATTCATCATTCAAATTAATGTTGAAGAGAATTTCACTATTAAAGCATTAATATATTAACACAAATTATAGGCTACGATCTATTTTGACTTAAGGTAAAACAAACACCATAAGTAAATCATTCACTTAAGTTATGTTTTAAACATATGATCTACAAACATAAGGTCAAGTTAAACCAACATCATATAAGCATATATCTTGACTAAAGCAATAGATAAATAAAAAATCAATATATTTCATTAAGGTCAATAAGTTCATCGTAAACAAAATGTAAGACCCTCAAATTGGCCATAACAAGTATGCGGCTCGACCTTAGCCATAACAAGTATGTGGCTCGACCTTGTGTCCGTATAAGATAGTTGGATGTGAAAAATAAATTAAAATGGATTAAACGTCAAAATTTGACATTTTTGATCAAGTCAGCTTAAATCGAGTAATTACCGGGAGCTCATCGAGATAATAATTCTACGCCGAACGAAAGCAGAAAATTCATAAATATTGAATACCATGTTTACAAGTCTTATTTACCAATGTGCCATTCAAGCCTTGATTATACATTAACCATGCATGCAACCAAAAATTACATTACATGCCATTGCATGTAATAGTATTTGTATACTAAGATTAATCCTTACCCCATGAGTAACCAAGAATCACGCCACCCATAGGTTTCCATCTTCTTCAATAGCATGATTTCTATTCTCTCACAAAAAGAAAAGCCATGGAAGTTCTCTAACTTCTCACCAAAAAACAATCAAGCCTTAAACACAAATTCTAGCTAAGATTTTAGTAAAATCTCACCATATACTATCTAGGATTGTTGTAGATTATTAGTCTAGTATTTCATGTAAAATTTTACATGTTTTGGTGAGAGAAAACCCTTGGCTGAACCTCTTTATTGAACCACCACCAAATCCGTCACCAGTCTCAACCACCTAAGGTAGTCCGCCACCGTAGGACGCCACCACAAGACCATCCGTGGCCTTGCATGAGAGGGAAAAGCTTTGGAGGGCCTTAAAACTCTTAGGCCGTGAGCTTTGAGCCACCACAAGTGGTGGTCTGCCGCCACACACGGCAAGGCCACCATTCGCTTGCCTCGGTGTAAAGTCGCTTAAGCAAAAGTCGACTTAAAAGCTTCGTCGTGCAAGAAATCGAGTTACACGAATTAGAGGAGTTCACTGTCCGAGAAGCTCCTGAGCGTAGAGCTTAGCACTTCGCCGCTAGGCGCACTGTGAGTAGACGCCGCAGAAATATTTATCAAAGTATTAAGTATGGATTAAATGTTTATTGGTGATAATACAGTGAAATTATATGTGATTGATTAAGAGTTTATATTAAATGATCATGTTATTGTTGGATATTATTATTATTGATCATATTTTTATTGTGGCTAGATTGTTGATGGTTTAAAGTGTTGTAGGATATATTTATGGTTGGAATTTAGTATTATTGTGGTGATTGGAGACGAATCATTAAAGGTCAGATTAATTTAGAGATTTAGCTATTATGGTATCTACTTTAAAATATTATAGCCTAATTAAAGGCTAGGTTAAGAAGTTTACACTAAATAATATTTATTTTAAAAAAAAATATTTGTGTGACGAGGCTACAATACGGCCCGTATAATTGGATAAGTTATCGAAAACTTAGAGGGTTAGTAGAGTTAGAAAGGTCCTCGTGAAAGGCACTAAGTCCAATGCCTCGAAATTGCTCCATAAAGAGCAGTAAGGATCGGTTAGATAAAGGCGGCCGACCGTATGGCGCCGTATTATAATTGCAAATGAAAAGTGAGGATATATATATATATATATAATCATATTTGGATGGATGCTTTTGTACATGGTGATCATTGATGCACCCAAAAGAGTGTATCTTATTTAACCTTGCACTAAAAAGATCAATTGTAAGTATAGTAGTTAGCAAGGGTCGAGTCCTCAGGGATTGGGTTTTAATTTATGAGTTATTAGTTTAAAACTTACATTCAAAGAAAACAATAAAAGAAAAGGGGTTTTTGAAGCCAGATTTAAACTAAAGTAAATAATAAGAATAAGATGCAAGGCGGTATAACCAACCAATAAAAATATATATACTAAATTAGGCGGTATAACCAGCCAATAAAAATATATATACTAAATTAGGCGGTATAACCAGCCAATAAAAATAAAACAAAGTTAATATACAAATTAGGCGGTATAACCAGCCAATAAAAATAAATATACTTTTAAAAATAAGCAAACTAGAAAAGTAAGAAAACAAGTAAGTAAGAAGAATCAAATATGAAAAATATGGTTAAGGTTTCATTCTCCACCACTAGACATCATTAAGAATCAATTTCAGATCTATCAATATCAACCAACTATCAAAGTTAACAACCGTAGATAACAACAAGCTCTGTTACCCCAATCTTTCCTTAGTTTGTCGTTAAATAGAACAAGCTCTCTATTTAATCTCTAACCATTAAACAACCTAGAATAAGCTCTCTAAATTCAATTTAATGGCAGCTTTATGATGAGAAAGATAGGTTGATCTAAGCAACAAACACATAAGCTCGGATTGTTCAACTTAGGTTATGTTCCACTTTGCAATTATTGAAAACTTGACCATAATCATTAATCACAAATTGCCACTTATGAATAGGAAATCAAGACAATTACACGGATCAAGACTCCTAAACTAGCAATAGATAATTATCAAGATCTATCTAGTTGTACACCTAAATAAATCAAGACAACATCATGAACAATTCTTGTAGAAGAACATAAGCAACTTTGATAGAAAATTAATGATAGATAGAATCTGAAAATCAATCACAAAACATGTCTAGGGCTTTGAAATCACCCTTAACCAAATAGAAGTTTAGCCTAGCATAGGCATTATAAACATAAAATTAAATAGAATCTAAGAAGAAAATAAAAGAAAGAAAGAAGAAGAAGAAGAATATTAATTATCCAACCTCTTGCTCTTTCTAAAGAAAAACAAAACTAGAGAAAAGAAAGAAGAAGAAAACTTAGAGAATTTTATTACAATGGCTAATATCCTACCTATGTACAATATGATCCCTTACAATCATCCAAGGCCCTCTATTTATACACATTTTGGAGGGCTAAATGACAAGAGACAAGCTTTACAAATTTCAAAGATAGGTATAATAGGTGGGTGCATTTTCTAACAATTTTCGTCATACATGACGATTTTGATCAGCCAACTTGATGGTCGATTTTGTCAATTTTGCAGGCCTTATCTGATCACATGGTCTTCTAGACAAATGTTACCCTATCAGTTACTGATCCATAGCCGTTGGAATCAGCTAATTTGCTGATGTGGAGAAGAAGATATGGGCAAAATACAAAAACATGTCAGCACAGACGTCATTGCACATCAGCCAACTTGATGGTCGATTTCTTCAATATTGGAGGCTTTATCTGATCACATGGTCTTCTAGACAAATGTTCCCCTATCAGTTAGTGATCCATAGCCGTTGGAATCAGCTCATATGCTGATGTGTATCGGACGATATGGTCAAAATGCGAAAACTGCTCAGGACAGACGTCATTGCACATCAGCCAACTTGATGGTTGATTTCGCTAGGGCAAACGACTCCGTTTCAAGAAGTGTAAAACATGAAAAAGATAGATATGCCTCTTAACTTTGCACGGTTAAAATTTCAGCCTTATTGCTTCAGTGAAACTCCAGATATAGCTGATATGGCAAAAGGTGTCGGAACTGGAACTGAACTGGATTTGCCCTTAATTCTAGTAATCTGAAATCACTCAAAGAAACTTGTGAAAAACACCAAATTACATAAAAATATAAAAGATCATAAACACAATTAGACTAAACAATAATAACTCGTATTTGACACAAAACAATAATAAAACATAACTAAAAACTATATAATTATACGAGTTATCACACCCCCACACTTAGATTGTTGCTAGTCCCTAGCAACGACTCAATAAAAATAAAATAAGAAAATCTAATCTAATCCATTTTCGTAGGAAATCAAGGTGGCACTTAGCATGTGACACAAGCCTTTAAACCCCTAGGTGTCCCTAGTGGACGAGTTTAGTCTCGTGAGGGTTTACTAGGACGATACCCACAAACATTGAAAACATAAGAAAAACTAAAAATAATAATTATAACTAATCCTTCCAATATAAATTTGAGATAATCATTGGACAAGTCTTAAAAACTAATCAATAGCTTAAAGAAATTCACAAAAAATCTTGCTTGAATGTAAATAGTTTGAGTTAAGCCAATATTAACATAACATATTTCAATCAAAATAATGCATATTCAAACTTAATCTCAACTTCTCACATGGGATACTCTCTTGATTTTCACTCTTTAAAGTAGTGGTAAAGTGTTTACACTCAATCAATCTCATGAAAACACTTCTACCATATGCTTGCTTGTCCACCTATTCTCCACTAAAAGATCATGCAACTTCATAAATCAAGAGGTCTTTAATCAAGGTTGTAATGGGGCCAAGGGGTTTGTAATGTGGTTGAAGAACAAAAGGATAAAGATATCACAAAGGTTCCAAAGAGTTCATAAAGTTTAGAGACATAAAAAAAATTATACAAAGAAACTTCTCAAAACTCTTTACAAGTACATAGTCACCTAGGCCGGATATTCATGTTGGGCCTTTTCTTCATTCTAAACAACTTTGTAACATCTTTTTCTTTTTCCACAAATTCAAGAGATGATTCATATATATATTTTTTTTTACATAGGAATGTATTTTCCAGTATTCCATTTCTTTTTCTCTTGACTTTTCTTTTCTTTTCCCCCCACACTTATTTCTTGTTTCTAACCAAAAAATATCCCTTGTCTTTGCAACTTGTCTCAAATCATGCTAATTCATCTTTGGAACAAAGTTAAAGATATAAGTATATTTAGGTTAGGGACAAGTTATGGTTACCAAAGAGATAGCTTATTCAATGTAGGCTCAAATTGGTTCACTAAGGGTGTGTTCTCTTGGAACACCAATAAGGGATGGCTGTTTGGCTCTGGTTATAATCCTAATGCCTCTATCATATTCATGTTGTCACATGTATCAATATAGTCTCAAACGGTTTAAAGCAAGTTCTAGAGAATCATGTAATCATAAGAGCACTCAAGAAAGAAATTAGATTGATTAGTATAATGCATCAATCATTTTAGGCTCAAAAACTCACAATGATGATTATACAAGTCAGTTTTAAGTCTAAACATGCTTCTTTCTCAATCAACATATCATATTAACATTGGCTCATAAAAATTAGTATCAAGCTTAATTCTCATGAAAATCTTCTCACTAGTAACCAGTTTAGACCTATGCAATTCATATCTCATCATTGTATTAAAAAGGAACTAAAACACACTAAAAATAATAATAATAAAGACTCATAAAAAAAAATAGTAGACGAAAATAAAAGAAATCCTAAATCATTCCCCCCACACTTAATTCTTACATTGTCCTCAATGTAAGTCTATTAACCCAAATGAAAGAATCATGTGTAAGAGAAAAGAACTAATAACATAAGAATAGGAACAACTAGACTCAAAACAAAACAAAACAAACTCATGCAACTTAAATAATCCTAAAATACTAAAGAAAAATTAACAAGTAAACATAAAAAGATTAAAATCAAACTGACAAGGTATGTCTCAAGTCTCCCTTACTCAGACCTTGTTCAGAATGAATACTTCTAAATTGCTTAAAACACAACAAACTTTTTTTTTTTTTTTGAAAAGAAGAAATCAAACTGACAAGGTATGTCTCAAGTCTCCCTTACTCAGTCCTTGTTCAGAATGAATACTTCTAAATGGCTTAAAACACAACAAATTTTTTTTTTTTTTTAAATTAGCAAAATATGTCCCTTACCCCATACTAAAATATGACATTGTCCCCAATGTCAAATTTTAAAGGTAGGATTTAGGAGATATTACCTGCAGAGGTTGCTAACCACTTATTATAACTGAGACACAACAAACAAAATGTTAGATAATGTCACAAAGACAAAGTGCAATCCACTCCTTGCTCGTCCATATCTCTTTTTCTTTTTCCGAGCGTTTGCGAAACAACCGTAGCAGATAAACACTCATAAGCTTGGAGGTTTTTGAGTAAATCTTCAATGGTTGTAGCAGAAATTATGGTTCTCCTTGCCTCTGAAAACATGAATCCATTATCCACAGCATTATCTAAATATGAAAGCAAATTACTAAAATAACCATTAATATTAAGCAAACCAATGGTTTTCTTATTTGTGACCAAAGATGACCAAGAAGCCACGCAAGCTATTTCTTCCAATGTACCCAGACCTCCTGGTAAAGCAATGAATGGATCGGCAGAATGGTACATGATTGTTATCCGTTCAGGGACACTCCAGACTTGTATTTCCTTACCCACGGTAGGTCCACAAAAACTTGTGAATAGTTTTGGCACGATTCCTAGAACTGGACTTCCTCCGGCGTGTGCTGCTGTAGCGACTGCTCCCATTAAACCCGTACTACCGCCTCCATAAATCAACTCGATCTTTTGTTGGGCAAGTATTACTCCAACTCTTATGGCTTCATCAGCAAATATGTTATTTTTCCCTGGATAAGCACCTCCAAAGACACAAATTTTTTTAATGCGTTGGGACGAAGTACTTTTCATTTTTTTTTCGAGTGCCTGAAAGAGAATGAGTACATGGTGTAATATAGAGGACTCAGTAGTGAATCAGACAAGAGTAATAATGTCGCCGAAAGTGTATCTGACCTGTCAGAAGAAAATGTTAACCTAACAAAAGATTTTTGCGTGATTTCAGGAAGAAAATCAAAAAGAGAAGAAAAATCAACCGTAAAAGTCAAGAGTAATAATGTCGCCGAAAGTGTATTTGGCATCTTCCTCTGGTTTTACGTCCAGAAACGGCTTAAACGCCTTCTATGAGTCGAGGATATGCTTCCCATCCAGTTTTCTTACAAGCTGGCAAACAGGGTCTTTTAACATCAGATTCCCAAGATGTTGCCATTCCCTTTGGAATTGCGGCCATAAATCAAGAATTTCTCTTTGTACGTCTCCACTAGGATGCGTCTCAAGAGAAAGTTGGATATTACCCAAATTCTCCTTACTCAGTCCATCCTTAATGAATTCAATTTTATCATCTCGATTAGAGGACGGAATCCCAATAGAACGACATTTACCGTTACACGTCCATCGTGCACATTTATGGCAATTTGAACTCATGCGCTTTGCTCGTCGCTTCTTTGCAAAAGTGCTTCTACCTGTACCTGGTAAATGCAAAACAGGAAGATATTCATCTTCACGTACCTTGGCTTCAATTATCCAACGTATGTCGTCAGGAATCCCTTTGTGCATAAGCATTCTTAATCTTTCAAGTCGAACTTGGTAAAGCTTCAGTAAAATATTTCGAGGAAAAGGAGGAAATCGTTTCTGCAATCTTGTGAGAATATCATCCATCCTGAAAAAAATGAAAAAAAAAAAAAAATTGGAAGAGAAATTGGAAGAGAAATTTATATACAATATCAGTTTTGTGGGTAACTGATGGAACCGATTTAAATAATCACGGAGTACCGTTATCCGCCATTTAACCGGGGTTAAAAAAAAATTATATTTACATCTAGTTATTTTCAAAACAAGGATCAGAAAGAAAAACAACATAAAAAGACTCAAAAACAAAACACTCTAAATAAAATCCTAAATTCTTCCCCCCACACATAACTCTTACATTGTCATTAATGTAATGCTATTATCCCAAATGAAAGAATCGTGTGTAAGTGAAAAGAACTAATAAACAAAATAAACTTATGCAGCCTAAATGAACTTAGAAACACTAAACACAATTAGCAAAGAAACATAAGAAAAATATAAAGAAAAAGAGAGCAAATCTGAGGATCGCAGTTTGGCAATGCTTTCACTAATTAGGCTGCCTCCCCCAATTAGCACTTGATTGATTGTTTTCAGCCTAGCCAATTCCCCTTCTTGGCTTTTTAGGCTTGTTAGGCTCATACATGAAACTTCCCAAATTTGAGCGTTTGGTAGGAAGCTTTCTTTGCACAAAACTGGATGCATTCTCCATTACAAGTATTATTCCATCATCCTTTGTGGTGCATATCTCATCGAGGAATGGAGCATATGTTGGTACTTGTTGAATGGCATCCACAAACAAACTGTTTAAGGTTTCCAGCATGTTTTGTTCATGTTCCTCCTCTTTGAACTCTGCGAATCTACTAGGGAAAGGTGGAGAAAAAACATTAGTAAAAATTGGAATCTTAAACGTTACCTCAGGTGCCGAAATACTCTTATTTGGATTTGTGGCTTCATTATCCTCAAGAATAGAATCCATCTCTAATTTTGTCTCATCCTCATCTTGTTCCTCATTCTTCAAGGTCACAATAGTAGCATTCTCCTTTGGGTTAATCATCGTTTGGGCTGGGAGTTCTTCAGATCTTTGTGCTACCCATCCCACCATACTACTAGCCAATAGGCTCATTTGCCTTTCCAAACTCTGGATGCTTGCCCTTGTTTCCTGTTGAAATTGCAAAGAATCAGTAACAAGAGAATAGACAAGATCTTCTAAAGAAGTACCTGAGTTTTGAGTCATATGTGGTGGTTGAAAAAGATCTGGTTCTTGAGACCATGATTGATTGAAGCTAGATGGATGAGTGTAATTGGCATAAGGATCTACTTCTTGGTAATTTTTCGAGTAGCCATAATTAGTATGATCCCACCATCCCTCATGGTAAGTGTTTGAGTAATGATCATACTGTTGGTCTTGGAACACTTGATGGCCTTGACATCCTCCCATGGCCAATTGTTGAACTGGGGAGGTGAGATTGGCTTGTTGAATCTCCATGTTCATGTATGCCACCAACTCTTCAAGTGTTAGATTGCTCAATTCCATTGTTTTTTTTTTTTTTTAAAATTTGAAAAGAAAAACTTGTATGTAGAAGAAAATAAAACTAATTAGAACTGAAAATAAGAATAAACCAAGTAACAAATAAACTAAAGAAAGCAATCCCCGGCAACGGCGCCAAAAATTTGATGCACCCAAAAGAGTGTATCTTATTTAACCTTGCACTAAAAAGATCAATTGTAAGTATAGTAGTTAGCAAGGGTCGAGTCCTCAGGGATTGGGTTTTAATTTATGAGTTATTAGTTTAAAACTTACATTCAAAGAAAACAATAAAAGAAAAGGGGTTTTTGAAGCCAGATTTAAACTAAAGTAAATAATAAGAATAAGATGCAAGGCGGTATAACCAGCCAATAAAAATATATATACTAAATTAGGCGGTATAACCAGCCAATAAAAATATATATACTAAATTAGGCGGTATAACCAGCCAATAAAAATAAAACAAAGTTAATATACAAATTAGGCGGTATAACCAGCCAATAAAAATAAATATACTTTTAAAAATAAGCAAACTAGAAAAGTAAGAAAACAAGTAAGTAAGAAGAATCAAATATGAAAAATATGGTTAAGGTTTCATTCTCCACCACTAGACATCATTAAGAATCAATTTCAGATCTATCAATATCAACCAACTATCAAAGTTAACAACCGTAGATAACAACAAGCTCTGTTACCCCAATCTTTCCTTAGTTTGTCGTTAAATAGAACAAGCTCTCTATTTAATCTCTAACCATTAAACAACCTAGAATAAGCTCTCTAAATTCAATTTAATGGCAGCTTTATGATGAGAAAGATAGGTTGATCTAAGCAACAAACACATAAGCTCGGATTGTTCAACTTAGGTTATGTTCCACTTTGCAATTATTGAAAACTTGACCATAATCATTAATCACAAATTGCCACTTATGAATAGGAAATCAAGACAATTACACGGATCAAGACTCCTAAACTAGCAATAGATAATTATCAAGATCTATCTAGTTGTACACCTAAATAAATCAAGACAACATCATGAACAATTCTTGTAGAAGAACATAAGCAACTTTGATAGAAAATTAATGATAGATAGAATCTGAAAATCAATCACAAAACATGTCTAGGGCTTTGAAATCACCCTTAACCAAATAGAAGTTTAGCCTAGCATAGGCATTATAAACATAAAATTAAATAGAATCTAAGAAGAAAATAAAAGAAAGAAAGAAGAAGAAGAAGAATATTAATTATCCAACCTCTTGCTCTTTCTAAAGAAAAACAAAACTAGAGAAAAGAAAGAAGAAGAAAACTTAGAGAATTTTATTACAATGGCTAATATCCTACCTATGTACAATATGATCCCTTACAATCATCCAAGGCCCTCTATTTATACACATTTTGGAGGGCTAAATGACAAGAGACAAGCTTTACAAATTTCAAAGGTAGGTATAATAGGTGGGTGCATTTTCTAACAATTTTCGTCATACATGACGATTTTGATCAGCCAACTTGATGGTCGATTTTGTCAATTTTGCAGGCCTTATCTGATCACATGGTCTTCTAGACAAATGTTACCCTATCAGTTACTGATCCATAGCCGTTGGAATCAGCTAATTTGCTGATGTGGAGAAGAAGATATGGGCAAAATACAAAAACATGTCAGCACAGACGTCATTGCACATCAGCCAACTTGATGGTCGATTTCTTCAATATTGGAGGCTTTATCTGATCACATGGTCTTCTAGACAAATGTTCCCATATCAGTTAGTGATCCATATCCGTTGGAATCAGCTCATATGCTGATGTGTATCGGACGATATGGTCAAAATGCAAAAACTGCTCAGGACAGACGTCATTGCACATCAGCCAACTTTATGGTTGATTTCGCTAGGGCAAACGACTCCGTTTCAAGAAGTGTAAAACATGAAAAAGATAGATATGCCTCTTAACTTTGCACGGTTAAAATTTCAGCCTTATTGCTTCAGTGAAACTCCAGATATAGCTGATATGGCAAAAGGTGTCGGAACTGGAACTGAACTGGATTTGCCCTTAATTCTAGTAATCTGAAATCACTCAAAGAAACTTGTGAAAAACACCAAATTACATAAAAATATAAAAGATCATAAACACAATTAGACTAAACAATAATAACTCGTATTTGACACAAAACAATAATAAAACATAACTAAAAACTATATAATTATACGAGTTATCAATCATGTACCGTTATGTAGGTGCTTCGTGCCCTACCGTTTTGTAGAAGCCTCCGTGCCCTATCGTATTGTAGGAGTATTTACGTCCTACCGTTTCATTTCCATTCATAAGATATATATATATGTCAGAAATATGGTATAGATATTGTATAAACTATATTTATGAGCCTTTCGTTAATGCTTTACTAACCTTGCATATATGACTCATCCTTCAATTTTTGTTTTTTCAGATACTGATAAAGCTAGTCCCTCATCCGCCCTGACTGCTTAGTCAGTGCTGTTTTTCGGTGAACACGATATTTCATTTTGACGAGGTGAGCTGGTATCATGATGGAGATATTATTAGTACAGTCACCGAGGAGTATCGCATTTCGTTGATATGGTAGTGTTTTGTGGCATCGACAATGCCGGTTTATTACTGCATATATTTTTAACACTGTTGGTCACGGAGACCAAATATTGTAAATGTTTTAAACATATAAAAGTATTATGTTTGTGATATATATATGAGTTAAATTATGTCGAATCCGCTGCGGGGTATCTCGGTTACTCATATAGGAGGCGACCTAAACAGAATGTCATGAGTTATATATTGGATTGTTATTTGCTGAATTACAGGTTCGGTAACTCTCCTAAAACAGGGGAGGTTATGTCAAAATTTCGTTAGAATTATATTGTCGTAGGCTTCGGAGACAAGGGTGATTCTTGTTTCTGGCCGGTCAGATGCTCGGTTTTGGGCTGTGACACAAAATTTATAACATAAGCGAAAAAATAAATTTTGAATCAATATTTAAGCATAAAGGCAATATATATTTCAAAAAAAAAATTCTAAAACCATGCATTTTATTTATCATCAAGAATGATTTTGTACATATAGGCGCTTAATGACATATTAAACAATGATAATTTACTTCAGGGGATTGATTTAAAGCAAATTCCTATTTAAAATGAAGAAAATAACATTTTTGGCTCAAACTACTAGAGGGAATAATCATTTACTTCAAGGGATTGATCTTTTCTGCAACTGTTGCAAAAATCAGTTTGATTTTTTTGGTTTTTATGCCAAATCCAAAATTTTGATGTTAAATAAGACTTACAACACATTTAAAAATATCATTTTTGACTTGTGAAATCAACAATCTTGGATCAAAAACACTTTATGCAAATTTCTCATATTTTTTAAGAACTATGTCATTTTCATGAATATGCAAGTTTAGGCATTAATTTTGTAATTATATAAATTTAAGCAAATCTGTAATCAACAAGATATGACAAGATCAAACATAAATCACATTTTCACTAGTTCAAAACCCAATGTGCAAATGATACCAAATGTCATATTTAAATTTCATTGATACCAAAGGTTATTGAGATGATTTCACAAACATATTTAATAATCACTAGACTTGTTCAAAACTAAAAAACGTGTTCATTTGAGCAAATTTCATAAACAAACACTTTACGCTTTATATAAATCAAATAATACTATATAGCATTCAAGAGGCATAAAGTTCATAAAAATATATTCATGGCACCAAATTCTCCCAAGTAAGTTTATGTATACTCAACATAATAGGATAGATCAATCAAAACTCAATATACTCAAGATTTTGAATTTTTAGCATTTAAATCTCATTTTTGCTTGTAAAGGTCTTGTAAAAATATCAAAACTCGTCAAGTACATTTTTAACCAACTTGAACTATTTGAACAAGTTTCAAATAACAAAACAAAATTCTTCAAGTGGTCATTTGGCCTTAAGAACAAGAAAATCAAGATATCAACTTTTAAAACTCCATATTTCTTTAAAATACTACTAAGATGAACAAATATGTTTAGATCCATATTTAAGCTCATTAAAACATTTGGAAAAGTTTAAAATCACAATTTTAGATTGTCCAAATTGTTTTTATACCCATATTTGCTCAAAAACAAGATTTTTCTTTGTAAGCTCTAGAACTCATTTAAAACTTGCATTTAACACTTCAAGAACAATAATTAATTCCAGCTAAATAAATTTTTTTGTTTGAGCAAGTTTAAATCATTGAACTTAAGATATTCAAATTCATTTTTCACTTAAAAATTTGTTAAAACAAAATTTGACACTTTAAAGCTTTATTTTGCAAAAATGATTTTCAAAGTACAAAGGAAAAATGTCAAAGAATTAAGTATCGAATAACCAAACAAGAACAAGCAACCAAAATTTTTGTTCAAATAGCTTTACCATAGAGGTTACCCATATTTCATTTTGTGTGTCTAGAGCATTTAATCTTCAATAAAATATTTCATAGCTCTTTGCTTTAATACACTTACAAGAGACAATCATTTAAATTTTGGTACCCAAATTATTTTGGGTCCTTGAAAGTTAGTGCTCACAATCCTTATACCTTTAGGAATCCATTTTATTTTAGTAACTTCATCTTGAGAGCGACAATCTTTAAGGGACAATATTGTTTAGAATGATCCAATATATGACAATATGCACATGTACTAGATGCTTCAATTGAATCATTTTCTTTGACAAAGAAAATTCTCAAGTGAATTTCTTTTTCACTACCATTATATCCTAATCCATCTTTGTCAAAGAAGACTCTTTGAGTTTCAAGCATATTATTAAGCTTTTGTTGTCCCATATAAAATCTAGAAAAATAATTATGCACATTTGTATTCTTCTTGTTTCCAAACCAATCTTTGTTTTAGTTAAAAACTCATTCTCAACATTCAATTTTGAAATCATCTTTTTTTTTTTTTTTTGGTATTTCAAATTCATTCTCTCAAATTCCATAACTAAATCGTCAAGAGCATCTTGTAGTTCATCAAAAGAATAAGAATTTGAAGCACAAGTATTAGATGTTACCTTGGGCTCATCAAGAGCGATGAGACATAGGTTGTGCATTTCATCATCATAGGAGTCATCATCATCGGAAGTATCACTTCCACTCCATGTGGCTATCATTGTTTTCATCTTTGCCTTTTGCTTCTTCCAAAAAGTATAATCATACTTAATGTGACCTAGTTTCTTACGCGCATAGCACTCAATTTAATCCATTTCACTTCTTTGAGATCTTTTAACCTTATTCATCTTAATGAACTTCTTAAATTTCTTTGCAAACATAAACATCTCTTCATCTTCATCAACCTCTTATTTATCATCCTTCTCGTCCTCTTGGATGATTGATGTGAAAGCCACATCAAACTTTTCTATTGTCTCATCTATGCTTCATTTTCAGTTCATAGGTTAAGAGAGAACCAATAAGCTCATCTAAAGAGAAAGTGTTAGGATCTTTTGATTTTTCAATGGCGGTCACCTTAACTTCCCACGATTTTGGAAGGCTATTTAGCAATTACTGAACATCTCCTTATTGGGATATGTTTTTCCAAGAGCTTTCAAACCATTGATGATATTCGTGAATCGATGGGACATCTCCTTTATGCTTTCCTCGGATTTCATCTTACAAAGCTTATAATCATGTGTGAGCATACTAATCTTCGATTCTTTGACTTGATTTCTGCCTTCATGAGTGATCGCCAACTTATCTCATACTTGCTTTGAATTATCACATAGAAAAACCTTATTGTATTCACTTGGACCCAAAGCACAAAAAAGGGTGTGCATAGCCTCAGTATTAAGTTAAGCTATCTTGATGTCATTTGCATCCCATTCCTTCTCCTCCTTAAGAACACCTACACCATAAACTTTCTTAGAAATAAGAAAACCATCCATGATTACCTTCCATACTTCATAATCATTGGCTTTATGAAAGAGCTTCATCCTTATTTTCCCATATGAGTAGTTTTCACTGATGAAGAGTGGAAGCCTCATTATAGAATGACCTTCTTGACCCATAGGTGTAGAAATCCCTTCAAGTGCCATAAGGTATACTTCATGTTGGACATTCTCATCTTTCTTTTCTCCATATACTTCCTCAAGTTTTTCCCATATTTTCTTAGAGGTAGTACAAGTGGAAACCAAGTTGAGATTGTGATCATTAAATGCCTCTAAAGAGAATTTCCAGCCTTTACATCATCTTGCAACTTCTTCGTGAATTTTTCATTATTGGAATAGTTTCCAAGACCATTCTTAACCGTGAGCCAAGCTCCCACATCATGAGCCACAATGAACATCTTCATTCTCAATTTTTTGGAGCCTTGTGCTTTTTCTCCCCAACTTAAAACATCTTTTGAGCTTCAAAAAGATCTTTTCTCAAGATGTTTAGACCTACAAAAGAGGCCAACAGCTTTGATACCTCTTGTAAGCTTAAAATGGTGGTGAAATGAAGAGAAGGTGAATTGATTTCTTGAAAATTTTAGCCAAATTAAAAACAAGTTATGAGAAATTGAAATATACAATATAGCAAATAGATATGCAAGTAAAACAAGTAAAGAGTGTAGAGAAAGAAGAGCAAACAAAGCGATATATAAAAGTTCAACCCTTCCTCAAGGCGCCTATGTCCTCTCTTCTCGACTTTCCTTACCGAAATGTGCAATCCACTAATAAATGAATCTTTCACACTTTACCTTTCTAGGCTAAGATATAACTTTTACAATCCTTATCTTTCAAGGGTTTGATAGCAACCTCTAACTCCCTACCTTTCAAGGCTTAGATCGAATCCTTTAACTCCTTAGCTTTCAAGGCTAGGTAGAAACCTCCCCCTTCTCTACTAAGACTTTTTGCAAACAAGAAATACTTTTAATAGGTAGATGTTTGCTGAGTTTAAGTACAAGAGACAATATTAAAGAGATCATAAATTAATACAAAGAATAAGGCATGAAACTTAAGAAGACTTTTTGAATGCTTAGATGAATGAAGAATGTAAAGTTTCTTGCTTTGATCTTGGTCTCTTGGTGTCTCTTGCCTTGGAAGCCGTTGGAGATCTCCTTTTATAGTTGGATATAAAATTATAGCCGTGAAGAGTGATTGGAGAATGAAAAAGCAACATCTTCTAGCCATTAGAATCTGATCTACATGTATGGGATCGATCCTTTGCTTATAGGGATTGATCCTTACCTTTTCATGTTTCAAAATTTTGTTCATTAAAATATTAAGGAATTGATCTATTACTGTCCTAAGAACATAAAAACCTTTTGTGTTGATGGGATCAATATGAGGATGGATCCTTTCAATTTTTTAAGGGAAGGATCGACCTTTTGGTGTAAGGGATCGATCCTTCTTCAAGGATTTTTAAAAAATGTGACCATTTTGATCTTGAAAAAAAATATTGACTTTTTTAAAAATGAGTTGACCATAAATGTTTATTCAAAAACATCTATTTTTGAGAAAAAATGATGAGCCCAAAATATTTAAGTACAATGACAAACTATACAAAAAATGAGATGAATTGAGACACGACATGAACACAATATTGAACAAATAATTAAAACACAGAACTAAAAATAACATGAACACAACGCGAATACACGAACGTGTTAAAATATACATAAAACGAATTATTAACGTAATTAAAAAATTATATAAAATTTTTTAAACACACAAACACATAACACAAACACATAAAATTTTCTCATCTTTTTTCTCTTTCTTTTCTTTTTCTTTCTCCCCTCTTTCTTTTTCTTTCTTTTTCTTTTTTTTTTCTTTTCCTTTCCTTTCCTTTCCCTTCTTTTCTTTATTTCCTTCTTCACCCAAAAAAAAAAATGTGTATTTTGTAGCCAATTTTATATATATGTTAGATTTTCAAAATAATTCAAGAAAAAATATTATATATGAAACTTTATTTTTCAAACTCATTTTAAACAAACTATTTTAAATTTAAGTTTAAGTTTTTGTTATTTCAAAATTAAAACCAATTCAAAACTAACAAAGTGATATTACATTTTTTATATACACTTTTTCATAATTGGTCCAAATATTGATCTTATGGTTCAATCATTTGGTTAGACAATTGAATAAGTATATAGGACTCTGAACCATCTTAATGGTGTCTGTCCTAAAAAAAATAGATTAGAGATCACCATCAAGGCTTTGGGACCATCCTAAAATTAATTTAAATCCATCGATATAAGGCGTCTGTGAGTGACTCTGATCATTGCTCACTCATAATAAATTCTACAACTTTTTAATAAAAAATTATTGCTTAATCAAAAATATATTTTTTAATTTTATTTATTTAAATATAATTACCATGTCATTTTTTTAGTTTTATACACTTATATATCGGCATTTTTATATTAATATTGCTAAAAAAATTATTTTTTAAATTATCGATATTTTATTTTTATTTACTAAAATGCGTTAGTTTCAGAAAATATCGAGAAATCGTCATAGTCGAGGACGATTTCTCTTCACATTTTTATATATATTTTTCGAATAAATGTATGGAAACCATCCTCGTTAAACCAAATGAAAAAAAAAAAAAAAAAAACACAAGGGAAGACATTTTGATGAAGGGAAGCCGCCCTCACTTTTTTTTTATTTAATTTAAATAGCAAATGAACTTCTTGTAGGTGTATTTATTTAATTTAGTAACTGAGAATTGCATTACTTCTCTAATATGTTGAGACAATTATAGTTAAACATGAATAATAGTTGAGTTTATGCTAATTATGAAGTTAGTTCACTATCTTCTTATTTATCTTAGTTGTGGGGTATACTTGAAAGCCGTATATGGGTTACAGAAATAAAAGACACTTTACAATAAAACTTGTTTATCAGTTGAAGAAACCAATGACCAAAATACGGTAGATTAAGCAATTTAATTAAAAAAAAAAAAACGGAAGGGAAGGGAAGGGAAGCCGCATTCCATGAGGGGGTTTCTCCTCTTGATAAAAAAAAAAAAAAAAATACAAAATTTAGATTGAGAAGCTGCCTCCCATATTTTTTTTTTTTATATTTATTTCAGTGCATTTTGATAAATAAAATTGAATGATCGATAATTTAAAAAATAATTTAAAAAATCAATATTTGAATAAAAGCCCCCTTATATATCATCTAGTAATTTCACGTGTATACAAACATAAGCGAATTAACAAAATTGTTAGCCACGTGGCCCACGTCAATGATTTTCATTTAAATTAGTGTGTTTAAGCCTCGTATTTGCTGTGGTGCTTTTAATTTGTTTTTATAAAATTTTTAATTAATTAATAATAATAAAGTAAATTTTATTAAATAGTAATTTTTATTTAAATTTTTTATTTTTAAATTATAATAATATTAATATAATTATATTTTGTTAATTATGAAAATTATTTATTTATAAATTACGTAATACAAATACATTTTCAAATGTTATTTATGTGTATTTTAAAAATATTTAGATCTTATTGTATAGTATATATTTTTATTTATAGGAGGTAAAAAATAATAAATAAGAAAATAAAATTATGATTTGTATTTTATTCTCTCGTAGGATCGGTTTTTCATATAGGTTAGCAGCAAGTTCGTTTTTTCCGTTTAAATTGTCAACGTGCAGAACAACCCCTTTAAATGCATTATTTAAAATAAAAATAATCAATAAAATAAATTTAAAAATACATCATTTAAAAATACATCATTTAAACCCTAAACCAACCCCGTTAAATACATCATTTAAAAATAAAATAAAATTTTAAAACTAAAAAAATGTGTCACGTGTCGAGAAAAACCCTTTAGGGGATTTTTTTATCGATAGTGTATAGATTTGATTTCAATGACAAACTTTAATAATACCAGTTTTGTAAATATAGCAAATATGATTAATTTTGAATTCCAACTCTATTTTTCATTTATTATTTGCCCCTTTGCATTATAAGAACAAACACTTTGCAATCGACAATCATATGATTTTAGATCTCAATTTAAAGCAATTTAATGTTCTAGAAAAATTTAACTAATATTTCTATATTTTATTCTTAAAATGATTAATTTTTTAGAAACATATAACTTGCGAGTTACTACAAATTTTATGAAGTTAAAATTAAATATTTTGAATTCTCATTCTACGTACATGAACTCATCATTATAAAATCACAAAAAAATAATGTCATGTTAATTAAATAAATTTAATTAATTTTTCCAAATATATGTTATTAATATATTTTTGAATTATAATTTAAAATATAAATAAGTGACTTTTTAGTGAATAATTGCTTACTAATAAAGTTATCCATCATTTAATATTTTAAAAGATCTAGTTGTATGAAATTGAGAAATATTATATTCTGAACAATTATCTATTATTATTCAATATTTTAATTTTTATCGATAATTTATCAATACAATAATTTTTTATTCAATAATATAAAAATAAAAAAAAATAATATGATTTTATTTTATTTTTCAAAAAAAAAAAAGAACTAATCATTATACAACATGTGACACAAAATTAGGAGTTATTTGAATATTGTCACAAACGAACATGACATGAAAAAATAACTAAAATACGACATGACACGAAAAAATAACATGACCACGACATGAATACACGAACGTGTCAAAATTTATATAAAGCGAACTTGACACACAATTAGAAATTATTTGAATAGTGTCACTTAGACCTGGCAATATCGGACACAAAAAATAACTAAAACACAATAAAACACACAAAAATAACACTACGAATGTACGAATGTGTCAAAATCTATCAACATGACACAAAAAAATAACGGAACACAAAATTGGGAGTTATTTGATTAGTGCTAATTAGACCTGACAATTTATAACTCGACACGAACACAAAAAATAACTAAAACACAATACAACACTAAAAAATAACACTAACACAATACGAAAATACTAATATATAAAATTTATACATAACGTGTCAAAATTTATATATATGTAATACCGTTTATATAATTATAATACAAAAAAATATATAATAAAAAAAATAAAAAAATAAAAAAATTGAGCCGCTTACCAAGTGGCAAGCAGCCATCCCTCAATTGAGGGATAACTTTTATATGTTTTATATAGACTAGCAATGAGAGCTTAATTACTCTCAGCGAAAAGTACTATGAATTTAAGTAATTTTTTTTAATAATTTAAGGGTTTATTTTTATTATTATGTTAATTTATAATTAATTATGTTAGAAACATGATTTTATCAACTATTATGAAAATTGAGTCCATAAGGATTCATAGAAAATTTTTGAATTTTATTAAAGGATTTTTTTTGTCCTATTTTGTCATTTTCTATGGGTATTTTTGACTTGCCACAAAAAAATTTTAGGATCCAAGAGGCATTTCTTTAAATATCCAAAAAAAAGTTAATAAATATATTATTATTAATAAATATATATTCCAAAAACAATATTTTGTTTTCTTAGGTCGATTTAAGATTTATATCCAACCCGCTTGAAAAAAAAAAATAAAAAATTATTTTAATTTTAAATAATGTTTTTAAAGTGGTTAGTTCACACATTGACTCGCGAATTAGTTTAAGATCCGTACTCGATCCGCTCAAAAAAAAAGTTAAAAATAAATTTATTTTACTAATTATTTTTATTTTAATTTTAAATGATGAATTTAGAGTGGTTGATCCGCACGTTGACTCGCGGGTTGATTTAGGATCCCTACCCGATCCACTTGGAGAAAAAGTTTTAAAAAATATTTTATTAATTATTTTTATTTTTATTTTTAATGATGCTTTTAAAGGGGTTGGTCTGCACGTTGACTCGGTGGTCGGTTTAGGATCTATACCCAATCAGCTACGAGAAAAAGTTAAAAAATTATTTTATTAATTATTTTTATTTAAATTTTAAATGATATATTTAAAGGCGTAGGTCTGCGCGTTGAGTCGCGGATTGATTTAGGATTCGTACCCATTCCTTTCGGGAAAAAAGTAAAAAAAAAAAAAAAAAAAAAAAAAAAAAAAAAAAAAAAAAAACTTGCTACTAACTTTTATGAGAAAATCGACTCTCCAAGAGAATAAAATATAAATCATTATTTTATTTTATTTTTACCTCCTATAAATAAAAATATAGAGTATACAATAAAGTTTAAATATTTTTTAAAAAATATATATAAATAACATTTGAAAATATATTTATATTACGTAATTTATAAATAAACAATTATTATAAATTTAATTTTCATAAATAACAAAATATAATTATATTAAGATTATTACAATTTTAAAATAAAAAATTAAATAAAAAAATATTATTTAAAAAAATATAATTTAAAATTAATTTATTATTATTAATTAATTAAAATTTTATAGAAAAAAGTTAAAACTATCCCCGATGAAGCGGGGTCTTTTTCTAGTTAAGATTAAATCTGTTTATGAATTGGATTATTCGTTAGACTTATGGATGTAACTCGATTTGAGTTAAACCTTAAAAATAAATTTTCAAGTTTAGACTCGACTTGAAATATTATTTATTAATAATATTAGATAGATCCCCGTGCTTTGTTGTAGGTATGTTATCTGATTTGAATTAATACTTTGTAATAAATCTAAAAGATAAAAATGCAAGAAGACTAAAATAATTTAAAAATAATAATAACTTCTATCCTTATATGACACCTAATATAAAATTGAGAGTTATTTGAATATGATCAATTATATCCTATAATTTCAGACACAACATAATTATACGATACGAACATAACAGGGAAAAAATAATTAAGACACGACATGACACGAAAAATGACATGAACACGACACAAATACGCGAACGTGTCAAAATTTATATAAAACGAAATATTAACGTGTCAATTTATATAAATATATAATACCTTAAATACAATTATGATAGAAAAAATAACAGGAACATGATGACACGCGATACAAAATTGGGAGTTATTTGAATAGTGTCAATTAGACTTGGCAATTTTGGACACAACATGAGTATACGACACGAAAACAACATAAAAAAAATAATTAAAACACGACACGAAAAATAACATGAACACGACACAGATACTCGAACGTGTCAAAATTTACATAAAATAAATTATTAACGTGTAAAAATTTATATAAATTTATAATACTTTAAACACACGATAAAATAACATGAACATGTTACGAACATACAATTTTTTTCTAAATTGAACCATTATGACAAATTATGCAAAATATGGAATGAATTGAGATACGACACGAACACACAAATTTTTCTCTAAATTAAATCACCATGACAAACTATGCAAAATATTTGGATGAATTGAAGCAAAAGACGAACACATGAAAAAAATAATTAAAATACAACACGACACGAAAATAAAATGAACACAACACAAATACACGAACGTGTCAAAATCTACATAAAACGAAATATTAACATATAAAAGTTTATATAAATTTATAATACTTTGAACACACGAAGAAAAAAACACGAAACGAAAAATAACATAAACACGATACGAAGAAACGAACGTGTCAAAATCTACATGAACCCAAAATCATTTAAAAATCAACCCTAAATCAGTCAATAAAATGACCTAATTAACCCTAAAAACATTGATTAAGTCATTGCTTAGTTAGCTATTAAAATGACCTAATTAACCCTAAAAACATTGATTAATATCATTGTTTAGTTGTCTATTCACCATGGTTTCAATTTTTTTAATTCTTGCTTCTCATTGATTTTGGGGATTGTTTTTATAGTAAATTATAGATGATAGATTATAGATATCCATAAGATAATTTTTGCTTTTTTTGAAGTAAAATGAGGGCCACGTCGCCCCTTAGTTTTTATTTTGTTTTTTCCCTATGGGTGCCATTGTGGGCCCCATTTGTTTTTAGTGTAGATAAAAAAAAAAGAAAAAGAAAAAGAAAAGAAAGATAGTAGGAAGAAAAAAGAAAAAAAAAGAAAAATTTGTGTGTTCTTATTATTTTTTTGTGTTTAAACTATTATAAATTTATATAAAATTTTACACGTTGATAATTCGTTTTATGTATATTTTTAAACGTTCGTGTATCCTATCGTGTTTGTGTTATTTTTCGTGTTGTGTTTTAATTATTTTTCTTATATTGTGTTTGTAGACACCTAATTTTGTCCGGGCCACTAAACAGGTATGTTTTCTTCCTATATTGATGTTTCCGAGTATAAAAAGACTGTTTTCATCCTACAGGTGGTACTCCGAGACTTAGTTTAAGAGGGCGAGCACAAAAAGTCAAACTTGAAAAAAAGTCAACCCCAAAAATGTCAACCCCGAAAAAGTCAACCCCAGAAAGTCAACTACTGAAAAAGTCAACCCACTTTCAAAATCAAGATTTTAAGTTCAAGGTCTACATTGAAAGATATGGAGTTCGGAAGTTGGGATTTGGAGATTCAGTAGAAAAGAAATCCTAATCCGAGAAATTTGGGGAAAAGTGCTTAAACGATCAAACTGGTCGAAATTGAAGGTTCCAAATGAAAGATAAGCACTGACTACGGGTAATGGAGAAGTCACTTGCAAGAAAAACCGAAAGAAAAGTCAATCCGAAAGAAAACCGAGAATTAGGGTTTTTAGTGGATTTCGGTGAAATCGGGAAGAATCACAAAAATGGCCCGACTTGGTAAGACCAAAGCCCCCAATGGATGAGGAATGATTAAAAAGGATGGCCCAAGGCTCAGATTCAAGAAAATCTGAAAATCGGACTTGTTTTGAGCAAAACCGGGTTTCGGAGGTTAAAGGGCAAAATTGGAAAATTTTGGGAAAAATAGCAAATGGACTCCAAAAATTCTGAAATTTGGCAAATCTCATTTTTAAATTATTTGGAAGATATTGGCGAAATAAAATCTTGATTCCGAGTTCGTTTGCAAAATGGCCAAATCCCGGGCTTCTATGCAATAATTCAAAAAGATAAATCCCGGAAAAATAGCAAATGGACTCCAAAAATTCTGAAATTTGGCAAATCTCATTTTTAAATTATTTGGAAGAGATTGGCGAAAGAAAATCTTGATTCCGAGTTCGTTTGCAAAATGGCCAAATCCCGGGCTTCTATGCAATAATTCAAAAAGATAAATCCCGAAAAAATAGCAAATGGGATCCAAATCTTTTGAAATTTTGCAGATCACATTTTTAAATTATTTGGAAGAGATTGGCGAAAGAAAATCTTGATTCCGAGTTCGTTTGCAAAATGGCCAAATCCCGAGCCTTCTATGCAGTAATTCAAGCCGATAAATCCCGAAAAAATACCAAATGAGCTCCAAAAATTATGAAAACTTCCAGATCACACTTTTTAATTATTTTGAAGAGATTGGTGAAGAAAAATCTTGATTTGGAGCTCGTTTAAAAAATGGTAAAAAGTAAGGGCATAAAAGGACATTTTGGGAAGAAAAAATCCAAATAAATAGCAAACGAACTCGAAAAATTTTGAAAACTTCCAGAACTCAATATTTTATTATTTTGGAAGTATTAAAAAAAGAAAAATTGAATTTGGAGTCCGTTTGATATTTATTTGCATCCGGGGGGGCAAAATGGTCATTTCACCCAAGCAACCGAAAAGGGCTTCTTTGGGCCTTTCAAAAATCAGAGCTGGGCTGGAAAAGAGAAGTGCTGGCCTGCCCAAGCCCAAAGGAAGGAGGAAGCTTAGGATTTTTTCAATCAAGTGATTAAAAATCAAGAGTTAAGTTAGAGATTTTCATTTTTGAGCCTAAGTCCCAATCCCACATCCCTTTGTAATGTCAAGCCAAGGAGGTGCTCACCTTATAAATAAGGAGTCTTGGCCTTTGGTTGAGATCACCCACTACCCCTTGTGAGATAGTCTATACACTTGTATTAGGATTATCCGGGTGGTGAGTCATAGTGTTTTTGTTGAGAGGGTTTGTAGCTTAATCCGTTCAAAAGCTACTCTGAGGGTTTGTAGCTTAATCCGTTCAAAAGCTACTCTGAGGGTTTATAGCTTAATCCGTTCAAAAGCTACTTGTGAGAGGGTTTGTGGCTTAATCCGTTCAAAAGCTACTCTGAGGGTTTATAGCTTAATCCGTTCAAAAGCTACTTGTGAGAGGGTTTGTGGCTTAATCCGTTCAAAAGCTACTCTGAGGGTTTATAGCTTAATCCGTTCAAAAGCTACTTGGTGAGTTTTCATTTTAAAATAATGTTTCTTGTTCTTCCTTCATTTCCTTTCTTAAGTATATTTTTCTTACATTTTGTTTTTACAATAAACTCACCATGACCAAATGGCCTACATTATTTATTTTAAGTTGTTATTTTTGATTCATTTTACCATATTGTTTATGCTATTTTCTTTATTTTTGATGTTTTAAATATTATGTTATTTCATGTTCTTAAGTTATATTTAATTTGGTTGCTTTGTTTGTTTCCATTTATGTCTTAGATATCATGTTTTTACATTTTACATTTTTTGTTTTCATGTTGTTTAAATTTGAGCATGTTTTAGAGTTAGCATATTAAGTGTTTGTGAAAATGCTTGTGTGATTCTTTGCATGATTCTTGTTTTATATCTTAGTAAGCATGTTTTAGATTTGGTATATTAGGTGTTTGTGAAAATGCTTGTGTGATTTTTGTGTTATGACTTAGTTTTTCATGCTAGCATACCAAGTGTTTGTGAAAATGCCATGCTTGTTGAAGCTTGGGGCCATTTGGCTACTCCATGTGTTTTGCATTGTGTGTTGTATTTTTGTCATGCTAGTTGTTAGGTTTTTGCATTTGCATGATATTTGGTTGGATTTTTGAATTAAGCATGCCTTGTGTTTTTGAAAATGCCATGCATGTCTTAGGTCTAGGTTACATTAAATGCCATGCAAGTTCATGTTAGGTCTAGGCCATATTATTTGTGTCATGCATTTTCCTTACATTTAGGTTTAGATCCATGCATTTCATGCATTATGTTTGCTGCATTGTTTCATGCATTTCATGTTCATGCCACTTGAATAATGACTTGAGCCAATTAATGGTTCAAGGTCATGCTCTCTTGAGCACACTTGTGGAAAATTAAGTTTGTCAAATTGATTATTCTACCTTTGTGATTTTTTTTTTACTTAGCCAATTTTTATTTAACTTTCAAAAAGTCCTAGCTACTGTCTTCAAGTCATTCTATGAGTTTCAAATATTTTTATTTTGGTTTTTAAATGATTTTATCAAAGACAAAAAAAATATGTTGGCAAAGCAGTTTTTTTTCCACCCAAAACTCGTACATCTCCGATTTTTCTGGGAATTCATCTTTGATCAGAAAATTAAGTCGATTTTTTCCCGTGTATTTTTACATGTCCTGAGTCTCCAATAATTTTTTCATAATTTTTGGAGTTTTTAAAAATAGGGTAAAAAATCGTGGATTAAAACTGGACAGTGGAGTCAGAATTGATTTTAAAGAAAAACAAAGCAGTTTTTTTTCTCCTCCAAAAACTCGTACATCTCTGGTTTTTCTGGGAATTCATCTTTGATCAGAAAATTAAGTCGATTTTTTTCCGTGTATTTTTACATGTCCTGAGTCTCCAATAGTTTTTTCAGAATTTTTGGAATTTTTAAAAATAGGGTAAAAAATCGTGGATTAAAACTGGACAATGGAGTCAGAATTGAATTTAAAGAAAAACCAATTTTCTGTTTTGGTTAATCTACTTAGAGTGGGCTGATTAGGAGGGTTAGCTACTGACTTAGGGTGATTTCTAAGCCTTTTTAAACTCTAAAAATGGTTTTTCAAGTCCCGGGTTAAGGGTAGCCAAGTCCGGATTTTTTTAAACTTAGGAAATTAGAGTCATTTTAAAAATTTTAGCCCAGTTTTTATTTTTAATTCAAGCTTTTCAAAATTGTTTTCAAACAATCACAAAGTATTTTGGTTTTAGAATATTTAATTTGACATATTTTCCTAAGGTAACCGGATATCTTTTTAGATATACGGATTTCCTTAATTAAAGGAAAAAATACATTTCATGCATTGCATTTTTATATTCATGCATTTTATATAATATGTGATTCTTGCCATAATAATTTCTATGTGTCATGACATTTAGGTTGCATTATATTATTTAGATTTTGCTATGTCATTTTATTTATGTCATGCCTATACATATTCATTTCTTTTAAATGTTTTCAAAAAAGATAATGGTTTTCAATAAAAATAAAGATATTCCCGAGTTAAAATAATTCATGAGTTCTCTACCGGGTTTGCTGGAGGGAATATCATCAATTATTATTAATAAAGGAATATCTTTCTTTCAAAAAAAAAAAGAGAATGATTCGGAAAGTTTTCCAAAACTAATAAAAATTTCTATATTTTGCCACGTTTGTTGGGGAATATAGGAAAATTTTGAATTTATAAATTCCGGATCATTTTCAATAAAAAATGGAATTATTTTTCTTTAAATTGGGAATTAATTTGAAATACTAAATTTAAAACCAACTTTTACCAAGACTTGAGATAACACACGATTAATAAGGTACCGATTTATACGGGCGTTGTGGGGGTGCTAATCCTTCCCCACACGTAACCGACTCCCGAACCCGCTTCTTTGATTTCTCTGGTTTAAAACGCAGACTTGAAATCGGTTTTTAAAATGTTTTAATTAATTTTTAAAATATTTTATAAAATCGGTTTTAATAGGTGGCCGATCACACCTAGCTAAAAAAGATTGGTGGCGACTCCATGTCTTTTTAGGTCATTTCCAAAACCTTCATTTTTTAGAGGAATTAAGTCGACTTTTCCTCGGTTTTTTTTAATGTCACGCCTAACGAATAATAAAGTCTTGCGATGAGACTCGTCGTTATTTTTTTAGGTTGCGACAGCTTGGCGACTCCACTGGGGAAATATTAGAGAGTCAAGCCTAGAATTAGTCGTGTTATCTCAGTCTCGGTTTTGTTGGTTTAATTGGTATTTAATTTTAATTCCCACATTTTTTTAATAAGGAGAATTTTGAAAAATAGTAAAATATTTTTAAATATGTTCATACTCATGTGCATGCATTTTATTATTGTTCTCTAGTTATTTAAGGTTGCATATTATAATTGCTTGTTGGTTAATGCGTTACACTATTCTTGAATGTTTTAATTGCTAGGGCATTTAGAATAAGGTTTGTAGAATAGGTGGTGAAAGGTTTATTATTCCTCCACACACACTACACGTGCATTTGCATAACATGAATCCTATACCCGGGTTCCGTCCTTTTAAGTGGGAGTAAAGTAACTACGCCTTCGTGATGATCCTCCGTATGGGCTAGTGAAACACTTTCGGAGTATAAAGTACCTAATGCCTTCGTGATAATCCTCCGTACGGGCATAGGAAAATATACTCTAACGAATTGAACCCGCTTTTATCGGGGTGCCTTACTAGCCTTCACCGGCGACAGTGAGGAACAATTCAGGGCCTTAGAACCGATTCACCCTCATATAGTGAACCTAGGCGAAGCCATCCCGAATTTTCGTTAGATATACCGAAAATAGGAACACATGGAGGGACATTTCTAAACTTTTTGTTACATGTTTTACACTCCGAATAAGTGTGGTAGATCGGGCAACGATGTACGTACATCGCCCGTAATAAATGTGATACTCCGCCTCGAAGGCATCGTGATGCCTAAATAAGCAGATATTGCTGGGGCAGATGTTCATTAGCTGTTTTTTTTTAAAAAAAAAATCCTTTTTCAAGCATTTTTGCATGTGGCACATTTCATGCATGTGTAAATAGAGCATGTACATTTTTGGTTGTATTATTGATCTCATTCTTTGCAATAAACAGTTGGTAATTGAATTTGATGATTTCATAAAACCGGTAGTGTCACATGAACATTTGCATATTGTACCATAGTAAGATCCACCCTGAAATTCTTTTGAAAATGATGTGATTGGTTTATCAAAAAAAAAATCAAAAAAAAAATCAAAAAAAAAAAATTGGAGGCAAATCCTGCATAATGAGATTTTTGAATAGTCCCACCAATTTCGTGTAATCATTGATTTCTTTGTATATACCTTTGTGTTAATTCATTTATTTTTGCATGTATCATTTTGACATCATGTTATAGTCATAGCATGCATGGTCATTCATTGTAAGATACGTTTATGACATGCATGGTCATTATTTGTATATACTTATGTATCAATTTATTCTTTCTTTACATGCATCATGTTGGCATCAGGTGCATTCATGACATACACGGTCAGCATGACCTTCTTTGTATATACTCTGTGTCAGTCATTTATTCTTCACATGCATCATAATTGACATTGTGTGGCATTCATAGTGTATATGATCATTCATTGGGAAATGCATTTGGAACATACATGGTCATTCATTGTATATATCCATGCATTAATTTGCTTATTTTTTACATGCATCATGTTGGCATCAGGTTGCATTCATGGCATACACAGTCATCATGATATGCTCATGCATTAATTTGTCATATTGGCATCAGGTTGCATTCATGACATACACGGTCAGCATGACCTTCGTTGTATATACTCTGTGTCAGTCATTTATTCTTCACATGCATCATAATTGACATTGTGTGGCATTCATAGTGTATATGATCATTCATTGGGAAATACATTTGGAACATACATGGTCATTCATTGTATATATCCATGCATTGATCTGCTTATTCTTTACATGCATCATGTTGACTTTGGGTTGCATTCATAACAAACATAGTCAGCATAATTTCTTTGTATATGTTCATGCATTAATTTGCTTATTACATACATCATGTTAGCATTAGGTCGCATTCATGACACACATGGTTAGCATGATTTTCTTTGTATATACTCTATATCAATCATTCATTGTTTGCATGTATCATAATTGACACCGTGTTGCATTCATAGGATATACGATCATTCATTGGGAAACATGCTAAAATGCATATGACCAGTCATTGCATATATCCATGTGTTGATTTGTTTATTCTTTGTTTGCAACATGTTGGCATTGTGATTGCATTTATCACATATATGGTCAGCATGTTTCCATTGTACATATCCATACATCATATTGTTTAGGCTTCACATGCATCAAATTGCATTCATGGCTCATTCATCATGACATACATTTGGGGGAAATAAAATAGAAGTTGGCTTGGCTTTAGGAGTCTTTGAAAGAATTTCCATTTCAAATCAGAAGAATTACTGAGTACACTTTTAATACAGGCTGGTGCTATGGAGGATGAACAAGTTGCCCGAATGGAAAAAATGGAAAGGGAACAGAAAGAATTGCGAGAACAGCTGGCAAAGTCTCAAGCAGAATCTAAGGATCAGATGACTAAATTGATGGAGCTGATGTCCACCGTAATCAAGGGAAAAGGATATACCGAAAACTTTGTCGCCGGAGAAGGGTTAGAGGTACAAAAGGGCCAAGATGAGGTCGCAATAAGTGATGCCCAGAACACTGTTAACCCCGTCAATGTCCTAAACTCAGATGATCCAGCTGAACAGGCCCAGTTGAAAAGGGTTGCAGTAAATGAGGTTGAGTTGACAGATTCCCAAGGGAAATATCAGTTGCTAGATGAAAGGTTCCGGGCAGTAGAAAATGCAGACGTATTAGGGAGTGTGGAGGCGAAAGAACGATGCTTGGTCTTCGATTTAGTCATTCCTCCTAAGTTCAAGATCCCTGACTTCGTGAAATATGACGGGACGACTGATCCATCAGCCCACATCACTATGTTCTGCCGGAAGATGACAAGTCATATAGATAATGATAAGCTTTTGATTC
This sequence comes from Fremontodendron californicum, assembly GCA_030761205.1. Classification (NCBI taxonomy): domain Eukaryota; kingdom Viridiplantae; phylum Streptophyta; class Magnoliopsida; order Malvales; family Malvaceae; genus Fremontodendron; species Fremontodendron californicum. Next base: position 24,082,437 of record JAULJL010000003.1, read on the forward strand.
ACTGCTTTCAAGATAGCCTCAGCGGATCCGCAATTAGGTGGTATAGTCAGTTGAGCAAGGATCAGATTCACTCTTGGAATGACCTGGCTAGGGTTTTTCTAAACCAGTACAAGCATATGACTGACACGGCGCCTGACCGTCTCACCTTGCAAAATATGAAGAAAAGAGCTACTGAGAGCTTCAAAGAATATGTGCAACGGTGGATGAGCCTGGCCGTCCAAGTACAACCGCCCTTAACTCAGAAGGAAACCACTGTCCTTTTTGTGAATACACTGCAGGCTCCGTACTATGATATACTTGTTGGCAACATCACAAATAATTTTTCAGACATGGTAATTTCAGGGGAGATGATTGAGAATGCTATCAAGGATGGGAAAATTGAAGGAGAAAGAACATCCAATACCAAGAACAGGGCATCTGAAAATAAAAAGGAAGATACCCAAGTCGTGGAAGACTTTGCCCCATCTCCCCAATTCTCCTCGTATCAGCCATTTAACTCTACCCTGAACAATGTCTCTCAAGGTTTTTATCCCTACCAACCAATGACTGCAACTACACCAGAATTTACATCTGTCTATCAATCGAACATCCTCGGGAATAATCGAAGGGGGCATAAAAAGCGAAAAATAAATCAGGTTGACCTGATTCCTGTGACATACAGTGAGCTACTACCTCAACTCATCCAGAATCACCTTGTGACACCCATGCAAATAGCGCCTCTGAAGCCCCCTTATCCGAGCTGGTATGATGCTAATGAGTGTTGTGGGTACCATTCTGGCAATCAAGGTCACTCAACAGAGAACTGCCCTGCTTTGAAGTACAAGGTCAGAGATCTCATCAAGGTTGGTTCGATAAGTTTTGAAGATGGGGAAGCCAAGTGTCATAAGAAACATTGTGCATGATCATATTAGGTTTTTGACGCATGTAGTTCTATACATTGTGATGATAAAAGCACTTGTCTCATGTTAACATCTACATGAATTAAATGAATTTTGAATTTTAAATGCTTTGTGTTTGTTGTGTTTCAACAATAACTTGAATTTGTAAAAACAAGCATTAAGGAATTTTTAGTGATGGATAGTCTCAAGAAGATTGATGATCAGTGTTACAAATGACCCAATACCTTCTCCATTCTCTTTAGGTTTTCCTAAGCCTAAATCTCTTAAACCAAGAGCACTTGAAAGACCTAATGCTTCAAGGGATATGAATGATTTGACTTCATAGAAGTATTGTCATTGCAGAATAAGCAAGGATGTAAATCCTAGTCTAGGCTATGAACAAAGGAACGAACTTTTTGAAATTTTTCGAATTCCTTGAAATCAAACAAATGAGACATTCTTTCAAGAGTCTAGATTTTGATAATTTGGTGTGTGTCAAAATTGTGCTAAAACCATTCATGACCTTTCCCAATAACCACAAAACACTAATTGCCCAAACATCACTTCATGATTGACATCCTGGGGCACAATGATTAAACTAGATTATCCCCTGTCCTAGAGAAAACCTGTTTTTGGGTCATATTTTCCTTGTCTCTTCAAAGAACTCAGATTGGAAACTCAGCCTTTTCAAACAGACCTAGACTTGCTATGTTCCTCGTTGATACAGATTCTCATGGTTAATCAAATTGGGGCATCATATATGGAAATGATGGATACATGGTGAATAAGGATGGATTAAACGCATGAATCGTTGGGGCATGCGATGAAAAATGAAAAATGAAAAAATTTGTGATATCATGCATATGAGAATTCGGATGATTCCAAAGTGCAAAATGAAATTCTGAATATCTATTTCCCCTGGGGATTGCTTTTCAAAGTGAATATTCGTGCTTGACATGAGGAATGGCCATCTTTCATATCCCTTCACACAAAAAGAAATCATCCATAGTTACCCCTTTTGAGCCAAAAGAATTCTTTCTTGTTTGAACCTTGATCAAGGATCACCCTCTACACTAGGGGGCAAATGCAAGGAAAGATTTTTTTAAAGATCATTGAGAAATGTGTCCTAGCTCAAAGACAGATGCAAAGCAAATGGAGCCCCGAATAAAGACGGGCTCACTATGTTGAAAAAGAAGGGGGCAAAAAAAAAACACAAAACAAAATGTGTGAAAGACATGGCAAATTGAAAGCCAAGAACGAGGAAAGAAAGACACAAATGTCAAAAGGAAAGAAATGTCCAAGAAAGGGACAAACGCTTCAAAGAGAATCATCCTCAAGAAATGATCCTTGATCTGATTACCCTCAAACACATATTTTGGGCCTATTTATCCTTTCTTTCTGAACCCTAAGCCATGGCCTACATTATATGCTTTAAAAGTCCATTTTGATCAAGCATGAATATTTAATCTGAAAGGTTTTTCCTCAGATTTTATCCCATTTCATCGAATTATCATTTCACTAAGGAAGAATTTATAATTCTCAAGTGTATGGTAGAACAAGTAAAAAAAAAAAAAAGGGACTCTAGGGCGAAAACCCAAAAATGGGCGGTCTAGAGTAAATTTAGAAATTTTCGATGCCATCTATGATAGTGCCGATACCCCAAAAGAAAAGATCTTATTAAAGGAGTGGTCATCGAGGAACATCTAGGAATTCTTGAACCCCCAAATTGCCAACTCTCATTCAAAGGATTGTCTTCAAAAACTGAAACTTTTTTTCTCCAAGATTAAACTTTCCGGTTTAAACATCCCGGCCAATCTTGACGTTTGTCAAAAAGCCTTGATATGGAAACTAAAAGAATGTTGAATTTGCTTGGTTCTCAATGAATTCATGATTTATAAAACCTGTTCCATTTGTGAGCCTAGAAGGGATATACATTTTTGTCATGAAGTTTTCCTGAAAAAGACAGAATCTTGTTATACCAAGCATTGCCAATCCCAGTTGAAAAAAAAAACAGATTGATACTTAGAGAAATTTCTTACAATGATCATCAGTCTTCAAAAGATTTGTACATCACACATTGTGGGGTTAATATTTTTTGTTCAGAAGTTTTCAAAATAAGAAAACAAATAAATATATTTTTGAAATACCCATTTTGATGTTGACATGAGACAAGGGTTTTTCTAACCCAAAGGTATAGAACTGCCGGGATAGGTCCTGACTTCCAGATATAAGAAGAAGAAATCGAACTCAGTTCAGATCTCTATTGATGAAAGTTTGAAAACTTTTGGGGCAAAGAGAATAGCCAAAATGAATTGAAGATATACTCTGATTTGAAGAGGAAAAATGAATTTGAAAGGCTAAGCCAAAGTCTAGAAAAACAACCGGGGGCATTTACATCACTCATGAGCACTCATCTCTTTATCGAGCTTTTGCATCTACACAGTGTCGGCAAGCATTTGCACCATTCATGGGTATTTGCATTGGCATTATTCCATAAGCATCTGCATTTTACCTTTACATTTACATTCTTCATGGAATTCACATTTGTGTCATCTCAAGCAATTGCATCATTTCTAGAATCATTGCATTTCATTATTGTGTGGTAATTGTAGTTACACCATTCATAAACCAGTTACATGAACACAATTAGTAGGGGCATCTGCATCATGAAACATGGGCATCAATCCAGGCCATTTGCATTTGCACTAAGAAATATTTTACATTTGCACCACGAAGCATGAGCACCTTGTTAAAAGACATGTGCATCTGCATCATTTCTCAAAGCTTCTGGTGGGGATATCCAGAATTTTACAGTTTTAAAAGTGAACAAGTCTTCGGTGGTGATAGCTGAAGCCTCTGGTGGAGATATCCAGGGTTTTATAATTTTGAAAACATGAGAAATTTTATTCTGAAGGAGTTACCCAGAATTTTACAATGAGCAAGTCTTTGGTGGTGATAGCCAAAGCTTCTGGTGGTGATATCCAGAATTTTGCAGTTTTAAAAATGAACAAGTCTTCAGTGGTGATAGCTGAAGCCTCTGGTGGAGATATCCAGGGTTTTATAATTTTGAAAAATGAGAAATTTTATTCTGAAAGAGTTACCCAGAATTTTACAATGAGCAAGTCTTTGGTGGTGATAGCCAAAGCTTCTGGTGGGGATATCCAAAATTTTACAGTTTTAAAAGTGAACAAGTCTTCGGTGGTGATAGCTGAAGCCTCTGGTGGAGATATCCAGGGTTTTATAATTTTGAAAACATGAGAAATTTTATTCTGAAGGAGTTACCCAGAATTTTACAATGAGCAAGTCTTCTGGTGGTGATATCCAGAATTTTGCAGTTTTAAAAGTGAACAAGTCTTCAGTGGTGATAGCTGAAGCCTCTGGCGGAGATATCCAGGGTTTTATAATTTTGAAAAATGAGAAATCTTCTTCTAGATGAGTTATCTAGAATTTTATATTGAGAAAGTCTTTGGTGGTGATAGCCAAAGCTTTTGGTGGGGATATCCAGAATTTTACAGTTTTAAAAATGAAGAAGTCTTCGGTGGTGATAGCTGAAGCCTCTGGTGGAGATATCCAGGGTTTTATAATTTTGAAAAATGAGAAATCTTCTTTTGAAGGAGTTATCCAGAAATTTTTTCAACATGTGCATCTACATCAAGAAGCATTTGCATCAATCTAAGTTAGTTAAATCTGCATCAAGAAAGTTTGCATCAAATCAAGTCATTTACATTTGCATCAAAGATATTTGCACCAATCTAAGACATTTGCATCTACATCAAGAAGCGTTTGCATCAACAAAAGACATTTGCATTTGCATCATGAAGCATTTGCATCATCTCTTAAAGCTTTCAGGTATAATCGATTTCGTTTCCTTAAGGCGAGTCGAGCCCCGAAATCATCGTCGAGGTATTTTTTTTATTTATGAACAAGTCTTCGGTGGTGATAGCTGAAGCCTCTGGTGGAGATATCCAGAGTTTTTTTTAAAGTCCTTTGAAAAGGTAGAAAGTCTTCGGTGGTGATAGCTGAAGCTTCTGGAGATGATACCCAGAATTTTACAGTTTTAAAAATGAGCAAGACTTCGGTGGTGATAGCTGAAGCCTCTGGTGGAGATATCTAGAGTTTTAAAATCCTTTGAAAAGATAGAAAGTCTTCGGTGGTGATAGCTGAAGCTTCTGGAGGTGATACCCAGAATTTTTACATTTAAAAAAAAAATGAGCAAGACTTTGGTGGTGATAGCCGAAGCTTCTGGAGGAGATATCCAGAATTTTAAACACAGCTGAGAACAAGACAGGTTAAGGCCCCGAGACCATCGTCGAGGTCATTTCCTTTCTTGCAAATCGAATTCGTTTCCATAAGACGAATCGAGCCTTGTTTAGGTAGGGAATTCAATTTAAGGACAAATCTTCAATTTACTGTTTTCAAAAAAAAAAATTTGAAAAAAAAAAGAAAAAAGAGAAAAAATGAAAAAAATAGAAAATGAAAAAAGAAAATAAAAAATGTAAAATGCAAAAATGAATGAAGAAATGAAAAAGAAAACCCCTTTCCTTTCCATGTGATTTCACTGACCGTACAAAATTAGTGTTGGTTTATCTTTGCCTGATTCCTGATTCTCAGCAATAGCCAAAGAGGGGCAGTTGTAGACACCTAATTTTGTCCGGGCCACTAAACAGGTATGTTTTCTTCCTATATTGATGTTTCCGAGTATAAAAAGACTGTTTTCATCCTGTAGGTGGTACTCCGAGACTTAGTTTAAGAGGGCGAGCACAAAAAGTCAAACTTGAAAAAAAGTCAACCCCGAAAAAGTCAACCCCAGAAAGTCAACTACTGAAAAAGTCAACCCACTTTCAAAATCAAGATTTTAAGTTCAAGGTCTACATTGAAAGATATGGAGTTCGGAAGTTGGGATTTGGAGATTCAGGAGAAAAGAAATCCTAATCCGAGAAATTTGGGGAAAAGTGCTTAAACGATCAAACTGGTCGAAATTGAAGGTTCCAAATGAAAGATAAGCACTGACTACGGGTAATGGAGAAGTCACTTGCAAGAAAAACCGAAAGAAAAGTCAATCCGGAAGAAAACCGAGAATTAGGGTTTTTAGTGGATTTCGGTGAAATCGGGAAGAATCACAGAAATGGCCCGACTTGGTAAGACCAAAGCCCCCAATGGATGAGGAATGATTAAAAAGGATGGCCCAAGGCTCAGATTGAAGAAAATCTGAAAATCGGACTTGTTTTGAGCAAAACCGGGTTTCGGAGGTTAAAGGGCAAAATTGGAAAATTTTGGGAAAAATAGCAAATGGACTCCAAAAATTCTGAAATTTGGCAAATCTCATTTTTAAATTATTTGGAAGAGATTGGCGAAAGAAAATCTTGATTCCGAGTTCGTTTGCAAAATGGCCAAATCCCGGGCTTCTATGCAATAATTCAAAAAGATAAATCCCGAAAAAATAGCAAATGGGATCCAAATCTTTTGAAATTTTGCAGATCTCATTTTTAAATTATTTGGAAGAGATTGGCGAAAGAAAATCTTGATTCCGAGTTCGTTTGCAAAATGGCCAAATCCCGGGCCTTCTATGCAGTAATTCAAGCCGATAAATCCCGAAAAAATACCAAATGAGCTCCAAAAATTATGAAAACTTCCAGATCACACTTTTTAATTATTTTGAAGAGATTGGTGAAGAAAAATCTTGATTTGGAGCTCGTTTAAAAAATGGTAAAAAGTAAGGGCATAAAAAGACATTTTGGGAAGAAAAAATCCAAATAAATAGCAAACGAACTCGGAAAATTTTGAAAACTTCCAGAACTCAATATTTTATTATTTTGGAAGTATTAAAAAAAGAAAAATTGAATTTGGAGTCCGTTTGATATTTATTTGCATCCGGGGGGGCAAAATGGTCATTTCACCCAAGCAACCGAAAAGGGCTTCTTTGGGCCTTTCAAAAATCAGAGCTGGGCTGGAAAAGAGAAGTGCTGGCCTGCCCAAGCCCAAAGGAAGGAGGAAGCTTAGGATTTTTTCAATCAAGTGATTAAAAATCAAGAGTTAAGTTAGAGATTTTCATTTTTGAGCCTAAGTCCCAATCCCACATCCCTTTGTAATGTCAAGCCAAAGAGGTGCTCACCTTATGAATAAGGAGTCTTGGCCTTTGGTTGAGATCACCCACTACCCCTTGGTGTTTTTGTTGAGAGGGTTTGTAGCTTAATCCGTTCAAAAGCTACTCTGAGGGTTTGTAGCTTAATCCGTTCAAAAGCTACTCTGAGGGTTTATAGCTTAATCCGTTCAAAAGCTACTTGTGAGAGGGTTTGTGGCTTAATCCGTTCAAAAGCTACTCTGAGGGTTTATAGCTTAATCCGTTCAAAAGCTACTTGTGAGAGGGTTTGTGGCTTAATCCGTTCAAAAGCTACTCTGAGGGTTTATAGCTTAATCCGTTCAAAAGCTACTTGGTGAGTTTTCATTTTAAAATAATGTTTCTTGTTCTTCCTTCATTTCCTTTCTTAAGTATATTTTTCTTACATTTTGTTTTTACAATAAACTCACCATGACCAAATGGCCTACATTATTTATTTTAAGTTGTTATTTTTGATTCATTTTACCATATTGTTTATGCTATTTTCTTTATTTTTGATGTTTTAAATATTATGTTATTTCATGTTCTTAAGTTATATTTAATTTGGTTGCTTTGTTTGTTTCCATTTATGTCTTAGATATCATGTTTTTACATTTTTAATTTTTTGTTTTCATGTTGTTTAAATTTGAGCATGTTTTAGAGTTAGCATATTAAGTGTTTGTGAAAATGCTTGTGTGATTCTTTGCATGATTCTTGTTTTATATCTTAGTAAGCATGTTTTAGATTTGGTATATTAGGTGTTTGTGAAAATGCTTGTGTGATTTTTGTGTTATGACTTAGTTTTTCATGCTAGCATACCAAGTGTTTGTGAAAATGCCATGCTTGTTGAAGCTTGGGGCCATTTGGCTACTCCATGTGTTTTGCATTGTGTGTTGTATTTTTGTCATGCTAGTTGTTAGGTTTTTGCATTTGCATGATATTTGGTTGGATTTTTGAATTAAGCATGCCTTGTGTTTGTGAAAATGCCATGCATGTCTTAGGTCTAGGTTACATTAAATGCCATGCAAGTTCATGTTAGGTCTAGGCCATATTATTTGTGTCATGCATTTTTCTTACATTTAGGTTTAGATCCATGCATTTCATGCATTATGTTTGCTGCATTGTTTCATGCATTTCATGTTCATGCCACTTGAATAATGACTTGAGCCAATTAATGGTTCAAGGTCATGCTCTCTTGAGCACACTTGTGGAAAATTAAGTTTGTCAAATTGATTATTCTACCTTTGTGATTTTTTTTTTACTTAGCCAATTTTTATTTAACTTTCAAAAAGTCCTAGCTACTGTCTTCAAGTCATTCTATGAGTTTCAAATATTTTTATTTTGGTTTTTAAATGATTTTATCAAAGACAAAAAAAATATGTTGGCAAAGCAGTTTTTTTTCCACCCAAAACTCGTACATCTCTGATTTTTCTAGGAATTCATCTTTGATCAGAAAATTAAGTCGATTTTTTCCCGTGTATTTTTACATGTCCTGAGTCTTCAATAATTTTTTCATAATTTTTGGAATTTTTAAAAATAGGGTAAAAAATCGTGGATTAAAACTGGACAGTGGAGTCAGAATTGATTTTAAAGAAAAACAAAGCAGTTTTTTTTCTCCTCCAAAAACTCGTACATCTCTGGTTTTTCTGGGAATTCATCTTTGATCAGAAAATTAAGTCGATTTTTTTCCGTGTATTTTTACATGTCCTGAGTCTCCAATAAGTTTTTCAGAATTTTTGGAATTTTTAGAAATATGGTAAAAAATCGTGGATTAAAACTGGACAATGGAGTCAGAATTGAATTTAAAGAAAAACCAATTTTCTGTTTTGGTTAATCTACTTAGAGTGGGCTGATTAGGAGGGTTAGCTACTGACTTAGGGTGATTTCTAAGCCTTTTTAAACTCTAAAAATGGTTTTTCAAGTCCCGGGTTAAGGGTAGCCAAGTCCGGATTTTTTTAAACTTAGGAAATTAGAGTCATTTTAAAAATTTTAGCCCAGTTTTTATTTTTAATTCAAGCTTTTCAAAATTGTTTTCAAACAATCACAAAGTATTTTGGTTTTAGAATATTTAATTTGACATATTTTCCTAAGGTAACCGGATATCTTTTTAGATATACGGATTTCCTTAATTAAAGGAAAAAATACATTTCATGCATTGCATTTTTATATTCATGCATTTTATATAATATGTGATTCTTGCCATAATAATTTCTATGTGTCATGACATTTAGGTTGCATTATATTATTTAGATTTTGCTATGTCATTTTATTTATGTCATGCCTATACATATTCATTTCTTTTAAATGTTTTCAAAAAAGATAATGGTTTTCAATAAAAATAAAGATATTCCCGAGTTAAAATAATTCATGAGTTCTCTACCGGGTTTGCTGGAGGGAATATCATCAATTATTATTAATAAAGGAATATCTTTCTTTCAAAAAAAAAAGAGAATGATTCGGAAAGTTTTCCAAAACTAATAAAAATTTCTATATTTTGCCACGTTTGTTGGGGAATATAGGAAAATTTTGAATTTATAAATTCCGGATCATTTTCAATAAAAAATGGAATTATTTTTCTTTAAATTGGGAATTAATTTGAAATACTAAATTTAAAACCAACTTTTACCAAGACTTGAGATAACACACGATTAATAAGGTACCGATTTATACGGGCGTTGTGGGGGTGCTAATCCTTCCCCACACGTAACCGACTCCCGAACCCGCTTCTTTGATTTCTCTGGTTTAAAACGCAGACTTGAAATCGGTTTTTAAAATGTTTTAATTAATTTTTAAAATATTTTATAAAATCGGTTTTAATAGGTGGCCGATCACACCTAGCTAAAAAAGATTGGTGGCGACTCCATGTCTTTTTAGGTCATTTCCAAAACCTTCATTTTTTAGAGGAATTAAGTCGACTTTTCCTCGGTTTTTTTTAATGTCACGCCTAACGAATAATAAAGTCTTGCGATGAGACTCGTCGTTATTTTTTTAGGTTGCGACAGTGTTTGTGACGTGTTTGTATCCGTTTTATTTTTTTGTTTTTCAAAATATTATAAATTTGTGTGTTCATGTTTTTTTTTTTTTTTTTTGTGTTTAAAGTATTATAAATTTATATAAATTTTTACACGTTAATAATTTATTTTATGTATATTTTTAAATGTTCGTGTATCCGTATCGTGTTTGTGTTATTTTTCCGTGTTGTGTTTTAATTATTTTTTCTATGTTGTGTTCGTGTCCGTTTTGTTTTTTGTTTTTTGTTTTTTTGTTTTTCAAAGTATTATAAATTTGTGTGTTCGTATTATTTTTTTGTTTAAAGTATTATAAATTTATATAAATTTTTATACGTTAATAATTCGTTTTATGTATATTTTTAAATGGTCGTGTATCCATATCGTGTTTGTGTTATTTTTTCGTGTTGTGTTTTAGTTATTTTTTCTATGTTGTATTCGTGACATGTTCGTGTCGTTTTTTTTTCAAAGTATTATAAATTTGTGTATTCGTGTTATTTTTTGTTTGTTTAAAGTATTATAAATTTATATAAATTTTTACACGTTAATAATTCATTTTATGTATATTTTTAAACGTTCGTGTATCCTTATCGTGTTTGTGTTATTTTTTGTGTTGTGTTTTAATTATTTTTCCTATGTTGTGCTCGTGACATGTTCGTGTCCGTTTTATTTTTTTTTTTGTTTTTCAAAGTATTATAAATTTATATACATTTTTACACGTTAATAATTCATTTTATGTATATTTTTACACGTTCGTATATTCTTGTTGTGTTCATATTATTTTTCATGTTGTGTTTTAATTATTTTTTCATCTTTATGTTCGTGTTCATGTTATTTTTTCGTGTTGTGTTTTAATTATTTTTCCTATGTTATGTTTGTGTCATGTTTCAATTCATCTAATATTCTATATAGTTTGTCATTGTGATTCAATTTAGAGACAAATTTGTATGTTCCTACCGTGTTCGTGTTATTTATTTATTTATTTATTTTCATCTTTATGTTCGTGTTCATGTTATTTTTTCGTGTTGTGTTTTAATTATTTTTCCTATGTTATGTTTGTGTCATGTTTCAATTCATCTAATATTCTATATAGTTTGTCATTGTGATTCAATTTAGAGACAAATTTGTATGTTCCTACCGTGTTCGTGTTATTTATTTATTTATTTTTTTGTGTTCAAAGTATTATAAATTTATTTAAAGTTTTACACGTTAATAATTTATATAAAGTACTATAAATTTATATAAATTTTTACACGTTAATAATTTATTTTATGTATATTTTTATATGTTCGTGTATTCTTATCGAGTTTATGTTATTTTTAGTGTTGTGTTTTAATTATTTTTCTTATGTTGTGTTCGTGTCGTGTCTCAATTCATTTTATATTTTACATAGTTTGTCATTGTGATTTGATTTAGGAAAAAAATTGTTTCACTTAGATTTATCTTTTAAGCTGCCTTTATAAATTGTTTAAAATTGTTATGACACAGTTCTCTTTTGCTATTTTATAAAATATTAATTTATTTTTTTGTTTATTTCATTTTTAAGAATATTGTCATCGTATATTTAATATTTGATTTTCGCGACACCGCGCGAATATCATTCTAGTATGTTTTAATTTTAATTCTAATATATATTAAAAATATTAAAATAATAAATATAAAATAATATTTTAAAAAACAACCAAACCACGTAAATAAATGAATCAAATCTTGAACAAAGTCATAGAGGTGTAACTTGTTCTAATCCTCGGAGCACACTACACGGTTTTTTTATGCAAATATTTATTTATTTATTTATAAATTACCTATCATTCGATTTTATGTACAAAAATATATTAATTTTAGATTGTGTTTGGAAATCGTCATCATTTATGGCGATTTTCAAACACAAATAAATAATTTTTTTTAATAAAAATACATGAGGGCAGCTTCCCAACAATTTTTTATAAAAATATTAAATAACAAAATTCAAATAAAAATTATATAATTTATAATTTTAAAAAATAAAAATTTAATAAATTTTAAATAACAAAATAAAAAAAATAACAATTTACAAAAATTTTAAAAATTATATTCGTATTCGTAATGTCAATCGGATTCTTTCAACTCGTATTCGTAATGAAATAGACCTCCGGGAGAGAGGCCAACCAAAGCGTTGTGGATTATGTAGGAATAAAGGTCATAGCCGTCAAAAATGTCCTTATCAATCTGGTAGAGAGTTCACATCAACAGTAATACCGTCATACATACAGTTATTGTATACATACAGTTAAAAAAATATAAATTATATACATATAGTTAAAAAAATACAGAAATTGTATAAACAAATATTATATAAATTTTTTTATATAATTTTAAAAATTTTGTAAATTGTTATTTTTTTAATTTTTAATTTTTAATTTTTTAAAATTATAAATTATATAATTTTAATTTTTATTCTTTAATATTTTTAAAAAAATTAAAAAAATATTGAGAAGCCGCCCTTATGTATTTTTCTAAAATTTTATTTATTTATGTTTGAAAACCGTTATCACTGATGCAATTTTTAAACACAATCTAAAACAAATACATTTCGATAAATAAAATCAAATAATCAATAATTTATTTTTTAAAAAATCAATATTTTAATAAAAAAGCCCACACTACACCTCTAAATTGAAGATAAAAGAGAAGATTCATTAATTTTTAGGTACTTTCTTTTAGGCTTGGGTTGGGTCATCTTCAAAATTAGTGGTCACTTCGATTTAGATTGATTAGTCACGTATATTTAGGGATGTCAATAAAACGGAGTCGATGATTGTCTTATCCATTTCCGTATCATTATTGTATGAATGTTGAAAACATTTATCTTTATGGATGTCGATTACATCCATAACCGTTTCACGATATTTCAATCCGCTACATCCTATTTTTTTAACTTAATATTATAAAAAATTATATTATAATTTATTTATTAACATAATTTTAATATATATAATATACATATATATACTAAAAATATATATAATTTTAGTATATATATTAGATATATATACTAACAATATAAAAAAATATAAAATATTTTAAGTGTAAGATAATAATTTTAAAAAATCAAACTGATGAAACGAATCAAATATTTATTAAAATCACTCCACTTCATTCCATCCTTTTTTTCATTTAAAATGAAACGATGCAAAATCTATGACTCGAATAAGATTTTTCTCATCTGTATATATATTCATTAGAGTTAGACCGACAAATCAACCGCTCTTCCTCTCTCTAACCCCGACAAAATTAAAAGAATAAAAAAAGTGATATTTCATTTCTCTCAAAAATCACCGCTCCTCGCACTCTCTTCTTTCTCTCTCACTTCTCTTTGCCTCCGCCCCTTCCTTCCCTTTTCCCCCAAATTCCTCTTTTCCCCTTCCCTTCTCCTCAAACCCCGCTTCTCCCTTGCATGCCACGTTTCCACCGGCGGCAGCCTTCCGATGGACTCTCCTTCAGCCGCCCTCCCCTCCTCCCTCTCCGTCGGCGACGGAAACCCAAAGTTTAAGAGAACAAGATAATGATAATATAAACAATGTAAATAAAAATAAAAATGTTAAATTGGGCCTTGAAGATCTTAATTGGGATCATTCCTTCGTTAGAGAACTCCCTGGTGACCCTAGAAGCGATTCAATTCCGCGTCAGGTATAATTTCTACCTTTTTGGAATTTCTTTTTCATGATTTAGTTTCATGCTTTTTTTTTCTTGGTTGAATAGAAAATTACTGAAAGTATATTCCTTATTTTTTCTCTAAATAATGAAGGGTTTTTTATATGTTTTATTATACTGTCAGTATTTTTTTGGCCTAAATTATACTATTAGTTAAAATTGCATTTATTTTATTTTTTTAGTATATAAGTATGGAAAAAGGAAAAAAAAAATGATCTTTATGCTGTGGTTAAAGAGGAAGAAAGAAAGGGTTGTATCTTTGATTTGTATAATTTGGAATAGACTTTTTTTAAAAAAATAAAATAAAAAAAATTTGAAAACGTTTTCTGATGATTTTGCAGGTTTTACATGCATGTTATACGAAAGTTTTGCCATCAGTTGAAGTAGAGAACCCGAAGCTTGTTGCCTGGTCAGACTCAGTGGCTGACGTGCTTGATTTGGATCCTAAAGAGTAAGTATTGCCTTGCACTGCGTTTTTCTTAAAATGCTGAGCAAATGAATGATGATGAGCATCTTAGTAATCCGTATTTAGACTTATTATACATATCATGAGTGGAGGATTAGAAGTAGTGAGTGAAATGTCAGTCGAAATTACCCTAGTTGAAATGGTACACCATATGAAAAGCATGCCAGCATTTGCATCCATGTCTACTTCTTACGTTTTTTTTTTTTGTTAAGATCTTACTATATGGGAACTTGGATTGTTTTTGACGTATAGATTACCTGATTATCCTTGAATCTGTTGGAGATAATTTTTCAAATTTCAGACATGCCTTAAACTTTTTTTGATTATTGATGTTTGGATATCCTTGGAATGTTTAACTTTCTGCATTTGACTGAAAAATTGAAGAAGGGAGAGGAGGGAGGGGAGGGGACAGGGGACAGGGGACTTATTTGCACAGCTCCTGGTGACTATATGCCAACATTCTGATTTACCGAGATGTCATGCGATGTCTAAATGTGTTTGGTATTTAGATAATTTTTTTCCTGTAAAAATGCTGAAAGTCATGTTTTGTTTTAAGGCTTTGTTTTCCATATTGGATGACTTCTTATTTCATGCTATATTTGGCATTCTCTCTTGTTTTCTAATAGAAGAATTTGAAAGTCGGTTGAATTAATTATCATATACCATAGGATACATAATCCTATGGAGAGGGACAAGATGGGAAACTCTATGGATAAGATTATGTAAAATAAGATGAGAGTGTTTTGTTATGTATGCACCAAAATAAGATAACATAAGACTATTTACTCATCAATTTTTCTTTGTTATACCAAATCTATTATCATTTAACAAAATATTTGTCTATAGGATTAATTCATTGCCCACAATCTTGAATTTTTTTATCTTTCATGCCTTGGATTTGATTGTTATTTGCTGCCTTTTTTGTATCCCCTTGGATTGCATCTTTTTGTCCAAGGGATTAACCATACAGCTTTTCCTTGGAGTTACAGGTTTGAAAGACCAGATTTTTCCCTTAAATTTTCTGGGGCTTCTCTTTTGGCGGGAGCGTAAGTATTTGTCTGGAGCATTTTTTACAAATTACTATCAGCTTCTTTCTTAATTATGCTCCTTTTGCTCCTCATTGATATTCCCTCTGTCAGGGTGCCATATGCTCAATGCTATGGAGGACATCAGTTTGGCGCGTGGGCTGGTCAACTGGGTGATGGCCGTGCTATTACTCTTGGGGAGATTTTCAATTCTAAGTTAGAAAGGTGGGAATTACAGCTTAAAGGAGCTGGGAAGACTCCATATAGTCGATTTGCAGATGGGCTTGCAGTTTTACGGAGTAGCATCCGCGAATTTCTTTGCAGTGAAGCAATGCATTTTCTAGGAATCCCAACTACTCGTGCTCTTTGTCTTGTGACTACAGGAAAATTTGTTACTCGAGACATGTTTTATGAGTATGTTTGCTGGGCTTTTAATTAAGATAACCATGGGCTAACTAGACATTTCTTGCATACAATTTATAATTATGTGGGGTGTATTTTTATTTTTTACATCTTTTATGGCAGTGGCAATCCAAAAGAAGAGCTTGGTGCAATTGTTTGCAGAGTTGCCCAGTCCTTTCTGCGGTTTGGTTCATTCCAAATACATGCTTCTAGGGGAGAAGAGGACCTAGGTATTGTTCGTGCTTTGGCAGACTATGCCATCGGACATCACTTCCCTCATATTGAGAACATAAGTAAAAGTGAGAGCTTGTCTTTTACCACTGGCGATGATGATCAATCAGTTGTGGATTTGACTTCAAACAAGTATGCAGGTAAATTTAAGGATTCACTACCACATGTGGCATAAAGGGTAAATGTCATGAACAATATGAAAGTGGTATCGGCAAAATTAGGGTGGATAGATGAAAAAGCGGTTTGTGGGTTGAGTAATTCTCCCTTCTCTCCTCCTGTTTTCTACATTCTGTCAACTTCTGATTTTTCTGGATTTCTTTTATGTTATGTTTGGAAACATGAATTTGAAAATTCGGATTTGGATTTCATTTGCTATATAAGTTGTGAGAATAAATTTTTTACATTATGTATAAATTAGTTAAGATTCAATATAATTATATATTTGAAAGGTATAAAAACAAAAATCTCAAATTGACAAATAGCTATAGGTATTTCAAATTCACCACTAAATAGGTATCCAACAAATCCATGGATTTGAAAAATAATAATCACATTTACATGTGTTTTATTACACAATATACACTATTTTTGAAATCCAAATCCATCTTTTGAAATTCAAGTTTTCAAACACAACCTTATACTTTCCTAGTGGCCCTGAAAACATAATTTCCTATTGCAGTTAGCCTGTAAGCTTTGTCACATTCAAAACCTGTAGGGCTTTTCCAAAATTTTCCATAAGTTTACATAGAGCACAATGGCTGATCCAACATACTGGGAGAAGGACTGGCTTGTTGCATAGTGCTCAGTTATGTATCTAGGCAAATGACACGTCACGTATGTGCTCCTTTAACTAATGTTATGACCTAATGGTTGTTGCTTAGCAAGTGGAGACCGGCTAGCTTCACTCTGCTTGGTTCCAAATTCACTTTGGGGTTAATGAGGAAATACATTTTTTTGTAATCTTTATTTTCATAAAATTCTGCCTCCTTGTTACTGGCTTAAGGAGCATAGTTTTGGTTTGAAAGCAGGAACCAGTTAAGAATTGGCTTTCTTTGGGTAACACTAATCCATGTAGTGATACATAGAGAATTGAATTTGACTGTGCTGTGCAGGACATGAGTGCTTCCCCCCACCCCTTAATGTAATTTTTGAATTTATGTTTTTTTTTTTTTTTTTTTTTTGTGTGTGAATCAATACAATGTCTTGTGTATGGCTTGAGTGCAGTTTGTCCATATTGATCTGATGCTAGTGAATTTTGATAGTTTAAGTGGTAGTAATTCTTATTTTTACTTCTATTTTTGTTTATATCCAGCATGGATAGTGGAGGTTGCTGAGCGTACTGCTTCTTTGGTTGCGAGATGGCAGGGAGTTGGCTTTACTCATGGTGTGCTGAACACTGACAACATGAGCATTTTAGGTATCACCATTGATTATGGTCCTTTTGGATTTCTGGATGCTTTTGATCCAAGTTACACACCAAATACTACAGATCTTCCTGGGAGAAGATACTGTTTTGCAAATCAGCCTGATATTGGCTTATGGAATATTGCACAATTTGCCTCAACTTTGATGGCTGCACACTTGATTAGTGATAAAGAAGCAAATAATGCCATGGAAAGGTATGTCTGGTTTGAGTTCTCTTTTCGTTGTATTAATACTAAAGCTTTCCGTGGTAGACCATTAATACATTGTCCTGCTGCAGGTATGGGACAAAATTTATGGATGAGTATCAAGCTATAATTAGCCGAAAGCTTGGCCTCCAAAAATACAATAAACAGCTTGTCAATAAACTTCTTAATAATTTGGCTGTTGATAAAGTGGATTACACGAATTTCTTTCGGTCACTTTCCTATATCAAAGTAGATACCAAGGTTCCGGAAGATGAGTTGTTGGTGCCACTGAAATCCGTTCTGCTAGATATTGGCCAGGAACGCAAGGAGGCATGGGTCAATTGGGTACAATCCTATATAAAAGAGGTACAATAGTTTTTTGTTCATATGAATATGCACACACTCATGCATGTGTGTGTTGATTACTATCCAAAAAACTTGCATTGGAGTTCTTGAACTCCACAACTTGGTTTAAGGGTTGCCATATGTCTATTCGTAATATGTTAATTTATTAATTTCCTTAATCTTTGGCCAAAATGAATTTTCCTTAATCATAGCCTAATATACATGTGGTAACCCTATAAACCCGCTTGCGGTGTTTAAAACTTCACCACCAATTTACAAAATAATTTTCCATTAGATATGTAAGTATATTTATTTATTTATTTGGTGATAGTTGTTAAACTGATATATACATATCATGAGTCGCGTCTCATTTTGAGAATCGTATCATAAGATACGGTAAGCAGTGTAAAAATAATTATAAATAATATGTATACATGTAAAATAAAAAAAAATAAAAAAAATATTTGATATTTCCAAATCTTGCATCATACCAATATGGGATTTAAATTGCGGTTGCAGACGCGTTTTCGGTCGCGTTGTGTTTATCGCGGTTGCGAACGTAATGAAGGCTATCGCGGTTAATTGCGGTGAATATCATCGGCGGAGAGAGCCGAAATTGCAAAATAGTGACCGTAATATCACGTCGCGGCCGTTATTTAATTTTCTGATACCAATAAACAAAACATCGTATATATGGATTTTTTTTCCAAGTACAACTCTTACACTTGAAATTGTACTATCAACTTAATAATTTCTATTCTCTAGCTTCAAAAAAAATCAAAACCTAGAAATGTTAGTATTCAAAAAGTTGCATGACACTCATGACTCATCAATGATTATCATCTCCAAGCTCTAGATCATCATCATAATCCCCAAGTTCTAGGTTATTATCATCATGGCTGTCTTCATCTTCTCTTAGTAGCACAATCATCTCCTCTTCCTCTTCATCTTGCAAGTCTTCTTTCTCATCACCAATTGGTATTCAGCAACCAAAAATAAAAAGGAAGTACAAGTAGCCAAACGACCAACGGACTTTGGAGTAGATGAAGTTCTTAGGTTTTAACTTTAAGAAATAAGAAAGAACGATAAAAAGAAAAAGTGTAGATGAAAACATGAAGTGTCGTAACAATATCAGTAGAAAACAAAAGGTTGGATCAGAATTTTGTTTGTTTGTCTTTTTAACTATTTTTCAAGTCTAGATCTTGGGAAGCCCAAAAAAGCTATTTTACTTTTGAACCCAAAAGAAAATAAGTCATAAAATTGGCTTTTTAGCAATTGGGTAGAAAAAAGACCTACATGGGCTTGGATTAAACCCAATAGTGAATCGTATGCATCGCGTGTATCGAATTATACGCACAGAAATAAGATGAAAAGAATAGAACTTTGGAGTAAATAAAGTTCTTAGGTTTTAACTCTAAGAAAAAAGGAAAGAACAATAAACAAAAAGTGTAGATGAAAACATGAAGTGTCGTAATATATATCAGTAGAAAACAAAAGGTTAGATATTAATTTTTTTGTTTACTAATTTTCAAGTCTAGATCTTGGGAATTACTTTTGAAGCCGAAAGAAAATAAGTCATAAAATTGGGTTTTTTAGCAATTGGGTAGGAAAAGACCCACATGGGCTTTGGATTAAACCAATAGAGTGAATCGTACCGCATCGAGTGTATCATACGATACGCACTACTCGAAAATGGTTCAGACGATTCACTTGCGATTTTTAATCAAATATGATATAGTACATCAATTTGTATCGTTTTATATTAATGTTGGACGGTATCGTACTTACGTATCGCATATTGTACTATATTGATAACTATGATTTGATATTTTTCTTTATGCATCAATTTGAAGTTGTTTGCCTCCTAACTCCAAGGTGTAGCAAAACTTAGCTTCGCATAGTGGGACAACAATTTCACTTAGTATATCTTATAGTTAGGGAGAGCTTTTTCTTTTATGCCATCTTCATGTTCCTTGTGGGTTTTTGTAAAGAAGCTTGCTGTATGGATTATAGTTCCACTTGCTGTTAAGTTTTATAATTATGATTTTTGAACATCTATCTTCCAGTTTGTTGTATCAACTGCTGAAATCTCACAAGATCTCTTTTCTCTACAGCTTGTTGCCAGTGATATCTCAGATGAGGAGAGGAAAGCTTCAATGGACTCAGTGAACCCTAAATATGTTCCCAGGAACTACCTATGCCAGAGTGCTATTGATGCAGTTGAACTTGGTGACTTCGGAGAGGTCCGAAGGCTGCTTAAAGTATTGGAGCGGCCATATGATGATCAACCGGGAATGGAAAAATACGCTCGTTTGCCTCCGGCATGGGCTTATCGGCCTGGTGTTTGCATGCTATCTTGTTCTTCATGAGTTTTTAAGTTCGCCATGATATACAAAATTACAAATACCACAAAAAGAAGATTTGAGTACCCCCTCTTGGCTCATCCAGTGGTGACAACGTTTACATTATTTCTATGCATATTTATGCCTTAACTATCGCATTAGATTCTCATATTTCTTCCCCATTTGTTGTAATACTTTAGAAATGAAATAACTACCAGGAAACCTTTATATGTTGTTAAAAGAGGGAGGACGAGGGGTCATCTTCCCTTTTTTTTTTTTTTTTTTTTTTTTTTATTATTTTTATTATAAGATTGGTTTGGGTAGGGATGGCAAAATTCGATCCGACCGATGGATTTCGCATCGATCCGCTCCGAATGAAGAAGTTTTTTTTTTGGAGCGGGGTGGAGCGGAGCGGTTTTGGTAAATGCTTGCTCCACTCCGCCCTGCCCCGATTTTTGAAATTACTATTTTATCCTTTAAAATATTTTATATTTTTTCTTATATTTTTAATATATATTAGATATATATACTAAAATCATATATATACTAATATTTTATATCTATAATTTTAGTATATATGTATTATATATATTATAGTAAAGATTTTTATATACTAAAATTATGTTTATGAATAATTATAATATAATTTTTACAATATTAAGTTAAAAATAATTAATATAAATTGGGGTGTAGCGGAGTGGAGCACCGTGGAGCGGTTATGGATGTAACCGACATTCATGGATGTGGATGTTTCCAACATCCATGCAAGAGTGGGATGGAGGTGGATAAGGTAATATCCGCCCCCGTCCCGCTCCATTGCCATCCCTAGGTTTGGGTTTTAACAGATTTTTTTTTTCTTTCTTTTCTGGGCTTAATTCCCTGTAGGTTATATTTGGTTGCAAAATGCATTGTAAATGATGAAATAGATAGTCATGGTGTCAAGCTAGATAAAGTTGGGAAGCCAAATCTCCTTCATTTTGATGAATTTACTGTCAAGTTTATACCTTCCTTTGTGATGGAATATGATTCTTTATTAACAAAATTAGGCATATAATGAAAGAAACCTATCTTTTTTTAATTTATTTTTTATATTAGTTCTATTTTTCTACTATAATATGTACTTGTTCAAATTTATTTTGTAAGCATGTCTTTTTTTTTTTTTTTTTTTTTAAAAAAAGTTCTTACAAAAGCATTTTATTGCTGTAAGCTTTTCACCGCATAATTTTTCTTATAATCTTAAAAACTTTAGACTTCTAATGCTTCGAAAATTTCGGAATTTTGAATGGAGAATTATGAGATGATGAGAGGAGTCTTGTACTATATTGATATGATTTTTTTGGTTCAAAATATTTGAGAGGTTTTTATATTATACTATTTAATATAAATTAGTTTTTTTATTATAAAATTAAATAATTTAGTTCTTAACCTTTTAAAATTAAAGCAAAAAAATAAAATCATTAATTGGTGTAACGTTAATTGTTGAAAAAACTGACGTGATATTTAACCTGTGTTTAGTTGATGACGTGGATGTCAAATACTGACGTGACACTAATAAAATATATTATTTTAAAATGACGTGGACAAAATAAGTAACAAAGTTGTTAAAAATGCCACATCTCCTTTACTTGGTTATTTATTGTCATATCCTAAAATAATATATTTTATTGGTACCACGTCAGTATTTGATATCCACGTCATCAACTAAACACAAGTTAAATATCACGTAATCTTTTTTAATGGTTCACATTATATCAATTAGTGATTTTATTTTTTTGCTTTAATTTTGAAAAGACAAGGACT
Organism: Fremontodendron californicum; assembly: GCA_030761205.1. NCBI lineage: Eukaryota > Viridiplantae > Streptophyta > Magnoliopsida > Malvales > Malvaceae > Fremontodendron > Fremontodendron californicum. The sequence goes on from JAULJL010000003.1 coordinate 24,104,334, forward strand.
AAATTATCAAATTTTATAGTAGAGGGACTGATTTGCACTAAATAATATAATATAGGAACCTTTCAGATACTTTGACTTCATTTTTTCACATAAAACTATTTTTTGTATAGTTCAAAATCATATTTAAATTAAGAAAAAAAACTTAAATATTGATTTTTTTTTTTGGGATTCAAGCAAGTTTAAACGTAATAGTGACCACAACAACTACAAATACAGGTTGACCTGTCAATTGACGGATCGAATCGGATTTTGGTCGGTCAATTAAAATTTAAAAGTTTAGGTTAATTTTGGGTTTTAATCGTTTCTGTTTCGGATCATTTTAGATTCGAGTTATTTTGAGTTTGACACTTGACTTATTCGGCTTCGATTCATTAAAGTTTAATATATTAATTTTTAAAATTGAATCAGATTGAATTTAAACATATTATTTGATCGAGTTAGATTTTATTAAAAAATAAATCAATAATATTTAAAAATAAATGGGTATTATGGTGTAGCTCAAATTTTCACTTCGTTGCTAATCTCTTATGGTTGCAATATTAAGCTTACTACTCTCTTTTTGCTTGTGGTAAATTTTTTTTTTGGATAACAATTGATTAATAGTTGTGTATAAATACGAAATATGTATATGAATACGTAGGTTGTCGTAAGTAGATACACGGTGTATAATTAAGTTACGCAATTGATATCAAATATTGAATGAGAAATTGATCTCAAAAGCACCCATTTGAAGAGGAAGAAGTTGGTTGATGTTTAGTTTGGTTTGGAATCCCACATTGGAAACACAAAAGCTTATGCTTGGGTTTATATAGGCTTAGGTTCAATATGGTGTTAGGCCCCAAGAGGCACCCAAGTTTTTGTGAAGGGTGAAAATCAACACAAACTTAGGTTGGACCACACACGCGCGGGCTAGGCTTGGGCATGAAAAATATTTAATTTTTTACATCCTAACCAACCAAGTGACTTGTCTGATTAAGACATGTCTATTTGGACCAAACCGAACCGCAACTGACCAAGTGACTTGTTTGATTAAGACATGTTTGTTCGGACCGAATCGTTTTTGTTCCAAAGGTTTTATCTGACCGAACCGTTTCTGTTCAAACAGTTATGTCTGTTGTCCAACTGTTGTGTCTTGTCCGAATAGTCTTCTGGTTTTACTATATATATCCAAGAGCAATGTCTGTTTTAAAACACTTTATTTTTTCTCCTTGCTCTTGGGTTTTTGGTGTTTTGTGTGAGAGAGACCGACTTCATTCTTTCTAGTTCTCTGTGTTGTCTTTGAGTGTGCTCTCATCAGCAACGTGATTGAGGAGACCTGGGAGACGATTTGCATCTTATGTAAGCACATAAGAGACAGAAAAAAATCGTCTTAAGGTCAGAGGTTTTACCTTGACTCAATCTTGATATTCTGTGTTCAAACAAATCAGTGAGATGTTTATTTATTTCTGCATAGTATTGTTCGTGTATATATATATATTTTGTTATAGTGAATTCAGTATTATAATCTGTTATAATTTTAATGCAGTATTGAAACTCAATTTGGAACTAACATTCTTAAGACGATTTTTTTTTCTTTATTTATTGTTTTTGTTTTATTACTGTTATTGAATATATATAAAACTTAGACAGCATATATATAGTTACATTTGTTATTACATATTTAAATATATATATATACTTACTGTTTTGTAATATATATTGTGAACATATTGGTTGTCAAATTTTTGATATAAAAGGTGCACTAAAGTTTATCCTGTTATTTTTAAATAACAGATGGCAGAACGTTCTAGAGGTAATGCTAGTGCGCCTGTAGTGCCATTGCTACCACATGTTACACATGGTGAGAGGCCCGAGAAGTTCAGTGCTCTGGACTTCATACGTTGGCAGCAAAAGATGCTATTTTATTTGACCACCCTCAACCTAGCCCGATTCTAACAGAAGGAGGCTCCGGTTCTCAATGAAGGAGAGACTGATCCTACGATTGTAGCCTCGGTGGAAGCATGGAAGCATTCTGATTTTCTATGCAAGAATTATATGTTGGTGTATGCCCTAGAGCCAATCAGATTGAGCTTGGGATACACAGTCAATAAAGCATACCCTTCACTATGATTATAGTGATACAAGGTTTTCCTTCAGGTTAGTACAATAATAAGGAGTTATTAAGTACTAATCGGATGAAGCCCATGGAACATAATGGCCTTGCAAAGGAATTATAAAGAGTTATAATTATGAGATCCTTATGCATCAAAGCCTTGTTCCTCAAACTGTTCCTGGTCATCGTATTGCCAAGACGGGGCATTGGCAATGCTCAAAGACTGGTATATGTTAAGCCTTCTTACTTATGAAGTAAGCAACCGATCTCATACAGGTTGAATTATGGGATACTTAGGATAACATATAGGTGCTTGTCTGTTGAACAAGTTCACTGAACATGGCCCGCCAAGAGAACTTCATTTGGTAATATATCACTCTAGTGTCTATGATAATGTTCTCTTAGTACCAGTCGTGTAAATTAGTCCTCAGACTTATGATACCTGGTCATCTTGTATAGAGAGTGTCATACTTAGATTTCATCACGAACGGGTCCCAAACACGAGTGATGCTTATGGTAGGGTGTTATTGGGTATGACATGAACCATACAAAGATGAATGAGTGAGCCAGAGAGGATTCACCACTCCCTGTGATATTGGAGACATATCTCGTTTGTTTTTGAATACGATTAACTTGATTAAGTCTTTGGCCAAAGCATAATGGATTTAAGAGAAAGTTGTTTCTCTAAATTCATAAGGTTAATCATAAGTTTCAAAGAACTAATATGGATTGATCATGAGTAGACACTGCACCATGCTCATGTGCTATTTGAGATATATAGTGAAAGGACCGTATTACACCTACAGGCTGGTTGCTGAAAGGTTCTAAAAGATCACGCTGACTTCACAATATTTGGGTGGTCATGATGGGTTGCTAGATCCCGCTCTTGATCTATGATAACAAGTTAATGAGATTAACTTATAATCATTGCCAACATATTGGGAACCTAGAGGGTCACACACATAAAAACATATATGAATGGATTAAACATGGTATTCTATTAAGGTAAAACTTAATGGAATAAAAGATCTATATTAAGGACTAAATTGAAGAAGTTCAAATGAGATGAATCAAGACATAATTGAGATTGAGAAATCCAAGGACAATGTCTTAAACAGATAAGAGGAATCAAGAAGTCTTATCTAGTGTAGTAGTGGACTTTGACATATAGATGTGTAAAGTGAATTGCGATTGACTATACTATATTGGGATAATATCATGAGATGATATTAATAGATTAATGACATGAATTGGTTCATGAGGAGAAAGGAAATTTAATTGAGAATTAAATTACTTTCGTTTAGAAATTAATCTATCCAATAAATAAGCATGACAAAATTAGAAAGGGTCCAAAGCGACTATTCTAATTTAGGACTGTCCACTAAGGATGGTTGGCCCAACTTAAGGCATTAAGATTGTTGGACCATTATTATTATTAGATAATAGAATGGGTCTATTGATCCATCTTAGAATTAAATAGTTTAAGTCCAAGTGGATTAATGAAAATCTTGTGCAACAAGTAACACATGGCCGGCCAAGCATAGGGAGATAGGGATTAGGGTGAACGCCTATATAATGATATTTAGAGGTTGTAGCTGCCCAAGTAAGCTCTATTCTACTTGTGATATTCTGATTTTGCTTAAGAAAAAGTTTGGTTTCAAGAAGAGAACTCTAACTTAGCAAAAAGCTGAAATCACAGCCTCCCTATGCTGCCTAAGGCTTGCTGCAATTTCTCCTATCATGGTGTTCTTCTTGCCGCTTCTTCACCTAGTTGAGTGAGATTGATTAAAAGAGAAAGATATAAGAATATAGACCTTTTGATTGTGATCTTATGATCAACTTGCTAGCACAAATGAATCGCCATACCTTAGAGAAGGATCCATCAGCTGTTCGTGTGGACTAGCTCCAGAGGAAGGACAATTGTGCTTCTTGTGGTCTTGGACGAGTTGGAAGCTTTGTAGATCTTGGATTCGAGATTAGGATCTGCAGCTTAAGGTTACGATATCTTAAGTAGGTAACTTCTAAATCATATGGGTGATTTAATTGTTTTTGAATGTTATAAACCTATGCAAACACAAGCCTAAGATCCTGTTGTACTTCGAGTGCTTCTTTGTTTATTTTTGCTGCACTTTGATTATCATGTTTTTGCATGAGCCCGAAGTAGTGCATTCCCAACATTATATCCTCAACGGCAACGTGTATAGCCCTATAAAACAGCGAGAGAGCTGTGGGAGTCCATAGAAAGAAAATACAGAACCGAGGATGTCGGCACGAAGAAGTTTGTGGTTGGTAGGTTTCTGGAATTCAAAATGGTGGACTCAAAAACCTTGATCAGTCAAGTCCAAGATTATCAGTTGATCCTCCATGAAATTACTGTTTAAGGTATGATTCTTAGTGAGTCATTTGAGGTGGTAGCTTTGATCGAGCAAAGGACTGTCGTCAGAACAAAAAGAATAAAGCTCAAGCCAACTTAGTTGATGACAATGAGATTGAGCTTGCTGTTGTAGTGTCGGAAGTGAACATGGTGAAAAACCCTAAGACTTGGTGGGTTGATACTGGTGTCAGTTGTCATGTTTGTTCCGATAGGAAGAGTTTCACCGAGTATAAAGAAGCTGCTAATGATGAGCAACTGTTTATGGGGAACTCTACGGTTTGCAAAGTACAAGGCCATGGGAAGGTAATGCTCAAGATGACATATGGGAAAGAACTAACTTTGAACAATGTGGTTCATGCTCCTGAAATTCGCAAGAATTTGGTTTCCGACTCTCTGTTGAGCAAGAACGGATTTAGGTTGGTATTTTAGTCAGATAAATTTGTACTCACTAAGTGTGGCATGTTTGTGGGTAGAGGATATGTATGTGCTGGGCTTTTTAAGCTCAATGTAATGGCTGTTGTGCCAAAGAACATGAATAATAATATTTCTTCTGTTTATTTGAATTATAAGACCTTGCAAAGGATTAGCAATTTGGATTTGCTTCCGAAAAGTGAAATTAATAAAAATTACAAACGTGAAATTTTTGTGGAATCCAAATTGGCTAAGACTCCTTTCTATTTGATAGAAAGAAGTAGTGACCCTCTAGATTTTATTCAAACTGATATTTGTGATTTAAAATCTGTGCAAACTAGAGGGGGTAAAAAGTATTTCAATACTTTTATTGATGATTGCACAAGATATTGTTATGTTTATTTGCTAAGAAGCAAAGACGAGGCTGTAGACACCTAATTTTGTCCGGACCACTAAATCAGGTATGTTTTCTTCCTAAAGTGATGTTTCAGAATGCAAAAAGGCTTTTCTCATCCTGCAGGTGGTACTCAGAGACTTAGTTTAAGAAAACAAGCATAAAAAGTCAATCTTGAAAAGTCAACCACAAAAAGTCAACTACTAAAAAAGTCAAGCCATATTCAAAATCAAGATTCAAAGTTCAATTGAACAATGGTGAAAGAATTTTGATAATCCGAGGTCTACAACGAAAGATATGGAGTCCGAAAGTGGGTTACGGAGATTCAATAGAAAGGAAACCCTAGTTCAAAAAATTTAGGGAAAATTGCTTAAACGATCAAATTGGTCGGAATTGGAGGTTCCGAATGAAAGATAAGCAATGACTACGGGTAATGAAGAGGCCATTTGGAGGCAAAACTGAAGGAAAAGTCAATTTGGAAGAAAATCGAGAATTAGGGTTTTTGGTGGATTTTGGTGAAATTGGGAAAATTGCAGAAATGGCTCGATTTGGTAAAACTAAAGCCCCTAATTGATTAGGAGTGAGTAAACAAGGATAGCCCAAGGCTTAGTTTGAAGTAATTCCGAGAAAAGAGCCGATTAGAGGAAAAATGGAAAAACGAGGAAATTCCTGATACTGAAAAAAGAAAAATCAAAACAGAGGGGAATTTGATCGTAAAAATTGGGTGTTTTTGGACCAACTCTAATTCAATATATGACAAAGGCACAGAAAAAGAAAATCTGAAAATCAGACTTGTTTTGAGCAAAATCGGGCTTTGGAGACAAAAAGACAAACTTGTAAAATTCAAAAAAAATAGCAAACGAGTTCCAAAAATTCCCAAAACTTTCGAATCTCAATCTTAAATCATTTGGAAGAAATTGGGGAAGAAAAATCCGAATTCGAAGTTCATTTGCAAAATGGCAAATTTCGGGCCCACTAAGCTAAAAATTCCAGAAGATAAATCCCAGAAAAATAGCAAATGAGCTCGGAAAATTCTAGAAATCTTCATATCTCAATTTTAAATTATTTGGAAGAGATTGGTGAAAGAAAATCCAGAATCGGAGCTCGTTTGCAAAATGTCAAATTTGGGGCCTACTAAGGTGAAATTCAAGAAGATAAACCCAAAAAAATAGCAAATGAGCTTGGAAAATTTTAAAAATTCTCAATTTTAAATTATTTGAAAGAGATTGGTGAAGAAAAATCCAGATTCGGAGCTCGTTTAAAAAATGGTAAAAGTTTGGGTGCATTAAAGGGCAATTTTAGAAATAAATCCAAAAAAAATAGCAAATAGGCTCAAAATTTTTTGAAAACTTTCGAAATTCAATTTTTTATTATTTAGGAAGTATTGAAAAAAATAAAATTTGGATTTGGAGTTCGTTTTCTGTTTAATTTGGTTTGAGGGTCAAAAAGGTCATTTTATCGAAGAGGGCTTTTAAAAATTGGAGTTTGGGCTGGAATTCCAAGGGTCATTCAGCCAAGCCCATAATGAAGAGTGATTTTGCATCCAAGGGCCAAGAGTGGATAGGAAGGTAGTTATTTTTCTTAATCAAGCCTTTGCAATTGTGATACATGGACCAATGCATGAAGAGAGATGATGTCATATTTATGACATCATATTAGTTAGGGGCTGATTAGATCTAAGGGTGAAATTTTTGCATATAAAGCATCTTGGGTTAAAGGCCATTGGGTCAAAATTTGTTACAAAAATGACAACTTTCCTAGACTATTGAAGGAGCCATTCGGCCAAGGGATAGGGGGAGATTTCATTTTTCATACTTCTTCTTGGCTGAAGACTCTCCATTTTTTGAAAGCAAATAGAAAGTTTTGAAAGGTAAAGAAAGTAAGAAGAGAAAAAAGCTTGCAAAATAGCTTTTAGAGGTAGCTAAAAGCACCTTACTCTTGCATTTTTTTTTTGCACTTCCATCCTTAATTTGCTGTTTTCATTTGATATTTGGTGATTTTCTATTGATTTTGGTTTTTAAAATAAGTGTTTTTAAGCTTTCTCTTCAAGCTCCTTTCTCATGCTTTCTTGAAAAACTTTAAAAAAAAGTAATTTTTTTTTTTACATTTTTATGAGTGGCTGAATGGTCACTGTTTTGTGGTATGGTTGATGTTTGATTTTTATTTCATGTTGTTTATTATGTCTAGCATGTTTTTATGCTCTATATTTTTCTAAAAATAACAAAAACATGGAGCTTGTTTTAATCTTTTTACCCACTTAGCTCTATTTTTGATTTTATCATCTTGCTTCCATGTTTGCTTTCCTTGTTTACCATTTTTAATTTCCTGTTTTCAACATGTTTGAGTTGTTCATGATTTGCATTTTACTATACTATGTGTTTGTGAAAATGTCTAGTTGTGTTCATGCCTTTACTTTATGTTTGCACGGTTTAGCATGTTTCTTTTTAGTCTTGCATTTAGTATGTCATGTGTTTGTGCAAATGCCATGCTAGGATTTCTTCATTAAGACCATGCAACCATTCGGCTACCCCTCTATTTCATGCTTTGTATGTGAATTTTCATCTTGCTAGGCGACATGCTTATGTTTCCATGCCATGATTTTGTGTATTTTGATTTAGTATGCTATGTGTTTGTGTTATTTCCATGCATTTTTTTAGGTCTAGGTTTCATTTGCATTGCCATGCATTTCATGCATGTTTAGACCTAGGTTGTATTTATTGACATGCAAGTTCATGTTAGGTCTAGGTCATATTCTTTATGCCATTAATTTTCTATGTCATTTAGGTTTTAATTCATGCATTTCATGCATCTAACTTGCTGTTTGTTCATGCATATTATATCATGCCACTTGATTTTTGACTTAGGCCAATCAATGGCTCAAAGTCAAGCTTACATGAGCATACTTGTGGAAAATTAAAGAGTTGTCAAATTGATTTTTCTACCTTTGTAATTTTTTTACTTAGGCAAATCTTGTCCAATTTTTTTTAAAATTTACCTACTGTTTGTAGGTCCTTAGTAGGGTCTCCAATATCTTTACTTTGATTTTTCAATGATTTTATCAAAGGCAAAAAATGTGTTTTGGTAAAACAGTTTTTCACACAGTGTTCTAAATTTCTAGTTTTTTCTGGGAAGTTATCCTTATTAAAAAAATTAAGCCAATTTTTTCACATATAGCTTTACATGTTCGGAGTCTCCTATATGTTTTTTTTTTTATTTTTTTTGAAAATTATAAAATAGGTTAAAAAATCAAGCTCCAAAACTGGACAGTAGAGTCAGATTTGAATTCAAAGGAAAAATAATTGTTAGTTTTGGCTAAGACATTTAGAGGGGGTTGATTAGGAACCTTAGCTACTGTCCTAGGTTGGTTTCTAGGCCATTTTAATCCTTAAAATGATTTTATAAAGCTCGGGTCAAGGGTGGTCAAATCTCGGCTTTCAAACTTTGGAAAATAGAGCTATTTTTAAAGGGGAATTCGGCTATGATGTTTTATTATCCAAGATTTTGAAAATTATTTTTAAACCAATCACAAAGTATTTTAATTTTCGAAAATTTAATTTGATGGCTTTTCCTAAGGTAGCCGGATATCTTTTTAGGTATACGGATTTTCTTATTTAGAGGAAAAAATACACTCTCATGCATTGCATTTTCCATGTTCATGCATATTATATAATATATGATTTTTTTCTATGATAATTTCTATGGTATTGTTATTTTTTTATTTATATTTTATGGTCTTATATTGTTTGTTGTATGGTTTTGAATATTTCATTCTATCCTATGCTTTTTATTTAGTCATTTATTTTTGTCACATCATTTAGCATCTACTATGTTCATGCATTATCATTTTTATTTTCATGCATATTTCATGATAACATTATTTTATGTTTCATATCATTTCATGTCACTTAGATTATATTCCATGTCATCTAGATTATATTATTTAGAATATGCCATGTCATTTGAAATATGCTATGTCATTTAAATTTGCCATGTCATTTAAATCATATTATTTCATATAGAATATATTATGTCACTTAGGTCATATCATTTCATTTAGACTATATTATATTACTTAGGTTACTCATTTCATTCAGAATATATTATGTCACATAGGTTATTCATTCCATTTAGAATATATTATGATACTTAGGTTATTCATTTCATTTAGAATATATTATGACACTTAGGTTATATCATTTTATTTAGATTATCTCATATCATTTAGATTATACTATGTCATACATATTCATATTCATATCTTTTTTTTTTTTAAATATTTTAAAATAAGATAATGATTTTCAATAAAATAAAGAAATTCTCGAGTTAAAATAATTCATTAGTTCTCTGCCGGGTTTGCTGGGGAGGATATCATCAATTATCATTAATAATGAATATCTTCTTAAAAACGAGAATGATTCGGAAAATTTTCCAAATTAATAAATTTTTTTATATTTTGCCACGTTTGTTGGGGAATATAGGAAAATTTTGAATTAATAAATTCTGGATCATTTTCAATTAAAAATGGAATTATTTTTCTTTAAAATGGGAATTAACTTGAAATACTAAATTAAAAATTGACTTTTCACCGAGACTTGAGATAACACATGATTAATAAGGTACCGTTTTATATGGGCGTTCTGGGGGTGCTAATCCTTTCCCGCACGTAACCGAGTCCCGAACCCTTTTCTTTGATTTTCTCTGGTTTAAAAATGCAGACTTGAAATTGGTTTTAAAAATGTTTTTATTAATTTTAAAATGTTTTACAAAACCGGTTTTAATAGGTGGTGGCAACTCCACCTAGCCAAAAAAAGATTGGTGGCGACTCCATGTCTTTTTTGAGGTCATTTTCAAATCCTCATTTTTTTCAAGAGGAATTAAGTCGTATTTTCCTCTGTTTTTCAATGTCACGCTTAACAAGTAATAAAGTCTCTCAATGAGACTTGTTATTTTTTAGGTTGCGATAGCTTAGCGACTCCACTGGGGATATTTAGAGAGTCAGGCCTAGAATTAGTTGTGTGTTATCAAAGTCTCAGTTTTGTCACGTTTAATTGGTATTAAATTTTAATTCCCACATTTTTTAAAATAAGTAGAATTTTGAAAATAATAAAATGTGTTGAATATGGCCATACTCATGTGCATGCATTTTATCATTGTTCTCTCGTTATTTAATGTTGTATATTATAATTGCTTGTTGGTTAATGCGTTACACTATTCTTGAATGTTCTTTTAATAAATTGTTGGAGCATTTAGAATAAGGGTGTAGAATAGGTGGTGAAAGGTTTGTTTTCCTCCTCACATACTACACGTGCATTTGCATATCATGAGCCTTATACCCGGGTTCTGTCCGTTTAGGTGGGAGCAAAGTAACTAAGCCTTCGTGATTAACAATCCGCATGGGCTAGTGAAACACTTTCGGAGTACTAAATTACCTAAGTCTTCCTGATTAACAATCCGCATGGGATAGGGAAATAGACTCTAACGGATTCAACCTGTTTTTATCGGGATGCCTTACTAGCCTTCACCTGCGACAATGAGGAACAATTCGGGGCCTTTCGAATCGATTCACCCTTATATAGTGAACCTAGGAGAAGCCATGCCGGATTTCTATTAGATAACCGAAGCTAGGAACCCATGGAGGGACGTTTCTAACCCTTTATCCCCTAATTCTACATTCCAAATAAGTTTCATGAACAGGGCAAGGATGAACGTACATCGCTCGTAAATAAGCTTAATACCTCACCTCAAAAGGCACTGTGATGCCTAAACAAGTTAATAGCATTGGGGCACACTTTTATTGCTTCATTCCTTTTTCCATATGTCATTTGTAATAATACCGAAAAGTAGTATATTTGGGTTGTTTTAAAAAAAATTTCTTTGTAGGAATTTAAAAAAAAAAAAAGAAGAGAAAAGATGATAGATAAATATATCCTCTTTGAAAAAGGAAAAATGAAAAAACAAAAAATGAGAAGAAAATGAAAAAAAATTCTTTTGTAGTGGAGTAGTGATGTGAAAATAATAAAAATCTCCTTTTAGTTTTCGACTTTTGAGAAAATGAAAAAAATGTAAAAAAAATAGTGGTCAAGAAAATTCAAGAAAAAATAGAAAGAAGAAAAAATAAAAAAAGTGATGTCAGGATCTTCTTTTCCTTGATCTTTTCATTTGCATTTTCGCATAACATGCAAGCATTTGTAAATATGAAAATTCATTCCATCAAACATTTTCGTATCTTGTACATTTCGTGCATCAATCATCATCACATTCATGCATATGTGAATAGAGCATATCCATTTATTTGCATTTTTTGACAATAATGTTAATTTCATTTGCATGTAAGGGGTTGAAGATATGAGGAATGAATAGGAGGAACGAGTGGATACTTTGGAGCACAATCAAGAGGAATTTGGACATGAAATTTGGGAGGTGAAAGAACAGCTCGCCAAATTGATAAAAATGGTTGAAGATCTTGTTAAGAGTAAAGGGAAATTTTCTCAAGGTTCTTCATTGCCTTCAGAACAATCAAGATCATCGAGTCCAAGTCGAATGATCTCTGCTGGATCCCAAACTAGTCAATTGTATAAGGATTTAAACTCTGATGAAATTAAACTGAAGAGCATGATGCCAGAGATAGAAACCTCGGATCCTATAAGAAACCTCAGATCCTGTACCATCCCTACAAACTGTTCTAGGTTCAAACCAATATGCCCACTCTACCATGGTCCAATTGACCACTGAGATGACCAATATAGGATCCCTGAGTCCCACACCATCACCACCAATTGGCAGTTCATACTTTTTCCCTCATCAATCACCTCATCAAACATCCAGGATAAAAACTTTGAATAGTGTACAACCTCTAAGGGTCCCGTGTCCAAATCCATACCCTTGCCTTACTATTATGCTACCTCTCCATGAAAACACTTCGGTTCGAGCCTTAGTGCCACCATCAAATGACCCAGCTCCTAGGCCGTGTGTGATTAAGAAACAACTCAAGAAAAAGACCCAAAGGCATTTTGATCCCATTCCAATCAGCTACCAAGAGCTTTTCCCTATGTTGATCCGAAATCATTTGGTTGCCTGTGTACCGTTGAAACCCTTGTCACCACCGTATCCTAGGTGGTATAACCTGAATGCAAGATGTGACTATCACTGTGGAATTGTTGGACATAGAATTGAAGACTGCACTGCACTTAAGAACAAAGTGCAGTCTCTCATAGATGCCAAGTGGTTAGATCCGAAGACATTAATTGATGGAAGACTTGGGAAAGCTGAATAGGGTTAGGAAATTGATGTTGGCTTTTCATGATGTAATAGGACTTTGGTCTTTTCAGTAGCCGGCTCTTATAGCCTTAGGACGCTAGGAAAAATAAAATACTTGTAAAGACAGTTTTAACCATTTATCAGATGTGTAATTATGGTTTATGTATTTTGAACATTGGAATGGGAGTGAATTAATTATGCTTTGGATTTATGAATATTGATGATTAAGTTCCTACGATTCTTATTTCCTCTGTGGTATCTTCCCCTTCATTTGCATTCCATTCGTCCATGCATTGGCATTAAGTTTATTTGCGCATAACAATAGCTCTATCAACGCCAATGATAGATAATTCAATATTGTCATCTATAATTTCAGAATTTATACCTAAAAGATAGCTTTGGTTTTCTTTTTGTAGAAAGGTGAAATGGGAGAGGATCATATTATCCAATTGGAAAAAATGGAACAAGTGCAGAATGAGACATTTGAACAGGTCGCACAGGGGATTCAGGTAAATAATGAACAACAGATAGAAATTATGGGAGAACACTTTACATGGAAAAATAATCAACTTCAAGAGCATGGAAATCTGGGTAAAAATGTTCAAGGATAGACTTTTGATCAGGTTTATTCACAGCAAGTTCTGAGCCAAGAGGAACATGACCTATTGGAAGAAAGGATTCAAGCTGTTGAAGGGGGAGATGGAGTAAGTGTAGAAGGGTTTCTTTTGATCCCTGATATGGTCATCTGGCCAAAATTCAAGGTTCCGAAATTTGAGAAGTATGATGGACTTAAATGCCCTAAAACACACTTGTCCGCATATTGTAACAGGATGGTGGGGCACGCGCATGATGAGAAACTGCTTATCCATGTTTTTCAATACAGCCTGATAGGGGGAGCATCTAATTGGTATAATCAGTTGAAAAAAGGCCAAGTGCATACATGGAGAGACTTAGCCCGGACAATGCTGAAACAATATAAGCACATGTTGGAAATGGCTCCAGATCGATCGACACTCCAAAACATTAAAAAGTGCCCCAGTGAGAATTACAAAGAATATGCTCGTAGATGGAAAGATGTGGCCTTGCAAGTTCAACCACCTCTTACTGATAGAGAAATGAATGCTTTGTTTGTGGATACCCTCCCGCATACATACTATGACAAGTTGATCGGCAATCTTTTCAGAATTTATAGATATATTGTTCGCAGTGGGTAGGATTGAGGATGGGATAAAGAAAGGGAAAATTATGGATACTAATGCCGAAATGTTTTTCGAAAAGAAAAATGATGTTGCCAAGAGGCACATTCAAGTCGTAAATATTGAAGGCAGAAACAAAAGAGGGTTCAGTGCCATGCAAGACGATCATTTTGGTGGTTATTTATATCCCCAACCCTATATCGACCATTGGCTTCAGCATGGTCATCATCATGCTCCAAGGACTTTCACATCACCTTAGGGTTTCATCATGCCAAATGATTCGGAGGTTAACTCAGTCTATTCTCAGAGCAGTAAGAGAAAGAAGACGAAGGTGTATCATTCAATTATGATGACCTACACAGAACTTCTTCCATTGCTTGTCCAAAGCCAAATGATCTCCATCGTACTTGCAAAACCCAGGAAGTCTCCTTACCCCAAATGGTATGATCCTAATGCCACATGTGAGTATCATAGCGGGGTTAAAGGGAATTCCACGGAGAACAGCACTGCATTAAAAGACAAAGTTCAAGCCATAATTGATACAAACCTGGCAAAGTTCAAAGAGTTCATTGATGCTTATCAAGGACGACGGGGCTAATGATCATTTGTTCTCAGGGTAGCATACTAATCAGGGACAATCCTTAAACTTGTTTTAAGTTTTGTATCCACTTTAAATTTGTTTGCAATGAATGAACTTTAAATTCCAAGCATCATACATCACATCTTAGTTGAGATTTTGAATATTCTTCTTAAGCCTTGTTTTTATGATTTATGAAAGAAAAAACAAAAAGGTTGAAAATGAAAAGATACTTCTTTGAAAAGTGAAATGAGTTTCGAAAGAATTGGTGATCATCATGGGGGATGGATTCCTAGGAAACACCTTATCCTACATGCACCTAGATTATAGACCAGTTGAATAAAGACCATCTCAAACGCCCCAAAGAATAACCTTTATCAAGGCCATGAGTAATGAAAATTTGAAAAATTCTTTCGTAGATATCTTGAAATTCAAGCAAACATGACAATCTTCCAAAAGGTCTAGATTAGGTAGTTTGATACGTGTTAAAGTTATGCAATGTTGCTGCCAATCATAGCAAAAACTCAAAGATTCAAAACCTCTCGAATCCCTTTGAAAAATTCCAAATGCCAAATCCTTAGACCTTTTTCCAGATCTTTGATTTATAAGCTCCTGAACCAAAGAATGAACTGAAATACCTTTTTTTTTTCTTTCCCCATGTGTCGAAAACACTTTGAAGAAATTGAAACACAAATGAGCTTACTTAGCGAGAAGCTCAAAGATAAAACATGAGATTTTCCTTCACAACAAGATTCTCACAAATCAAAGGACCTTTACTTGAATGGAAAATCAAAATAAGGCATCATTTGTGGCTAAAGATTCCAAATGCATGAATTTTTTAAAGCATGCAGAAAGAAAGAAACAACAAGAAAAAAGAAAATTGTGATATCATGCATATGAGAATTCGAATAATTCCAAATGAATAATGAAATTCCGATTATATATTCCCCCTGAGGATTGCTTTTCAAGAAGAGCATTCATACTTGATATGAGAAATGGCCATCTTTCATATCCCTTTCACAAAGAGAAATTATCCATAGTCACCCTTTTTGAGCTTAAGGAATTCTTTTTCTTTGAACCCTGATCAAGGATCACTCTCCACACTGGGGGGCAAATACGAGGAAGGATTTTCTCAAAAATCATGGTGAAATAAGTCCCACTGGGAGATAGAGACAAAGCAATTTGAGCTCCCAAACAAGTACGGGTTCACTCTATCAAAGTGGAGATACAAGAAAAAAGAAGGGAAAAGAAAAAAGAGAAAAAATGGCGAATTGAAAGCCAAGAACAAAACAAAAGAAATGGAAAAAGAAAAAGAAAAATGTCTGAAAGAGATAGCAAATTGAAAGCCAAGAACAAAGAAGAAAAGAAGCAAAACTCAAAAGAAGGAAAGAGAAGTCCACAAGGGACAAATGTTTCAAAGGGAATCCTCATCAGGAAATGATCCTTGATTTGATTACCCTCAAACACATATTTTGAGCCTATTTATCCTTTCTTTCTGAACCCTGAACCTTGTCCTACGTTACGTGCTTTAAAAGTCCATTTTGATCAAGCGTGGATATTTAACTTGGAAAGTTTCTCCTCAGATTTCATCCCATCTCATCGAATTATCATTTCATTGTGGAAGAATTTAGAATTCTCAGATACATGGTGAAACAATAAGAAAAAAGAGAAACAATGAAGCTCTAGGGTGAAAACCTAAAAATGAGCAGTCTAGAGCAGAACAAGAAGAAATTCTAATGCCACATATTGGTATTACCGAAGCCATCAGTTTGAAGGATACAAGGAGCATCAAGGAATTCTTAGACATACCAAAAGGACAACTTTTTCTTTGGAATTGACTTTGAAAGTTAAACCTTTTTCTTCCAACATTGAACCCATCATGGCTAAGCTTAACACTTGTCAAAATACCATATCTAGAGATTGGAGGATTGATGAGATTTAATTAAAACTTTTTCCAAAAAAATGTTTGGTTTTAGGGAATTCATGTTTTGAGAAAACTTACTCATGAGCCGAGATAAAAAGACATTCACCTTCTCCTCTTTGTCAAGATGAAAAGCTTTCCTAGACAAATCTAGACCTTGTTGCATTAGCCCATTGACCTTGTTGCATTAAAACGTTCAAATCACTCGAAAAAGTGAGGCTGATTTGCTTACAAATGTCTCCAATGGTGATCACCAATTTCTGAAAGACTTCAATTTCACATGTTTTGGAAGAAATAAAATTGACATGACTTAGGAAGAACAAACTAAAATTGAGATGTGGATATGCTCTAGATAAAGTTCATATTGTGCAGAGACATGAAACTTTGAGTTTATGAAGTTTGATTCTATGTTTGGTTTTGATAAGGGAAATGGAAATAAAAAATCTGCTAGGGCAAGGACAAGTGGGGAATATGAAACCATGTGATCTTTGTCAACAAGATGACTTGGAAAATGCTAATGTGAGGCAGAGATTATTCCCTTTAACAAGAAAAAATAGCAAAGAATAAGGAAACCTCGCTAGGACACGAGGAAAAAGGGAGATGATTAATCCTCTTAACATTCTCTTAATGTGAAATGATGTCATGCATCTCCACAAGCATTCATACATCATAAAATGAACATTTTGCATCTGCATCCTCATAGGTTGCATTGGCTTTTGCATCCATACAGTTGATCATTGCATTCGCCAAGTATTGAAAAGACAACAAGGAAAAGAAGATAGGTTTCTTAGAAAGAGAAGGGTCTTCTTTAAATTTGTAAAAAAAAAGATGTGAGTCTTGAGAACTTCTTGGAGACAAGGAAATCAAGAAAGTTATGAGAATCCCAAAGTGATGAAAATTTTCAAAAAAATGAAAACGATTTTTTCAAAATATTGAGACTTTTATGGATGAGAAAGTTTTTAAAGTTATGGAGCCTCTACTGAGAGGAGCTTTAAGTTTTTAAAGTTCTGGAGCCTCTGCTGAGAGGAGCTTTAAAGTTTTTAAATTGTGGAGCCTATGTTGAGAGGAGTTTTAAAGTTTTTAAAGTTGTGGAGCCACGAAGGAGGAATTTTCCAAAAAAAAAAAAACGAAAATTTTTTAAGCCCATGTAGCTGGCATAAAAGGTGATTAAGCCCAGTAAAGTTGGCATCGTAGATTTTAAGCCCAATGTAGCTGGCATAAAAGGTGATTAAGCCCAGTCAAGTTGGCATGGTAGACTTAGTTAAGCCCAATATAAGCTGGCACAGTAAAGGTGATTAAGCCTAGTAAAGTTGGCACGTTAGATGTGAGTAAGCCTGATGTAGCTGGCATAAAGATGTGATTAAGCCCAGTAAAGTTGGCATGTTAGATGTGAATAAGCCCGATGTAGCTGGCATAAAAGGTGATTAAGCCCAGTAAAGTTGGCATGTTAGATGTGAATAAGCCCGATGTAGCTGGCATAAAAGGTGATTAAGCCCAGTAAAGTTGGCATGTTAGATGTGAATAAGCCCAATGTAGCTGGCATAAAAGGTGATTAAGCCCAGTCAAGTTGGCATGTTAGATGTGATTAAGCCCGATGTAGCTGGCATAAAAGGTGATTAAGCCCAGTAAAGTTGGCATGTTAGATTTGATATAAGCCCGATGTAGCTGGCACAAAAATGTTTAAGCCTAGTGAAGTTGGCATTTTAAATTTGGTTAAGCTCAATATACCTGGCACAACAATGTTTAAGCCCAGTGAAGTTGGCATTTTAAATTTGGTTGATGATTTTAAATTTATCGTAGAGATATTTTATTTTAAAATTGAACTCGTTCTGCTTCTCTAATGAGTCAAATCCCGAGATTTACTGTAGAGATATTTGGTTTTAAAATCAAACTCGTTCTTCTTTTCAAATGAGTCAAATATTTTGTTTAAAATCGAACTCGTTTCCTTAAGACGGGTCGAGCCATGATTAGTCAGGGAACTCAATTTAAGGACAAAATCTTCTATTTTCTTCTCTTGCAAATCGAACTCATTTCCTTAAGACGGGTCGAGCCTTGATTAGTTAGGGAACTCAATTTAAAGACAAAATCTTCTATTTTCTTCTCTTACTAATCGAACTCTTTTCCTTAAGACGGGTCGAGCCTTGATTAGTCAGGGAACTCAATTTAAGGACAAAATCTTCAATTTACAGCTTTCATAACAAAAAAATAAAATGAAAATGATAAAAATGAAAGCCCCTTTCCTTTCCTTCACATGTGATTTCACTAACCGGACAAAATTAGTGTTTGTTTATCTTTGCCTGATTCTTGATTCTCAGCAATAACTAAAGAGGGGTAGCTATAGACACCTAATTTTGTTCGGACCACTAAATCAGGTATGTTTTCTTCCTAAAGTGATGTTTCAGAATGCAAAAAGGCTTTTCTCATCCTGCAGGTGGTACTCCGAGACTTAGTTTAAGAAAGCAAGCATAAAAAGTCAATCTTGCAAAAGTCAACCCCAAAAAAGTCAACCACAAAAAGTCAACTACTGAAAAAGTCAAGCCATATTCAAAATCAAGATTCAAAGTTCAATTGAACAATGGTGAAAGAATTTTGATAATCCGAGGTCTACAACGAAAGATATGGAGTCCGAAAGTGGGTTACGGAGATTCAGTAGAAAAGAAACCCTAGTTCAAAACTTTTGGGGAAAATTGCTTAAACGATCAAATTGGTCGGAATTGGAGGTTTCGAATGAAAGATAAGCAATGACTACGGGTAATGAAGAGGCCATTTGGAGGCAAAACTGAAGGAAAAGTCAATTTGAAAGAAAACCGAGAATTAGGGTTTTTGGTGGATTTTGGTGAAATTTGGAAAATTGCAGAAATGGCCCTATTCGGTAAAACTAAAGCCCCTAATTGATGAGGAGTGAGTAAACAAAGATAGCCCAAGGCTCAGTTTGAAGTAATTCCGAGAAAAGAGCCAATTGGAGGAAAAATGGAAAAACAAGGAAATTCCAGATACTGAAAAAAGGAAAAAAAAAAACAAAACGGAGGTGAATTTGATCGTAAAAATTGGGTGTTTTTGGACCAACTCTAATTCAATATATGATAAAGGCACAGAAAAAGAAAATCCATCAAAAAATAGCAAACGAGCTCTAAAAATTTCCAAAACTTTCGAATCTCAATCTTAAATCATTTGGAAGAAATTGGCGAAGAAAAATCCGGATTCGGAGTTCATTTGCAAAATGGCAAATTTCGGGCCCACTAAGCTGAAAATTCCAATAGATAAATCCCAAAAAAATAGCAAATGAGCTCGAAAAATTCTAAAAATCTCCAGATCTCAATTTAAAATTATTTAGAAGAGATTGGCGAAAGAAAATATGGAATCAGAGCTGGTTTGCAAAGTGTCAAATTTTAGGCCTACTAAGTTGAAATTCAAGAAGATAAATCTCGAAAAATAGAAAATGAACTCGAAAAATTCTAAAAATTCTCAATTTTAAATTATTTGGAAGAGATTGGTGAAGAAAAATCCGAATTTGGAGCTTGTTTAAAAAATGGTAAAAGTTCGGGTGCATTAAAGGGTAATTTTGGAAATAAATCCAAAAAAAATAGCAAATGGGCTCGTAAAATTTTAAAAACTTTCAGAATTCAATTTTTTATTATTTAGGAAGTATTTAAAAAATAAAATTTAGATTTGGGGTCCGTTTGTTGTTTAATTTGGTTTGGGGGTCAAAAAGGTCATTTTACCGAAGAAACAGAAGAAGGCTTTTAAAAATTGGAGTTTGGGCTGGAATTCCATGGGTCATTCAGCCAAGCCCATAATGAAGAGTGATTTTGCTGATATTTTGCA
This sequence comes from Fremontodendron californicum, assembly GCA_030761205.1. Taxonomy (NCBI): domain Eukaryota; kingdom Viridiplantae; phylum Streptophyta; class Magnoliopsida; order Malvales; family Malvaceae; genus Fremontodendron; species Fremontodendron californicum. The sequence continues at coordinate 24,124,381 of JAULJL010000003.1, forward strand.
TCCAAGGGCCAAGAGTGGATAGGAAGGTAGTTATTTTTCTTAATCAAGCCTTTGCAATTGTGACACATGGACCAATGCAAAGAAGAGAGACGATGTCATATTTATGACATCATATTCATGACATCATATTAGTTAGGGGCTGATTAGATCTAAGGGGTGGGAATTTTACATTGAAAGCATCTTGGATTAAAGGCCATTGGATCAAAATTGGTTACAAAAATGACAACTTTCCTAGACTATTGAAGGAGCCATTCGGCCAAGGGATAGGGGGTGATTTCATTTTTCATACTTCTTCTTGGCTGAAGACTCCCCATTTTTTGAAAGCAAATAGAAAGTTTTGAAAGTTAAAGAAAGTAAGAAGAGAAAAAAGCTTGCAAAGTAGCTTTTAGAGGTAGCTAAAAGCACCTTACTCTTGCACTTTTTTAGCATTTCCATCCTTAATTTGCTGTTTTCATTTGATATTTGGTGATTTTCTATTGATTTTGGATTTAAAATAAGTGTTTTTAAGCTTTCTCTTCAAGCTCCTTTCTCATGCTTTCTTGAAAAACTTTGAAAAAAAGCAATTTTTTTTTTTTACATTTTTATGAGTGGCCGAATGGTCACTGTTTTGTGGTATGGTTGATGTTTGATTTTTATTTCATGTTGTTTATTATGTCTAGCATGTTTTGATGTTCTATGTTTTTCTAAGAATAACAAAAACATGGAGCTTGTTTTAATCTTTTTACTTATTTACCTCTATTTTTGATTTTATCATCTTGCTTCCATGTTTACTTTCCTAGTTTACCATTTTTAATTTTTTGTTTTCAACATGTTTGAGTTGTTCATGATTTGCATTTTACTATACTATGTGTCCGTGAAAATGTCTAGTTGTGTTCATGCCTTTACTTCATGTTTGCATGGTTTAGCATGTTTCTTTTTAGTCTTGCATTTAGTATGTCATGTGTTTGTGTAAATGCCATGCTAGGATTTCTTCATTAAGACCATGAAACCATTCGTCTACCCCTCTATTCCATGCTTTGTATGTGCATTTTCATTTTGCTAGTTGACATGCTTGTATTTCCATGCCCTGTTTTTGTGTATTTTGATTTAGTATGCTATGTGTTTGTGTTATTGCCATGCATTTTTTTAGGTCTAGGTTTCATTTGCATTGCCATGCATTTCATGCATGTTTAGACCTAGGTTGCATTTATTGCCATGCAAGTTCATGTTAGGTCTAGGTCATATTCTTTATGCCATGCATTTTCTATGTCATTTAGGTTTTAAATCATGCATTTCATGCATCTAACTTGCTGTTTGTTCATGCATATTATATCATGCCACTTGATTTTTGACTTAGGCCAATCAATGGCTCAAAGTCAAGCTCACATGAGCATACTTGTGGAAAATTAAAGATTTGTCAAATTGATTTTTCTACCTTTGTGATTTTTTTACTTAGGCAAATCTTGTCCAATTTTTTAGAAAATTTAGCTACTATTTTTAGGTCCTTAGTAGAGTCTCCAATATTTTTACTTTGATTTTTGAATGATTTTATCAAAGGCAAAAAATGTGTTTTGGCAAAACAGTTTTTCACCCAGTGTTTTAAATTTCCCAATTTTTTTGGGAAGTTATCCTCAGTCAAACAATTAAGCCAATTTTTTCCCATTGAGCTTTACATGTTTCGAGTCTCATGTAGTTTTTTTAGATTTGTTTTAAATTTTAAAAATAGGTTAAAAAATACTCTTTAAGACTGGACAGTAGAGTCAGATTTGAATTCAAGGGAAAAATAATTGTTAGTTTTGGCTAAGGAATTTAGAGGGGGTTGATTAGAAACCTTAGCTACTGTCCTAGGTTGGTTTCTAGGCCATTTTAATCTTTAAAAATGATTTTATAAAGCTCGGGTCAAGGGTGGTCAAGTCCGGGTTTTCAAACTTAGGAAAATAGAGTTATTTTTAAAGGGGAATTCAGCTATAACGGTGGTATACGTATAAAACTCGATCGGATCCTTACTGAAACATAACCTAGAATCAGATCTTCATTATCTAAAGGAATCCGGAGTGGAAGTGATTCACTAATTAAACCTCCATGAATCTATTTTTGTTCTTTTATTCCAGGTAAAACTTCCTTGACGTATCAACTACTGTAGGGCAGGAGGAGTTCTCAAGACACAAAGGGGATATGGCGAAATTGGTAGACGCTACGGACTTAATTGGATTGGATTGAGCCTTGGTATGGAAACCTACTAAGTGATAACTTTCAAATTCAGAGAAACCCTGGAATGAAAAATGGGCAATCCTGAGCCAAATCCTATTATTTTAAAGATGTTTTATTATCCAAGATTTTCAAAATTGTTTTTAAACCAATCACAAAGTATATTGATTTTATAAAATTTAATTTGATGTCTTTTCATAAGGTAGCCGGATATCTTTTTAGGTTTACGGATTTCCTTATTTAAAAGAAAAAATACACTCTCATGCATTGCATTTTTCATGTTCATACATATTCTATAATATATGATTTTTTGCTATGATAATTTCTATGGTATTGTTATTATTTTGATTTATATTTTATGGTGTTATATTGTTTGTTGTATGGTTTTGAATATTTCATGCTATCCTATGCTTTTTATTTAGTCATTTATCTTTGTCACATCATTTAGCATCTACTATGTTCATGCATTATCATTTTATTTTCATGCATATTTCATATAAGATTATTTTATGTTTCATATCATTTCATGTCACTTAGATTATATTCCATGTCATCTAGATTATATTATTTAGAATATGCCATGTCATTTAAAATATGCTATGTCATTTAAATCATATTATTTCATATAGAATATATTATGTCACTTAGGTCATATCATTTCATTTAGAATATATTATATTACTTAGGTTATTCATTTCATTTAGAATATATTATGTCACATAGGTTATTCATTCCATTTAGAATATATTATGATACTTAGGTTATTCATTTCATTTAGAATATATTATGACACTTAGGTTATATCATTTTATTTAGATTATCTCATATCATTTAGATTATACTATGTCATACATATTCATATTCATATCTTTTTTTTAAAATGTTTTAAAATAAGATAATGATTTTCAATAAAATAAAGATATTCCCGAGTTAAAATAATTCATGAGTTCTCTACCGGGTTTGCTGGGGAGGATATCATCAATTATCATTAATAACGGAATATCTTCTTTAAAACGAGAATGATTCAAAAAATTTTCCAAGTTAATAAAAATTTCTATATTTTGCCACATTTGTTGGGGAATATAAGAAAATTTTGAATTAATAAATTCTGGATCATTTTCAATTAAAAATGGAATTATTTTTCTTTAAAATGGGAATTAACTTGAAATACTAAATTAAAAATTGACTTTTCACCGAGACTTGAGATAACACATGATTAATAAGGTACCGTTTTATATGGGCGTTCTGGGGGTGCTAATCCTTTCCCGCACGTAACCGAGTCCCGAACCCGTTTCTTTGATTTTCTCTGGTTTAAAAATGCAGACATGAAATTGGTTTTAAAAAATGTTTTTATTAATTTTAAAATGTTTTACAAAACCTGTTTTAATAGGTGGTGGAGACTCCACCTAGCCAAAAAAAGATTGGTGGCGACTCCATGTATTTTTCGATGTCATTTTCAAATCCTCATTTTATTTCAAGAGGAATTAAGTCTTCTTTTCCTCTGTTTTTCAATGTCACGCTTAACAAGTAATAAGTATCGCAATGAGACTTGTTATTTTTTAGGTTGAGATAGAGGCCTTGGAAACTTTTAAGCTCTTTAAAAATGAGGTCGACAATCAACTAAGCAAGAAAATTAAGCTAATAAGGAGTGATAGGGGTGATGAATATGATTCATTGTTTAATGAATTCTGTTCAGAATATGGTATCATCCATCAAACCACTGCTCCTTGTTCAGCTCAACAAAACAGTATAACAGAACGCAAGAACTGAACATTGAAAGAAATGATGAATGCTTTGTTGATAAGTTCAGGGTTATCTCAAAACTTGTGGAGGGAGACTATTTTAACAGCTAATTATATATGAAATAAAATATGCACAAGAAATCAGACAAGACACCGTATGAATTATGGAAGGGGGTGTCTTGCTAAGACTATCCTACAAGTACATGAAAGTGAGGGGGTGTCTTGCTAAGGTAGCGGTTCCTCTGCCTAAAAAGGTCAAAATAGGACCTACAACTATTGATTGCGTATTCATTGGATATGCAAACAATAGTGTAGCTTATCATTTTCTTGTGTACAAGTCGGACATTCCTGATATTCATATCAGTATGATAATTGAATCAAGGACTGCTTCGTTCTTTGAAGATGTATTTCCATACAAGAAAACACAATAAAATAAGACTATTAAGAGAACTCATGAATTCTCAAGTAATGATCCACATATGGATGAAGAGGAACCCAGAAGAAGAAAAATGGCTAAAGTACCAACTAATTATGGTATGGATTTTCTAACCTATTTATTAGAAAATGAACCTCAAACTTTTAACGAGGCTATGTCATCTCCTGAAGGGCTGTTGACAATGAAATAGAACCTATAATGAAAAATCATACATGGGAACTAATGGATCTTCCTCAAGGGCTTTTAGGATCCAAATGGATATTTAAGAGGAAGATGAAGGCAAATGGACCATTGATAAAATATAAAGCCCGGCTTGTAATAAAAGGATACAAACAAAAGGAAGGGCTCGACTATTTCGATACGTACTCACCAGCTACAAGAATAACATCTATTGCAACCTAAAAAAATAACAAGTCCCATCACGTACATTACTCGTTAAGTGTGACATTGGGGAAATAGAGAAAAAGATGACTTAATTCCTCTTGAAATAAAATGAGGGTTTGAAACAACCTCGAAAAAGAAATGGAGTCGCCACCAATCTTTTTTGGCTAGGTGTGATCGGCCACCTATTAAAACCGATTTTGTAAAACATTTTAAAATTAATTAAAACATTTTTAAAAACCAATTTCGAAGTCTGTGCTTTTAAACCAGAGAAATGAAAGAAGCGGGTTTGGGAGTCGATTACGTGCGGGGAAGGATTAACACCCCTACAACGCCTGTATAAAATGGTACCTTATTAATCGTGTGTTATCTCGAGTCTTGGTAAAAGTCGGTTTTGAAATTGATATTTTAAAATAAATCCCATTTTAAAGAAAAATAATCCCATTTTTAATTGAAAATGATCCGGAATTTATTAACTCAAAATTTTCCCATATTCCCCGGCAAACTCGGCAAAATATAGAAATTTTTATTTATTTAGAAAATCTCCGAATCAATCTCATTTTTGAAAGAAAGATATTCCATTGCTAATGATAATTGATGATATCCTCCCCGACAATCCGACAGAGAACTCATGAATTATTTTAACACGGGAATAACCTTATTTTATTGAAAATCATTATTGCATTAAAAATCATTTTAAAAAGATGGTTATGAATATGCAAATCATTACTAATGACATGGCAAAAGAGTGAATGACAAGGCAAAAAGAATTAATGACATGGCATGCTTGACATGGCAAAATCTAGATGACATGGCATAATCTAAATGACATGGCAAAAGAAATGATGACAAGGCAAAAAGCACAAAATGATATAAAATATCCACAATTACATCATAACCAAAATGGCAACATGAAATTTAAATCAAAGTAATGACATCACTATGGAATATTCATACATATAAAATTTACATGACTAAGATAGCAAAAATTAGATATCATGGAATATGCATGAACATGGAAAATGCAATGCATGTAAATGTATTTCTCCCGTGAAGCAAGGACATCTGTATACCTAAAAAAGTATCCGACTACCTTTGGAAGAGACCTAATTTGGATTTTCTAATCAAGAGACTTTGGGCTTGGATTTAAAAAAAATGGAATTTTTTGGATGAAAAAGGCCTCATGGCTGAACCTGATAAGTGCGTAATTGCATACATTTTCATGTATTATTTCCTTATACTTTGTGCTTTAATTCTTAAGTTCCTTGACAAATTATTATATTTTTATGAATTTTTGGTATTTTGGATGAGATGAAGTCAAAACATGTCAATTATGATGATAAAGAGCTTATAAAGTCACAATCATAAGATGGAAGAAGACTTGGGAGTCAAAAAGATCAAATTCTTAGTGCTAAATGATCAGGTAGATCTGACCTCCGGAGCTTGTTGCTAAGAAATTATTATGTTAAAGACATTATTTGAAGAAACTTCCTACTTGAATTTTGAAGCTAACTTGAGTACCTTTCCAATGATAGTTTACATGCCTAAACTGGACAACGTATGGTCATCCAAATCAGCCAACAAAGTGCGAGATAGTGCATCAGTCACGAAAGCAAAGTCAGCAAGCAAAAACGCCCAAGGCAGAAAGTTGGCACCGCGACACCGAGTTTCTGTTTCCAAAAATTTTCAAAACCGAAAAAAAATCCAAAATCGCAAAAATACGGGAAAGTCCAAAACAACCTTATTTTGACTCCTAGCTTCCTTGAAGAGCAAGAAAGGGTTTCCAAAGCTTTAAGGCTCTATAAATACCATATTTTGAGCCAACAACTATGACATGCTTTTGATTATTTATCAATTGTCTTCTTCTGCTTTAATCTCTTAAGCTTTATATTATTTTTGTTCTTAGTTTCTTTTGAATATTCATGTTTATGTTGACAATGCATATGGAAGGCTAAACTTCTCTTTGGTTAAGGGTGATTTCAAAGCCCTAGAGATGTTATGTAATTAATTTTCATATTCTATCATATATTAGTTTTCTATCAAAGTTGTTTATGTTCTTCTATAAGAATTGTTCATGATATTGTCTTGATTTGTTTAGGTTGCAAACTAGATAGATCTTGATAATTATCTAATGCTAGTTTAGGAATCTTGATACGTGTAATTGTCTTGATTTTTATTCAATAGTGGCAATTTGTAATTCATGATTATGTTGGGTTTTCAGGAATTATGAAGTCGAACATAACATAAGTTGAATGAATCCATGTTTATGTGTTTATTTCATAGATCAACCTATCTTTCTCATCATAAAGCTGCTATCACTTTGAATCTAATGATGTTTATCTTAGGTTATTTGATAGTTAGAGATTAAGTAGTGGTGTTCGTCCTGCTTAACGACAAACTAAGGAAGGATTGGGGTAACACAGGATGTTGTTATCTACGGTTGTTAACTTTGATAGATAATTGATATTGATAGATCTGAATTTGATTCTTAATGATGTCTAGTGGTGGAGAATGAACCTTTAGCCATATTTCTCATATTTGATTACTTCTTATTTATTCGCTTTCTTCTTTGATTATAAGTTTTTAGTTTAAACTGATTTTAAAAACCTCCCCTTTTATTTTGTAACCTTTCCCCCAAAGGTTGCAAGCGAACTTCCAATGGATTAGAGGGAAGGCCCAATCGCCGGAAGAGCTTAGCTTTCTTCATAAGTTGGATAGGTTTATCCTAGCACTACAACTAGACCTAGGATGGCCTAGCAATGGAAGTGGGAGTTTATCTTATATGGCCCTTACCCTAAGTCAGTTATCACTAGTTGGGAATGCGAGGTCCCCGATAGCCCCTTTTATGCCTTCTCATAATCTCTCTACTCTTTAGTAAGTCGATCCCTTTTAAAAGACTATATTTTCCTAGTTTTGAAACCCGGGTTGATCACTCTTGACCCAACTTTTATAAAATCAATTTTATGATGGAAATTGCATGGATATCACTCTAAGACAGCAACCAATGTCCTAAATTAGCCCCCTCTTTTTAAGCTAATGAAAACAGAAAATTGTATTTTCCTAAAAACAAATCTGACTCTCATAGGCAGTTTTGAAAACCGATTTTTTTACCTTTTAGAAAATTTCAAAAAATTCTAAAAAAATTAGGGAAGACCTAGAACATGTTGATCTCCATGGTAAAAAATCAGCTTAATTTTTGGAGCAATGATACTATGTCCGAATTTTACCAAAATCAAGACAGTGAGTTAAAAACTGCTTTGTAAAAATTTATTTTTTCAACCATGATAAAAAAATCTAAAAATCATGAAAAAAAATATCACGGCATCCTCTAAATGACTACTGCATGTGGTAAAAAAAAAGCATTAAAATCAGACAAGGGATGCATAGTAAAAAAAAAAATCCTAAAGTCAGAAAATCCAACTAGTGCAACCTTTAATTTTCCACAAGCATGCTCAAAAGAGCTTGGCTTTGAGCCATTGATTGGCTTAAGTCAAAAATCAAGTAGGGAATGTAGAAATGCATGAAATAAGTGGCATGGCATATGTATGACCTAGGTTCTAAGTGACATAGCAAAATAACCTAGAATGCTAAATGACATGGAAAAATGACATGGCACATGAAAATAACCTAATGTCTAAATGTCATGGAAAATGACATGTCATATGAAAAATGACCTAATATCTAAATGACATGGAAAATGTCATGGCATAATGAAAATAACCTAATATCTAAATGTCATGGAAAATGGCATGTCATATGAAAAATGACCTAATATCTAAATGACATAGAAAATGTCATGGCATAACCTAAAGTCTAAATGTCATGAAAAATGACATGTCATATGAAAAATGACCTAATATCTAAATGACATGGAAACTGTCATGGCATAATGAAAATAACCTAAAGCTTAAATGTCATGGAAAATGACATGTCATATGAAAAATGACCTAATATCTAAATGACATGGAAAATGTCATGGCATAATGAAAATAACCTAAGGTTTAAATGTCATGGAAAATGACATGTCATATGAAAAATGGCCTAATATCTAAATGACATGGAAAATGTCATGGCATAATGAAAATAACCTAAAGTTTAAATGTCATGGAAAATGACATGTCATATGAAAAATGACCTAATATCTAAATGACATGGAAAATGTCATGGCATAATGAAAATAACATAAAGTCTGAATGACATGGAAAATGACATGGTATGAAAAATGACCTAAAATGCTAGGTATGACCGAATGGTCTAAGGCAGGGCATATGATGCAAAAATTATACCATGGCCGAATGACTAGGGAGCATGATGGATCCATGGCATAAATGAAAATGACCGAAACTCTATGATGCAAAACATAGTATAGAAATGATGCTAAATGACATAGCCACAAGATGCAAAGACATGAATGACTTGGTATGAACAACATAGTATAGCAAAGATACGTATGAAAAAAAAAAAGCAAGTTAAGGTAAGCAAATAAAGAAAATAGAGTTGAGCTCCATGGTTGGTACCTTAGACATAGTCCTCCCCTAACCATAATCTCTTGATTTTATTAAGGTCATGAAGCCTTTCCACCTCTTTATTTTTGTTTATTTTTAAAAACTAAACCAACAAAATAAACTATCCTACCACAACTATGCAAAAATAAACACAAAACAAGGTGAGTACAATATTACTTAGCATTCGACCAAAACAAGAGAAGTATTAAAAATGTTTTTTCATTTTTTGATGAAAAGAAAGATGAAAACCTTCAAATAAAACTTTCAAAACCTTTATTTACATAAGAAAAGGATTGGAATAACATGGAAAAGAAAAAGAAACATGGAAAGGAAAGAAAAATGCAAGAGAGGGGTGCCAATGGCTACCTTTAAAAGCTTTTTCTCAAGCTAGCTTTCTCTTCAAAATTTTTATTTCTTTCCTCCAAGTTTAGCTACTGCCTATTCTCCAATGAAATGACTAAATAATTGAAAAAATAAAAGACCCCTTCCCTCTTCATAGTCGGCCGAATACCCCCTTGTAGAATAGATGTGCTCATCTTTTTTCCTATCTAAGACATGTGGCATCCATCACAAGGTATACTAGCCAAAGAAAATAAAAATGTCATCTTGCAACCTCATCTTGGCCATTGGGTGAAATGATCAGCCTTCCCTTCATGAGCTGGCTAAAAATGCTAGCTAAGAACGTGCCCATCTTTTTACAAAATATCTTAGCCATTTGGCATGATCATAAAGAATTAACCAAGCAATAAAAATGTCACCTTGCTACCAAATCTTGGCCATTGGATGAAATGATCAGCCTTCCCTTCCTTTCCTCATGAGCTGGCCGAATGGCCTGAAAATTTCCAGCAACTTCCTCATTTTTTAATTTGCAACATGGCCCTTTTTGCTTTTTTTCAAAAAAATTGCATTTTGGCCCCTAAACTTAATTTAATATCAAACGGACCCCAATTCTGGATTTTGTTTCTCCAATCCCTCCAAATAATTGTAAAATTTAGTTCTGGATATTTTCATAATTTGTGGAGCTCGTTTTCCATTTTCCCGGATTTTTCATTAAAATTATGGGTTAGGCCTCCCTGAACTTTGCCTTCTTTCAAATCAGTTACAATTTGATATTTTTCTTTTCCAATACGTCTGTATTAATATAAAACTCAGTTATGAAAGTTTTCATAATTTTGAGCTCGTTTCTATTTTTCCTGGATTTTTCTTTAAAAGTTTTGGTTTAGTGCCTCCCAAATTTAGCCTTTTTCATTTTAGCTCTAATTCCAGATTTTTATTCACCAATACCTTCCAAAAACTATAAAATTGAGATCTAGAAGTTTTCATAATTTTTCGAGCTCGTTTCCTATTTTTCCTAGATTTTTTTTTTTGGAATTTCGGGTTAGTGCATCCGATCTTTGTCATTTTCCATTTGAACTCTGATTCTGAATTTTTCTTCACCGATCCCTTCCATACAACATAAAATTTAAATGTCATGGAAAATGACATGTCATATGAAAAAATGACCTAATATCTAAATGACATGGAAAATGTCATGGCATAATGAAAATAACCTAAAATTTAAATGTCATAGAAAATGACATGTCATATGAAAAATGACCTAATATCTAAATGACATGGAAAATGTCATGGCATAATGAAAATAACCTAAAGTCTAAATGACATGGTATGAAAAATGACCTAAAATGCTAGGTATGGTCGAATGGTCTAAGGCATGGCAAATGATGCAAAAAATATACCATGGCCGAATGACTAGGGAGCATGATGGATCCATGGCATAATGAAAATGACCTAAACTCTTTGATGCAAAACATAGTATAGCAAGGATAGATATGCTAATTGAAAAAATAAAAGACCCCCTTCCTCTTCATAGTTGGCCGAATGCCTTCTTCTAGAATAGATATGCTCATCTTTTTTCCTATCTAAGACATGGGGCATCCATCACAAGGTATACTAGCCAAAGAAAATAAAAATGTTATCTTGCAACCTTGTCTTGGCAATTGGATGAAATGATCAGCTTTCCCTTCATGAGCTGGTTGAAAATGCTAGCTAAAAACGTGCTCGTCATTTAAGAAAATATCTTGGCCATTTGGCATGATCATAAAGAATTAACCAAGCAATAAAAATGTCACCTTGCTATCAAATCTTGGCCATTGGATGAAATGATTAGCCTTCCCTTCCTTTCCTCATGAGCTGGCCGAATGGCTTGGAAATTTCCAGCAGCTTCCTCATTTTTTAATTTGCAACATGGCCCTTTTCGGTTTCTTCGATAAAATTGCATTTTGGCCTCCAAACTTAATTTAATTGCAAACGGACCCCAATTCCGGATTCTCCAATCCCTCCAAATAAATGTAAAATTCAGTTCTGGAGATTTTCATAATTTTTGGAGCTCGTTTTCCATTTTTCCCGGATTTTTCGTAACTTAATTTAATTGCAAACGGACCCCAATTCCGGATTCTCCAATCCCTCCAAATAAATGTAAAATTCAGTTCTGGAGATTTTCATAATTTTTGGAGCTCGTTTTCCATTTTTGGAGTTTTAAAATTGCGGATTAGGCCTCTCCAAACTTTGCCTTTTTTCAAATCAGCTCCAATTTGAGATTTTTCTTTTCCAATACCTCCAAATCAATATAAAACTCAGTTCTGGAAGTTTTCATAATTGTTTGAGCTCGTTTTCTATTTTTCCTGGATTTTTCTTTAAAGTTTCGGTTTAGTGCCTCCCAAATTTAGCCTTTTTCATTTGAGCTCTAATTCTAGATTTTTCTTCACCAACACCTTCCAAAAATTATAAAATTGAGATCTAGAAGTTTTCATAATTTTCCAAGCTCGTTTCCTATTTTTCCCGAAATTTTCGTTTGGAATTTCGGGTTAGTGCACCCGAACTTTGTCATTTTCCATTTAAAATCCGATTCTGGATTTTTCTTTACCGATCCCTTCCATACAATATAAAATTAAAATATGAAAGTTTTCATAATTTTTTGAGCTCGGGACTTATTTTTCCTAGATTTTCCAATGTTGCCCTTTAACCTCCGAAACCTCGATTTTACTCAAAACTGGTCCGATTTCTGGATTTTCTTTTTCCACTTCCTTTATTATATATTGAATTTGAGTTGATCCAAAAATGCCCCATTTTTATGATCAAATTTCCCTCCGATTTAGTTTTCCCCTTTTCCATACTAGGAATTTTCTCGTTTTTTCATTTTTCTTCTAACCGACTCTTCCTTGTGATCCACTTCAAACTGAGCCTTGAACTATTTTTGTTTATTCATTCTTCATCAACTGGGGGGCTTCAATTTTACCGAATCGGACCATCTCTGCAGTTTTCCCCAAATTTTTCGAATTAGGTATTCCCCTACACTGAATTTTCGTAACCCATCTTCCGAACTCTATATCTTTCTTTGTAGACCTCGGATTATCAAAATTCTTTCACCATTGTTCAATTAAACCTTGAATCTTGATTTTGACTGAGAGTTGAATTTAGTAGTTGACTTTTCAAGGTTGACTTTTTTGGAGTTTACTTTTCGTGTTGAACTCTGAATCACAAGTCTTGGAGAACCATCTGTGGGATGAGGGGAATTTCTTTGCATTCTGGGAAGTACAAGGAATAACTTACCTGGTTTAGGGGGCCCGAACAAAATTAGGTGTCTACAACATCCATTCGAATGTTAATAGCTATGTCAGCTCTTAACAATCTCGAAATACACCTAATGGATGTTATAAGACAGCCTTCCTGAATAGAGATTTAGACAAAGAAATCTATATGGAACAACCCGAAGGGTTTAAAGTTCTAGGACAGGAAAGGAAGGTGTGTAAGCTTGTTAAATCATTATATGGTTTAAAACAAGCACGTAAACAATGGCATCAAAAAAATGACAATACAATGTTGTCAAATGGTTTTCACATTAATGAATGTGATAAATGCGTATACGTAAAAAATACAAATAAGGGATATGTCATTGTTTGTCTATATGTAGACGATATGTTGATCTTAGACAGTAATGATGAGATCATTAAAACTACCAAAACTTGGTTGACTAGTAAATTTGATATGAAAGATATGGGTATAGCAGATGTGGTTTTAGGAATTAAAATTTCTAAAACACAAAATGGCATGGTACTAACTCAAGATCATTATGTGCATAAGATTCTTGAGAAATTCAATAAGAATGATACCAATATAGTCAAAACACCCGTAGATGTTAATTTATATCTAAGGAAAAATTCTAGTGACGCGATATCTCAAATAGAATATTCGCGGATAATTGGTAGTCTCATGTATCTCATGAACTGCACAAGACCATACATAGCATACTCATTTAGCAAACTGAGTAGATTTGCAAGTAATCCTGGAAAGGATCACTAGAAGACCATAGTAAGGGTACTCAGATATTTGAGAACACCTCAAGTTATGGACTGCACTATACAAGATATCCAGCTGTGCTTGAAGGGTTCAATGATGTAAATTAGATATCCGATACTAAAGATTCGAAATCCACTAGTGGATTTATCTTTACTATTGGAGGAGCTGCAGTGTCTTGGAAATCTTCTAAACAAACATGTATAGCCAGATCCACTATGAAATCTGAATTTATAGCTTTAGACAAAGCTGGAGAAGAAGCAAAATGGCTTCAAAAATTTTTAGAAGATATTCCATGTTGGCAGAAACCTATGCTTGCAATTCGTATACATTGCGATAGCGAATCTGCAATTGGTAGGGCAAAAAATAGTTTGTATAATGATAAATCTCAAAACATTCGTCGAAGACACAATACCGTGAGACAGTTGCTCTCAAATGGGATTATCTCTATTGATTATGTAAAATCAAAGGATTAATATTGCGGATCCGCTTAAGAAAGGTTTACCAAGAGAGCAATTATATGAATCATCGAGGGGAATGGGTCTTATGCCTATAAACTAAGAAAAGTTACATAACAGAACCCAACCTAGTTGACTGGAGATCCCAAGATCTAGGTTCAAAGGATCAACCGAATTATGTTAACTTAGTGTGAGCACTAAAAGAGTTAAACACTCTTATCTATTCATGTGGTGAATTAGTGCTGCCTGCAAAGGAGTTAGGATAAGCTATGCTTTTAATGATTCTTATAGCTAGATAAAATCAAGTGGGGTATTGAAGGATACTTTTGATAAGAAATCACCTATATGAGTATGAAACGTGGCCATTTTTATGAGAATTGATAAGGCTAAGTTCTCTAGAGTACTCATGGAAACCAGGACATGTTTGGGGCCAAAATGAACACAACCGTGAGAACAAAAAAATGTTTGAAAAGGAATTGTGTGATACCTATTGTCTTGGTTTACACGAAAGGCTGAATAGTTCAAGACATCATGTTCACTAGTTAGTCGAGTAAATCCGATAGTTCTCACTATGGAAGGTTCAAAGCCAAAAGCTACCTGTCTTGAAGCAATAACACTTCAAAGTTATTCTCTCTCATATTCTGAGTCAGTTAGTCATTTTAATCAGACAATTTCCATTCATGTGGGGGATTGTTGGATATCAATTGATTAATAGTTGTGTATAAATACGAAATATGTATATGAATACATAGGTTATCGTAAGTAGATACACTGTGTATAATTAAGTTACACAATTGATATCAATATTGAATGAGAAATTGATCTCAAAAACACCCACTTGAAGAGGAAGAAGTTGGTTGATGTTTAGCTTGGTTTGGAATCCCACATTGGAAACACAAAAGCTTATGCTTGTGTTTATATAGGCTTAGGTTCAATGTGGGGTTGGGCCCCAAGGGCCGGGCTCGGGCTTGAAAAATATTTAATTTTTTACAGCCTAACCAAGCAAGTGACTTGTCTGATTAAGACATGTCTGTTCGAACCAAACCAAACCGCAACCGACCAAGTGACTTGTCTGATTAAGACATATCTGTTCAGACCGAACCGTTTTTGTTCCAAAGTTTAGTCTGGCCGAATCGTTTCTGTTCAAACAGTTTTGTCTATTATCCAACTGTTGTATCCTATCCGAACAATCTTCTGGTTTTACTATATATATTCGAAAGCAGTGTCTATTTTAAAACACTTTATTTTTTCTCCTTGCTCTCGATTTTCTGGTGTTTGGTGTGAGAGAGACCGACTTCATTCGTTCTGATTCGCTGTGTTGTCTTTGAGTGTGCTCTCGTCAGCAACATGATTGAGGATACTTGGGAGACGATTTGCATCATTCTATAAGCACATAAGAAACAGGCAAAAATCATCTTAAGGTTAGAGATTCTACCTTGACTCAATTTTGATATTCTGTGTTCAAACAAATCAGTGAGCGGTTTATTTATTTCTTCATAGTATTGTTCGTATATACATATACATATATATTCTGTTCTGGTGAATTCAGTATTATAATCTGTTGTTATAATTTTAATGCAGTATTGAAACTCAATTTGGAACTAACAATTTTCTTTAGAGTTCAAACATGACTGAGCTTACAAATTTGATGTGCAATTTCACGTAACTATTCAATTAACCCTCCACTTACATGTTTAAGAAAGTGGAGAATTAAGAACTTGGATTTAGTCTATTTGATTCATGTAATCATCTTTAAGAGGTGGCATCAACAGATCTGAAGTTCGAATTTGCAATCCTTCTTTTATTTTTAGACTGTAACTTCTTTTATATAAAAAATAAAAAAGAAGAAAGTGGTGCATGTGAAGAATTGGCTTTGCAATCTCTTTTTGGATCGGATCTCAAAGTTGTTGTAGCTTCGTATTCTTTACTGGATAGTTGATTTCATAACAATAGTTGAAATAATAAATAATGGTAATGTGATTAATAATACCGTATTCTACAGGGAATGAGAGGTCAACGTAAACTTGAGATGTGGAAAATGAGCATTGTCAACCTATGTTGCTCCGACTTTTTATTTTTCTTGAAGTATTCGTATCTGATGTATATCCGGACATAGGTTGTCATAATGTAATCCCGTCGCAAGGACCCCGTCTAATGACGTTAAGTGGGGGGGAAAGAAAATTGGTTTTCCTCACAAATAAAATGGAGGGTTTTAAAACAACCTCGAAAAAATGGAGTCACCACCAATCTTTTTGGCTAGGTGTGATTAGTCACCTATTAAAACCACTTTTTGTAAAACATTTTAAAATTAATTAAAATATTTTGAAAAATCAATTTTCAAGTCTACGCTTTAAACCAGAGAAAAAACAAAGACAGGTCTGGGAGTCTGTTACGTCACTAGGAAGGATTAGCACCCCCACAACGCCCGTATAAAACGGTATCTTAAAAATAATTCCCTTTAAAAATGGTCATATTATTTCGAAAACAATCCGAAATTTATTATTATGAAATTTCCTATATTCTCTGGCAAACAGGCAAAACATAGTTTTTTTTTTTTTTTTTATGTTTTGAAATTTCCCTCATTATTCTCCTTTTAGAAGGGTATTCCTTTGTTAATAATGATTTATGAAGATTCCTCGACAACCCGGTGGAGGTTTCATGAATTATCTTAACTAGGGGATATTGCCTTATTTATTTAAAAACATCGATTTTCAAATATTTGAATAATCAAGAATATGTGAATTATCACTAGGACATAAATATAAATCAAACAATATACATAATTATCATGGTATGACAAACATTTTATTATGATATGGCGTAATTCATTATGACATAGCATTTAATTTGTCATGACATGAAAAAATCCACTATGACATGGCATGCAATTTATTACATAGCAAAACTCACTATGACATGGCATATAATTTATAAGGACATCAATCATTAAATGACATCGTCATAGGATATGCATATCAATCAAAATATCATGATCAAGATAGCGACATGGGCATCAATAATAGAAGGACATCATAATGGAATATCATGATTAAGATATCAACGTAGACATCAATCATAGGATGACCTCATCATGGAATACGCATGAATATAGAATATGCACACGTCATTGTTAAAAAAAAAAAATTCATGGATTTTCTTTGTGAAATTACATCAACATCACATGGCAGAAAAATACTACCATACTCCCCGGCAAAGCGTGGAAAATAATTCTTTCATGTGACATTTATATAATTTCGAGTAAAACAGAAACCATACTTTATGATTTCATGAACATGTGCTTTGGATAATCTCCTAACCTTCCCGACAACCCAACGGAGATTAAGAAATAATTCTTGCCAAATGTTTATGAACCGAAAAAAGCACGTTCTTATGCTAAATAAAAAAATTAATATGTAATGCATGGAAAAGGGAATGTTTTTCTCTTTTGAAGAGAGGATATCCGAGTATCTAAAAAGATGTCTGACTACCTTTGAAAGAAACTTAATTGGATTTTTAAATTGAAAGATTTCAGGCACGAATTTTGTCTCGGATTAAGGGGACATCCGAGTGCTATTGTTTGGAATTCGGAGACCTCTAAACGAGTTTTATGTTGGGAATACACTACCTCGGGCTCATGCATAAACATGATAATCAAAGTGCAGCAGAAATTAAACAAAGAAGCACCCGAAGTACAATAGGATCTTAGGCTTGTGTTTAGCATAAGTTTATAACATTCAAAAACATAATAAATAACCCATATGATTTAGAAGTTAACTACTTAAGATATCGTAATATTAAGTTACAGATCCAAATCCCAAATAGCTTTCGAATCCAAGATCTACAAAGCTTCCAACTCGTCCAAGACCATAAGAAGCACAATTGTCCTTCCTCTAGAGCTAGTCCACACGAACAACTGATGGATTATTGTCTAAGGTATGGCATTCACTTGTGCTAGCAAGTTGATCCTAAGATCACAATCAAAAGATCTATATCCTTGTGTCTTTCTCCCTTAATTGATCTCACTCAACAATGTGAAGTAGCAGCAAAAAAACACAAAGAAAAGTAGGAATTGCAGCAAGCACAAAAGGCTGTAGGGAGACTGCGATTTCACTGTTTTGCCAAGGAAAGGTTCTCTTCTTGAAACCAAACTTTTTCTTAAGCAAAATCAGAATATCACAAGTACAATGAATGTCACTTAGGCAGCTACAACCTCTATATAAGATAATATAGTGGTGCAAACCCTGACTCCTTATCTCCCTAAGCTTGGCCGGCCACCTATGCTTGTTGCACAAGATTTTCATTAATCCACTTGGATTTAAACTATTTAATTCTAAGATGAATCAATAGGCCCATTATATTATATAATAATGATAATGGTCCAACAATCTTAATGCCTTAAGTTGGGCCAAGCTTTCTTAGTGGACAGTCATAAATTAGAATAGTCACTTTGGACCCATTCTAATTTATCATGCTTATTTATTGGATAAATTAATTTCTAAATGAAAGTAATTTATTCTCAATTAAATTTCTTTCTCCTCATGAACAATTCATGTCATTAATCTATTAATATTATCTCATGACATTATTCCAATATAGTATAGTCATTCGAAATTCACCTTGCACATCTCTATGTCAAAGTCGACTATACTAGATAAGACTTTTTGATTCCTCTTATCTCATTAAGACATTGTCCTTGGATTTATCAAATCTAAATTATGTCTTAATTCATCTCAATTGAAGTTCTTCAATAAATTCCTTAATATAGATCTTTTATTCCATTAAGTTTTACCTTAATAGAATACCATGTTTAATCCATACATATCTGTGTGTGACCCTCTAGGTTCACAATATGTTGGCAATGAACATAAGTTAATCTTATTAACTTGTTTTCATAGATCAAGAGCGAGATCTAGCAACCCATCATGACCACCCAAATATTGTGAAGTTAGCGTGACCTTTTAGAACCTTTCAGCAACCAGCCTGTTGGTTGTAGACACCTAATTTTGTCTGGAACACTAAAATAGGTATGTTTTCTTCCTAAATTAATGTTTCAGAATGTAAAAAGACTTTTTTTTTATCCTGCAGGTGGTACTCTGAGACTTAGTTTAAGAGGGCGAGCATAAAAAGTTAAACTTGAAAAAGTCAACCTCAAAAAGTCAACCCTAAAAAGTCAACTACTAAAAAAGTCAACCCACTTTCAAAATCAAGATTTGAAGTTCAATTGGAAAATGGGAAAAGAATTTTGATAATCCGAGGTCTACATCGAAAGATATGGAGTTCGGAAGTTGGGTTATGGAGATTCAGTAAAAAAGAAACCCTAATCCGAGAAATTTAGGGAAAAATGCTTAAACGATCAAATTAGTCAAAATTGAAGGTTCCAAATGAAAGATAAGCACTGACTACGGGGTAATGGAGAAGCCACTTGAAAGAAAAACTGAAAGAAAAGTCAATCCAAAAGAAAACCGAGAATTAGGGTTTTTGGTGGATTTCGGTGAAATTGGGAAGAATTACAAGAAATGGCCCGATTCAATAAGA
Source organism: Fremontodendron californicum (assembly GCA_030761205.1). Lineage (NCBI taxonomy): Eukaryota > Viridiplantae > Streptophyta > Magnoliopsida > Malvales > Malvaceae > Fremontodendron > Fremontodendron californicum. The sequence goes on from JAULJL010000003.1 coordinate 24,143,978, forward strand.
CTAAAGGCCCTAATGGATGAGGAGTGATTAAAAAAGGAGATAGCCCAACGCTCAGTTTGAAGAAAATCTGAAAATCGGACTTGTTTTGAGAAAAATCGGGTTTTAAAGACGAAAGGGAAAAATTGGAAAATTTGGGAAAAATAGCAAATGAACTCCAAAAATGGTGGAAGATGCAGACAGTTTAAAAATGGTTGCAAAGAGGGTGCAGAATTGGTGCCCGTTCCATAAATGTTCAGGTCATATCATACAGGACTGCGGGGACTTTCTGGCTAAGGTCCAAAAGATGATGGATGATGAAGAGGCCCAGTTTTATGAGGAGACAGAGGAGGAAGTAGAGGTTATTGAGAATGCGGCTGACTATGGAATAGGAAGACCTTTGATCATCTATTATGATAAACTAGAGAAGACTACCCCGGATGTTGAGAAAATTGCACCCAAGCTAATCATAGATTTGTCTTCTTCCTTTTCGTACAAGAAAAGCAAAACTACACCATGAAAATATGACTGTAGCATGGTTATGCCCGGGTCATCAAGTCAGCAAGATATTACAGGTGTGGGGCACTTAACACGAAGTGGAAGGTGTTATGCCTCTGAGGTTGTTGAACAGGGATCAACAAGAAAAGATGGAGGAATGGACAAGGGGAAGAAAGTAGTTGAACCAATCCATATTGAGATGGATTTGTCAAAAGAAGCAGAGAGGGGATCAGGCTCGGTAAACAGGATAAAGGAGCCAGTAAACGAGAAGGAGGCATGTGAGTTTTTAAAGTTCGTAAAACATAGTGAGTATAGTGTGGTTGAGCAATTGCAGCGTCAGCAGCAAGAATCTCCATCTTATCCTTGCTATTAAATTCAGAGCTACATAGAAATGCCATGTTAAGAGTGTTGAATCAGTCATACGTGGCTAACAACATATCAATAGAAAAGTTAGACAGGCTGGTGGGAAATATTGCGGCGGACGACCATATATTTTTCAGTTATGATGAAATACCACCTAATGGTATTGGGTCCACAAAGGCTCTTCACATAACAACTACCTGCAAGGGGCATATACTACCAAGGGTGCTTCTAGACAATGGTTCTTCATTAAATGTAATGCCCTTGACAACCCTGTCTAAGTTGCCAGTGGATATGTCTTATATGTTATCGAGTTGCACAGTAGTCAGGAATTTCGATGGTACTAGGAGAAAGGTAATGGGAACCATTGAGGTTCCTCTGGAGATAGGCCCATGCACTTATACGGTGAATTTCCAGGTCATGGATATTAATCCGTCTTATAATTGCTTGTTGGGAAGGCCATAGATACATTCAGCAGGGGCTGTACCCTCGTCTCTCCATCAAAAGCTGAAATTTGTGATGGAGGGCCATTTGATCACTGTATCAGGAGAAGAAGACATAATAGCCTCTGCATCTACTGAATCACTTTATGTTGAACCCAATCAAGATTTTGTAGAATGTTCTTTTCGGTCTTTGGAATTCGTAAATACGGTTTTCGTCGCTGAAGGATGAAAAATTCCAAAACCAAGGTTGTCCAAGAACACAAGGCTGGGAGTAAAAACCACAACGGGAAAAGGTTGTAGAGCTGGAAAAGGTCTAGGGAAATATCTTCAAGGGATGGCCCGAGCAATGGAAGCAATGGGAAATAAAGATCGGTTCGGCTTAGGGTATCTTCTGAAAGGCCCATGAGAGGAGGAAACAGGTTGAAAGGAACAAACAAAGAAGAATGGCCTGTCTCACGGGTATGGATATTGAATGTGAACCCATGACTTTCCCACCAATCCTTCACAACTTTCGCTCTGCTGGTTTTCTATTTGGAGAAAAAAATTCAGAGGATGTACTCATAATGATCGAGCAAGCTTTTGAAAAATTCCATGTGAATAAAGAGGGGCAGATTCAGGATATGGTGATTTGCATGATCGAGAAATAAGGGATGGAAAGTGACAGTGCAAACTGGATGGTGCGACCTTGTCCACCAGGATATAGACTAACCAATTGGAGTGCGACTGAGTTGCCCATAGTTTTAAGTCTATTCCAACGTAATACTTTATAAAACAATCTTAATTCTCTTTACCCAGAGATATTAAGAGCTTATCTGTAATGGGCTTTTTGTTTAAACATTTTCATTCAATAAATAACAAGCACAATGCATTTTATCCATATTGATGTGTCCATATTCTTTCATTTTTGTTATTTATTTTGTTTTCATTATATATATTTTCCTATATTGTTTCTTCTCCACCTATTTACAGGTGTACGGATGCGGAATATGAGGACCTTCCTGTCAGTAATTCTGAAATTGATTTTGAAAGACCCATTTGCACGGGTGATTTTGAGGCTAACTAAGATACTGAGGATTATGGTCTACCTCCGGATATATTAAGGAAAATAGAATAAGAGGAGAAACAAGTACTTCCTCATAAAGAATTATGTGGAAATGATAAATCTGGGAGATGGTGAAGAGGTAAAGGAAATCAAAATCAGAACTTCATTGTCATCATCAACAAAGGGTGAATTGATAGCTTTGCTCCAGGAATATGTGGATGTATTTGCATGGTCTTACTAAGACATGCCAAGGTTGGATCCGGATATTGTGGTTCATAAGCTCCCTTTAAGGCCATAATGCAAGCCAATTCAGCAAAAGTTGAGAAGAATGAGGCCGGACATGCTGTTAAAGATAAAAGAGGAGGTGAAGAAGCAATTCGGTGCTGGATTCTTAGAGGTGGCAAAATATCCAAAATGGGTGGCAAATATCGTTCCAGTACCAAAGAAGGATGGCAAGGTACGGATGTGCGTTGATTACCCTGATTTGAACAAGGCCAGCCCTAAAGAGAATTTCCCTTTGCCATATTGATACTCTGGTGGATAATACGATGAAAAGTTCTTTATTTTCTTTCATGGACGGATTCCCAGGATATAATCAGATCAAGATGGCACCGAAAGATATGGAGAAAACCATATTTGTTACAATATGGGGAACCTTTTGCTACAAGGTAATGCCATTTAGGTTGAAGAATGCTGGGGCAACATATCAGAGAGCCATGGTGACCTTGTTTCATGATATGATGCATAAGGGAATTGAGGTTTAAGTTGATGATATGATCGCAAAGTCACAAGGAGAAAAGGAGCATATTGTGAATCTTAAGAAGCTCTTCGAACGACTAAGGAAGTTTAGACTCAAGCTAAATCCGACAAAATGCACTTTTGGAGTCACCTCAAGGAAAATGTTGGGTTTTGTCGTCAGCAAAAGAGGAATTGAGATTGACCCGGATAAGGTGAAGGCCATTTAGAATTTACCTCCACCTCGTAATCAAAAGGAAGTAAGAGGCTTTCTGGGGAGATTGAATTACATTGCTCGGTTTATTTCTCAATTAATCGACAAATGTGATCCAATATTTAAGTTACTTCGAAAACATGATCCAGGAGACTGGGATGAAGGTTGTCAGATTGCATTTGAAAAGGTTAAACATTATCTGTCTAACCCACCAGTATTAATGCCATGTGTTCCGGATAAACCAATGATACTCTATTTATCAGTATTTGAGAGATCCATGGGTTGTGTTTTGGGGCAGCTTTATGAAACTGGAAAGAAAGAACAGGCAGTTTACTACCTCAGCAAGAAGTTCACAGATTATGAGTTGAAATATTCGTCGGTACAAAAGTTGTGTTGTGCCTTAGCTTGGACTGCTTGAAGACTCAGACAGTACATGTTGTACCACACAACGTGGTTGATTGCCAAGCTGGATCCAGTCAAGTACATGTTGGAAGCACCTTCTTTGTTAGGGAGGAAGGCAAGATGACAGGTTTTATTATCAGAATATGACATTGTATATGTGAGTCAGAAAGCTATCAAAGGTAGTGCAGTAGCTGAATTCTTAGCAAGTCGGGTAGTGGAAAATTATAAGTCGTTGATCTTTTTCTTCCCGGATGAAGATTTGATGTATGTTTCACAAGCAGATGAGATTCCCCTAAAAAATAAAGTATGGAAAATGTACTTTGATGGCACATCTAATGCCATGGGGCACGGAATCGGTGCAGTCCTCATATCGCCAGAAGAAGATTATTATTCTTTCACTGCTAGATTGGATTTTGATTGTACAAACAATACTGCCGAGTATGAAGCGTGTACTATGGGCCTTCGTGCTGCAGTGGACAGAAAGATCAAAGTATTGGAAGTTTTCGGAGACTCAACCTTAGTGATATACCTGTTACGAGGAGAATGAGAAACTCGAGATACAAAGTTAATCCGATACCGAGAATTTATACTGAGTTTATTGGAGGAATTTAAAGAAGTGAATTTCAATTACTTTCCTCGAGAAGAAAACCAAATGGCAGATGCTCTGGCTACTTTGTCATCAATGTTTAAAGTGAATGAAGGGGCTGAAGTTGTACCAATAAAGATGAGTATATATGAGTCTCCTGCCCACTGTCTGAGTATTGAAGAAGAAGCAGATGGCCTCCCTTGGTATAATAACATCTTGCAGTACATCAAGAATCAACAGTATCCAGAACAAGCATCAGAAAATGACAAGAGGACTCTGAGAAGGCTAGCAATGGGTTTTGTTTTAGACAGTGAGATTCTCTACAAGAAAGGAAAAGACCAAGTCTTATTGAGATGTGTCGGATCTACCGAAGCTCGGAGAATTATAGAAGAGGTCCACGAAGGGATATGTGGCACTCATGCTAATGGTCACATGCTTGCTAAACAGATTATGAGGGTAGGGTATTATTGGTTTACAGTGGAAGGAGATTGTATCAGTTATTCTCAAAAGTGCCATAAATGCCAGATATATGCAGATAAGATTCATGTGCCGCCATCACCATTACATGTGATGACTGCACCATGGCCCTTTTAAATGTGGGGAATGGATATGATTGGGCCTATTACTCCGAAAGCTTCAAATGGATATTGTTTCATCTTGGTGGCCATAGATTATTTCACAAAGTGGGTAGAAGCTGCTTCCTATGCGAATGTAACAAAGTCAGTGGTATGTAGATTTGTTAAGAAAGAAATCATATGCAATTACGGGTTGCCAGCAAGAATTATTTCAGATAATGCTTTCAATTTGAACAATAAGATGATGAGAGAAGTGTGTACTCAGTTCAAGATCACACATCATAATTTGGCACCTTACCGTTCGAAGATGAATGGGGCAGTAGAAGCAGCCAATAAGAACATCAAGAAGATTGTAGAGAAGATGACCGATGTGTACAAAGATTGGCATGAGATCTTGCCTTTTTCTCTTCATGCATATCGTACTTTGGTCTGTACATCTACAGGGGCAACACTGTTTGCTTTGGTATACAGGATGGAAGCAGTGCTACCTATTGAAGTTGAGATCTCTTCACTTCGTGTTTTGATGGAAGTTGGCCTAGAGGAAGCATAATGGGTTGGAGCTCGTTATGAACAGTTGAATCTCATCGAGGAGAAAAGATTGAAAGCAATTTGTCATGGGCAGTTGTATCAGAAAAGGATGATTCGAGCCCACAACAAGAAGATTCGTCCCAGACAGTTCCGAGAGGGGGAGTTGGTACTGAGAAAAATTCTAACTAGAAAAATTCTAATTAGAAAGGACCCTATGTGGTAAAAAGAGCTTTTTCTGGAGGAGCATTGATTCTAACTAGAATGGACGGGGAGGATTTCAGAAATCCCGTGAATGCTGATGAACTGAAGAAGTATTATGCCTGAAAAAAAAAGTGATGTTGTGCACATGGAAATTCGAATGATTCCAAGTGTAAAAATAGAAATTCTATATATCTATCTCCCCTGTGAATTGCTTTTCAAAGAAAATATTCATGCTTGATATGATGAATGGCCATCTTTTATATTCCTTTCACTAAGAAGAAATTATCCTTAGTCACCCCTTTGAGCCTTAGGAATTATTTCTTTCTTTAAACCTTGATCAAGGATCACCCTCTACATTGGAGGGCAAATGCGAGGAAAAATAATCAAAAATCAAGGCAAAAAAAAAAAAAAGCCATCGAAAAATGTGGCAAATGAAGCCAACAAAGCAAACAAAAAAAAAAAAAAGAAGAAAAGAAAGTCCAAAAAAAGGACAAATGTTTCAAGAATGAGTTCTCCTCAGGAAATGATCCTTGATCCAATCACCCTTAAACACACTTTGGGCCTATTTTATCCTTTCTTTCTAAATCTAAACCTTGGCCTACATTACATACTTTAAAAGCCCATTTTGATCAAGCATGGATATTTAATTTGAAAGGTTATTCTCAGAATTCATCCCATCTTTTGAATTGATATTTTTTTTACCTTGGAAGCATTTAGAATTCTCCGATGCATGGTAGAATACAAAAAAAAATGATGAAAATGAAAAAAAGAATGTAAAAGGAGAGGTTTAAGCCGAAAACCCGTAAAGGGCGACTTAATACCGAATGGAGGACACTTGAGTTGAAAACCTGCAAAAGGCGGCTCAAGTACTAATCAAAGTTCGAACCAATGCTTTGTGTAAAGGGGGAGAAAGTATCTAAAAATCAGAAGAAAGGGAAACAACTCAGTCTGATGTAACTACGGAAGCCGAGAGGTTACCCAAGTAAATTACTTGTTCAAGAGAAATTCCAGATGGTTTGAAAAAGAGGGGTCCAAGATATTTCGCATCCGGGGCATCTACAATCTATAACTTTACATTTGTTTCTTATATATTATATCTTTGATATTTATTTTTACTATTTTAAAACATTTCTTGCTATAAATTCTTGTCATCTTTTTTATTTCAATTTTTGCTTGATTCATATTTTCTTTCATACATTTTTTAGATGCATTATGATTGTTATTAAATTGAATTATGATTAGTAATAGAAATCATTAAATAAAAGGATTTCAAAGTATTACTAAGGAATAGATTTAAATCTTGGGAAAGGTTTGGAAAATTCACCAAGAAAAGAAAACAGTGAACGTGTTGAAGACTCCATTACGAAGTCAGAAAATCTGTGAATTTTAGCGAAAGTCAGAAACTGAGACTGTTTGACAAGTTATCTTGAGTGAAGGTTTCCTTAAGTGGGGAATCAGTGAACAATTGAAGACTCCATCATGAAGTCGGATAATCTATGAACCTCAAAGAAACCATGGATTAGAAATCATGACAAAATCATTTGATTGCATTCATTTTTAGGAAACATACAAGCATTTGCAAAGCATGTCATTCTCATCATTGCATTTAGCTAACATTGTAGAAATCAGGAAAACTTGGACTTCCTCAAAGTGAACTTGTTCTGTTTTTCAAACGAGTCGAGCCCCGATATCACCGTCGAGGTACGTTTCCTTTACAAATCGAACTCATTTTGCTTCTCAAGTAAGTTGAGCCCCAAGACCGCCGTCAAGGTATGTTCCTTTCATTTTCAAGTTAAATTTATTTTTTCCAAATGAACTAAACCCAGAATCATTCTTGGTATTTCCTTTTGTTTTAAATCGAATTCATTCCGTTTTATCAAATGAGTCGAGCCTTGAGACCACCGTCGAGGTATTTTCTTTTGTTTTAAATCGAATTCATTCTGATTTATCAAATGAGTCGAGCCTTGAGACCACCATCGAGGTATTTTCTTTTGTTTTAAATCGAATTCATTCTGCTTTCTCAAATGAGTCGAGCCTTGAGACCACCGTCGAGGTATTTCTTTTGTTTTAAATCGAATTCATTCTGTTTATCAAATGAGTCGAGCCTTGAGACCATCGTCAAGGTATTTTCAAATCACGGGTAAGGCCTCCGGGCATCTTTTTTTTAAAGCCGCATACAGCGCATTTTTTTTTAAAACCACGGGTAAGGCCTCCGGGCATCTTTTTTTTAAAGCCGCATGTAGCACATTTTTTTTAATCACGGGTAAGACCTCCAGGCACCATTGTTAAGACCTTCGGGCACCAGTTTTAAGACCTCCGGGCATCATTTTTTTAAAAGCCGCATATAACTCATTTTTTTCAAAATCACGGGTAAGGCTTCCGGACACCATTCTTAAGACCTCCGGGCATAATTTTTCAAATCACGGGTAAGGCCTCCGGGCACCATTTTTAAGACCTCCGAGCATCATTCTTAAGACCTCCGGGCATAATTTTTTCTTGCAAATCAAACTCGTTTGCTTAAGACGGGTCGAGCCTTGATTAGTCAGGGAATTTAATTTAAGGACAATATCTTCTATTTATAGTTTTTCTCAACAAAAAAAATAAATAAATAAATAAAAATGAAAGAAAACCCCTTTTCATTCCCTTCACATGTGATTTCACTAACCGGACAAAATTAGTATTTGTTTATTTTTGCCTGAATCCTAATTCTCAGCAATAGCCAAAGAGGGGTAGCTGTAGACACCTAATTTTGTCCGGACCACTAAAACATGTATGTTTTGTTCCTAATTGATGTTTCAGAATGTAAAAAGACTTTTTTTTATCCTGTAAGTGGTACTTTGAGACTTAGTTTAAGAGGGCGAGCATAAAAAGTCAAACTTGAAAAAAGTCAACCATTAAAAGCCAATCCCAAAAAGTCAACTATTGAAAAAGTCAACCCACTTTCAAAATCAATATTTGAAGTTCAATTGAAAAATTGAGAAAGAATTTTGATAATCCGAGGTCTACATCGAAAGATATGGAGTTCGGAAGTTGGGTTATGGAGATTCAGTAGAAAAGAAACCCTAATCCAGGAAATTTGGGGAAAATGCTTAAACGATCGAATTGATCAAAATTGAAGGTTCCAAATGAAAGATAAGCACTGACTACGGGTAATGGAGAAGCCACTTGAAAGAAAAACTGAAAGAAAAGTCAATCCGGAAGAAAATCGAGAATTAGGGTTTTTGGTGAATTTCGATGACATTGGGAAAAATTACAATAAATGGCCCGATTCAGTAGGAATAAAGCCTCTAATGGATGAGGAGTGATTAAAAAGGATAGCCCAAGGCTCAGTTTGAAGAAAATCTGAAAATCAGACTTGTTTTGAGCAAAATCGAGTTTCGGAGGCAAAAGGGCAAAATTGGAAAATTTGGAAAAAATAGCAAATGAACTACAAAAATTCTGAAAAATTACAAATCTCATTCTTAAACCACTTGGAAGATATTGGCGAAAGAAAATCTTGATTCGGAATTGTTTGCAAAATGGTCAAATCCCGGGTCCCCTATGTAGTAATTCAAGAAGATAAATCCCGGAAAAATAGCAAATGAACTCCAACAATTTTGAAAATTTGTAAATCTAATTTTTAAATTATTTGGAAGAGATTGGCAAAAGAAAATCTTGATTCGGAGTTCGTTTGCAAAATGGCCAAATCCCGGGTCACCTATGCAGTAATTAAAGTAGATAAATCCCGAAAAAAATACCAAATGAGTTCCTAAAATTATGAAAATTTCCAGATCACACTTTTAAATCATTTGGAATAGATTGGTGAAGAAAAATCTGAATTTGGAACTCCTTTAAAAAATGGTAAAATTTGGGGGCATAAAAGGGCAATTTTGGAATAAAAAATCCAAATAAATAGCAAATGGACTCAGAAAATTTTGAAAAATTCCAGAATTCAATTTTTTATTATTTTGAAAGTATTGAAAAAATAAAATTTGAATTTGGAGTTCGTTTTCCATTTATTTACATTCGGGGGCAAAAAGGTTATTTTACCCAAGAAACGGAAAAGGGCTTTCCTTGCCTTTTAAAAAATGAAACATGGGCTGGAAGGGAAGGGGCTGGCCAGACAAGGCCCAAAGATGGGTAGGAGGTTTCTGATTTTTTAATCAAAAGGCCAACAATGAAGAGTTAGTTAGTGATTTTTTGATCAAGCCTTTGCAAATAAGTCATATGGACCAATGCATGAAGAGGGAGAGTGTCAACATAATGTCTTAAGATTCTTGAACAGCTGTAATTGTGGATAGCTGATGGCCTAATCTAAGGGTGATAATTTCATGTTTTAAACATCTGGGATCAATAACCCTTGGATGAAAATTGGTTCACGGAAAAATGACAACATCCTAGCCTAGAGAGGGGGGTTTCGGCCACTACAAGGGGCATTTCTCTCTTTCATTTTCTGCTACACTCACTCTCTATTCTCTCTTGCTTTTGGCTGATTTTCTCTCCATTAGTGAAAAGCAAAAAGAAAAGTTTAAAAAAGAAAAGAAATTTAGAAGAGAAAAAGCTTGAAAGATAGCTTCTAGAGGTTGCTTTTAGCACCAAACTCTTGCACTTTCTTTGATTTTCCATTCTTCATTTGCTGTTTTGATTATTATTTTGGTGAGTTTCTTTTGATTTTTCTTTTTAAATAAGTGTTTTTAATGTTCTTCTTTAAGTGCCTTCTTCATCCTTTCTTATAAAAAGCTCTTGAATTTTTGTTTTTCCTTTGTTTTTTGGATATGGTCGAATGGCCTATTTTTTTTTTTAGAGTTACTGTTTGCTTTGTTATTTCATTTTATTTTTTATATTAAATAAGTTTTGATGCTTTAAATCTTCTTCTACTACATAGACTTGAAGTTTGTTTTAATGTGGTTGCTTGCTTATTTCCATTTATGAGTCTATTATCATGTTTATTTTATTATTCTTGCATTTTTTATTTTCTGTTTTTAAAATGTTTAAGTTTGTTTATGTTTTATATTTTGTAATCCATGTGTTTGTGAAAATGCTTGTTGGTTTTCATGCCTCTACTTTATATTTGCATGATTTGAGTGTTATTCTTTAGTTAAGCATGTTAGTATATTAAGTGTTTGTGAAAATGACATGCTCATTTTGAACATGAGGCCATTCGACTACCACATTTTATTTGCTTTGTGTGTGCATTTTTGTTATATTAGTTGATAGGTTTGCATTTTCATGATGTTTGGTTGAGTACTTTGTTTAAGCATGTCATGTGTTTGTGTTATTGCCATGCGTATTTTAGATGTAGGATTGGTTTGTTTTGACATGCATATCCATGCATTTTAGACCTTGGTTGCATTAAATGCCATGCAAGTTCATTTAGGTCTAGGTCATTTTATTGATGCCATGCATTTTTCATAACATTTAGGTTTAAAATCATGCATTTCATGCATCATATTTGCTGTATTTTTCATGCATTTCATGTCCACGCCACTTGACTTATGACTTAGGCCAATCAATGGTTTAAAGTCATGCTCTCTTGAGCATACTTGTGGAAAATTAAAGAGTTGTCAAATTGATTATTCTACCTTTGTGATTTTTTTTACTTAGCCAATTTTTGTCTAATTTTTCAAAAGTGTTAGATACTGTTTGTGAGTCTTTTAGAGTGTCTCTAATATTTTTACTTTGATTTTTAAATGATTTTATCAAAGGCAAAAAAATGTGTTTTGGCAAAACAGTTTTTAAACCCAGTACTCGTACTTTCATGATTTTTTTGGGTAGTCATCTTTAATCAGAAAATTAATCCAATTTTTTCCATTGTAGTTTTACAGGTTCTGAGTCTCCAGTATATTTTTTAGATTTTTTTGAATTTTTGAAAATAGGGTAAAAAAATCGTGCTTTAAAACTGGACAGTGGAGTCAGAATTGAATTTGAAGGAAAATTATTTTTCTGTTTTGGTTAAGTTACTTAGAGGGGGCTGGTTAAGAAGTTTAGCTACTGACTTAGGGTAGTTTTTAAGCCTTTTTAAACTCTAAAAATGATTTTTAAGTCTCAGGTTAAGGATGGTCAAGTCCGGGATTTTAAACTTAGGAAATTAGAGCCATTTAAAAGGGGTTTAGCTAAGTTTTTATTTTTAATCTAAGCTTTTCAAAATTGTTTTCAAACAATCACAAAGTATTTTGATTTTAGAATATTTAATTTGACATATTTTCCTAAGGTAGCCGGATATCTTTTTAGATATACGGATTTCCTTAATTAAAGAAAAAAATACATTCTCATGCATTGCATTTTGCATATTCATGCATATTATATGTAATTTTTGCTATGTTTAATTCTCATGATGGTGCTATTATTTTTTATTTAAATTTTTGATATTATATTATTTGTTATATGGTTTTGAATATTTCATAATATATTATGCTTTTTTTTAATTATTTTTGTCATATTATTTAGCATATACTATGTTCATGTATTATTATTTTCATTGTTATTTTCATACATATTATATGATAGCATTATTTTATATTTCATGTCATTTAGATTATATGCCATGTCATTTATATTTTCCATGCCATTTAGGATATTTCATTTCATATAGAATATATTATGTTACCTAGGTCATTTCATTCATGTAGAATATATTATGTTACCTAGGTCATTTCATTTAGAATATATTATGTCACTTAGGATATTTTATTTCATTTAGAATATATCATATGATTTAGGATATTACATTTCATGTAGAATATATCATGTTACCTAGGTCCTTTCATTTCATTTAGAATACATCATATAACTTAGGATATTTCATTTCATTTAGGATATGCTAAGACATTTAAATTATATCATACCATTTAGGTTGCATTATATTATTTAGACTTTGCTATGTCATTTTATTTATTTCATACATATTTATATTCATATTTTTTAAAATGTTTTCAAAAAGGTAATGATTTTCAATAAAATAAAGATATTCCTGAGTTAAAATAATTCATAAGTTCTTTGCCGGGTTTGCTGGGGAGGATATCATCAATTATCATTAATAACGGAATATCTTCTTTAAAACGAGAACGATTCGGAAAGTTTTCCAAACTAATAAAAATTTCTATATTTTTGCCACGTTTGTTGGCGAATATAGGAAAATTTTGAATTAATAAATTCCGGATCATTTTCAATAAAAAAATGAAATTATTTTTCTTTAAATTAGGAATTATTTTGAAATACCAAATTAAAAATCGACTTTTTTACCGAGACTTGAGATAACACACGATTAATAAGGTACCGTTTTATATGGCCGTTGTGGGGGTGCTAATCCTTCCCCACACGTAACCGAGTCCCGAACTCGCTTCTTTGATTTCTCTGGTTTAAAACGCGGACTTGAAATTGGTTTTAAAAAAAAAAATGTTTTAATTAATTTTAAAATGTTTTATAAAATCGGTTTTAATAGGTGGCCAATCACACCTAGCTATAAAAGATTGGTGGCGACTCCATGTCTTTTTCAAGGCCATTTTCAAAACCTTCATTTTTCAAGAGGAATTAAGTCGACTTTTCCTCGATTTTTTTTAATGTCACGCTTAATGAATAATAAAGTCTTGCGATGAGTCTTGTTATTATTTTTAGGTTGCGACATCGGTGTAATACGATCCTTTCACCATATATCCAGGATAACGCATGAGCATGGTGCAGTGTCTACTCATGATCAATCCATATTAGTTCTTCGCAACTTATGATTAACCTTATGAATTTAGAGAAACAACTTTCTCCTAAATCCATCATTCTTTGGCCAAATACTTAATCAAGTTAATGATGGAATCTAAGTATGACACTATCCATACAAGATGACCTGGTATCACAAGTCTGAGGACTAATTTACACGACTTGTACTAAGATAAAATTATCATAGACACTAGAGTGATATATTACCAAATGAAGTTCTCTTGGCGGGCCATGTTCAGTGAACTTGTTCAACAGACAAGCACCTATATGTTATCCCAAGAATCCCATACTTCAACCTGTATGAGATCGGTTTCTTACTTCATAAGTAAGAAGGCTTAACATATACTAGTCTTTGAGCATTGCCAATACCCCGTCTTGGCAATACGATGATCAGGAACTGTTTGAGGAACAAGGCTTTGATACATAAGGATCTCATAATTATAACTCTTTATAATTCCTTTGCAAAGCCATTATGTTCCATGGGCTTCATCCGATTAGTACTTAATAACTCCTTATCATTGTACTAACATGAAGGAAAACCTTGTATCATTATCATCATAGTGAAGGGTATGCTTTATTGACTGTGTATCCCAAGCTCAATCTGATTGGCTCTAGGGCATACACCAACAATCTCCCACTTGCACTAAGCCAATCACTAATGTATCCGATGCCGAACTCTTTCGATTAGCAATTGTGTCTCTACTAGGACATTGCTTAAGTGCATCGAGAATATGCTTTGTCATATACATGATAATCTTATTATCAAGGTTAATAATTCATATCACAACGAGACCTAGATTCCATTCAAATGGCTCAGTTATTTCTTAAAAACTATTGGAATCTACTTATTAGCAAGTAGATAATGATCCAAATATAACTCCTTTTGCAAGCCAAAACAAAAAAGTTAGTCTTAAAAACCTTTAATATAAACGTGCAATCTTTTCAAGTATGGAACGTTTTCAACTAATTGCATTTTTCAAAAATGGCAATTTATCATAACATTTTACCATTCAAAAAGTTATTAATAGCTCCCACTAAATCCTACATATGTAGATGTTAAAGACTCATTCAATAACAATTTGAATTCCATATCACTAAGCTAAATGGTATTCATAACACTTTGCAAGTAGTAATCATTTATTTTAACAATCAATAATTAGCAAGTAGTAATCATTTATGTCAGGCTTTAATACTTAAATGATTATTCTCATTATTTTAACAAAACAATAGCCCTCTACTACTATTTCGATAAATTTAACTCTTAAACTTCTTAATGACCTAGGACCCCTTTCATTCCAACATAACCTTGAGTGCCTCAACAAGCTATGTTGAAACTAATTGAGTAGGTAACTTAGTTTACCAATTACATCTCTACGCAATTCCTAGATTCAGTTAGGTTACAACTCTTTGTCTAAATACATCATATGCATTTCGCCTAACTTTGCCTCTAAATTTCATGTGATCAAGTTTTACGCATCCAGATTACATAACACTTAGTTGAGTAAGACCCACCTTCAATAACTCAAACATGTTCGTACATAAGTTTGACTCTGAGTGACTCAATAAATCTCCGAATGGAAGAACTCTGGTTATCTTGTTATGATGGTGGAAGGCAACTTATCATGCATAACATGGATTCAATATAATTTAACTTTTATATAGGTCTCATTGATTTCATACTTGATTGACATGCATAGCATTCATTCAATTACATACATCACATATATATATAATTCAAAATAAATATATCACATGCAATCTACTAGGATGATTATGGACTTTATTCTAATCTAGTTTCCTTGAGCCATTAGGAAATTAGTTGGTCAAATTCCTAGGGGATACCATATATAGTCTTCGAAAGCTTTGTTGGTAATCTCCTTGGTTGCTTCTTCTTGGCACCATATCTCCTTTCAAATTGGGAATTTTACATAAATTCTACTTTCTATCCTTAGTCTAAATCTATAAAGAATATAACAATTACATCGCTTTATCAGAAACCTCGAGTTACATTGGAGGGGAGTTAGATGAGAAGAGAATTTACAACTCCGGAATGAAAAAGAGAAGGTAGGGTGCGTAGACCCTATTTATAAAATACCAATAAGAAAAATTCAACCATACATTCCCTAGTCATACTAAGGTCTAGTCCATAACTATCCTTCATGCATATATAATCATATTACAAGCATGAATTAAAAACATGCATAGTCAATATCACCTGGTGATCTTGTGTACTATTTGCATAAATGTCACCAAATAAATCAGAGACAATTTATCAAATCATTCTAGCAATTTCGGTTCCACCTATTAAAATACTTTTAATAATATCTTAATATTTAAGAAATCTATCTTGAAATCAGACTTTACTTAACTTGTAGGTTTCTTGTCTTAATTATGACAAAACATTCTAGCATGCATAAAATCCTAAACCATTTAGGACACTACATTGTCTTATACCGAGTCTTTAAGTTTTCAATCCATCCTAACTCTTTAGGAACTTAAAGTCTCATTAGGTAACTCTTACCTAATCATACTACAAGTCTCTCCTAACATTTAGGATTTACACTTCCACTAGGAAACGGTTTCCTTGTTGGAGTAGGACTCTAACTCTTAGTGTCC
Source organism: Fremontodendron californicum (assembly GCA_030761205.1). Classification (NCBI taxonomy): domain Eukaryota; kingdom Viridiplantae; phylum Streptophyta; class Magnoliopsida; order Malvales; family Malvaceae; genus Fremontodendron; species Fremontodendron californicum. The sequence continues at coordinate 24,159,843 of JAULJL010000003.1, forward strand.
TAGGCGCTGGCAATCTCTTTGGACATCAAATGGCTGCTGCCAACTTGTGATCAGACTATTGTATGCCATCTACAGTGGCTACTTGATACCCTAAAAGAGCTTAATGGCCTCCCCTTACAGCTGCACTCAATTCGGCAATAATTGCCTCATTCGTGTCGCGGTTCGGCCTTCTAGCATGTAGCAACAATTACCACTTTATCTAGTCATGTTTCATGCCTAAACCAGCCTTCATAGATGAATCATATTCACCTTAGATGCTGTCCAAAATTCATAGAAAACATGTGGAACGTTTCCACACTTATGCTCGAATTTTATGGCATGTAAACACCTACAAAACAGTCCAGAAAATCTTAGCATTGTAGTAACAACACGTTTCATCTCCAAAAACAACTTTGCTTAAACATTTTAAGCTCAAATCAATTTTGTAACTTCAATGGCAGCATGTAATATAAAATTTCCAGATCTGAAACATCTAAAAAATCAATTTTATATCATGCCCAAATCAGCTTACAAAACTTGACTCAAAACTATGTTTTTTGACATAAAAACTTGTCGGGTTTACTAAGACATGTCATGGCTTTAATCCTTGTTGATTAAAACAATTTAATATACCGTTTAAACAATTTTAACAAGATTAAAGTCATTATATAGCTACTATCTAGATTTAACAAAATAAAGAAAACAACTTTTCTTTTCAAACATAGGAGTTGAAATCATTACAAAATCAAAACACAACACATTAACTTGTATATCACCAAGAATTGACATGCACAAACCTCATTTAAACTACAGAACCTTGGCTCTGATACCACTGTTTAGAATACACTACCTCGGGCTCATGCATAAACATGATAATCAAAGTGCAGTGGAAATTAAACAAAGAAGCACCCAAAGTACAATAGGATCTTAGGCTTGTGTTAAGCATAGGTTTATAACATTCAAAAACATAATAAATCACCCATATGATTTAGAAGTTACCTACCTAAGATATCATAACCTTAAGTTGCAGATCCAAATCTGAATAGCTTTCGAATCCAAGTTCTACAAAGCTTCCAACTCGTCCAAGACCACAAGAAGCACAATTGTCCTCCCTCTAGAGCTAGTCCACACGAACAGCTGATGGATCCTTCTCTATTGTATGGCGATTAACTTGTGCTAACAAGTTGATCCTAAGATAACAATCAAAAGATCTATATCCTTGTGTATTTCTCCCTTAATCGATCTCACTCAACAAGGTGAAGTAACGGCAAGAAAACACTAAGAAAAGGAGGAATTGCGGCAAGCAAAAAAGGCTATAGAGAGGCTGCGATTTCACTGTTTTGCCAAGGAAAGGTTCTCTTCTTGAAACCAAACTTTTTCTTAAGCAAAATCAGAATATCACAAGTACAATGAATGTCATTTAGACGGCTACAGCCGCGTCCGCCACCACAGCTTCGCATCCCCAGAAAGATACATTGTTGCCATTGTTATTTGGTCGTCAAAAGGGGCACGAACAGCCTTAATTAAAGTACTGTTCCATGTCCCAGAGGTCTTCGAGCCTTGGCATTTCGAATCCCGTTGAATGGCTGCGGTTCCAGGACTCAAATGCGTCTGGAGTCGCTAGGTGAGACATTCGGTTCTATATCATATTATATAGTGGCACAAACCTTGACCCCCTATCTCTCTAAGCTTGGCCGGCCACTTTTAGCTTGTTGCACAAGACTTTCATTAATCCACATGGATTTAAACTATTTAATTCTAAGATGGATTAATAAGCCCATTATATTATCTAATAATGATAATGGTCCAACAATCTTAATGCCTTAAGTTGGGCCAACCATCCTTAGTGGATAGTCCTAAATTAGAATAGTCACTTTGGACCCATTCTAATTTATCATGCTTATTTATTGGATAGATTAATTTCTAGACGAAATTAATTTAATTCTCAATTAAATTTCTTTTTCCTCATGAAAAATTCATGTCATTAATCTATTAATATCTTCTGTGTCGCAACCTAAAAAATAACAAGTCTCATCGCGAGACTTTTACTCGTTAAGTGTGACATAAGGGGAAATAGAGAAAAAGACGACTTCATTCCTCTCGAAATAAAATGAGGGTTTGAAAACAATCCTCGAAAAAGACACGGAGTTGCCACCAATCTTTTTTGGCTAGGTGTGATCGGCCACCTATTAAAATCGGTTTTGTGAAACATTTTAAAATTAATTAAAACATTTTTAAACCAATTTCAAGTCTGCGTTTTTAAACCAGAGAAAATCAAAGAAGCGGGTTCGGGACTCAGTTACGTGCGATGAAGGATTAGCACACCCACAATGCCCATATAAAACGGTACTGATAACTCGTATAATTATATAGTTTTTAGTTATGTTTTATTATTGTTTTGTGTCAAATACGAGTTATTATTGTTTAGTCTAATTGTGTTTATGATCTTTTATATTTTTATGTATTTTGGTGTTTTTCACAAGTTTCTTTGAGTGATTTCAGATTACTAGAATTAAGGGCAAATCCAGTTCAGTTCCAGTTCCGACACCTTTTGCCATATCAGCTATATCTCGCGTTTCACTGAAGCAATAAGGCTGATATTTGTAGCCGTGCAAAGCTAAGAGGCATATCTATCTTTTTCATGTTTTACACTTCTTGAAACGGAGTCGTTTTCCCTAGCGAAATCGACCATCAAGTTGGCTGATGTGCAATGACGTCTGTGCTGACCTGTTTTCGTATTTTGCCCATATCTACTTATCCACATCAGAAAATGAGCTGATTCCAACGGCTATGGATCCGTAACTGATAGGGTAACATTTTTCTAGAAGACCATGTGATCAGATAAGGCCTCCAAAATTGACAAAATCGACCATCAAGTTGGCTGATCAAAATTGTCATGTATGACGAAAATTGTTAGAAAAATGCACCCACCTATTATACCTACCTTTGAAATTTGTAAAGCTTGTCTCTTGTCATTTAGCCCTCCAAAATGTGTATAAATAGAGGGCCTTGGATGATTGTAAGGGATCATATTGTACATTGGTAGGATATTAGCCTTTGTAATAAAATTCTCTAAGTTTTCTTCTTCTTTCTTTTCTCTAGTTTTCTTTTTCTTTAGAAAGGGCAAGAGGTTGGATAATTAATATTCTTCTTCTTCTTCTTTCTTTCTTTTATTTTCTTCTTAGATTCTATTTAATTTTATGTTTATAATGCCTATGCTAGGCTAAACTTCTATTTGGTTAAGGGTGATTTCAAAGCCCTAGACATGTTTTGTGATTGATTTTCAGATTCTATCTATCATTAATTTTCTATCAAAGTTGCTTATGTTCTTCTACAAGAATTGTTCATGATGTTGTCTTGATTTGTTTAGGTGTACAACTAGATAGATCTTGATAATTATCTATTGCTAGTTTAGGAGTCTTGATCCGTGTAATTGTCTTGATTTCCTATTCATAAGTGGCAATTTGTGATTAATGATTATGGTCAAGTTTTCAATAATTGCAAAGTGGAACATAACCTAAGTTGAACAATCCGAGCTTATGTGTTTGTTGCTTAGATCAACCTATCTTTCTCATCATAAAGCTGCCATTAAATTGAATCTAGAGAGCTTATTCTAGGTTGTTTGATGGTTAGAGATTAAATAGAGAGCTTGTTCTATTTAACGACAAACTAAGGAAAGATTGGGATAACAGAGCTTGTTGTTATCTACGGTTGTTAACTTTGATAGTTGGTTGATATTGATAGATCTGAAATTGATTCTTAATGATGTCTAGTGGTGGAGAATGAAACCTTAACCATATTTTTCATATTTGATTCTTCTTACTTACTTGTTTTCTTACTTTTCTAGTTTGCTCATTTTTAAAAGTATATTTATTTTTATTGGCTGGTTATACCGCCTAATTTGTATATTAACTTTGTTTTATTTTTATTGGCTGGTTATACCGCCTAATTTAGTATATATATTTTTATTGGCTGGTTATACCGCCTAATTTAGTATATATATTTTTATTGGCTGGTTATACCGCCTAATTTAGTATATATATTTTTATTGGCTGGTTATACCGCCTTGCATCTTATTCTTATTATTTACTTTAGTTTAAATCTGGCTTCAAAAACCCCTTTTCTTTTATTGTTTTCTTTCAACGTAAGTTATAAACTAATAACTCATAGATTAAAACCCAATCCCTGAGGACTCGACCCTTGCTAATCATTATACTTACAATTGATCTTTTTAGTGCAAGGTTAAATAAGATACACTCTTTTGGGTGCATCAAATTTTTGGCGCCGTTGCCGGGGATTGCTTTCTTTAGTTTATTAGTTTATTGGTTTATTCTTATTTTCTGTTCTAATTATTTACTTTCTTATTTTTTTTTATTAGTGAATGTTCCAAGCTCCCGAAGAAGACTTACGACTTAGGAAAATTCGGGAATTTATAACTTCTCACCAACAACCAATCGAGGAGTTGATCCAAAATATCCAAGAGGAGCAAGGAGAGATGGCAGCAGCTGACAACCGAACTCTCAAGGAGCTAGCCGCTCCGGACTTGGGTCAACAACCATTATGCATTGAATATGCTAATCTTGAGGTAGCTTTTGAATTAAAATCTGGTTTGATTCATCTTCTCCCAACTTTTCATGGTTTTGCAGGAGAGGATCCAAATAAGCACCTCAAGGAATTCCATGTAGTTTGCTCAAGCATGAGACCAACAGGGGTCACGGAAGAGCAAGTTAAGTTGAGAGCCTTCCCATTCTCTCTAGCTGATTCAGCAAAGGAATGGCTCTACTATCTACCATCCGGGACCATCACTACATGGAATGATTTGAAGAAAGCATTCTTGGAAAGGTATTTCCCAGCATCTAAGGCTGCCAACATTAGGAAAGAGATATGTGGGATTCGGAAATACAACGGAGAGTCCTTATATGAATATTGGGAGAGGTTCAAGAAACTTTGTGCATCATGTCCACACCATCAAATAAGTGAACAACTTCTCATCCAATACTTCTATGAAGGTCTAATGCCCATGGAGAGAAGTATGATAGATGCCGCTAGTGGGGGAGCTCTAGTTGATAAGACTCCCAGGGCTGCTAGAACATTAATCTCCAACATGGCAGCCAATTCTCAACAGTTCTCAATGAGACAAGATCCACCACCACAACCCAAGAGAGTTAATGAGGTAAGTATATCATCCCTTGAACAAAAATTTGATAAACTGACTTCTCTTGTTCAACAATTGGCTGTAGGTAAAATACAACAAATAAAGGCTTGTGGCATATGTTCAAACATAGGGCACCAAACTGATATGTGTCCAACACTTCAAGAGGATACCAATGAACATGTGAATGCCATGGGTGGATTTCAGAACCAATCAAGGAAATATGATCCCTACTCAAACACATACAATCCAGGATGGAGGGATCATCCAAACTTCAATTATGGAGGGAACCAATCACAAACTATTCCTCCACCATTTGACCACAGGCCACCGGGTTTTCAGCAAAGAGTGCAACAACCATACCAAACCCGACAACAACTACCACCCACCCAAAATTCAGGTACTTCTCTTGAAGATCTTGTTAAAGCTCTTTCTACTAATACAATTCAATTTCAACAGGAAACAAAGACAAGTATTCGAAATTTGGAGACTCAAATAGGGCAATTGGCAACAACCATGAGTCAAATGCAAGCAAGGGATTCTGGGAAATTACCTTCCCAAACCATAGTGAATCCAAGAGAGAATGCCAATGCTATAAATTTAAGAAGTGGGAAACAGCTATAGACACCACAAAATGATAGTGCTCAAGGGGAGAACAATACCATGGCATCCTCTTCACATCCCAGCGAGCCACTAAAAAAGGTAATTCCTAAACCATCCTTTCCTTCCTATATAACTCCTCCACCTTTTCCTAACAGGTTAGCAAAGTCCAAGAAGGAGGAGCAAGAGAAGGAAATTTTGGAAACCTTCCGGAAAGTAGAGGTGAACATTCCTTTACTAGATGCTATCAAGCAAGTGCCAAGATATGCCAAGTTCCTAAAAGAGTTGTGCACATCTAAACGGAAGTTGAAATGGAATGAAAAGGTAAGTGTGGGGGAGAATGTGTCAGCTGTTCTTCAAAAGAAACTCCCACCTAAATGCAAGGATCCAGGTATGTTTACCATTCCTTGTAAGATAGGCAACACCAGGTTTGAGCGTGCTATGCTAGATCTAGGGGCATCTATTAATGTCATGCCATATTCAATTTATGCTTCATTGAATCTAGGACCATTAGAGGAAACCGGTGTTATAATACAACTTGCTGACCGTTCTAACACTTATCCAAGAGGAGTGGTAGAAGACGTTCTTGTACAGGTTAATGAATTGGTTTTTCCCGCTGACTTTTATGTTATTGAGATGGAAGATGAGATGTCTTCTAATCCCACACCTATTCTATTAGGGTGACCATTCTTGAAAACAGCAAGAACTAAAATAGATGTACATGATGGCACTTTAACTATGGAATTTGATGGTGAAATAATTCGCTTTAACATTTTTGAGGCCATGAGATATCCTAGTGATGTGCATTCTGTTTTTAATATTGATATAATTGACTCACTAGTGCAGCAAGCTTATGATCTAGATGGTGAAGATAGTGTAGAAATAGTCCTTAGCAACCATCTCGGAATGGGGAATGCTAAACTAGCCTTGAGTGACCAGGTGGAAGGGGCACTAGAATCTTTACACTCGCTGCAACCTAAAGATGCAAGGTTTGATGTTTCATTTATTGATTTGCCTTTATCTAATGAGAAACTTCTACCTTCCATTTTGCAGGCACCAACTTTAGAGTTGAAACCACTACCGAACCACTTGAAATATTTGTTCTTAGGGGAAAAGGACACACTACCTGTCATCATTGCCAAAGAGCTCACACCTTTGCAAGAAGAGCGACTTATCCGGGTGCTTAGAGAGCATAAAACAGCAATTGGTTGGACAATTGCCGATATCAAGGGAATAAGCCCATCCATGTGCATGCACCGGATTTTGTTAGAGGAAGGGTCTAAACCAACAAGAGAAGCACAAAGAAGATTGAACCCTCCTATGATGGAGGTTGTGAAAAAGGAGATACTGAAGCTCCTAGATGTTGGAGTGATCTATCCTATCTCGGATAGCAAATGGGTGAGCCCAGTCCAAGTGGTTCCAAAGAAATCAGGTGTAACGGTGGTAACAAATAATGAGAATGAACTTGTTCCTACTAGGATTCAAACAGGATGGCGAGTTTGTATTGATTATCGTAAACTTAATTCCACAACTCGCAAAGACCACTTTCCTTTACCTTTTATTGATCAAATGCTTGAAAGGTTAGCTGGCCATTCTCATTATTGTTTTCTTGATGGTTTTTCAGGTTATAATCAGATAGCCATTGCTCCGGAGGACCAAGAGAAAACAACATTCACATGTCCATTTGGTACTTTTGCATACCGGCGTATGCCATTTGGTCTTTGTAATGCACCAGCTACATTCCAAAGGTGTATGGTTAGCATATTTTCAGATTATGTAGAGAACATCATAGAAGTGTTTATGGATGATTTTAGTGTCTATGGTGATTCTTTTGATAGATGTCTAGAGAACCTTACACTTGTACTTGAAAGATGCATGGAAACTAACCTTGTTTTGAATTGGGAAAAATGTCACTTTATGGTAGAACAAGGAATAGTTTTGGGCCATGTTATTTCTTCTAGAGGGATAGAGGTTGATAAGTCTAAAATAGATATTATGCATTCTTTACCACCTCCCACAAATGTGAGAGAGGTTCGTTCTTTTCTTGGACATGCAGGTTTCTATAGGAGATTTATCAAAGACTTCTCAAAGATCACATTACCTCTTTGCAAGCTACTACAAAAAGATGTGGTTTTCCACTTTGATGATAAATGCAAAGAGGCGTTTGAAACATTGAAGGGACTCTTGACATCAGCTCCTATCATCCAACCACCAGATTGGAATGTACCTTTTGAAATCATGTGTGATGCTAGTGACTATGCCATTGGAGCTGTTTTGGGCCAACGGGTTGGCAAAGCCTCACATGCCATTTATTATGCCTCAAGAACTCTTAATGATGCTCAATTGAACTATTCCACTACTGAAAAAGAACTTTTGGCTGTTGTATTTGCTTTATAAAAATTTCGATCTTATTTAATTGGTACTAAAGTAATTGTATTTTCTGACCATGCAGCCCTTAAGTACTTACTCACTAAAAAGGAGGCCAAACCAAGGTTGATTAGATGGATACTTCTCTTACAAGAGTTTGATTTGGAGATAAAAGATAAGAGAGGTAGTGACAACCTGGTTGCGGACCATCTTAGCCGTTTAGTTCATGAAGATGATGCACTACCCTTGAATGAGAACTTTCCGGATGAGCAACTTCTTTTTATAAGAACAACAACTCCTTGGTATGCTGATATTGTTAATTACTTAGTTACCAAGAAGTTGCCACAAGAGTTGACACAAGCTCAAAGAAATAAGATCAAGAGTGATGCCAAATACTACATATGGGATGATCCTTACCTTTCGAAGCATTGCTCCGATCAGATTATAAAAAGGTGTGTACTCGAAACTGAATTTCAATCTATTCTCACCTTTTGTCACTCTTATGCATGTGGAGGACACTTTGGATCCAAAAGAACAGCCATGAAAGTTCTTGATGCTGGATTTTATTGGCCTACCATATTCAAAGATGCATACCTCTTTTGCAAGTCATGTGATCGTTGCCAAAGAACTGGTAACTTAGGTGCTAGAAATCAAATGCCTCAAACTCCAATACTTATTGTTGAAATTTTTGATGTATGGGGCATGGATTTCATGGGACCTTTTCCTCCTTCTTTTGGTAATCTTTATATTTTACTTGCCGTTGATTATGTTTCAAAGTGGGTGGAAGCAAAATCCACTAGGACTAATGACTCTAAAGTTGTTTCAGATTTTGTCAAGACTAACATCTTGGCTAGGTTTGGAACGCCAAAGGCCATAATCAGCGATAGAGGTACTCACTTTTGCAATAGGACTATAGAAGCACTTTTGAGGAAGTATAACATCACACACAAGGTCTCCACCTCATATCATCCTCAAACTAGTGGGCAAGCTGAAGTGTCAAACCGAGAAGTTAAGTCCATCCTTGAAAAGACAGTTAATCCAAATAGGAAGGATTGGAGTTCACGACTTGATGATGCACTTTGGGCTTATAGGACAGCATATAAGACACCCATTGGTATGTCTCCTTATCGACTTGTTTATGGTAAGCCTTGTCATCTTCCGGTTGAATTGGAACATAAATCATATTGGGCTATCAAACAATGCAACATGGAGATGGATGAGATAGGAAAGAAAAGAAAACTTGACCTACAAGAATTAGAGGAGATAAGGAATGATGCCTATCAGAATTCTAGGATTTACAAGGAAAAGACTAAGGCATTCCATGACAAGATGATATCAAGAAAAGAATTTGTTGTTGGACAAAAAGTTCTTCTCTTCCATTCACGCCTTAAGTTATATCCAGGTAAGTTACGTTCTCGTTGGGTTGGACCTTTTGTTATTACTAATGTATTTACTCATGGTGCAGTTGAAATCCAAAGCCCAAAAACAGATAAGGCATTCAAAGTGAATGGTCATAGATTGAAGCCTTACTATGAGAACTTTCCAATACAAGATGTGGAGGAGTTTCCACTTTTTGAGCCAAAGTATGTTGAATAATAATGGCATGGGTCTAAGTTAGGCTGAGGACAATAAACCAAGCGCTTCTTGGGAGGCAACCCAAAAGGATGGAGAGCATCTATTATATCAGATTTGCATATTCCTTACTCTCCATCATTCTATCTTTTATTGTTTTTCTTTTCTTTTGTTTAATAGTTCTTTTCTCTTACAAGATGTAAATATAATTTTTAATTTATTTTTTTTAACCCCGGTTAAATGGCGGATAACGGTACTCCGTGATTATTTAAATCGGTTCCATCAGCTACCCACAAAACTGATATTGTATATAAATTTCTCTTCCAATTTCTCTTTCATTTTTTTTTTTTCAGGATGGATGATATTCTCACAAGATTGCAGAAACGATTTCCTCCTTTTCGTCGAAATATTTTACTGAAGCTTTACCAAGTTCGACTTGAAAGATTAAGAATGCTTATGCACAAAGGGATTCCTGACGACATACGTTGGATAATTGAAGCCAAGGTACGTGAAGATGAATATCTTCCTGTTTTGCATTTACCAGGTACAGGTAGAAGCACTTTTGCAAAGAAGCGACGAGCAAAGCGCATGAGTTCAAATTGCCACAAATGTGCACGATGGACGTGTAACGGTAAATGTCGTTCTATTGGGATTCCGTCCTCTAATCGAGATGATAAAATTGAATTCATTAAGGATGGACTGAGTAAGGAGAATTTGGGTAATATCCAACTTTCTCTTGAGACGCATCCTAGTGGAGACGTACAAAGAGAAATTCTTGATTTATGGCCGCAATTCCAAAGGGAATGGCAACATCTTGGGAATCTGATGTTAAAAGACCCTGTTTGCCAGCTTGTAAGAAAACTGGATGGGAAGCATATCCTGGACTCATAGAAGGCGTTTAAGCCGTTTCTGGACGTAAAACCAGAGGAAGATGTGAGCCACAATCACAACTACAATAAATGACTTCTCAGCTTTTGGTTTGATTTGCAATAACTTTATTTTGTTTTAATTTACGTGTTGTTCGATTTGTGTAATTATTCTCGTTTTTTTTATTTGTCTTTTACGGTTGATTTTTTCTTCTCTTTTTGATTTTCTTCCTGAAATCACGCAAAAATCTTTTGTTAGGTTAACATTTTCTTCTGACAGGTCAGATACACTTTCGGCGACATTATTACTCTTGTCTGATTCACTACTCAGTCCTCTATATATTACACCATGTACTCATTCTCTTTCAGGCACTCGAAAAAAAAAATGGAAAGTACTTCATCCCAGCGCATTAAAAAAATTTGTGTCTTTGGAGGTGCTTATCCAGGGAAAAATAACATATTCGCTGATGAAGCCATAAGAGTTGGAGTAATACTTGCCCAACAAAAGATCCACTTGATTTATGGAGGCGGTAGTACGGGTTTAATGGGAGCAGTCGCTACAGCAGCACACGCCGGAGGAAGTCCAGTTCTAGGAATCGTGCCAAAATTATTCACAAGTTTTTGTGGACCTACCGTGGGTAAGGAAATACAAGTCTGGAGTATCCCTGAACGGATGACAATCATGTACCATTCTGCCGATGCATTCATTGCTTTACCAGGAGGTCTGGGTACATTGGAAGAAATAGCTTGCGTGGCTTCTTGGTCATCTTTGGTCACAAATAAGAAACCCATTGGTTTGCTTAATATTAATGGTTATTTTAGTAATTTGCTTTCATATTTAGATAATGCTGTGGAAAATGGATTCATGTTTTCAGAGGCAAGGAGAACCATAATTTCTGCTACAACCATTGAAGATTTACTCAAAAAGCTCCAAGCTTATGAGTGTTTATCTGCTACGGTTGTTTCGCAAATGCTCGGAAAAAGAAAAAGAGATATGGATGAGCAAGGAGTGGATTGCACTTTGTCTTTGTGACATTATCTAACATTTTGCTTGTTGTGTCTCAGTTATAATAAGTGGTTAGCAACCTCTGCAGGTAATATCTCCTAAATTCTACCTTTAAAATTTGACATTGGGGACAATGTCATATTTTAGTAGGGGGTAAGGGACATATTTTGCTAATTTAAAAAAAAAAAAAAAAAATTTGTTGTGTTTTAAGCCATTTAGAAGTATTCATTCTGAACAAGGTCTGAGTAAGGGAGACTTGAGACATACCTTGTCAGTTTGATTTCTTCTTTTCAAAAAAAAAAAAAAAATGTTATGTTTTAAGCAATTTAGAAGTATTTATACTGAACAAGGTCTGAGTAAGGGAGACTTGAGACACACCTTGTCAGTTTGATTTTAATCTTTTTATGTTTACTTGTTAATTTTTGTTTAGTATTTTAAGATTATTTAGGTTGCATGAGTTTGTTTTGTTTTGAGTCTTAGCTGTTCCTATTCTTATGTTATTAGTTCTTTTCTCTTACACATAATTCTTTCATTTGGGTTAATAGACTTACATTGAGGACAATGTAAGAATTAAGTGTGGGGGGAATGATTTAGGATTTCTTTTATTTTTGTCTACTATTTTTTTTTATGAGTCTTTATTATAATTTTTAGTGTGTTTTAGTTCCTTTTTAATACAATGATGAGATATGAATTGCATAAGTCTAAAACAGAGTTATTAGTGAGAAGATTTTCATGAGAATTGAGCTTGATATCATTTTTTTTTTATGAGCCAATGTTAATATGATATGTTGATTGAGAAAGAAGCATGTTTAGACTTAATCTGACTTGTATAATCATCCTTGTGAGTTTTTGAGCCTATATGATTGATGCATTATACATATCAATCTAATTTCTTTTTTGAGTGCTCTTATGATTACATGATTCTCTAGAACTTGCTTTAAACCATTTGAGACTATATTGATGCATGTGACAACATGAATATGATAGAGGCATTAGGAGTTTTAGCCATAGCCAAACAGCCATCCCTTATTGATGTTCCAAGAGAACACACCCTTAGTGAACCAATTTGAGCCTACATTGAATAAGCTATCTCTTTGGTAACCATAACTTGTCCCTAACCTAAATATACTTATATCTTTACCTTTGTTCCAAAGATGAATTAGCATGTTTTGAGACAAGTTGCAAAGATAAGGAAGATCTATTGAAAATTTGGGTTAGAAACAAGAAATAAGTGTGGGGGGGAAAGAAAAGAAAAGTCAAAAAAAAAAAAAATGGAATACTGGCAAATACATTCAAAAAAAAAATATATATGAATCATCTCTTGAATTTTGGGAAAAAGAAAAAGATGTTACAAAGTTGTTCAGAATGAAGAAAAGGCCCAACATGAATATCCGGCCTAGGTGACTATGTACTTGTAAAGAGTTTTGAGAAGTTTCTTTGTATGATCTTTTTATGTCTCTAAACTTTATGAACTCTTTGGAACCTTTGTGATATCTTTATCCTTTTGTTCTTCAACCACATTACAAACCCCTTGGCCCCATTACAACCTCGATTAAAGACCTCTTGATTCATGAAGTTGTATGATCTAAATAGTGGAGAATAGGTGGACAAGCAAGAAGATGGTAGAACTGTTTTCATGAGATTGATTGAGTGTAAACACTTCACCACTACTTTAAAGAGTGAAAATCATGAGGGTATCCCATGTGAGAAGTTGAGATTAAATTTGAACATGCACTATTTTGATTGAGATATGTTATGTTAATATTGGCTTAACTCAAACAATTTACATTCAAGCTTGATTTTTTGTGAAATTCTTTAAGCTATTGATTAGTTTATAAGACTTGTTCAAAGATTGTCTCTAATTTGTATTGAAAGGATTAGGAGTAAATATTTTTAGTATATGTAGTTTATTTATATTTTAGTTTTTCAATGTTTGTGGGTATCGTTCTAGTAAACCCTCACGAGACTAAACTCGTCCACTAGGGACACCTAGGGGTTTAAAGGCTTGTGTCACATGCTAAGTGCCACCGTGATTTCCTACGAAAATGGATTAAATTAGATTTTCTTATTTTATTTTTATTGAGTCGTTGCTAGGGACTAGCAACAATCTAAGTGTGGGAGTGTGATAACTCGTATAATTATATAGTTTTTAGTTATGTTTTATTATTGTTTTGTGTCAAATACGAGTTATTATTGTTTAGTCTAATTGTGTTTATGATCTTTTATATTTTTATGTATTTTGGTGTTTTTCACAAGTTTCTTTGAGTGATTTCAGATTACTAGAATTAAGGGCAAATCCAGTTCAGTTCCAGTTCCGACACCTTTTGCCATATCCGCTATATCTCGAGTTTCACTGAAGCAATAAGGCTGATATTTGTAGCCGTGCAAAGCTAAGAGGCATATCTATCTTTTTCATGTTTTACACTTCTTGAAACGGAGTCGTTTTCCCTAGCGAAATCGACCATCAAGTTGGCTGATGTGCAATGACGTCTGTGCTGACCTGTTTTCGTATTTTGCCCATATCTACTTATCCACATCAGAAAATGAGCTGATTCCAACGGATATGGATCCGTAACTGATAGGGTAACATTTTTCTAGAAGACCATGTGATCAGATAAGGCCTCCAAAATTGACAAAATCGACCATCAAGTTGGCTGATCAAAATTGTCATGTATGACGAAAATTGTTAGAAAAATGCACCCACCTATTATACCTACCTTTGAAATTTGTAAAGCTTGTCTCTTGTCATTTAGCCCTCCAAAATGTGTATAAATAGAGGGCCTTGGATGATTGTAAGGGATCATATTGTACATTGGTAGGATATTAGCCTTTGTAATAAAATTCTCTAAGTTTTCTTCTTCTTTCTTTTCTCTAGTTTTCTTTTTCTTTAGAAAGGGCAAGAGGTTGGATAATTAATATTCTTCTTCTTCTTCTTTCTTTCTTTTATTTTCTTCTTAGATTCTATTTAATTTTATGTTTATAATGCCTATGCTAGGCTAAACTTCTATTTGGTTAAGGGTGATTTCAAAGCCCTAGACATGTTTTGTGATTGATTTTCAGATTCTATCTATCATTAATTTTCTATCAAAGTTGCTTATGTTCTTCTACAAGAATTGTTCATGATGTTGTCTTGATTTGTTTAGGTGTACAACTAGATAGATCTTGATAATTATCTATTGCTAGTTTAGGAGTCTTGATCCGTGTAATTGTCTTGATTTCCTATTCATAAGTGGCAATTTGTGATTAATGATTATGGTCAAGTTTTCAATAATTGCAAAGTGGAACATAACCTAAGTTGAACAATCCGAGCTTATGTGTTTGTTGCTTAGATCAACCTATCTTTCTCATCATAAAGCTGCCATTAAATTGAATCTAGAGAGCTTATTCTAGGTTGTTTGATGGTTAGAGATTAAATAGAGAGCTTGTTCTATTTAACGACAAACTAAGGAAAGATTGGGATAACAGAGCTTGTTGTTATCTACGGTTGTTAACTTTGATAGTTGGTTGATATTGATAGATCTGAAATTGATTCTTAATGATGTCTAGTGGTGGAGAATGAAACCTTAACCATATTTTTCATATTTGATTCTTCTTACTTACTTGTTTTCTTACTTTTCTAGTTTGCTCATTTTTAAAAGTATATTTATTTTTATTGGCTGGTTATACCGCCTAATTTGTATATTAACTTTGTTTTATTTTTATTGGCTGGTTATACCGCCTAATTTAGTATATATATTTTTATTGGCTGGTTATACCGCCTAATTTAGTATATATATTTTTATTGGCTGGTTATACCGCCTAATTTAGTATATATATTTTTATTGGCTGGTTATACCGCCTTGCATCTTATTCTTATTATTTACTTTAGTTTAAATCTGGCTTCAAAAACCCCTTTTCTTTTATTGTTTTCTTTCAACGTAAGTTATAAACTAATAACTCATAGATTAAAACCCAATCCCTGAGGACTCGACCCTTGCTAATCATTATACTTACAATTGATCTTTTTAGTGCAAGGTTAAATAAGATACACTCTTTTGGGTGCATCAGGTACCTTATTAACCGTATGTTATCTAAAATCTCGGTAAAAAGTCGATCTTAAATTTGGTATTTTAAAATAATTCCCAGTTTAAAGAAAAATAATTCCATTTCAATTGAAATAATCCGAAATTTATTAATTCAAAATTTTCCTATATTCCCCGACAAGATCGGCAAAATACATAAATTATTATTTATTTGGACAACTTTCTGAATCATTTTCGCTTTTTGAAAAAAAGATATTCCTTTATTGATGATAATTGATGATATCCTCTCCAGCAAATCCGGTAGAGAATTCCTGAATTATTTTAACTCGGGAATATCTTTATTTTTATTCAAAATCATTATCTTTTAAAAAAAAAAACATTTTAAAAAGATGAATATGAACATGTGTGATATAATAAAAATGACAGAGCAAAGTCTAAATGATATAATATAACCTAAATGACATAGTATATTCTAAATGACCTAATATAATCTAAATGACATGGCAAATATAAATGACATGGCATATTTTAAATGACATAATATAATCTAAATGACATGGAAATATAATCTTAGTGACATGAAATGATACGAAACATAAAATAATGTTATCATGAAATATGCATGAAAATAAAAATAATAATGCATGAACATAGTAAATCTTAAATGATGTGACAAAAAATAAATGACTAAGGAAAAAAGCATAGGATAACATAGAATATTCACAACCATATAACAAACAATATAACATCATAAAATATAAATCAAAACAATAACATAGTCATAGAAATATTCATAGCAAAAATCATATATTATACCAATATGCATGAACATGGAAAAAGCAATGCATGAAAGTGTATTTTTTCCTTTGAATAAGGAAATCCGTATAACTAAAAAGATATTCGACTACCTTAGGGAAAGACATCAAATTAAATTTTCTAAAATCAAAAAATACTTTGTGATTGGCTTGAAAACAATTTTAAAATTTTGGATGAAAATAGACACCATAGCCGAAATCCCCATTAAAAAGGCTCTATTTTCCTAACTTTGAAAACCCGGACTTGACCACCCTTGACCCGAGCTTTATAAAATCATTTTTTAGGATAAAATGGCTTATAAGTCAACCTAGGACAGTAGCTAAGGTTCTAAGTCAGCCCTCCCTGAATGCCTTGGCCAAAACAGAAAATTATTTTTCCCTTGAAATCAAATCTGACTTTATTGTCCAGTTTTAAAACGTGATTTTTTACCCTATTTTTAAAATTTCAAAAAAATAAATTATGGGAGACTCTGAACATGTCGAACTCTATGGAAACAATTGGCTTAATTTTTAGACTAAGGATGACCTACCAAAAAATTCACGAAAATCAGAATACTGGGTGAAAAACTGTTTAGCCAAAAAACATTTTTAAACCTTTGACAAAGTCACTCAAAAATCAGAATAAAAATATTAGAGACTCCTATAAGGACCTACAAACAGTAGTAAAAATTGCTAAAATTTTGGACAAGGATTGCCTAATGAAAAAAATCACATAGGTAGAAATTCCAACTTGACAATTTCTTAATTTTCCACAAGCATGCTCATGTGAGCTTGGCTTTGAGCCATTGATTGGCTTAAGTCAAAAATCAAGTGGTATGATATGAAATGTATGAACAAACAGCAAGTTAAATGCATGAAATGCATGATCTAATGCCCAAATGACATGGAAAATGCATGGCAATTCAAAATGACCTAATGCCTAACATGAACTTGCATGGCAATAAATGCTACCTAGACCTAATATGCATGAAATGCATGGCAATACGAATGTGACCTAGACCTAATGAGCATGAGCATGAAAATGCATGGCAATACCAATACGACCTAAGACCTAAATAACATGGAAATGTGTATGGCATACAAAGATGACCTAAGACCTAATATGCATGGGAATATGCATGGCAATACAAAGATGGGCTAGACCTAAAATGTCATGAAAATGCATGAAAATATCATGAACCTATAATGACCAAATAAACCTAATACTTATGCATGAACATGGCACAACCAATACACAATCTCATGGCATAATAATGCATAGCATAGTACCTAAACAAGATGAAAATGCACACACAAGGCAAAGAACAATGTAGAAGCTGAATGGTCCTTTAAATGCAATGTGAAATCTTATCATGACAATAACACAAATACATGGCATAGTATATAAAAGAATTAAAAGGAAAACATGATAGACCAAACAAACATAATGCAAATGCATGAACATAGCTAGACAAAAACACAAACACATGGTATGGTATTAACAAAAAAGCATGAAAAACTTAACATGGTAAAAACAAAAAATTAAAAATGGCAAACAAAGTAAGTAGACATGAAAATAAAATGATAAAAGCAGCAAAATAATAGTAAATAAGTAAAGAAGGTTAAAAGATAAGCTACATATCTTAGTTATTTTAAAAAGCTAGAACATCAAAACAAGCTAGAATATCACAACCAACATGGCAAATAGATCAAACACAAGGCATGCACACACATAGGTAGGTTCGGCCAGCTCAAAGAAATGGGGGAAATTTTCTTTTTTCTTTGATTTTTTCATGAAAGCATAAGATAAGAGCTTTAAGAACTTGTTCTGAAAAACAATTTTATTTCACGAAAGAAGATAAAATAACAATGAAAATAAAAAATCATATGAACAAAATATAGAGGAGAGCATGAAAGAAAATAGCTACCTTGCTTTAGCTTTCCAAATCAAAGAGTAGTAAGAAAGCCTTTCTTTTTTCTTCTTTTTTCTTCTTTTTTCTTTTCTTTTTCTTTTTCTTTTCCTTTTCTTTTTTCCCTTTCTTTTTTCCTCTCTTTTTAGCTACTGCCCTCTTTTGATCAGCCAACCCCCTTGAAAATGAAAAACCCCTCCCCTATATGGTGGTAACCCAATGGTCCATTTGGTGTAGGATGTTGTCATTTTTTTCCCTAGCCAATTTGATCCAAAAACCACTAATCCAAGATGCTTAAAATGTGAAATTACTACCCTTAGATTAAGTGATCAGCCCCTAACTAATACAGCTGTTCAAAAATATGTAGCCATCATGTTGACATCCTTCATCTTCATGCATTCGACTATGTGGCACAATTACAAAGGCTTGATAAAAAAAAATAACTACCTTATATCAACTTTTGGCCTTTGGATGCAAGAACTCAAAAAAAATCATTCTCCTCATGGGCTTGGCCGACTGACCCTTCATATTCTAGCCTACTCTATTTTTTAAAATGCAAAAAAAAACCCTCTTCGATTTCTTCGATAAAATTGCACGTTAGGCCTCCAAACTTGAATAAATAGCAAACGGACTCCAAATCCAAATTCTATTTTTTTCAATATTCCTAAATAATATAAAATTGAGTCTTGGAAGTTTTCATATATTTCCGAGCCCATTTGCTATTTTTCCTGAATTTATCTTCCAAAATTGTCCTTAATGCACCCAAACTGTTTCCATTTTGCAAACGAGCTCCGATTATGGATTTTTTTTCGCCAATCTCTCCCAAATAATTTAAAATTGAGATCTAGAAGTTTTCATAATTTTTTGAGCTAATTTACTATTGTTTATCTTCTGGAGTTTTAGCTTATTGGGACCGAAATTTGCCATTGTGCAAACGAGCTCTATTCTGGATTTTCTTTGGCAATCTCTTCCAAATAATTTAAAACTGAGATCTGGAAGTTTTCATAATTTTTTTAGCTCATTTTCTATTTTTCGGGGATTTATCTTTTGGAATTTCAGATTAGTGGGCCCGAAATTTGCCATTTTGCAAATGAGCTCCAATTCTGGATTTTTCTTCGCCAATATCTTCCAAATAATTTTAAATTGAGATCTGGAAGTTTTGGTAATTTTTCGAGCTCATTTGCTATTTTTCCTTGATTTTCCAAATTTGCCTTTTTACCTCCGAAGCCTCCGTTTTACTCAAAACAAGTCCTATTTTTAGATTTTCTTTTTTTGTGCCTTTTTTATATATTGAATTGGAGTTGCTCCGAAATCGCCCAATTTTTACGAACAACTTTCCCTCCGATTTGATTGTTCCTTTTTCAATATCGGGAATTTCCTTATTTTTTGTTTTTCCTCCAATCGACTCTTTTCTCGAAATTACTTCAAACTGAGCCTTGGGCTATCCTTGTTTACTCACTCCTCATCAATTAGGGGCTTTAATTTTACCGAATCAGACAAATTTTGTAATTTTCCCCAATTTCGCCAAAATCCACCAAAAACCCTAATTCTCGGTTTTCTTCCAAATTGACTTTTCCTTCAGTTTTGCTTCCAAATGGCCTTTCTATTACCCGTAGTAATTTTTTATCTTTCATTCGGAACCTCTAATTTCGACCAATTTGATCGTTTAAGCACTTTTCCCCAAATTTTCTGAACTAGGGTTTCCTTTCCACTGAATCTCCGTAACCCATCTTTTGGACTCCATATCTCTCGTTGTAGACCTCGGATTATCAAAATTCTTTCACCATTGTTCAATTAAACTTTGGATCTTGATTTTGAATGAGGGTTGACTTTTCAGTGGTTGACTTTTTGGAGTTGTCTTTTTCAAGATTGACTTTTCATGCTTGCTTTCATAAACTAAGTCTCAGAGTACCACCTGCAGGATGAGAAAAACTTTTCTTCATTCTAAAACATCATTTTAGGAAGAAAAATACCTGATTTAAGAGTCCGGACAAAAATTAGGTGTCTACAGCTGCCCCTCTTTGGCTATTGCTGACAATCTGGAATCAGGCAAAGATAAATAAACACTAATTTTGTCCGGTTAGTGAAATCACATGGGAAGAAAGGGAAAGGGAATTTTCATTTTTTCATTCATTTTTTCTTTATTTTTTCTTTATTTTTTCTTTATTTATTTTTTATGATTAGAAAGCTATAAATAGAAGACTTTATCCTTAAATTGAGTTCCTTGACTAATCAAGGCTCAACCCATCTTAAGGAAATGAGTTAGATTTGCAAGAGCAGAAAAATACCTCGACGGTGGTCTCGGGGCTCGACTCATTTGAGAAGCAGAACGAGTTCGATTTAAAACAAAAGAAAATACCTCGACGATGGTCTCGGGGCTCGACTCAATTGAGAAGCAGAACGAGTTCGATTTAAAATAAAAGGAAAATACCTCGACGATGGTCTCAGGGCTCAACTCATTTGAGAAGCAGAACGAGTTCGATTTAAAACAAAAGGAAATACTTCGACGATGGTCTCGAGACTCGACTCAATTGAGAAGCAAAACGAGTTCAATTTAAAACAAAAGGAAATACGTCGACAATGGTCTCGGGGCTCAACTCATTTGAGAAGCAGAACGAGTTCGATTTAAAACCAAAGGAAATACCTTGACGAAGGTCTTGAGGCTCGACTCATTTGAGAAGCAAAATGAGTTCAATTTAAAATAAAAGGAAATTCCTCGATGATTGTCTCGGGGCTCGACTCATTTGAGGTGCAGAACGAGTTAGATTTAAAACAAAAGGAAATACCTCGACGATGGTCTTGGGGCTCGACTCGTTTGAAAAGCAGAACGAGTTCGACTTAAAACAAAAGGAAATACCTCGACGATGGTCTCGGGGCTTAACTCATTTGAGAAGCAGAATGAGTTCAATTTAAAACAAAAAGAAATACCTCGACGATGGTCTCGGGGCTCAACTCATTTGAGAAGCAAAACAAGTTCGATTTAAAACAGAAAGAAATACCTCGACGATGGTCTCGGGGCTCGACTCATTTGAGAAGTAGAACGAGTTCATTTAAAACAAAAGGAAACACCTCGACGATGGTCTCGAGGCTCGACTCATTTGAGAAGTAGAACGAGTTTGATTTAAAACAAAAGGAAATCCCTCGACGATGGTCTAGGGGCTTGACTCATTAGAGAAGCAGAACGAGTTCAATTTAAAACAAAAGAAAATACCTCGACAATGGTCTCGAGGCTCGACTCATTTGGGAAGTAGAACGAGATCAATTTAAAACAAAAGGAATATACCTCGACGATGGTCTCGGGGCTCGACTCATTTGATAAGCAGAATGAATTCGATTTAAAATAAAAGGAAAATACCTTGACAATGGTCTCGGGGCTCGACTCATTTGAGAAGCAGAACGATTCGATTCAAAACAAAAGGAAAATACCTCGAAGATGATCTCGGGGCTCAACTCATTTGAGAAGTAGAATGAATTCGATTTAAAACAAAAGGAAAATACCTCGACGATGGTCTCAGGGCTCGACTCATTTGAGAAACATAATGAATTCAATTTAAAACAAAAGGAAAATACCTCGACGATGGCCTCGGGGCTCGACTCATTTGAGAAGAAGAATGAATTCGATTTAAAATAGAAGGAAAATACGTTGAATATGGTCTCGGGGCTCGACTCATTTGAGAATCAGAATGAATTCGATTTAAAACAAAATGAAAATACCTCGATGATGGTCTTGGGGCTCGACTCATTTGAGAAGAGGAATGAATTCGATTTAAAATAAAAGGAAAATACCTCGACGATGGTCTCGGGGCTCAACTCATTTGAGAAGCATAATGAATTCGATTTAAAACAAAAGGAAAATACCTTGGTCTCGGGGCTCGACTCATTTGAGAAGCAGAATGAATTCGATTTGAGAAAGCCAAAATTTTCCATGATTCCTGCAATGTTAGCTAAATTCAGTGATGGGAATGACATGCTTTGCAAATGCTTGTATGTTTCCTAAGGATAAACACAATCAAATGATTGTGTCATGATTTCTAATCCATAGTTTCTTTGAAGTTCACATATTATCTGACTTCATGACAAAGTTTTCAATTTTTCACTGATGCCCCACTTGAGGAACCGTCAATCAATATAAAATGTCAAAAAGTCCTAGTTGATACAGATGTCATGGATTGATGCAAATGCTTCTTGATGCTCATGCAAAGATCAATGTTGATGCAACTACTTCATGGAATGATGCAGATGCAAAGATCAACATTATGCAAATGCTCCTAAATGATGCAAATGCAAGGATTGACAATGTGCATAATGCTTCTAAATGATGCAAATGCAAAAATTGAATTGATGCAAATGCTAAGATTAATGTTGACGCAACTACTTCATAGAATGATGCAGATGCCCCTACAAATCGTGTTCATGTAAATGGTTCATGAATGGTGTAACTGCAGCTACAATAATGAAGATGCAATGATCCTAGAAATGATGCAATTGCTTGACATGATGCGAATGCAAATATCCATGAAGGATGTAAATGTAATAGTGAAATGCAGATGCTTAGTGCAAATACCAGTACCCATGAATGATGTAAATGTTTGCTGGTACGGTGCAAATGCAAATTTCAATAAAGAGGTAAGCGCTCATGAGTGATGCAAATGCCCCCCGATTGTTTTCCTAGACTTTTGGCTTAGCCTTTCCAATTCATTTTTCCTCTTCAAATCAGAGTATGTCTTCAACTCATTTGTTCAATCTTTGTCTATTCTCTTTGCCCTAACAGTTTTCAAACTCTTTTTGACAAAAGTCTACTTGCCGAGTTCTATTTCTTCTTTTCATATTTGAAAGTCAAGGTTAACCCTGTAGTTCCACACCTTTGGGTTAGAAAAACCCTTATCTCATGTCAATCATCAAAAATGGGTATTTCAAAAATATTTTTATTTTCCCTTTTTTGAAAAACAATTTTGCTCATTTAATGAAAACTTCTGATCCAAAAATATTAACCCCACAATGTGTGATGTACGAATCTTTTGAAGACTGATGATCATTGTTAGAAATTTCCCTAAGTGTCAATTTGGGTTTTTCAATTTGGCTTGATATAACAAGATTTTGGTTGATCGAAAAAACTTCGCAACAAAAATGTATGTCCCTTCTAGGCTTACAAATGGAAAAGGTTTTATAAATCATGAATTCATTAAAAACCAAACAAATTCAACATTCTTTTACTTTACATATCAAGGCATTTTGACAAACGTCATGATTGGCCGGGATGTTTAAGCTGGAAATTTTAATTTTGAAAGGAAAAAAGTTTCAGTTTTTGAAGACAATCCTCCGAATGAGAGCTGACGATTTGGGAGATTCAAGAATTACTAGATGTTCCTCGATGACCATTTCTTCAAGATGACCTTCTCTTTTGTGGTATCGGCACTATCATGGCATCAGAAATTTCTAATTCACTCTAGACCGCCCATTTTTGGGTTTTTGCCCTATAGTCACATTCCTTACATTTTTTTCTTTCTCTTTTTTTTTTTGTTCCATCATTCATTTGAGAATTCTAAATTCTTCCTTAGTGAAATGATAATTCGATGAGATGGGATAAAATCTGAGGAAAACCCTTCAAATTAAATATTCATGTTTGATCAAAATGGACTTTTAAAGCACGTAATGTAGGCCATGGCTTGGGATTCAGAAAGAAAGGATAAATAGGCCCAAAATTTGTGTTTGAGGGTAATCAAATCAAGGATCATTTGTTGAGGAGGAATACCTTTGAAGCATTTACCCTTTTTTTGGACTTTTCTGACTTTCTTTTGACTTTGCTCATTTTCTTCTTTATTCTTGGCTTTCATTTGCCAGACTTTTTTCATTTTTTGTGTGTTTTTTTTCACATTTTTCTTCATTTCGACAAAGTGAGCTCTTATTTATTTAGGAGCTTAATTTGCTTTGTATCTATCTTCGAACTCATTTCTCAATGATCTTTGAGAAGATCTTTCCTTGTGTTTGCCCCTACTGTAGAGGGTGATCCTTGATCAGGGTTCAAAGGAGAAAGAATTCTTCGGCTCAAAAAGGATGACTATGGATAATTTCTTTTTGTGAAAGGAATATGAAAGATAGCCATTCATCATATCAAGCACGAATATTCTCATTGAAAAGCAATCCCTAAGGGAAATAGATAATCAGAATTTCATTTTGCACTTGAAATCATCCGAATTTCTCATATGCATGATATCACAAATTTTTTCTTTTTTTTTTTTGCTTCTTTTTTTTTCGTCGCATGCCCCCAATGATTCATGCATTGGTTCCCATCCTTATTCACCATGTATCCATCATTTCTACATGTGATGCCCCAATTTGATCAACTTTAGGAATTTGTATCATTATGAGGAACATTGCAAGTCTAGGTTTACAATTAAAATGCTCAGTTTCAATCTTGGGTTTGTTTGAAGTACCAAGGAAAATATTACCCAAAAACAAGTTTCCTCCAAGACATGAGCTAATCTTGTTTGGACATTGTGCCATGAAGTGTCAATCATGAAGTGATGTTTGGGCAATTGGTGTTTTGTGGTCATTGGAAAAGATATGAATGGCTTTGGCACCACCTTGACGCACATCGAATTACCACAATCTAGAATCTTGAAAGAATGTCTCATTTTTTTGTTCAAGGAGTTCAAAAGACTTTGAAAAGGTTCATTCTTTTGTTCATAGCCTAGACTAGGATTTACATCTTTGCTTATTCTGCAATGACAATGGTTTGTGAAGTTTAATCATTCATATTCCTTGAAGTATTAGGTCTTTCAAGTAGTCTTGATTCAAGGGATTTAGGCATAAGAAAGCCCAAAAAAGAAATGGAAAGTATTGAGTCATTTCTAACAATGATCATCAATATTCTCGAGACTGGTCATTATTTCCTGTGAAAATCCCTTATTATTGTTTACCACAAATTTTCTCAAAGTTTCATTTGTTTTGCAAATTCTAAATTATTGCTAAAAATAAAATGAACGCAAAACATTTAAATTTAAATTTATTTATTTCATGTAGATGTCAACATGAGACAGGTGATTTCATCATCAAAGTGTATAGAACTACATGCATCAAAAATCCTAATATGATTATGCACCATTTTTATATGACACTTGGCTTTCCCATCTTCAAAACTTATCGAACCAGCCTTGATGAGATCCCTGACCTTGTACTTCAAAGCAGGGCAGTTCTCCGTTGAGTGGCCTTGATTGCCATAATGATAACTGCAACACTTATTAGCATCATACCAGCTCGGATAAGAGGGCTTCAGAGGCTCTAATTGCATGGGTGTCACAAGGTGATTCTAGATGAGTTGAGGTAGCAGCTCACTGTATGACATAGGAATCGGGTCAACTTGATTTCTTTCTTGCTTCATAAACCCATGTATGCCTTTCTTTCCCATCCTGACATCCCCACTTGTCTTACCATGAACGAACAGTGGCTTCTTCCTGTTATCTTATTTTTGTTTCTTTTCAAGATCTATCTGCCCGTTATTGATTAGCGCTTGAACTTTCCGCTTTAGAGACAGACAATTTTCTGTGGGATGACCTCGAATCCCGCAATGATAACCACAAAATGCATTTTCATCATACCAGCTTGGGTATGGGGGTCGGATAGGCTTTGTTGGCACTCGAATGACTAGTCGATTTTCAACAAAATAGGACAACAACTCAGAGTAAGAGATGGATAATGACTCAAACTGATCTCTTTTCTGAATATTCTTTGACTTCCCTTGGCTGGCCTGAGTTGGAGATTTGTCAAATAATTACATTGAGAGGACATGGGGTATAAGTAAGGATCCCGATACACATTGTTCATGGAAGGGTAGAACTGATGGTACATGGGTTGTAGAGGATATGGGACAAAGCTTTCTATCTGTTGCCCACCATAGGTCATAGACTGGATATCTTTTACTTTTCTCTAGGGTTCCCATTTTCCCTTGCTACCGGATGTCTCGCCTATTTTGAGCTTCCCATTGTTGGTTGTCCCCTTCATTATTTCTTTTGGGATTATCCTGCCCGCGGAGTCCTTTGTGGCATTACTAGTGCACTCATCATAGCATGAGGCCTGCAGTGTATTTGCAAATAGGACAACAACTTCTTTTTCCATTAAAGACGACTGTACCTAGGCCGCTATATCTCTCCATCTGCAAGAATACTCTTCAAAGCTTTCAGTGGCTTTCTTTCTCATACTTTGCAGAAAGAGACGGTTCGGCATCATTTCAATCACATGCTTGTATTGGTTATAAAAATCTTTAGCCAAATCACTCCAAGAACCAATCTAACCCCTTCTCAGCTAATTATACCATGTGCTTGCAAACCCACTGAGGCTATCATGAAAACAATAGACCAATAACTTATCATTATCCACGTGGCTCATCATCTTGTGGCAGAACATTTTGAGGTCGATTATTGGATCAGTTGTCCTATCATATATCTCGAAGCTGGAGACCTCGAATTCAGGTGGAATGACTAAATCGGGGACCAAGCAAAGTTCATTTGCATCTACGCTCCCAAATTCATCTGTGCTTTCTAATACCCGGAGCCTTTCATCTAATAGCTGGTACCTCGTTGTATCTTGTGGCTGTATGCCTTGAGAATTTTGCCCTTTAATTACTATAACCTCACACGGGCAAGAGAGGTGATGGTGACTCAAGTAAGAGTCGTAAACCCAAGTGCAGGTTATGTTCAAGTAATAAATTCTCGGGTGTCCGAGGTCGAACCACAAGGAAGCGTATTAGTAAGTATAAGTTTATAAATATATAAGAAAAAGAAAGTAAACAAGATATTAGGGAATCAACAACAAAATAAGATAAACAAGATATTAGAGAACAAAATAAACAAAATATAAAAGAAATTAAACAAGATATAAACAACAATAAGAAAAGATGTTGAGGTTAGAGAATCCACTCTTGGTGTGATGCTAAGATTAATCTTGTTTTATTACACAATTGAAATCCACACATAAGGGAGGTTCCAATCGGAAGGTTTAGCAATTCAGTCCAAATTGTCCAACGTCCATAGCATATGATATTATGTTCATTTGGTGTCCTCAAAACTCACAAAAAGAGTCCAAGCATTCCTTATGCCAAGGTATATGTCTACAACAAATCAAGGTTATGAAACCAAGCATTTACTGTGCCATTTTCATTGTCAATAATGAATCAAGATCCCTACTTTGCAAGTATGATTTTAAACCAAAAGAAAATATTATCTATACTAGTGTTTATAAATTTTAGCTCATGTTTAAGAGACTAACCTTAGCATTTACCAAGAGCTTCACCTCATCACCTCAACAATATGATTAGCAACACATACTAGATATGAATAAAATGAAAAGAAATGTAAGAAGCATAAGTAAATAAAGAAAAAGAAAACTAGAGAAAGGAAAGAAAAAGAAAACTTAGAGAATTTTATTACAATGGCTAATATCCTACCAATGTATCCCTCTTTTCCAATACTCATCCAAGGCCCTCTATTTATACACATTTTGGAGGGCTAAATGACAAGAGACAAGCTTTACAAATTTCAAAGGTAGGTATAATAGGTGGGTGCATTTTTCTAACAATTTTCGTCATATTGTATGACAATTCTGATCAGCCAGCTTGATGGTCGAGTTTGTCAATGTTGGAGGCTCGATCTGATAAAATGATCTTCTAGAAAAATATACCCCTATCAGTTACGAATCCATAGCCGTTGAAATCAGATCATTTGGTCATGTGGATCGGAAGATATGGTCAAAATAACAAAACGGTGTAGAACAGACGTCATTGCACATCAGCCAACTTGATGGTTGATTTCGGTAGGGAAAACGACTCCGTTTCAAGAAGTGTAAAACATGAAAAAGATAGATATGCCTCTTAAATATGCACGGTTAAAATTTCAGCCTTATTGCTTCAGTGAAACTCCAGATATAGCTGATATGGAAAAAGGTGTCGGAACTGGAACTGAACTGGATTTGCCCTTAATTCTTTATTTAACCTAGTAATCTGAAATCACTCAAAGAAACTCGTGAAAAACACCAAATTACATAAAAATATAAAAAATAATAAACACAATTAGACTAAGCAATAATAACTCGTATTTGACACAAAATAATAATAAAACATAACTAAAAACTATATAATTATACGAGTTATCACACCCCCACACTTAGATTGTTGCTAGTCCCTAGCAACGACTCAATAAAAATAAAATAAGAAAATCTAATCTAATCCATTTTCGTAGGAAATTACGGTGGCACTTAGCATGTGACACAAGCCTTTAAACCCCTAGGTGTCCCTAGTGGACGCGTTTAGTCTCGTGAGGGTTTGCTAGAACGATACCCACAAACATTGAAAAACTAAAATATAAGTAAACTACATACACTAAAAATATTTACTCCTAATCCTTTCAATATAAATTAGAGACAATCTTTGAACAAGTCTTGTAAACTAATCAATAGCTCAAAGAATTTCACAAAAAATCATGCTTGAATGTAAATAAATGAGTTAAGCCAATATTAACATAACATATTTCAATCAAAATAGTACATATTCAACTTAATTTCAACCTCTCGCATGGGATACTCTCATGATTTTCACTCTTTAAAGTAGTGGTAAAGTGTTTACACTCAATCAATCTCATGAAAATAGTTCTACCATATGCTTGCTTGTCCACCTATTCTCCACTAAAAGATCATGCAACTTCATAAATCAAGAGGTCTTTAATCAAGGTTGTAATAGGGCCAAGGGGTTTGTAATGTGGTTGAAGAACAAAAGGATAAAGATATCACAAAGGTTCCAAAGAGTTCATAAAGTTTACAGACATAATAAGATCATACAAAGAAACTTCTCAAAACTCTTTACAAGTACATAGTCACATAGGCTAAATATTCATGTTGAGCCTTTGCTTCATTCTAACCAACTTTGTAACATCTTTTTCTTTACTTTAACTAGAAGTTCAAGAGAAGATTTTTTTTTTTTTTTGAATATGGGAATGTATTTAACAATGATCCCTTTCTTTTTCTCTTGACTTTTTCTTTTCTTTTCTTCCCCCACACTTATCTTTTGTTTCTAACCCAAATTTTCAACTAAAAATATCCCTTGTTTTTTGCAATATGTCTCAAAATATATAATCCATCTTTAGAACAAGGGTAAGGATATAAGTATATTTAGGCTAGGTGTAAGTTGTGGTTACCAATAAAACAGCATATTTAATGTAGGCTCAAATTGGCTCACTAGTGGGGATGTTCTCTTAGAACATTAATAATGGATGGCTGTTTGGCTCTGGTTATAACCCTAATGCCTCTATCATATTCATGTTGTCACATGTATCAATATAGTCTCAAACGGTTTAAAGCAAGTTCTAGAGAATAATGTAATCATAAGAGCACTCAAGAAAGAAATTAGATTGATTTGTATAATGCATCAATCATTATAGGCTCAAAAACTCACAAGGATGATTATACAAGTCAGATTAAGTCTAAACATGCTTCTTTCTCAATCAACATATCATATTAACATTGGCTCATAAAAAGGTTGACATCAAGCTCAATTCTCATGAAAATCTTCTCACTAATAAATCTGTTTTAGACTTATGCAATTCATATCTCATCATTGTATTAAAAAGGAACTAAAACACACTAAAAAAAATAATAATAATAATAAAGACTCATAAAAAAATAGTAGACAAAAATAAAAGAAATCCTAAATCATTCCCCCCACACTTAATTCTTACATTGTCCTCAATGTAAGTCTATTAACCCAAATGAAAGAATCATGTGTAAGAGAAAAGAACTAATAACATAAGAATAGGAACAACTAAGACTCAAAACAAAACAAACTCATGCAACCTAAATAATCCTAAAATACTAAACAAAAATTAACAAGTAAACATAAAAAGGTTAAAATCAAACTGACAAGGTATGTCTCAAGTCTCCCATACTCAGACCTTGTTCAGAATGAATACTTCTAAATGTCTTAAAACACAACAATTTTTTTTTTTTTTTGAAGATTAGTAAAAATTATATTTACATCTAGTTATTTTCAAAACAAGGATCAGAAAGAAAAACAACCTCTTCTTGAGTAACATGATTTTCCAAAAAGAGTTTGAGTCTTTGTCCATTTACCTTGAATACGTTACCATTTTGAGGATTCTCAATGTCAACTGCTCCATAATGATACACATGCTTAACCACAAATGGGCCAGTCCATCTTGATCTCAACTTACCAGGAAATATGTGAAGTCTAGAATTATAAAGTAGAACTTTTTGCCCAACATCAAATATTTTTCTTGAAATTAACTTGTCATGAAAGGCTTTAGTTCGTTCTTTATGAATTTTAGAATTCTCATATGCATCATTTCTGAGTTCCTCAAGTTCATTTATTTGTAATTTCCGTAAATTAGAAGCGTCATCAAGGTTTGAGTTGAACATTTTAATGGCCCAATATGCTTTATGCTCAAGTTCCACAGGTAAATGACAAGGTTTTCCATAAACTAGCCTATAAGGAGACATGCCCAATGCTGTTTTAAAAGCTGTTCGATAGGCCCATAATGCATCGTTAAGTCTAAGGGACCAATCTTTGCGATTTGGATTAACCGTCTTTTCCAAAATTTGTTTAATCTCCCTATTTGCTAATTCTACCTGTCCATTTGTTTGCGGGTGATAAGGGGTTGCAACTTTGTGTGTAATGGCATATTTCTTCATTAATGTTTCAAAAACCTTGTTGCAAAAATATGTTCCTCCATCACTTATGATAGATCGAGGAATTCCAAATCGACTCAAAATATTTTCTTTTAAAAATTTAATCACTGTTTTGTGATCATTATTTCGACATGGAATTGCCTCTATCCACTTTGAAACATAATCTATTGCAACTAAAATGTATAAGAAACCAAAAGATGGTGGAAATGGTCCCATGAAATCAATACCCCAACAGTCAAAAATTTCAATTACAAGAATTGGGTTCAAAGGCATCATGTTTCTTTTCGAAATGGAACCTAATTTTTGACAACTTTCACATGACTTGCAAAAATTATGTGCATCTTTGAATAAAGTTGGCCAGTAAAATCCACACTGTAAAATTTTTGCAGCAGTTTTCTTTGATGAAAAATGACCACCACATGCCTCAGAATGACAAAACTTAATTACACTACTTACCTCATTGTCGGGAATGCATCTTCGAAAAATCTGATCAGGACAATATTTGAACAAGTAAGGGTCATCCCAATAGAACTTCTTTACCTCATTCAGAAACTTCCTTTTATCTTGGGGGCTCCATTGAGAAGGAATTTTTCTTGTAGCAAGAAAATTAGCAATGTCAGCAAACCAAGGTGTCGTGGAGACAATTAGAAGTTGTTCATCAGGAAAAGTATCATTTATTGGTGAGGTTCCAAAAGATTTATCACAAACAAGTCTTGATAAATGATCAGCCACCACATTTTCTACTCATTTTTTATCTCGAATGGTGATGTCAAATTCTTGCAGCAAAAGGATCCACCTCAGCAACCTAGGTTTTGCATCCTTCTTAGAGAGAAGATATTTTAAAGCTGCATGATCACTAAAGACAACAATTGATGATCCAACAAGGTAAGATCTGAATTTATCCAATGCAAAAACAACTGCAAGTAATTCCTTTTCTGTAGTGGAATAATTCATTTGGGCTCTATTTAAAGTTTTACTTGCATAGTAAATTACATGTGGTTTATTATCTTTCCTTTGTCCTAACACAGCACCAACAGCATAGTCACTAGCATCACACATTATTTCAAATGGTAAAGACCAATCAGGAGATCTCATAATAGGAGCAGTAGTGAGCATATTTTTTAGTTTTTCAAAAGCATCTTCACAATCTTTAGTCCATTCAAATGCAGTGTCTTTCATTAAAAGATTACATAGAGGTTTAGATATCGTGCTAAAATCTTTTATGAATCTTCTATAAAAACCTGCATGTCCCAAGAATGACCTAATGTCCTTTACTGTCTTTGGTGTGGGTAGATTAGCAATCAATTCAATTTTTGACTTGTCTACCTCAATCCCTTTTGCAGAAACAATGTGACCTAGTACAATACCTTTAGTGACCATGAAATGACATTTTTCCCAATTAAGAACAAGATTTTTTTCTTCACACCTAATCAATACATTTTTCAAATTGGCTAAGCAATCATCAAATGAATCACCAGAAACAGAAAAATCATCCATGGAAATCTCAAGATTACGTTCAATCATGTCACTAAAAATACTAAGCATGCATCTTTGAAATGTGGCAGGGGCGTTACATAATCCAAATGGCATTCTACGATATGCAAGTCCTCAAGTGCAATGGCAATTTGATTATATCCAGAATATCCATCTAGAAAACAATAAAACTCATGCCCTGCAACTCTTTCTAAGATTTGATCCATGAAAGGCAAAGGGAAATGATCTTTCCTCGTCACTGAGTTAAGTTTCCTATAGTCAATGCACATGCGCCAACCAGTAACAGTCCTAGTTGGAATTAATTCATTGTTTTCATTTTTAACTACAGTAACTCCAGATTTCTTAGGTACGACTTGAGTAGGACTTACCCATTTGCTATCAGAGATAGGATAAATGATTCCATTATCTAAAAGTTTAATGACTTCATTTCTCACTACTTCTTTCATATTAGGATTAAGCCTTCGTTGCATTTGTCTAGAGGGTTTAGCATTTTCCTCTAAATAAATATTATGTGTGCAGATTAATGGGCTTATTCCCTTTATGTCAGCTAAGGTCCATCCTAATGCATTTTTGTGCATCTTCAAAAGTTGTAACAACTTACCTTCTTGTAGTTCATCAAGATGTGAAGAAATTATGACTGGAAAAGTTTCATTCTCACCCAAAAAGGAATATTTTAGCTCGGATGGCAATGGTTTTAAATCCAGCTTGGGTGGTTCAATAGTTGATGGTACAGTGACATTTGTGAGTGATGGAAGTTCCTCAAACTTTTGTTTCCAACAATGCTTATCCTGAAAAGAATTTAACAAAGAATCAGTGTGTGAAATTTCTGAAGCATTATCAAACTCACATTCAATTAAATAAGCTTCTAAAGGATCATGGAATGTGGTAGTGGTGAGATGTTCATGAACAAGTTCTTCAATGAAATCCACTTCATGTACTTCTGAATCATCACCAGGTTGCTTGCAAATGTTGAACACATTTAATTCTAAAGTCATATTTCCAAAAAAAATGTTCAAAATACCATTCCTGCAATTTATCAGAGCATTAGAAGTTGCAAGAAATGGACGGCCTAATATAACAGGAATTTGAACATTTGGATTTGAAACAGGATGTGTGTCCAAAACAATAAAATCAACAGGGAAGTAAAAATTATCAATTTGAACCAAAACATCTTCAACTATCCCTCGACGAATTTTTTTACAGAACGATCAGCTAGTTGAAGTGTAACAGGTGTTTCCTTGAGTTCACCTAAACCTAACTGTTGATAAACAGAAAAAGGCAAAAGATTAACACTAGCACCAAGATCAAGCAATGCACGTTCTATTCTAGTGTTTCCAATGATGCATGAGATTGTTGGATATCCAGGATCTTTGAATTTCGGTGGAGTAAGGTGCTGAATGATTGAGCTCACACTTTCCGTCAGAAATGCTTTCTTTTGTACATTATGTTTCCTTTTAACTGTGCACATGTCCTTCAAAAATTTAGCATAAGATGGAACTTGTTTGATTGCATCCAATAAAGGAA
Organism: Fremontodendron californicum; assembly: GCA_030761205.1. Taxonomy (NCBI): domain Eukaryota; kingdom Viridiplantae; phylum Streptophyta; class Magnoliopsida; order Malvales; family Malvaceae; genus Fremontodendron; species Fremontodendron californicum. Next base: position 24,193,819 of record JAULJL010000003.1, read on the forward strand.
TGTTAATCTTAACTTGTTTGAAAAGTTCATAAATTTCTGCATTTTGATTCAAATTCTTTATTGTTTGCAACCTTTGAGGAAAAGGAGCAGGATGCATACCTTTTTCCTTGTCCAAATTTTCAAGAAGTTCAGACTTACCATCATCCTTACCATTACTTTTCGGAGGGGAAGGAGGATCTTGGTCTTTTGATGGAATGTTTTTGTCAATTGCCTTTCCACTTCGAAGAGTTGTGATAGAACTGGCATTTTCCTGTTGAGTTTCATTGGAGCAAGAAACAAGACATTGAGTAGAAGGGTTAGGCTGAGGTTGAGCAGGAAACTTACCTTTTTCTTGAGTGCGTAATGAAGCTGTCAATGTGGACAAGGTGTTTTTGATCTCATTGATGTCCTGTGAAGTTTGGTTATACACATTTGCTTGTGTTTGCATGAATGCTTGCAATGTCTCTTCCAAGGTTTGTACACGTGAAGGTTGATAGGAAAAAGTGTTGCCCGGCTTTTGAGATTGTGGTACCTGAACATGATTATTATTCCGCCAACTGAAGTTGGGATGATTTCTCCATTCAGGGTTATACGTTTCAGAGTAAGAAGAAGCAAAAGGCTTTTTAAATGTGTTTATGGAATTTACTTGATCATGCAACGCTTCTTTAAGAATGGGAATGTTTGGACATTCAGAAGTGGGGTGTCCCATGATTTCACAAATTCCACAACTGTCTTCATTTTTAACCGTTTTGACTTCTTTTACTTCTCTAAGTTCCATGGCTTCAATCTTTCTAGCCAAATTAGCTACTTTAGCTTTTATCTCATCTTCTTGACTAAAATGATATTTACCTCTGTTAGAAACAGGATTAGATCTATTGGAACTTTCAGAGGAATTATCTGTGTGCCAGGCTTGAGAGTTATCTGCCAAATGGTCTAGGTAGTCAAAGGCTTCTTCAGGTTCTTTTTCTAGAAACTCACCGTTACACATTGTTTCAACAAATTGTTTAGTTTCGGGAGTTAAACTTTCATAAAAGAAACTAATAAGATGCAATTTTTCAAAACCATGATGTGGACAAGAACTTAACAAATCTTTAAAACGCTCCCAGCACTGAAAAAATGCTTCATTTTGATTTTGATTGAAATTTTGAATATGTCTTTTCAAAGCAGTAGTTTTATGTGCTGGGAAAAATTTCTTTAGAAACTTAGTTTGTAATTCTTGCCATGTGCCAATTGACCTTGGTTTTAAATTATGAAGCCAAATTTTTGCTTTGTCTTTTAAAGAAAAAGGAAATAATTTTAGCTTGACAATTTCATTTGTACATTGTTGGTCATTAAAGGTGACACATACATCTTCGAAGTCTTTTAGAAACGAGTAAGCACTTTCCGATTCTAACCCATGGAAATTTGGAAGCAAAGCTATCATACCTGGTTTAAAACGAGAGTTGTTTGCATTGAGAGGAAAAATAAAACAAGAGGGTGATGAGCTTCGAGTTGGTTGCAAGTAGTCACGCATGGTGCGTACTTGTCTGTTTTCACCTTCAGCATGAATACTTTCATTGTCAGCCATGGTAGGAGTTGTATTAGAAAGATTACCTGAAAAAGTTTCACAATAAAATCTAACTAAACGACGAAATCTAAAATCACGTCGCCAAACAAGCATAAAACAAAGTTAATATACAGATTAGGCGGTATAACCAGCCAATAAAAATAAAACAAAGTTAATATACAATAGAAATATAAATATAAATATATAGAAAATTAGGCGGTATAACCAGCCAATAAAAATAAAACAAAGTTAATATACAAATTAGGCGGTATAACCAGCCAATAAAAATAAATATACTTATAAACTTATATACTTAGTATTGCTTCCCCGGCAACGGCGCCAAAAACTTGATGGTGACTCAAGTAAGAGTCGTAAACCCAAGTGCAGGTTATGTTCAAGTAATAAATTCTCGGGTGTCCGAGGTCGAACCACAAGGAAGCGTATTAGTAAGTATAAGTTTATAAATATATAAGAAAAAGAAAGTAAACAAGATATTAGGGAATCAACAACAAAATAAGATAAACAAGATATTAGAGAACAAAATAAACAAAATATAAAAGAAATTAAACAAGATATAAACAACAATAAGAAAAGATGTTGAGGTTAGAGAATCCACTCTTGGTGTTATGCTAAGATTAATCTTGTTTTATTACACAATTGAAATCCACACATAAGGGAGGTTCCAATCGGAAGGTTTAGCAATTCAGTCCAAATTGTCCAACGTCCATAGCATATGATATTATGTTCATTTGGTGTCCTCAAAACTCACAAAAAGAGTCCAAGCATTCCTTATGCCAAGGTATATGTCTACAACAAATCAAGGTTATGAAACCAAGCATTTACTGTGCCATTTTCATTGTCAATAATGAATCAAGATCCCTACTTTGCAAGTATGATTTTAAACCAAAAGAAAATATTATCTATACTAGTGTTTATAAATTTTAGCTCATGTTTAAGAGACTAACCTTAGCATTTACCAAGAGCTTCACCTCATCACCTCAACAATATGATTAGCAACACATACTAGATATGAATAAAATGAAAAGAAATGTAAGAAGCATAAGTAAATAAAGAAAAAGAAAACTAGAAAAGGAAAGAAAAAGAAAACTTAGAGACAATGGCTAATATCCTACCAATGTATCCCTCTTTTCCAATACTCATCCAAGGCCCTCTATTTATACACATTTTGGAGGGCTAAATGACAAGAGACAAGCTTTACAAATTTCAAAGGTAGGTATAATAGGTGGGTGCATTTTTCTAACAATTTTCGTCATATTGTATGACAATTCTGATCAGCCAGCTTGATGGTCGAGTTTGTCAATGTTGGAGGCTCGATCTGATAAAATGGTCTTCTAGAAAAATATACCCCTATCAGTTACGAATCCATAGCCGTTGGAATCAGATCATTTTCTCATGTGGATCGGAAGATATGGTCAAAACACCAAAACGGTGCAGAACAGACGTCATTGCACATCAGCCAACTTGATGGTTGATTTCGGTAGGGAAAACGACTCCGTTTCAAGAAGTGTAAAACATGAAAAAGATAGATATGCCTCTTAACTATGCACGGTTAAAATTTCAGCCTTATTGCTTCAGTGAAACTCCAGATATAGCTGATATGGAAAAAGGTATCGGAACTGGAACTGAACTGGATTTGCCCTTAATTCTTTATTTAACCTAGTAATCTGAAATCACTCAAAGAAACTCGTGAAAAACACCAAATTACATAAAAATATAAAAAATCATAAACACAATTAGACTAAGCAATAATAACTCGTATTTGACACAAAATAATAATAAAACATAACTAAAAACTATATAATTATACGAGTTATCAAGAGGCAATTCCTCGAATTGTTTCCCAAGGCTTTTGGTTTTTCTTTTGCAGTAGAACTTTCAACCTGTCCCTTTTCTTTGACAATGAAGGGTATTAGCTCCATCAACTTCATCATTTGCTCTTGGATCTCTTCCTGAGTTTTAATCGCTTCTTCCTTCATCTCTCGCTGCACATGTTCCACTCTCTCTATTCTAGCCATGTTCTTAACTTCCATGGCTCTTTCTTGTTCAGCAGTGACTTTTGGTTTTCCTTTTGCAGTATAACTCTCAACCTGTCCCTTTTCTTTGACAATGAAGGGTATTAGCTCCATCAACTTAATTGTTTGCTCTTGGATCTCTTCCTGAGTTCTAATCACTTCTTCCTTCATCTCTTGCTGAACCTGTTCTATTCTCTCTATTCTAGCCAAGTTCTTAACCTCCATGGCTCTTTCTTTCTCAACAGAGTCCTCCACATGCTCCTTGCCTTTGACAGTTCAATTCCATCAGTTTAGCCATTTGTTCTTGGTAGTCCTCCTGATTTCTATTCAGTCTTTCTTGCGTTTCCTGCAGAGCCTATCTCATTCTTTCCATTTCGTCTGAATCCCCGCCTTCCATGAATCCTGACAATGTTGAACAGGTTCTCAGTGACTTTTATACCTCTGATTTGAAACAAAATCTCTTTGAAAGCTCTTAAAGCTAAGCCAATTTCTAATTCATCCCTTTAATGTATTTCATGATGAATGAGCCATGAATGTCGTGGATGTAACATGATGCCAATATAATGCATGCAAAGAATAAACAAGTCAATGTACGGATATATACAGTGAGTGATCATGCATGTCCCAAATGCACTCCCCTATGAGTGATCATATGTGTTATGAATGCAACACGATGTCAACACGATGCATGCAAAGAATAAATGAATTAATACATGAGTATGTACAAAGAAATCATGCTGACTTGCTATGTATGTCATGAATATAACCTGATGCCAATATGACAAATTAATGCATGAGCATATCATGATGATTATATATGCCACGATTGCAACCTGATGTTAACATGATGCATGTGAAGAATAGACAAATCAATGCATGGATATATGCAACAAATGATTATGTATGTTCTATATGCATTTTCCAATGAATGATCATATATACTATGAATGCAACACGATATCAATATGATGCATGTAAAGAATAAATGCATTAGCATATTGGTATATATAAAGAAATCATGCTGACTAGCTATGCATGTCATAAACACAACCTGATGCCAATATGGTGCAAATACAGAGAAATTATGATGACTATGTATGCCATAAATGCAACCTGATGCTAACATGATGCACATGAAGAATAAACAAATCAATGCATGGATATACAGAGAAATCATACTGACTATGCTTGTCATAAATACAACCTGATGCCAACATGATGTATGTAAAGAATAAATAAATTGATACATGGGTATATACAGATAATGATCATGCATGTCATAAATGTATTCTATAATGAATGACCATGCATGCTATGACTGTAACATGATGTCCATATGATGCATGTAAAGAATTCATAAATTAACACACGAAACATTCAAAGAATGACCATGTATATCACAAATGTATTCTACAATGAATGACCATGCATGTTAGGATTGTAACAAGATGTCCAAATGATACAAGTAAAGAATAAATGAATTAACATAAAGGTATATACAAAGAAATTAATCAATGGTTGCACGAAATTGGTGAGACCAATATCTTGATTATTCAAAAATCTTATTATGCAAGATTTGCCTCCAAATTTAATCTATGATTTTTTGAAACATGTTTTCTCCATGAAAAACCAACATATTATTTTCAAAACAAATTTGGGATAGTGGATCCTACTATGGTACAATGTCCAAATGTTCATTCAACACTATCGGTCTACAAATCTTATTCAACCGATGAATGTTTATGAAATCATCAAATAAAATTATTATCACCAACCATTTATTGAAAAGAATGCGATAAAAAATACAACCATAAATGTACATGCTCTATTCACATATGCATGAAATGTGCAAAATGAAAAATGTTTGAAAAACAATTTTTATATTTTCAATTTCAAAAAGTTAATTAACATTTTTCCCAACAATATCTACTTATTTAGGCATCACAATGCCTTCAGGGTGGAAACTAAAATTTACTATGGGCGATGTACGTTCATCGTTGCGCTATCTACAACACTTATTTAGAGTGTACAGTAGGTAACAAAAGGTTTAGAAATGTCCCTCCATGTGTTCCTAACTTCGGTATATCTATCGAAAATCCGACAGGGCTTCACCTAAGTTCACTATATGAAGGTGAATCGGGTTCCAAAGGCCCCGAATTGTTCCTCACTGTCGCCTGTGAAGGCTAGTAAGGCACCCCGAAAAAAGCAGGTTCAATTCATTAGAGTATATTTTCCTAAGCCCATACGGAGGGTCAATCACGAAGGCGTAGTTACTTTACTTCCACTTAAAAGGACGGAACCCGGGTAGAGAGTTCATGTTATGCAAATGCAAGTGTAGTGTGGGCGGAGGAACAAAACAAAATTTTCACCACCTATTCTACACCTCTTATTCTAAATACCCCAACAATTTATTAAAAGAACATTCAAGAATAGTGTAACGCATTAACCAACAAGCAATTATAATATACAACACTAAATAACTAGAGAACAATAATAAAATGTATGCACATGAGTATGGACATATTTAAAATATATATATATTAATTTCAAAATTCTCCTTATTATTGAAAAATGTGGGAATTAAAATTGAATACCAAATAACAACCAACAAAATCGAGACTCTGATAACACACGATTAGTTCTAGGCCTGACTCTCTAAATGTCCCCAATGGAGTCGCCAAGCTGTCACAACCTAAAAAATAACAAGTCTCATCGCGAGACTTTTACTCGTTAAGCGTGACATTGGGGAAAAAAGAGGAAAAGATGACTTAATTCCTCTCGAAATAAAATGAGGGTTTGAAAACAATCCTCAGAAAAGACATGGAGTCGCCACCAATATTTTTTGGCTAGGTGTGATCGGCCACCTATTAAAACCAATTTTGTAAAACATTTTAAAATTAATTAAAACATTTTTAAACCAATTTCAAGTCTGCATTTTTAAACCAGAGAAAATCAAAGAAACGGGTTCAAGACTCGGTTACGTGCGAGGAAGGATTAGCACGCCCACAACACCCATATAAAACGGTACCTTATTAATCGTATGTTATCTAAAATCTCAGTAAAAAGTCGGTTTTAAATTTAGTATTTTAAAATAATTCCCAATTTAAAGAAAAATAATTCCATTTCAATTGAAAATAATCCGGAATTTATTAATTCAAAGTTTTCCTATATTCCCCGACAAGTTCGGCAAAATATAGAAATTTTTATTTATTTGGAAAATTTTCCGAATCATTTTCGTTTTTTGAAAGAAAGATATTCCTTTATTGATGATAATTGATGATATCCTCTCCAGCAAACCCGGTAGAGAATTCATGAATTATTTTAACTCGAGAATATCTTTATTTTTATTGGAAATCATTATTTATTTTTTTTTAAAAACATTTTAAAAAGATGAATATGAACATGTGTGACATAATAAAAATGACATAGCAAAGTCTAAATGATATAATATAACCTAAATGACATAGTATATTCTAAATGACCTAATATAATCTAAATGACATGGCAAATCTAAATGACATGGCATATTTTAAATGACATAATATAATCTAAATGACATGGCAATATAATCTAAGTGACATGAAATGATACGAAACATAAAATAATGTTATCATGAAATATGCATGAAAATAAAAATAATAATGCATGAACATAGTAAATCTTAAATGATGTGACAAAAAATAAATGACTAAGCAAAAAAGCATAGGATAACATAGAATATTCACAACCATATAACAAACAATATAACATCATAAAATATAAATCAAAACAATAACATAGTCATAGAAATATTCATAGCAAAAATCATATATTATACAAATATACATGAAAGTGTGTTTTTTCTTTTGAATAATGAAATCCATATACCTAAAAAGATATTCGACTACCTTAGGAAAAGACATCAAATTAAATTTTCTAAAATCAAAAAATACTTTGTGATTGGATTGAAAACAATTTTAAAATTTTGGATTAAAATAGACACCATAGCCGAAATCCCCGTTAAAAAGGCTCTATTTTCCTAACTTTGAAAACCCGGACTTGACCACCCTTTACCCGAGCTTTATAAAATCATTTTTTAGGATTAAAATGGCTTAGAAGTGAACCTACGACAGTAGCTAAGGTTCTAAATCAGTCCTTCCTTAATGCCTTAGCCAAAACAGAAAATTATTTTCCCTTGAAATCAAATCTGACTTTACTGTCCAGTTTTAAAACGTGATTTTTTAACCTATTTTTTAAAATTTCAAAAAAAAATTGAAAAACTTATGGGAGACTCCGAACATGTTGAACTCCATGGGAAAAATTGGCTTAATTTTTAGACAAAGGATGACCTACCAGAAAAATCACGAAAGTTAGAACGCTGGGTGAAAAACTGTTTAGCCGAAAAACATTTTTAAACCTTTGATAAAATCACTCAAAAATCAGAATAAAAATATTAGAGACTTCTCTAAGGACCTACAAACAGTAGTAAAAATTACTAAAAATTTGGACAATGATTGCCTAATGAAAAAAATCACAAAGGTAGAAATTCCAACTTGACAATTTCTTAATTTTTCACAAGCATGCTCATGTGAGCTTGGCTTTGAGCCATTGATTGGCTTAAGTCAAAAATCAAGTGGTATGATATGAAATGCATGAAAAAACAACAAGTTAAATGCATGGAATGCGTGATCTAATGCCTAAATGACAAAGAAAATGCATGACAATTCAAAATGACCTAATGCCTAACATGAACTTGCATGGCAATAAATGCTACCTAGACCTAATATGCATGAAATACATGGCAATGCAAATGTGACCTAGACCTAATGAGCATGAGTATGAAAATGCATGGCAATACCAATACGACCTAAGACCTAAATAACATGGAAATGTGTGTGGCATACAAAGATGACCTAAGACCTAATATGCAAGGGAATATGCATGGCAATACAAAGATGGCCTAGACCTAAAATGTCATGAAAATGCATGAAAATATCATGAACATATAATGACCAAATAAACCTAATACTAATGCATGAACATGGCACAACCAATACACAATATCATGGCATAATAATGCAAAGCATAGTACCTAAACAAGATGAAAATGCACACACAAGGCAAAGAACAATGTAGAAGCCGAATGGTCCTTTAAATGCATTGTGAAATCTTATCATGACAATAGCACAAACACATGGAATAGTATATAAAAGACTTAAAGGAAAACATTTTAGATCAAACAAACATAATGCAAATGCATGAACATAGCTAGACAAAAACACAAACACATGGTATGGTATTAACAGAAAAGCATGAACAACTTAACATGGTGAAAACAGAAAAATAAAAATGGCAAACAAAGTAAGTAGACATGAAAATAAAATGATAAAATCAGCAAAATAAAAGTAAAGAAGTAAAAAAGCTTAAAAAATAAGCTCCATATCTTAGTTATTTTAAAAAGTTAGAACATCAAAACAAGCTAGAATACAACAACCAACATGGAAAATAGATCAAACACAAGGCATGCACACACATAAGTAGGTTCAGCCAACTCAAATAAATGGGGGAAATTTTATTTTTTCTTTGATTTTTTCATGAAAGCATAAGATAGGAGCTTTAAGAACTTATTTTGAAAAACAATTTTATCTCATGAAATAAGAAAAAATAACAATGAAAATAACAAAATCTTATGAACAAAGTATGGAGGAGAGCATGAAAGAAAATAGCTACCTTGCTTTAGCTTTCCAAATCAAAGAGTGGTAAGAAAGCCCTTCTTTTTTCTTTCCCTTTTCTTTTTTCCTTTTTTTTTTCTCTCATTTTAGGTACTGCCTCTCTTGATCAGCCAAACCCTTTGAAAATGAAAAACCCCTCCCCTATATGGTGGTAGCCGAATGGTCCATTTGGTGTAGGATGTTGTCATTTTTTTCCCTAGCCAATTTGATCCAAAAGCCACTAATCCAATATGCTTAAAATATGAAATTACCACCCTTAGATTAAGTGATTAGCCCCTAACTAATACAGCTGTTCAAAAATATGTAGCCATCATGTTGACATCCTTCCTCTTCATGCATTGGACCATGTGGCACAATTACAAAGGCTTGATCCAAAAAAATAACTACCTTACTATCCACTTTTGGCCTTTGGATGCAAGAGCTCAGAAAAAATCATTCTTCTCATGGGCTTGGCCGACTGACCCTTCATATTCCAGCCCACTCTCTATTTTTTAAAATGCAAAAAAGGCCCTCTTCGGTTTCTTCCATAATATTTTACTTTAGGCCTCCAAACTTGATTAAATAGAAAACGGACTCCAAATCCAAATTTTATTTTTTCAATAATTTCTAAATAATATAAAATTGAGTTCTGAAAGTTTTCATAATTGTTCGATCCCATTTGCTATTTTTCCCGAATTTATCTTCCAAAATTGCCCTTAGTGCACCCTAACTTTTGCCATTTTGCAAACGAGCCTTGATTCCGGATTTTTATTCACCAATCTCTTCCAAATAATTTAAAATTGAGATCTGGAAGTTTTCATAATTTTTGGAGCTCATTTGCTATTTTTTCGAGATTTATCTTCTGGAATTTCAGCTTAGTGGGCCTGAAATTTTCCATTTCGCAAACGAGCTCAGATTCAGGATTTTTCTTTGCCAATCTATTCCAAATAATTTAAAATTGAGATCTGGAAGTTTTCATAATTTTTCGAGCTCCTTTACTATTTTTTCGGGATTTCTCTTTTGGAAATTCAGCTTAGTGGGCCCGAAATTTGCCATTTTCCAAACGAGCTCCAATTATGGATTTTTCTTCTCCAATCTCTTCCAAAATAATTTAAAATTAAGATCTAGAAATTTTGGTAATTTTTCGAGCTTATTTGCTATTTTTTCCATATTTTCCAAATTTACCCTTTTACCTTCGAAGCCTCGGTTTAATTGAAAACAAGTCCGATTTCCAGATTTTCTTTTTATGTGTCTTTGTTATTTATTGAATTGGAGTTGGTCCGAAAACGCCCAATTTTTACGATCAACTTCCCCTCCGATTTGATTTTTCCTTTTTCCAATATCGAGAATTTCCTTATTTTTCTGTTTTTCCTCTAATCGGCACTTTTCTCGGAATTACTTCAAAATAAGCCTTGGGCTATCCTTGTTTACTCACTCTTCATCAATTAGGGGCTTTAATTTTACCGAATCGGGTCATTTTTGCAATTTCCTCAATTTTGCCAAAATCCACCAAAAACCCTAATTCTCGATTTTCTTCCAAATTGACTTTTCCTTCAGTTTTCCTTCCAAATGACCTCTCCATTACTCGTATTCAGTGCTTATCTTCCATTCCAAACCTCCAATTTTGACCAATTTGATCGTTTAAGCATTTTTTTCCAAATTTTTTGAACTAGGGTTTCTTTTCCATTGAATCTCTGTAGCCCATCTTCCGGACTCCATATCTCTCGTTGTAGACCTCGGATTATCAAAATTCTTTCACCATTGTTCAATTAAACTTTGGATCTTGATTTTGAATGAGGGTTGACTTTTCAATGATTGACTTTTTGGAGTTGACTTTTCTGGGGTTGACTTTTTCAAGATTGACTTTTCATGCTTGCTTTCTTAAACTAAGTCTCAGAGTACCACCTGCCAGATGAGAAGAGCTTTTCTGCAATCTAAAACATCAATTTAGGAAGAAAAATACATGATTTAGGAGTCCGAACAAAATTAGGTGTCTACAATCCCATGATATTATTCCAATATAGTATAGTCATTCGAAATTCACCTTGCATATCTATGTCAAAGTCGACTATACTAGATAAGACTTCTTGATTCCTTTTATCTCATTAAGACATTTTCATTGGATTTCTCAAGTCTTAATTATGTCTTAATTCATCTCAATTGAACTTCTTCAACAAAGTCCTTAATATAGATCTTTTATTCCATTAAGTTTTACCTTAATAGAATACCATGTTTAATCCATACATATATGTTCTTATGTGTGTGACCCTCTAGGTTCCCAATATGTTGGCAATGAACATAAGTTAATCTCATTAACTTGTTTTCATAGATCAAGAGCGGGATCTAGCAACCTATCATGACCACCCAAATATTATGAAGTTAGCGTGAACTTTTAGAACCTTTCAGCAACCAGCCTGTCAATGTAATAGGTCCTTTCACCATATATCTCGGATAGCGCATGAGCATGTTGCAGTGTATACTCATGATCAGTCCATATTAGTTCTTCGCAACTTATGATTAACCTTATGAATTTAGAGAAACAACTTTCTCCTAAATCCATCATGCTTTGGCCAAAGACTTAATCAAGTTAATCGCAGTCAAGAACAAACGAGATATGTCTCCAATATCACAGGGAGTGGTGAATTCTCTCTGGATCACTCATTCATCTTCGTATGGTTCATGTCATACCCAATAACACCCTACCATAAGCATCCTCGTGTTTGGGACTCGTTCATGATGGAATCTAAGTATGACACTCTCCATACAAGATGACCTGGTATCACAAATCTGAGGACTAATTTAGACGACTGGTACTAAGAGAACATTATCATAGACACTAGAGTGATATATTACCAAATGAAGTTCTCTCGGCGGGCCATGTTCAGTGAACTTGTTCAACAGACAAGCACCTATATGTTATCCCAAGTATCCCATACTTCAACTTTTATGAGATCAGTTGCTTACTTCATAAGTAAGAAGGCTTAACATATACTAGTTTTTGAGCATCGTCAAAGCCCCGTCTTGGCAATACGATGACCAAGAACAGTTTGAGGAACATGGCTTTGATGCATAAGGATCTCATAATTATAACTCTTTATAACTCCTTTGCAAGGCCATTATGTTCCCTGGGCTTCATCCGATTAGTACTTAATAACTCCTTATCATTGTACTAACATGAAGGAAAACCTTGTATCACTATCATCATAGTGAAGGGTATGCTTTATTGACTGTGTATCCCAAGCTCAATTTGATTGGCTCTAGGGCATACACCAACATCTTAATGCAACCATTTTGAAAAACAGAACAAGTTAAAAAATGATGCAATTTTGAAAGAAAAACACAAAGTGGTCGAATGGCCTAGTATAAAAGCCCAAGTTTTTTTAGGTTTTGAAGCTCGTTTTATCTACCCATGACCTAGTTTTCTTAAAACCAATTTTTAAAATTTAAAAAACTATGAATACAACCTCAAAACTGTAGCCAAAAGTTTCGGCCAACCCTTCCCCATTTTGTGAAAAAAAGAAGGAGACCTTTGCTAGCTTTAAAGCTTGTTTTAGCCACCCAAAACCCGATTTTAGTTAATTATTTGTTTAAACTCTTATAAAAAATTCAAAAAAAAAAAAACATTGAAAAATGGATTTAGGTTCAGCTAATGATGAACTAAATGCGGTAGAAACAACTTTTTATTTTGACAAAAAATGCATAGTGAAAATATTGCTCGAAATCAGCATATCCAACTTGTAAAACGTTATTTGTTCCAACTAGTTTGAAAAATAAATTTTGGCTATAGATCATTGGTTGATCTTAACCAAAATCATACTGAAAATAATTTGAAAACATGATTTACAGCAAGCAAAAATGATTGGTTCAAGGCTAGCCCCTTGGATGTTAATCCGGCTATAGCTATCACTTGGTAAAAACCAAGATCATCAAGCTCAAATTCATTTTTTTCAAAGAGAAATAAGCAATATAAAACACACAACCAGCAATATATATATATATATATATATATACATACATACATGTGTGTGAAAATGAAAATATATAAGCAAGGAAATGTAAACAAACAAGAAAACAAAGGTTGGCTCCAGGCTAGCCCCTTGGATACTAGATCCGGTTATAGCCATCACTTGGTAGGAACCAATATCATCAAGCTCAAAAACCTTTTTATTTCATATTTTTAGAAAGAAATCAAAGGAAAAAAAACATCTATCCTACCCCAATAGAACAACCAACATCCAATAGCAAGCAAGAAAAATGAAGCAAAAACAAGCACACCAAAGGCCCTCTAGTTTCGGCCAAAGCAAAACATGGAGGAAAAAAGTTTTGCAAACTTTGTTATTTTGTGAAAAAAAAAAAAAGAAGAAGAAGAAGAAGAAGATCTCTTTAAATAATTTTGGAAAACCTTAAGAAAATAAAATAAATACAAGGAATAAAGATTGAAGAATGGAATTGAGAAGAAAGAATAAAGCAAGCTACCTTAGTAAGCTTTCAAGAACAAAAACTTTGAACCTCCAATTTTTCTCCTTTCCTCTTTTCTTTCCCTTTATTCTTGTGAAATCTTTGAACCAACTTCCTCCTCTTTTCTTCAAGTGAGTAGTGAATAGTGAATGTTGTGAAAAAAATATCCTCCTTTGGCCTAATACCCCATTGGCCGAAAATCACCTCTCCATCACCTCCCTTCATCTTTTTTTTTTTTTTTGTTAGCCACTTGGCTTGATCATGTTACCTAGCCAATAAGGTTTAATCCTTACACATTAAAATGCCACCCATTGGCTAGCCAATGACATTTCTACTTGGTAACCAAAAGTGCTCTTTCATTGGCAAAAAATGCCACCTAATGTACCATCTTTTTTTACTCACTTGGCAATATCACATGGCTATCACATGGCCTCACATATCCTTAGCCAATGAGCTTTCATCCTTAGCCATTAAGAGTGCTCCTCATTGGCCAAAAATACCAACTCATGTACTAAACAAGGTGACTCATGTCCTTTTGTTACTATCAATTTATCTACCAACATGCCATTTAGCCCTTCTAAGGATACCTTTTACTCATCCTTTTTAATTACCAAAATGCCTCCCTTATTTGCCAAATGATCCTTTCAATCTTTATTTAATTCTAAACTCACCCCTATTTTCCTACATGGATCCTAAGGTTGGGCCTCTCAACAACAAAAATCTACATGGACTCCTAAAGTTGGGCTCTCCATATATTCTCTACAAATTGGGCTACCCATTTTCCTACTCCATCATTTTCTATTGAATCTTGAAAGATGGGCCATCATCTTAACACTTGGTTATTGAGAATGGGCTCCCATGCTTTAGCCAACAAAATTTGCTATTACTTAAGCAAAAATGGGTCTCCCATATTTCCATCAAGACTTGTCATCCACTTAGAAAAAATAGGCTTCCCCCTTTTCCTTTTTGTGCTTTGGCCAAACCACCTAATCATTTTCCCTCATTTGTTCAATTCACTTGATCTCCTCCTATTGTTCTCCTAATCTCTCCATTTTGATCTCCTCTTCTTATTCTCTTCATTTTGTCCTCCAAGACTCCTCAAAATATGTCTAATTTGTGCCTCAAAAGATGCTATTTAAGGAGCTTTAGAATTCTAAGAACTGCTTCTTCCCGCACAAGTAACAGTGAGGCCTCAAAATTAGAGTAAGGAAAATCTCCCATTGCCACGGCGCTGGGCTCTCGACCTAGAGGGCATCGAGTCCTCGGTCTACCTTTTTGTGCTGTTGCATCTCCTTAGACTTCCTCTACCAATTTGGATGATTTAATGCTTATCCGTTTTGGGCGAGTAATATACCGTTGGAAAACTCTTCAAATCAGCTTCAAAAGTTAAGAAAAAAGTTTCTTTAATTGAAAACCTTAAAATCATGTTTTCTTATCAACAAGTTTCAGAGGTCAAATTTGCCTTCTTGCTCGGCACGAAGAGTTCGATCTTGTTTTTTACTCCGACATCTTCTTCCATCCTTGTTTAGGGAGCCCGGACAAAATTAAGTGTCTACATAAGTATGAGATATGATTTTCCAAAAATCTTTCAATTACATGAAAAAACTTTAAAAAATGTAAAAATATGTGTTAGATACATATTCGTATATGAAATTTACACCCGAATTCGAGTAACGTAGTCGTTAACTACTTGGATGCACTTAAGCTTCAGGAGAAGCTGGTCTCTGATAGAAAAAAATTGTAAGATTCTAGATACTCTCTCCTGAGTCCTGTCCCTGCAACATCCACCGATATACCTTTGGAAATATATATAGGAGCTGAGCTTCATTATACATTACATTTCATGGTTCCCATCAACATCAAGCCATCTTATATCCTGTTATTTCTCTTTGTGAAACTGGGCTTGGTGCTAGGAATTATGTGGAGAAACTTTAATCAACTATGATTGTATTATCTTTGTATGTTGTGTAAACTTGTGCTGGCAAAAAGTGTGAGACGGGGGTTTGGATGTATGTTGTGGGTGTTAATATTTTTAAATACGAATTTAATTTTGAAAATGTAGATTAGAATTTATTTTTTTTAGGAGTTTTAATTAAGTTTAGGATTTTTTCAAGGAAGATAGATTTATCTAGGTGATCAATTATCTCTAACAAAAAAAATATTGGCCGTGACTTTATTTTTTGTATCTAAGGTCTAGTTTCCGAACTTACACATTATTACAGTTTTGCAACCCATGAAAATTCGAGAATCGAGTTGATGAAAAGTTATATGTTGTCCTCTTAATAAATGATATTAATTAATTTTTTATTTGAATCTTTTTAATGTTTAGTTTTTTGTTTTATTAACATTGTATTTTGTTTATTAGTTCATTTGAATTTGGAATATTGGTAGGTATATGAATGAGAAATTAAAGGTTTGTTTGTTCTTTCATAGATTATATGTATATTCGTACAAAAACCATATATCAGGATTCTGTTTTTTTAAGAGGGAGTAAAGTATTCACACTTTTGTAAGTTGATAACTTTCGCAATGATTAGTAAAATATTTTCACTCAAATTGAATTTTTTTATTGGTCCTATAATAAATGAGGATTAAGTCGCCTTACTAATCCAACATGTATAAAGAGCAATTTGGAAATTTTTTAATTTGATCAAATATCCTAAATATTTGTGTTATACCGATTCAACTTTTTCTTTTTTGATGGTTGAATTCTTTGTTAACTATTTCATAATTACTTTCTTTTTCTTTTTTTTTTTGATAAGAAAAGAAAGCCATTATAAAATATTAAACATATATCATACAATGTTCTTATGAAATGTACATCTCTCTTGAAAAAAAGAAAAGAAAAAAAAAAGAAAAGAAATATATATATATATATATATGAGAAGGGATAGTTTTATAAGGTTTTATAATTTTATATATGATTGATATTTAGGTAAAGTACACAAACCCTTTGAGATTTAATAAAAAAAAATACACTTACCTCTTATAGTTTGAAAAATGTCAACTTACTCCATTGAACTTTGATGAAAAATACACTAACCTCCTGAGATTTATTTATTAAGTGAATTTTAAATAAATTAAAAAAAAAACAAATTTACCTGTTATTAATTATTAATTATTCTATTTATCTTTATTTTTTTATTCTTTTTTATCCAATTTTTTTAACTACAAAATAATAAAAATTTAATTAGTTTTAAAATTATTTGTAATTATTATTAAATTCTAATTAAATTATATTCTAATGCAAGTATATGTTAAATATTTTAAATTTACCTTTAATTAAATATATTAACTTTGAGATGAATGAATTATTTTTTTTATTTGAAATAAATTAATAAAATTATTTTTAAAAAGTTTAGTGATAAATAAATTGATTAAAACAAAAAAATGAAAAGAAAAAAAAAAAAGGAGAGAAATAAATAAAATGAGGGTACTTAATATTTAAAGTAAAATTTAAACAAATATAAATTTGATTAATGAAATCTTAACATTAGTTACTTTCTTAGAGAGATAAAATATACTTTTCAAGTTAATTTATGTAAGTTTATTTTTAATAAAATCTCATGAATGATAATTATATTTTTTTCTTCTCTTTTATTTCTGTTTTTTTTTTATGCAAGTACATGTCAAATATTTTAAACTTATTTTTAATTCAATTATATATTAAGTTTGAGATGAATTCATTAAATTATTTTTATTTAAAATTAATTAATTAATTTTTTAAAAAAAGTTTAGTGATAAAAAATTAATTAAAAGAAAAAAGAAAAAAATACGAAAATAAGGATAAATAACTAAAATGATAGTATTTTTAATATTTAAACTAAAATTTGAATAAATATTTGTTTGATTAAATGAAATCCTAACATTAGTTATTTTTTTAGAGAGATAAAATGTGGTTCTCAAACTAATAGAAGGAAGTTTATTTTCAATAAAATCTCATGAATGATAGTTATATTTTCATTTTTTCTTCTCCTTTATTTCTCTCTTTTTTATTTTTTATTTTAATCAATTTTTTTACCATTAAATTTTTTTAAAATAATGATAATTAATTAATTTAAATAAAAATAATTTAATGAAATCATCGCAAAGTTAATATATAATTGAATTAAAAATAAGTTTAAAATATTTAACATTTACTTGAATTAAAATAAAATTTTATTAGAATTTTATTTTATAGTAATTAAAGATAATTTAAAAATAATTAAATTCTCATTATTTTGTAATTAAAAAAATAGTAAAAATAAATATAAATAAATAAATACATGATTAATAATTAATAAGGGTTTAATTGATTTTTCATTTAAAATTTACTTAGTAAATAAACTTCAGTGGGGTTAGTGTATTTCTCATCAAATATCAAGGAGTAAGTGAGTATTTTTCAAACTATAAGATGATAAGTATATTTTTTATTAAATCTTGAGGGAGTTTGTGTACTTTACCCTTGATATTTTAACAAATCGACCGCTAAATTTAGCAAATATAATTGCATTCGTCGTGCATATAAATTTTCAAATTCATTTGATATGTATATTGTATCGATCATAATACCATCTTTTTAATATATATTTAACAATGAATTTTTTACACCAAATAAATAGTTAAACATTTTTAATTTACTCAAAATTTGAACTATAAAATATATAAAATTAAATTTTACAAAATTTTTCCTCGTGTATATATATATATATATATATTTGATTATACAAATGCATACATGATTGACACATGGCTTTTTTATTTTATTTTTTTGAGTAGGGAAGAAAGAAAGGAAGGAAAGAGAAAGAACGAGGAGAAAAATTTGTGTGTTTGTATTAATATTATTTTTTGTGTGTTTAAAGTATTATAAATTTATTATAAATTTTTACAAGTTAATAATTTGTTTTATGTATATTTTGACACGTTCGTGTATTCGTGTAGTGTTCATGTTATTTTTCGTGTTATGTTTTAATTATTTTTCCTATGTTGTGTTCAGTGCCTCAATTTCTTTCATATTTTGCGTAGTTTGTCATTGTGATTCAATTTTTTAAAAAAAAAAAATTGTATTCGTGTCTTGTCTCAATTCATTATATATTTTGCATAATTTGTTATAGTGATTCAATTTAGAGAAAAATTTATGTACTCGTGACGTGTTTGTGTTCGTGCTATTCTTTTGTGTGTTCAAAGTATTATAAATTTATATACGTTAATAATTCATTTTATATAGATTTGACACGTTCGCGTCTTTGTGTCTTGTTCATGTTATTTTTCGTGTCATGTTATGTTTTAATTATTTTCATGTTGTGTTTGTGTGTATTCAATTCATCCCATTTTTATATAATTTGTAATATTTATTCGATTTTAACTCTAAATTCATTTATTTACGATATTAAAACATAAAAATTTATTTAAATAAATGATAATTATTTAATATAATTTAATTTAAATTTATTTTCAATTATTAATGTAATTAAAATTTTATAAATATTAAAAAAAATCTTCCAGTGAAACATGAAAAAATTCTAGTTAAAATTATTTTCATCATTAGATTTTATTTTCAAATGTACGTGTGGATATTTAATCTTGTCCTATAAAATTTTGAATAAAATTTAATCTATTTTTTTTTTTTAATAAATTTGAACACTTTGCATTTTAAAAGTTTGAAATTTGTCTTGCAATCAGATCCTGAAAGCTGGAGTTCAAAGTTCAAAAATATAAAATATTAACAGTAGATTTTATTCTATTTTTTATGATATGCATATCTTTTAAGAAGATAAAGAAGATCTAAATATTTTGTACCATGATTTCTCTCCTTTCTCAAGAAAAGTATTATCTATTTTTATATTTTTTATTTTTAAAATTTTCTGTTTTTGGATAAGCAAAATTTTTTTTCTCCATTTTTGTTTCTTTTGTTGGTTTTCTCCTCACCGATCGGCGTTAGGCTTGTCGCTGGCAATAGTTTCTAGCAATGGGTCGGAAGAGAAGGATGGAACTGGGCGGAGGAGGGGGATACGAGTAGAGAATCAAGGATGCTATACGTACTAAAATGACTTTTTTTTGTAATATAATTTGAGAAAAAGAAAATCGAACCTGCTATTTAAACAAAGGGAGCATGCATCAATCATTAAGGCAAAAGCTCGGGTGCAATAAAATGTCTACTTGATCACAAGAGATCAACACACATTTTCAACTACCGCTATTCGACGTATTTCGCCATACCCCAATGGAGCTAATAAGCTACGATTAAGGCCTCTTTTAGCATTGCTTCTGGCACAGCTTTTGAGGTCAAAAGTTGCTTTTCACCGCAAACGCAATGTTAAACAGATAAAAAAATTTGGCTTATGCTGTCGAAACCATGGTTTGAAAACCAAACCAAAAAGCCAAAAAATATAGCTTTTGGACTTTAAAACTGGCTTTTGGATAAAATGACTTTATTATCCTCACATCTCTACACTTTTATTATTTTAAACATATCTTTTCTTGACATTTCAATTTTCTACAACACTTTTTTACAGCAATGCTAAACACTTAAAAGTTTTTTTTCAGGACACTTTATAAACACACTTTTTTTCGACTCAAATATTTTCCAACCCAAACTTTTTTCAACAGCAATGCTAAACTAGCCTTAAAACGGTTCGGCAATGACTGATTCAAGATTCTACCCTATGATAACAAATAAAGAAAAGCATATATATATATAATATTATATATATATATATAATATATAAGAACCAAAACTAAAGGAATGGCTAGCAAAGCAAGTCGCTATATATCTAATAAATTTGTATAGAAATCATTCACAAACCTGTCACCTCGCCCTCCTATTCCGCCCTATAGAAATCATTCACATCAGCCCTGTCTAACAAATTTGTTTCCAAATTTTTTATATCTTATTCAGGCCGGCCGGTACAGAACTAGGCAGTTTAATAGGAGGTGGAAGTTAGACCTTTCTGATAAAGAATTCAATGAAGCCAAGTTTCATGTTTTTATTTGAAGCATAGATAACTGTAGCTTTTTCATGTTCATCACTACTCCATTGTGAACTCGTATATAATTTCTTTATTTTCAAAAAGAGGCCATCCCTAGCACCATATATATCATGGTCATGTCTTTTAATTTTGAAGTATCGTGTCGTCTTTGCTTTTTCCTGTTTTTTCTGCTACTACCATTGTCATCCATCCACTGCTCAAATCAATATATCATTGGGCTCATCCCTCACTGCACAAAATGATAACCCTTCATGGACATCACCTTCAGGTGATTTTGCTTTCGGCTTCCAGCAAATTGGAAAAGATGGCTTCTTACTAGCAATTTGGTTCAATAAAAAACCTGCAAAAACCATTGTCTGGTCAGCCAACAGAAACGATTTAGTCCAATGGGGATCCAAAGTTGAACTTATAACAGATTGTCGGTTGGTTCTCAAGGATCAAACAGGCAGGGAGATATGGACTGCTATTTCAGCTGGTACTGGTGTATCCTATGCAGCCATGCTTGACACAGGAAACTTTGTGCTAGCTAGCAAGCCAAGATTCTAGGATTTTGTGGCAGAGTTTTGATATAAATCCTACTGACACAATATTACCAACACAGACAATGAACCAGGGTAGCCAACTCATAGCTCGTTACACAGAAACGAATTACTCGACTGGAAGATTCAAGTTTATGTTGCAACGTGATGGAAACCTTCTCCTATATACCACGAATTTTCCATTGATGCTGTGGCAGCATACTGGTCAACCAAGATTCTATAGGCAGTGGCTTCAGGTGATCTTCAACCAGTCTGGCAACATATATATACCTCACAGCAAGGAATGGTAGTATTCCAAACACAAGAGTTTTACCTGAGGGCCATTGTTGACTATGATGGAGTGTTCAGACAATATGCCTATCCAAAGAGTACTGTTTGTTGCTGCAAGCGATGGGAGGTGGCCAAAGTCATGAACCAATCTACACGAGGATTGGAGGAGATTATGAAAGCGGAGCCTGTGGGTATAACAGCTACTGCATGTTAAGTGATGATGACCAAAGACCAATTTACCAATGCATACTAGGTTACTCTTTCATAGATCCAAATGACATTAGAAAGGGATGCAAATCAAACTTTACTTTTTTGTGACGAAGCCTCACAAGAATCGGATCTATTTGAATTTATAATGATGCCCAATGCTGCAGACTGGCTTGATTCTTCTTATAAAAATTTTAAAGGATTAGTTCGGAATGGCTTGCTTGAGTGATTGTTTTTGTGCAGTAGCCACTTTCAAAGATGGGGTATGTCAGAAGAAGAAAACTCCTCTGGCAAATGGAAGAGTACTTGATCCTGAAATTGGTGGGAAGGCCCTTTTAAAAGTAAGGAAAGACAACCCTACAGAATCTAAAAATTCTGCAAATGACAACAAGGATCAATCAATTATAATTCGTGTCGGATCAATTTTATTTGGTGGCTCCATCTTTCTAAAGTTACTTTTACTTTTACTAACTTTAACGCTAATTTCCTGTTTAAAGAGAAAACAAACAAAATATCAACCAAAAAAAAGTCATGCCAGCAATGAATCTTCAAAGTTTCACTTACAGCGAACTGGAGAAAGCTACAAATGGATTCGAGGAAGAACTCGGTTGTGGCGCCTTTGGAACAGTTTACAAAGGAGAGTCAGCATCTGAACCTACAGGATCAGTCGCTATTAAGTAATTAGACAAGATGGAGAGAGATGGTGAGCAGGAATTCGAAGCAGAGGTGACAACAATTGGCCGAACAAACCACAAAAATTTAGTCCAGCTGCTAGGATTCTGAAATGAGGGACAGAACGCCTTTTGGTGTCTGAATACATAAGCAATGGTTCTTTAGCAAAATTCTTGTTTGAAAATTCAAGACCCAGCTGGTACCAAAGAATACAAATTGCACTTGCACTTGGAAGTTGGAACAGCGAAAGGGCTATGTTACCTGCATGAAGACTCTGTAGCTCCCAGATCATACATTGCGATATCAAGCCTCAAAATATCCTTCTAGATGACTCTTTTTCAGCCACAATCTCAGATTTTGGATTAGCAAAGCTTGTGAAGAAAGATCAAACTCGAACTACTACTGCAATCAGAGGAACCAAAGGATATGTTGCCCCTGAATGGTTCAGAAACATGCCTATTACTGTCAAAGTCGATGTTTACAGCTTTGGCATTTTGCTGCTGGAGGTCATCTGTTGTCGAAAGAATTTTGAGCTAGATGTGAGAGAAGGAGTCAAATGATATTGGTTGATTGGGCATATGATTGTTACATGGAAGGGAAATTGCATCTTCTAGTGGAGAACGATGAAGAGACAAAGGATGACATAAAAAAGGTTAAGAAATTTGTGATGATTGCGATATGGTGAATAAAGGAGGACCTATTATTGAGACCTACAACGAAGAAGGTAGTACTGATGATGGAAGGTGCTGTTGAGGTCTCTAATCCTCCAAACCCAACCTCATTTGTGAGTTCCATCTAAATTTGCTTTGTAGACCAAATAAAAGTTAGCTGTGGCTGGCCAACTGATTATATTTAATGCTCCTTTAGATATATAGTTTTGCTAGTTAGATGATCAACTTTCTTAAGTACATAATTCCTTATCTGAGGTGCTCATGAAACATATATATATATATATATATATATATATAGCAAGATGGTTCCTTTTTTTTTTTTTTTTTTTGTGACTATTGGGTTTAAAACTAGATATTGGACTTCAATTTTTGTTTTTGGATCCCTTGATTTGTTTATTGGGCTCAATTAGATTTCGACCTTGAAACCTATTTGAGCTGCTCATATCACATTTCATTTTTCTTTCTTTCTTTCTTTTTTCTTTTTTCTTTTTTTTTCTTTTATTTATTATTTATTTTATTTTTCATATTACATTTTCTTGTCCCTTTTCTTCTTTTTCTTTATTTTGTTTTTTATTTCGTTTATCAAAAAATTAAATAATAATTTTTTTTTGGAGAATCCCATAAGGTTTCAGAAATAAATTTTTTTTTTTTTTAAAAAAACAACAAAAAGGAGAAAAAAAAAGTCAGAATTTGATTTGTGAAGATTTGGAAGATTCAAGACCATATCTAAAGAGTCAAGGGTCAAAGACTAAGAAAGAAAAATCTAAAAAATCTAAATATGTAAACAAATTTAAAAAAAAAAAAAGAAACTAAGAAAATTTCAAAAATAAAAGAGAAAAGATTGAAACTTGAAAACCAAGAAACAAAAGATTTAAAACTAAATCTAGTTAGGCCAAAAAAAAAATCACATCGTTTGAAACATAATTTTTTTCTAAAAATTTCTATATATAAACGACCTCATCCCTAAATAGAGCAACAAAAGCAATCAAGCAAAAAAAAAAAAAAAACAATGCATTGCATTGCATTGCATTGAAAGGAAAAATAAGGCATTTTGTTTTTAGGGTTTTGATTAAAAAAATTTGAGAATTTTTTAGTGTTTCGAGCTAGAGAAGATTTTTCAAAGGTTTTTGGTTTCTGAGTAAAGGAGAACCAAAGAAATAATTTTTTGTAGGTAGGTTCTCTTTTTTGATTGGTTTCTGATATTGCAAAGAAAGTTTTTAGTAATAAGAGTTTTTTTTTTTTTAATTTAGATCTAGGTTTTTATGAAGGATTTTTTCCAGGAAAGAGCGAAGGGATTAAAAAAAGGTTTTCTAGGGTTTTTTTTTTTGTTTTTGAGAATTTATAGATTTTGATGAATTTGTTAGTTTAGGAAAATTCAAATTTTGAATTTTCGACGAGATTTTGAAGATTTCAATGCCAGAATCTAGGTTGTGGTAAGGTTTCGATGGCCAAAAAAAGGATTTTAGAGAGAGTTGAGGTAGAGAGAAAATAAAGTAAATATGAAAAAAAAAAATGGTTTCTAAAAGAGGATAAAAACAGTGTGTTTCAGGTTAAAAAGATTTGTTCGCTAATCCACGCGTAGACCCTACTCAAACTCGAATTCACGTATTTTTTTATTATCTATGTTATTTATCTATTTTATTTTATTTATTTTATTCAATTTATTTGCTTTTACTTATATTATTTATTTGTTATTAGTTTTATTTTAATGTTTAATATTTTAGGATTTTTTTAAATTTTTAGAAAAAAAAATTTTTAACATGTTAAAAATTGTAAAATTAATTGTTTCCTTTTTGTATAATATTTTATAATTTAATTTTTAATTTAAAATTAAAAATAAATAAAGATCTTCCAATGATCATATTCTAAGAGATCAGGAATGGGTGATTTTTTTTTTTTTTTTTTAAAAAAAATTAGGTGAGAACTTTTTTTAAAGATTATTTAGAACAGTGGAAAGTTTTGAGTAAAATTTCAATATTAAAAATCAATATTTATTATAAAAAGATAAAATTAATGAAAGTAAATAAAAATAAAATCTTAAAGAAGATGTCAAAAGTGATAAAAATAAAGATGAAAATAAAATTTAAACCTTTTCATAAAATATAAAATTAGTTTGACGATGGAGTCTCTTCAATGAAACGAATAAGTTATTTTTAATACTCTTGAGGTGAGAATTTTTTTTTGAAATTTTGTCTGAATAATGGAAAAAGATCTATTTTTTTCAATATTTTAAAATTTAATAATAACAATTTTATTTAATTAAAAATTAAAAAATCATTTATTTAAGATCACATTATGATAATATAAAATTATTTGGTACTATTCTTCGGATGTGTGTTGTGGGTTAATTTATCAAGATATTGATATTTTTCTTTAATTGTCAAATTACCTATATTTTGTAATTATTTACCAAAATGCGCTTTTTTTTATACGTTGCGAAGTCGCCATATGATATGGCGACTTCCGAGCTTGAAATTGAAACATGATAAGTGCTTTTCATGCATTTTCCTATTGAATTTCCTTATATTTTGTGTTTTGATTCTTAAGTTCTTTGACATTTTACTAGGTTTTTATGCTTAGTAGGTATTTTGGAAGAGATGACGTCAAAACATGTCAATTAGGATTTTAAAGAGCTTACAAAATCACAATCACAAGATGGAAAAAGACTTGGGAGTCAAAAAGATCAAATTCTTGGTGTAAAGCAAGAAGACAGATTTTACCTCCAAAGCTTGTTGCTAAGAAAACATGATGTTAGAGTCTTTATTTGAAGAAACTTCCTTCTTGACTTTTGAAGATCACTTGATTATCTTTCCAATGGTTGGTCATGGGCCTAAATCGGATAAGAAATGATCATCCAAATCGGCATTGGAATATCTCCCTAAACAACCCTAGTGGTAGAAAAAATCCTAGCCGCAAAGCATATGTTTTTTCTTAATACCCTAGCTGACATTTATGTTTATCCTTGTCAAAGAAGGATTAGTGACTGTCAACATACATTAATTAAAAGAATCTTTGCTTAAAGCTAATCCTAGTCAAAGTAGGAGAATTAAATGAGCCAAGACTTTCCTTCCTTACATTTACTTTGGCTGCAAGTTTGTAATCTCTCCTCATTAAAAAGTGCTTTGCTAAGACTTTTCTACTTTATTAAAACTTTGGCTGCCAAGTATTCCTTCTTTCCTTAAAACACAAAAGTCAACCACCTTTCCTTAACTTTAGCCACAAGTCAGCATTTATTGAAGGGAGAGAGCTGAAATTCACTTGTTTGATGCCCTAGCTATTGCGTATAAATAGAGATCAAGGGGGCAAACGAAATTTACACTTCTCCAAGCATCAAAGTTCTGATTTTTTCTTTGTTTTAGAGTTTTTGAGAGAACAAGAGGCTGGATAATTAATATTCTTCTTCTTCTTCTTCTTCTTTCTTTCTTTTAATTTTCTTCTTAGATTCTCTTTAATTTTATGTTTATGTTTACAATGCCTATATGCTAGGCTAAACTTTTATTTGGTTAAGGGTGATTTCAAAGCCCTAGACATGTTATGTAATTAATTTTCAGAATCTATCTATCATTGTTTTCTATCAAAGTTGCTTATGTTCTTCCATTAAAATTGTTTATGATGATGTTTTGATTTGTTTAGGTGGCCAACTAGATAAATCTCGATAATTGTCTAATGCTAGTTTAGGAGTCTTGATCCGTGTAATTGTCTTGATTTCCTATTCATAAGTAGCAATTTGTGATTAATGATTATGGTCAAGTTTTCAATAATTGCAAAGTGGAACATAACCTAAGTTGAACAATCCGAGCTTATGTGTTTGTTGCTTAGATCAACCTATCTTTCTAATCATAAAGCTGCTATTAAATTGAACTTAGAGAGCTTATTCTAGGTTGTTTGATAGTTAGAGATTAAATAGAGAGCTTGTTCTATTTAACTACGAACTAAGAAAAGATTGGGGTAACAAAACTTGTTGTTATCTATAGTTGTTAACTTTGATAGTTAATTGATGTTGATAGATATGAAATTGATTCTTAATGATGTCTAGTGGTGGAGAATGAAACCTTAACCATATTTCTCATATTTGATTCTTTTTAATTACTTGTTTTCTCATACTTTTGGTTAACTTTAGTTTAAATCTGATCTCAAAATCCCATTTACTTTTGTTTACTTATTTTTAAGTGATAAACTATTAACTTACAAACTAGAACCCAATCCATGAGGACTCGACCCTTGCTAATCACTATACTCTACAATTGATTCTTTTTAAGTTCAAGGTTAAATAAGATACACTTTTTGGGTGCATCAAGTTTTTTTGCATCGTTGCCGGGGATTGTTTTCTTTAGTTGATTAGTTTATTGGTTTATTTTTATTTTCTATTCTAATTATTTACTTTTTTTGTTGTTTATTAGTGAATGTTCCAAGCTCCCGAAGAAGACTTAAGACTTAGGAGAATTCGGGAATTTATAACTTCTCACCAACAACCAATCAAGGAGTTGATCCAAAACATCCAAGAGGACCAAGGAGAGATGGCAGCAGCTGACAACCGAACTCTCAAGGAGCTAGCCGCTCCAGACTTGGGTCAACAACCATTACGCATTGAATATGCTAATCTTGAGGTAGCTTTTGAATTAAAATCTGGTTTGATTCATCTTCTCCCAACTTTTCATGGTTTTGCAGGAGAGGATCCAAATAAGCACCTCAAGGAATTCCATGTAGTTTGCTCAAGCATGAGACCAACAGGAGTCACAGAAGAGCAAGTTAAGTTGAGAGCCTTCTCATTCTCTCTAGCTGATTTAGCAAAGGAATGGCTCTACTATCTACCATCCGGGACCATCATTACATGGAATAATATGAAGAAAGTATTCTTGGAAAGGTATTTCCCAGCATCTAAGGCTGCCAACATTAGAAAAGAGATATGTGGGATTAGGCAATACAACGGAGAGTCCTTCTATGAATATTAGGAGAGGTTCAAGAAACTTTGTGCATCATGTCCACACTATCAGATAAGTGAACAACTTCTCATCCAATACTTCTATGAAGATCTCATGCTCATGGAGAGAAGTATGATAGATGCCGCTAGTGGGGGAGCTCTAGTTGATAAGACTCCCGAGGCTGCTAGAACTCTAATCTCCAACATGACAGCCAATTCTCAACAATTCTCAATGAGATAAGATCCACCACTACAACCCAAGAGAGTTAATGAGGTAAGTATATCATCCCTTGAACAAAAATTTGATAAACTGACTTCTCTTGTTCAACAATTGGCTGTAGGT
This sequence comes from Fremontodendron californicum, assembly GCA_030761205.1. Taxonomy (NCBI): domain Eukaryota; kingdom Viridiplantae; phylum Streptophyta; class Magnoliopsida; order Malvales; family Malvaceae; genus Fremontodendron; species Fremontodendron californicum. The sequence goes on from JAULJL010000003.1 coordinate 24,222,116, forward strand.
AATATACAGCAAATAAAGGCTTGTGGCATATGTTCAAACATGGGGCACCAAACTGATATGTGTCTAACACTTCAAAAAGACACCAATGAATATGTGAATGCCATGGGTGGATTTCAGAACCAACCAAGGAAATATGATCCCTACTCAAACACTTACAATCCAGGATAGAGAGATCATCCAAACTTCAATTATGGAGGGAACCAATCACAAGCTGTTCCTCCACCATTTGACAACAGGCCACCGGGTTTTTAGCAAAGAGTGCAACAACCATATCAAACCCGACAACAAGTGCCACCACAAAAAAATTCAGGTGAGACTCTTAAGGATCTTGTCAAAACACTTACTACTAATGCAATTCAACTTCAACAGGAATCAAGGGAGACAAAGGTAAGTATCCGAAACTTAGAGGCTCAGATGGGGCAATTGGCAACAACCATGAGTCAAATGCAAGCAAGGGATTCTGGGAAATTACCTTCCCAACCATAGTGAATCCGAGAGAGAATGCCAATGCTATAACTTTAAGAAGTGGGAAACAGCTAGAGACACCACAAAAGGATAGTGCTCAAGGGGAGAACAACACCATGGCATCCTCTTCACATCCCAATGAGCAACTGAAAAAGGTAACTTCTAAACCATCTTTTCCTTCTTATATAACTCCACATTTTCCTAGCAGGTTAGCAAAGTCCAAGAAGGAGGAGCAAGAGAAGGAAATTTTGGAAACCTTCCGAAAAGTAGAGGTGAACATTCCTTTACTAGATGCTATCAAGCAAGTGTCTAGATATGCCAAGTTCCTAAAAGAGTTGTGCACATCTAAACAGAAGTTGAAAGGGAATGAAAAGGTAAGTGTGGGGGAGAATGTGTCAGCTGTTCTTCGAAAGAAACTCCTACCTAAATGCAAGGATCCAGGTATGTTTACCATTCCTTGTAAGATAGGCAACACCAGGTTTGAGCGTGCTATGCTAGATCTAGGGGCATCTATTAATGTCATGCCATATTCAATTTATACTTCATTGAATCTAGGACCATTAGAGGAAACCGGTGTTATAATACAACTTGCTAACCTTTCTAACACTTACCCAAGAGGAGTTGTAGAAGACGTTCTTGTACAGGTTAATGAATTCATTTTTTCCGTTGACTTTTATGTTATTGAGATAGAAGATGAGATGTTTTCTAATCCCACACCTATCCTATTAGGGAGACCATTCTTGAAAACAGCAAGAACTAAAATAGATGTACATGATGGCACTCTAACTATGGAATTTGATGGTGAAATAATTCGCTTTAACATTTTTTAGGCCATGAGATATCCTAGTTGTAGACACCTAATTTTGTCCGGACCACTAAAACAGGTATATTTTCTTCCTAAATTGATGTTTTAGAATGTAAAAAGATTTTTTTCATCCTGCAGGTGGTACTCCGAGACTTAGTCTAAGAAGACGAGCATAAAAAGTCAAACTTGAAAAAGTCAACCCCAAAAAGTCAACCCCAAAAAATAACTACTGAAAACGTCAACCCACTTTCAAAATCAAGATTTTAAGTTCAATTGAAAAATGGCAAAATAATTTTGATAATCCGAGGTCTACATTGATAGATATGGAGTTCGGAAGTTGGGTTACAGAGATTCAGTAGAAAAGAAACCCTAGTCCAAAAAATTTGGGGAAAAGTGCTTAAACGATCAAATTGGTCAAAATTGAAGGTTCCAAATGAAAGATAAGCACTGACTACGGGTAATGAAGAAGCTACTTGGAAGAAAACTGAAAGAAAAGTTAATCCGGAAGAAAACCGAGAATTAGGGTTTTTAGTGGATTTCGGTAAAATTTGGAAGAATTACAGAAATGGCCCGATTAGAAAAGACTAAAGCCCCTAATGAATGAGGAGTGATTAAAAAGGATAGCCCAAGGGTCAATTTGAAGAAAATCTGAAAATCAGACTTGTTTTGAGCAAAAACGGGTTTCGAAGGCAAAAGGGCAAGATTGGAAATTTTGGGAAAAATAGCAAATGAACTCCAAAAATTCTGAAAAATTGCAGATCTCATTCTTAAATCATTTCGAAGAGATTGGAAAAATAAAATCTGGATTCGGAGTTCGTTTGCAAAATGGTCAAATCCCAAGTCCCCTATGCAGAAATTCAAGAAGTTAAATCTCGAAAAAATAGCAAATGAACTCCAAAAATTCTGAAAATTTCCAGATCTTATTTTTAAATTATTTGGAAGATATTGGACAAAGAAAATCCAAATTCGGAGTTCATTTTCCAAATGGCCAAATTTCGATCCCACTATGCAATAATTCAAGCAGATAAATCCCGAAAAAATACAAAATGAGTTCCAAAAATTATGAAAACTTTCAGATCACACTTTTAAATTATTTGGAAGAGATTGATGAAGAAAAATCTTGATTTGGAGCTCGTTTAAAAAATGGTAAAGTTTGGGAGCACAAAAGGGCAATTTTGGAAGAAAAAATCCAAATAAATAGCAAATGGGCTCGAACTTTTTTGAAAACCTTCAGAATTCAATTTTTTTATTATTTGAAAGTATTTAAAAAATAAAATTTTAATTTGGAGTCCGTTTGCTATTTATTTATGTTCGGGGGGCAAAAAGGTCATTTTATCCAAGAAATCGCTTTTCTTGTCTTTTGAAAAAATGAAGATTTGGCTAGAAGAAGAGGGGTCAGCCGGCCAAGGACCAAGGATGGGCAAATATTTTTTTGATTTTTAATCAAAAGGCCAACAATGAAGAGCAAGGTACTTATTTTTTTTATCAAACCTTTGTAATTAAGCCACATAGACCAATGCATGAAGAGGGAGAGTGTCAACATAATGGCTTAAGATTCTTGAACAGCTGTAATTGTGGATAGCTGATTGCCTAATTTAAGGGTGATAATTTCACATTTTAAACATCTTGGATCAATAGCCTTTGGATCAAAATTGGTTGAAGAAAAGATGACAACATCCTAGCAAGAGGGGGTCATTCGGCCACTACAAGGAGGGGTCACTCTCTTTTCATTTTCATCTATTCACTCTCTGTTCTCTCTTGGTTTTGGCTTATTTTTCTCTCCATTGTTGAAAGGCGAAAAGAAAAGTTTAGAAAAGAGCATAAAGTTAGAAGAGAAAAAGCTTGCAATATAGCTTCTAGAGGTTACTTTTTCAAGGTTATTTTCGAAACCTTCGTTTTTCTAGAGGAATTAAGTCGACTTTTCCTTGGTTTTTTTAAAATGTCACGCTTAACGAATAATAAAGTCTTGCTATGAGACTTGTTATTTTTTAGGTTGCTACACTAGTGATGTGCATTCTGTTTTTAATATTGATATCATTGACTCACTAGTGCAGCAAGCTTATGAGCTAGATGGTGAAGATAGTTTGGAGATAGTCCTTAGCAAACATCTCGGAATGGGGAATGCTAAAGGGGAACTAGCCTTGAGTGACCATGTGGAAGGGGCACTAGAATCTTTACACTCGCTGCCACCTAAAGATGCAAGGTTTGATGTTTCATTTATTGATTTGCCTTTACCTAATGAGAAAATTCTACCTTCCATTTTGCAAGCACCAACTTTAGAGTTGAAACCACTACCGGACCACTTGAAATATGTGTTCTTAGGTGAAGAGGACACACTACCGGTCATCATTGCCAAATACCTTTGCAAGAAGAACGACTTATCCGGGTGCTTAGAGAGCATAAAACAGCAATTCGTTGGTCAATTGTCGATATCAAGGAAATAAACCCATCCATGTGCATGCACCGGATTTTGTTAGAGGAAGGGTCAAAACCAACAAGAGAGGCATAAAGAAGATTGAACCCTCCTATGATGGAGGTTGTGAAAAAGGAGATACTGAAGCTCCTAGATGTTGGAGTGATCTATCCTATCTCGGATAGCAAATGGGTGAGCCCAGTCCAAGTGGTTCCAAAGAAATCAGGTGTAACGATGGTAATAAATAATGAGAATGAACTTGTTTCTACTAGGATTCAAACAGGGTGGCGAGTTTGTATTGATTATCGAAAACTTAATTTCATAACACGGAAATACCACTTTTCTTTACCTTTCATTGATCAAATGCTTGAAAGGTTAGCTGGCCATTCTCATTATTGTTTTCTTGATGGTTTTTCAAGTTATAATCAGATTGCCATTACTCCGGAGGACCAAGAGAAAACAACATTCACATGTCCATTTAGTACTTTTGCATATCAGCGTATGCCGTTTGGTCTTTGTAATGCACCAACTACATTCCAAAGGTGTATGGTTAGCATATTTTCAAATTATGTAGAGAACATCATAGAATTGTTTATGGATGATTTTAGTGTCTATGGTGATTCTTTTAATAGATGTCTAGAGAACCTTTCACTTGTACTTGAAACATGCATGGAAACTAACCTTGTTTTGAATTGGGGAAAATGTCACTTTATGGTAGAACAAGGAATAGTTTTTGGCCATGTTATTTCTTTTAGAGGGATAGAGGTTGATAAATCTAAAATAGATATTATGCATTCTTTACCACCTCCCACAAATGTAAGAGAAGTTCGTTTTTTTCTTGGACATGCAGGTTTCTATAGGAGATTTATCAAAGACTTCTCAAAGATCACATTACCTCTTTGCAAGCTATTACAAAAGATGTGGTTTTTCACTTTGATGATAAATGCAAAGAGGCGTTTGAAACATTGAAGGGACTCTTAACATCATCTCCTATCATGCAACCCGCAGATTGGAATGTACCTTTTGAAATCATGTGTGTGCTACTGACTATGCCATTGGAGCTATTTTGGGCCAATAGGTTTTGCAAAGCCTCACATGCCATTTATTATGCCTCCCGAACTCTTAATGATGCTCAATTAAACTATTCCACTACTGAAAAAGAACTTTTGGCTATTGTATTTACTTTAGAAAAATTTCGATCTTATTTAATTGGTACAAGTAATTGTATTTTCTGACCATGCAGCCCTTAGGTACTCACTCACTAAGAAAAAGGCCAAACCAAGGATGATTAGATGGATACTTCTCTTACAAGAGTTTGATTTGGAGATAAAAGATAAGAGAGGTAGTGACAACCTGGTTGCTACCATCTTAGCTGTTTAGTTCATGAAGAGGATGCACTACCCTTAAATGAGAAATTTTCGGATGAGCAACTTCTTTTTATAAGTACAACAACTCCTTGGTATGCCGATATTGTTAATTACTTAGTTACCAAGAATTTGCCACAAGAGTTGACACAAGCTCAAAGAAATAAGATCAAGAGTGATGCCAAATACTATATTTGGGATGATTCTTACCTTTGGAAGCATTGCTCCGATCAGATTATAAGAAGGTGTGTAGTCGAATCTGAATTTCAATCTATTCTCACCTTTTGTCACTCTTACGCATGTGGAGGACACTTTGGATCCAAAAGAACAACCATGAAAGTTCTTGATTCTGGCTTTTATTGGCCTACTATGTTCAAAGATGCATACCTCTTTTGCAAGTCATGTGATCGTTGCCAAAGAACAGGTAAATTAGGTGCTAGAAATCAAATGCCTCAAACTCCAATACTTATTGTTGAAATTTTTGATGTATGGGGCATGGATTTCATGGGACCTTTTTCTTTTTCTTTTGGTAATCTTTATATTTTACTTGCCGTTGATTATGTTTCAAAGTGGGTAGAAACAAAAGCCACTAGGACTAATAACTCTAAAGTTGTTTCAAATTTTGTCAAGACTAACATCTTTGCTAGGTTTGGAACACCAAAGGCCATAATCAACGATAAAGGTACTCACTTTTGTAATAGGACTATGGAAGCACTTTTGAGGAAGTATAACATCACACACAAGGTCTCCACCTCATACCATCCTCAAACTAGTGGGCAAGCTGAAGTGTCAAACCGAGAAGTTAAGTCCATCCTTGAAAAGACAGTTAATCCAAATAGGAAGGATTGGAGTTCACGACTTGATGATGCACTTTGGGCTTATAGGACAGCATATAAGACACCCATTCGTATGTCTCCTTATCGACTTTTTTATGGTAAGCCTTGTCATCTTCTGGTTGAATTAGAACATAAGGCATATTGGGCTATCAAACAATGCAACATGGAGATGGATGAGGCAGGTAAGCAAAGAAAACTAGACCTACAAGAATTAGTGTAGATAAGGAATGATGCCTATGAGAATTCTAGGATTTACAAGGAAAAGACTAAGGCATTCCATGACAAGATGATATCAAGAAAGGACTTTGTTGTTGGACAAAAAGTTCTTCTCTTCCATTCACGCCTTAAGTTATTTCCAGGTAAGTTACGTTCTCGTTGGGTTGGACCTTTTGTTATTACTAATGTGTTTACTCATGGTGCAGTTGAATTCCAAAGCCCAAAAATAGAGAAGGCATTCAAAGTGAATGGTCATCGGTTGAAGCCTTACTATGAGCACTTTCCAATACAAGATGTGGAGGAGTTACCACTTTTTGAGCCAAACTATGTTGAATAATAATGGCATGGGTCTAAGTTAGGTTGAGGACAATAAACCAAGCGCTTCTTGGGAGGCAACCCAAAAGGACGGAGAGCATCTATTATAATCGGATTTGCATATTCCTTACTCTCCATCATTCTATCTTTTATTGTTTTTCTTTTGTTTTGTTTAGTAGTTCTTTTCTCTTACATGTAACTCTTGCATTGGGGGATAATAGCATTATATTGAAGACAATGTAAAAATTAAGTCTGGGGGGAAGAATTTAGGATTTTATTTAGAGTTTTTTGTTTTTGAGTCTTTTTATGTTGTTTTGAGTGTGTTTTAGTTACTTTCAATACTATGATGAGATATGAATTGCATAAGTCTAAAACTGATTTATCAGTGAGAAGATTTTCATGAGAATTGAGTTTGATGTCATTTTTTATGAGCCAATGTTAAGATGATATATTGATTGAGAAAGAAGCATGTTTAGACTTAAGTCTGACTTGTATAATCATCCTTGTGAGTTTCTGAGCCTATATGATTGATGCATTCTAAATATCAATCTAATTTCTTTCTTGAGTGCTCTTATGATTACATGATTCTCTAGAACTTGCTTTAAACCTTGTTGAGACTATATTGATGCATGTGACAACATGAACATGATAGAGGCATTATGATTTTTAACCAGGGCCAAACAGCCATCCCCTATTGATGTTCTAAGAGAACATCCCCTTAGTGAACCAATTTGAGCCTACATTGAATAAGCTATTTCTTTGGTAACCATAACTTGTCCCTAACCTAACTATACTTATTTATATCTTTACCCTTGTTCTAAAGATGAATTAGCATGTTTTGAGACATATTCCAAAGACAAGGAAGATCTATTGAAAATTTGGGTTAGAAACAAGAAATAAGTGTGGGGGAAAAGAAAAGAAAAGTCAAGAGAAAAAGAAAGGGAATATTGCCAAATACATTCTTATGTAAAAAAAAATGAAAAAAAATTATGAATCATGTCTTGAACTTGTGGAAAAAGAAAAAGATGTTACAAAGTTGTTTAGAATGAAGAAAAGGCCCAACATGAATATTCGGCCTATGTGATTATGTACTTGTAAAGAGATTTGAGAAGTTTCTTTGTATGAATCTTATTATGTCTCTAAACTCTATAAAATCTTTGGAAATTTTGTAATATCCTTTATCTTTTATTCTTTAGCCACATTATTACACCTTGGCCCCATTATAATCTTGCATAAAGACCTCTTAATTCATGAAGTTGCATGATCTAAGTAGTGGAGAATAGGTGGACAAGCAAGCATATATTACAAACTGTTTTCATGAGATTGATTGAGTGTAAACACTTCACCACTACTTTAAAGAGCGGAAATCATGAGAGTATCCCATGTGAGAAGTTGAGATTAAGTTTGAACATGTACTATCTTAATTGAGATATATTATGTTAATTTTAGCTTAACTCAAACCATTTACTATCAAGGATGATTTTTTGTGAAACTCTTTAAGCTATTGATTAGTTTATAAGACTTGTCCAATGATTGTCTCTAATTTGTATTGAAATAGGATTATATTAGGTTTTATTACTTTGTCTCTATTTGATTTTGCTTGAGGACTAGCAAAAGATTAAGTGTGGGGGAGTTTGATAAATGCTTAATTTCATGCATTTTCCTATTGAATTTCCTTATACTTTGTGTTTTGATTCTTAAGTTCCTTGACATTTTACTAGGTTTTTATGCTTTGTAGGTATTTTGGAAGAGATGAAGTCAAAACATGTCAATTAGGATGTTAAAGATCTTACAAAATCACAATCACAAGATGGAAAAAGACTTGGGAGTCAAAAAGATCAAATTCTTGGTGCAAAGGAAGAAGACAGATTTGACCTAAGGAGCTTGTTGCTAAGAAAACATGATGTTAGAGTCTTTATTCGAAGAAGCTTCCTTCTTGACTTTTGAAGCTCACTTGATTACCTTTTCAAAGGTTGGTCATGGGGCTAAATTGGATAAGAAATGGTCATCTAAATCAGCATCAGAATATCTCCCTAAACAACCCTAGTGGCAGAAAAAACCCTAGCCGCAAATCACATTTTTTTCTTAATATCCTAGCTACCATTTATGTTTATCCTTGTCAAAGAAGGATTAGTGACTGTCAACTTGCATTAACTGCATTAATTGCAAGAATCTTTCCTTAAAGCTAATCCTAGTCAAAGTAGGAGAATTAAATCAGCCAAGATTTTTCTTCCTTACATTTAATTTGGCTGCAAGTTTGTAATCTCTTCTTATTAAAGAGTGCTTTGCTAAGACTTTTCTACTTTATTAAAACCTTGGCTGCCAAGTATTCCTTCTTTCCTTAAAACACAAAAGTCAGCCATTTTTCCTTAACTTTAGCCACAAGTCAGCATTTATTGAAGGGAGAGAGCTGAAATTCACTTGTTTGATGCCCTAGCTATTGCCTATAAATAGAGATCAAGGGGCAAACGAAATTTACACTTCTCCAAGCATCAAAGTTCTGATTTCTTCTTTGTTTTAAAGTTTTTGAGAGAACAAGAGGCTGGATAATTAATACTTTTCTTCTTCTTCTTTCTTTCTTTTAATTTTCTTCTTAGATTCTCTTTAATTTTATGTTTATGTTTACAATGCCTTTGCTAGGCTAAACTTTTATTTGGTTAAGGGTGATTTCAAAGCCCTAGACATGTTATGTAATTAATTTTCAGAATCTATCTATCATTGTTTCTATCAAAGTTGCTTATGTTCTTCCATTAAAATTGTTCATGATGTTTTGATTTGTTTAGGTGGCCAATTAGATAAATTTTGATAATTGTCTAATGCTAGTTTAGGAGTCTTGATCCATGTAATTGTCTTGATTTTCTATTCATAAGTAGCAATTTATTATTAATGATTATGGTTAGGTTTTCAATAATTGCAAAGTGGAACATAACCTAAGTTGAACAATCCGAGCTTATGTGTTTGTTGCTTAGATCAACCTATCTTTCTCATCATAAAGCTGCTATTAAATTGAACTTAGAGAGCTTATTCTAGGTTGTTTAATAGTTAGAGATTAAATAGAGAGCTTTTTCTATTTAACGACGAACTAAGAAAAGATTGGGGTAACAGAACTTGTTGTTATCTACGGTTGTTAACTTTGATAGTTAATTGATGTTGATAGATATGAAATTGATTCTTAATGATGTCTAGTGGTGGAGAATGAAACCTTAACCATATTTCTCATATTTGTTTCTTCTTAATTACTTGTTTTCTCATTCTTATTGTTAACTTTAGTTTAAATCTGATCTCAAAATCTCCTTTACTTTTGTTCACTTGTTTTTAAGTGATAAACTATTAACTTATAAACTAAAACCCAATCCCTGAGGACTTGACCCTTGCTATTCACTATACTTTACAATTGATTCTTTTTAAGTGCAAGGTTAAATAAGATACACTTTTTGGGTGCATCAAAACAAAAAAATAAGATACATTTTTTTTAAAATTATTTAATTTAATATTTAATTAATTACTTAATTATTTAATTTATTTATTTAATTTAATTTTAAAAATTTTAATTTTTAAATTATTTTAAAAGCCTAAATAATTTATTTTTTTATAATATTATTATTTGTATATATAATAAATTATTTATTTATATATTGATAAATAAGAATGTAATATAAATAAGAATAAATCAGCATATAACATAGAATGTGAAATATGTAAATATTACAGGTACAGAACATGTAATTGGTTCATTGTTGATGCGAACTCTCCCCCGATGTGTGAGGCTGATAAGGACATTTTCGACGGCTATCACCTTCATTTCTGCATAATCCACAACATTTTGGTTGGCCTTTCTCCCTGAGGTCCATTTCATTACGAATACGACTTGATTTTGGCCGACCATGTGGATCTCTTCGCATTTCTGGTCCATTATATTGAGGCCAATAACCTTCATTTGCAACTGCTTCAAACTCATGCCTATAAACATTGAATATAGTGTCAAGTTTATAGACATTCTCCACATATTGCATGCAATCTACATGGACATATGCAGAAGCAGCAACTACATGTGAACAAGGAAACCTTTGTGCTTGAAACTTCCCACAATCACACCATATCTCACTAAGATTTACTTTGTTCTTCATTGCAGCAACTCCCTTTTGTGGGTCAAGTAACTCCTCGATCAAAAAAGATTGATTTGCGTGTGTAAAATTACGAACCGAGTGGGAGTTAGCTTTCCTACGATTTTCTTGCATTGCGATTGTGACTGTTTCACAGTATGTGTGCCCTCCCTCGATCATTGTTTGTTGCTTGTTGCCCATCTTAACAAAAAGTTCAGCCAACCTATAATATGTTGCCTGCACCAAAGCAGTAATGGGAAGATGGCGTGTCCCCTTCAACAATAAATTGATAGATTCAGCTAGGTTGGTTGTCATATGCCCATAGCATCTTCCTTCGTCATATGATTGGGCCCACTTCTCCTTGGGGATCCTATCAAGCCAATTAGCCGCCTCTGTGTTTTCTCCACAAAGAATCTCATACATCCAATAAAAATGGGGTCGCCTCAACTCGTATCCTGATAAAAAATTTTTAAAAAAAAATTGTTAATTTCAGTATTATTTTATATATTAAAGGAAATATAAGAGAGAAAATAACTATGATCCAATTCCATACCCATGTTGACAATTTGTCGACGCAATTTCTTATTGTTAAACCTCTTCATGAAGTTAGCTGCAATATGTCGAATGCAGTACACAGAGTATGCATGTAGAGGATTCCATCCACTACCATGGCGTCTGATTGTAGCTTTGATGGATTCATGTCGATCAGACATTAAGCATATACCAGGTTGTGTTGTCACATGTGAGAAAGAAGGACCAAGCCTCCGCTGTCTCACCCTCCACAATGGCAAAGGCAATTGGTAGTATATTTCGGTTGCCATCTTGTGCAATAGCTAACAACAATGTTCCTTTGTATTTTCCATATAAGAATGTACCATCTATTTGCACAATAGGTTTGCAATACGGAAACCCTTCAATGCACGACTTAAATGTCCAAAAGAGTCGATGGAATATCTTTTTATCCTAGACCATTCGATCACCGTGATATGCAGGTATCGTTTGAAATTCCATAATTGTACCAGGAATGAAATGTTGCATTGCACCCAACCATTTAGGTAGATCATTGTACGATCTATCCCAATCGCCAAAGACTCGAATAATTGCCTTTTGCTTTGCTTTTCATGCTTTCCTATAAGAAGTGATGTATCCATACTGGATTCGCATCTCAGCGATCAAAACTGAAACGGAAATCTCCGGATTTGCTTGGACCAATGACAAAATGCATGAACAGATCATGTTAGAATCTAATTTGCAATGATCTCTGAAATTCTTCCCGATGTGCAAGTATGAGGACCATTATATTTTCTAATCTCCCATACTTGTTTCTTCTTCATGAATGTTGCCCTTATTCTCCAATTGCACCCTTTCCCATACGTTGGACACTTGCCATGATATTTGGTTGGCTCGGATTCAATAACTCTGTAATCTACAGAGTTTTTGATGTTGTAGTGCTTAATAGCTGAAAGCACAGCCTCTTTCGTTGGAAATTGTAACCCAACATAGAGATCAACTATAGATGGATTCCAACTCAGAGGTGCAGCAAATGTATGACCATATGCAGGAAATTCTAGCACTTGAATTGCATCCAAATCCAGGGTGCACATATGAGATGCAGGCTCATAAGGGGGAAGGACTCCATAAGTGTTGATATCAAGGCCAACGTCTCGGTCAAATCATTGCTCTCATCACTGTCATTTGCGAATTCAGCATACTCTTCTTCTTGCTCACTAATGTCACCAATATATTCACCATGGGCTCTACATGACTGAACGGGAACATCACCAGCTAGCACATCATCCAGGGCAGTAGGAATTATTGGTGAGACAAATGAATTATGAAACGTTGTAGCTTGAGATGGCACTTCTTCTGGGAGAACGTTGTATGAAGTGGGAACATAATACAACGGCTGAGAATCATCATCTTCTGGAAGTCCACAATCCTCAATGTCAGCATATAACTCAAGTACACCTACATTTTCAAATGTCTCGTGAGCATGAAGCATTCCTCTCACATCATCATCATCTTCTAGTGGATAAGTCCTATATCGGACACATCCTTCTCCAATAGAAAGAGGAAGCCTATACTTATTCTCTGAAACTCTTTTTGTATTTTTAGCTTTGATTTTTGTATGAATTATCACCTTCAGTTCCTCTAATGTGACGTCTTCACCAGCAAGAAAGCTTTTAGGACGTTCACAGTCAAACGTAGCACCTTCATCAGTATTATGAATTTGGCCATTATAGTAGACCAATGCGACCACTATGTTGCTCATGTTGTATAGTCATGAAAGTGAGAAGGATGAGAACGAAGGTATTATCACTCAGTAAAAGAAATAAGAAATAGAGAAGGATGAGAATGACAAGGTATTATCACTAACACCATAAAATAACAACTAAGATTGAGAATGAGGAGAGAATGAGGAAGGAATATCATATTTATAAAAGTTTATTGAGTAAAATATGGTGAAAATTTGTTGAATCTGATTTCCATTTTTCATCTGATAAGTCTCATCATTTGAAATTGTTGAATCTGATTCCCATTTTTCTGCTGACAAGTCCCTTCCTTTGAAACTATTGAATCTGATTCCCATTTTTCTGCTGACAAGTCTTATCCTTTGAAACTGTTGAATTTGATTCCCATTTTTCTGCTGACAAAGTCCCATCCTTGAAACTGTTGAATCTGATTCCCATTTTTCTACTGATAAATCAAATCATGGTGAAAAACTGTTGATTCTGATTCCCATTTTTTCCTCATAAATCCCATCATAGTGAAAATTTGTTGAATCTGATATTTTTCAGCTGATAAGTCTCATCCTTTGAAACTGTTGAATCTGATTCTCATTTTTCTGCTGATAAGTCCCATCCTTTGAAACTATTGAATCTGATTCTCTTTTTTTTTTATAAATCCCATCATGGTGAAAAACTGTTGATTCTGATTCTCATTTTTTCAGCTCATAAATCTCATCCTTTGAAACTGTTGATTATGATTCCCATTTTTCTTCTGACAAGTCCCATCTTTTTTAAAGTGTTGAATCTGATTTCCATTTTTTTTTCAAACTCTTCATTGGCTGAAAAACTGATTAATGACTCAGCAAAAATCTACTGATATATCCCATCCTTGAAACTGATTCTGATTCAAATTTTTTTAGGCTTATAAAAAATAAAATTAATAACATTTTTATAAAATTAATAAAAATTTTTATCAATTAATAAAAAAATGTATAAGCTTAAAAAATTAATATAATTATAAAACAATTTACAAAAAAAAAATGAACAAAGGAAGTCGCCATATCATATGGCGACTTCCCTTGTTCAAATTGCAAAAATTTTTGCAAATGAAGCACAGAAGTCGCCATATCATATGGCGACTTCTATGCTTCATTTGTAAAAAAAATTGCATTTTACAGTTGAGAAGTCGGCATATCATATGACACCTTTTCAATGGGTAAAAAACTAGCATATTTTGATAAATAGTTTGAGAAGTTCGATATTTTAATAAATAATTTGTTTTTTTATCAGTATTAAAATAAAAAAACCGTGTGCTGTGTTGTGGTGCTAATATATTCTCACACGTAATAATGGAAAATTAAATGTGACTTGTCCAAGGAAGATGACGAGGCAAATGGACAACTAATTAATGTCATTCAAGTGGTAAAATAATTGTGTCAGCCACTAAAATTTTGTTGATAGGTTTGTTAGCTGTCGTGGCATATTTATAAAGACAATATTGAATTTGAGCCAAGTCAACCATTAAGGTAACAATTTAATATTACCATAATAATTTAATTATTGAGGTGATTTCCTGATTTGTAATTACTTTATTCCGTTAATAATTATTAATTTTTGAAAATTAAAAATTATTTTGTTTGGTGTTACTAATAATTAAATATTATTTTATTCAAAAGTATCAAAATAACCGTGCATATTGTAATCATTACACAAGTTAATGATTTTAATTTTATTCAAAAATAATAATTTGTGAAATATTAGTAATCTTTTATTTACTTTATAATTAGATATAATTAATTATAAAATTAACAAATATATTTATTGATAAGTAAACTAATATTTATAATATAAATTATGTAAAAAAAAACATTTGAATTAGAAAATAACACTCGAATCTATTAAAATCATAATTAAAGAAAATAAAAAGATTTGTTATATATATAAAAAAAAATTAAAAAATAAAAGAAATTAGCACTAAATTTATTTTTTGAAATTGGTAAAAATGAATATTAGTTTGAAAATATAAAAATTTATAAAATAAATATAATTTTGAGAGAAAGTAAATTTTTAATTCACATATTAAATAGGTAATACTAGCTATAATTGATTTTACATATCACTTCACCTTGGTGATAAAAGTTTTTCACTTTTTTAGATGAAAATTAGATCACCCTAAAAGGTAGTGATCTGATCACTCTCGGTGATTCAAGATCACTGCCAAATAAAATCACTGAGTACTTACCAAATATAGTGATCTATTTATCATGTGTAGATCACCATGACTTTTGGAATAATCACCCCATACCAAACACCACCTAAATGTTTTGCTAGACCAACGAGGAACCCCCATTTGACAAAAACGGTTGGAGGGGAAAGCATAAATCACCTTAAAAGTAACATAAAATTAGGGAGAAGGAGATTATTAATTGATTTTGGATCTATTTATTTCACAGAAAATGATTTTTTATTTTTTAATATTTATTTGTTAGAAAATTGATTGGTCAACGAAAAATAGGATTTTTTTTTCTGAAAATGGTCTTCCTCTTTTCAAAAGAGGAAGAAAATTTTCAAAAAAGAACTGCTAGTGAAATCACCTTAAAATTAAAATAAAATTAGGGAGAAGGAGATTACTAATTGATTTTGGATCCATTTATTTCACATAAAATGATTTTTTATTTTTTAATATTTGTTTGTTAGAAAACTGATTGGTCAACAAAGAATAAAATCTTTTTTTCTGAAAATTGTCTTCCTCTTTTCAAAAGAGGAAGCCAATTTTAAAAAAATAACTGCTATTGAGTGGGTTACTCACTAAAGCCGGAGAAATAATATTTTAATAATAATTATAATATTTTAAATATTAATATAATTAATGTTTTAATAATAAATAGTATTATTTTAAGTATTTAATATAAATATAATATTTTAGTATGAAATAATACTATTTGAAATATTAATATTTTAATAATAAATAATTTTTAATATTTTAATAATTAATATTTATGTCAATATTGCTAATTTGAAAGTAAATTTTAAAAATAATCAAACAAAAGAATACATTTTTCATCAAGTCATATAAATATCAAAAAATTATATTTTTTTAAAAAAAAAATCATTTTTCAAAAAGTAGTGTTTGGAAGCCAATTTCTGCGAAATGAAACGGACCCTTTGCTCAACAACCTGTAACTGATAGTTGCTTAGACCAAAATAGGTGGAGATAATCACTAAAATGGGGGAAGTAGCGATTGGAAATTGCCTATAAATGGAGGAAACCGCAAAACAATATGATGGACACACATAGACACGCCTAAAACACTCAACATACTTCCGCTCCGATAGCTTTGTTTCTCATTTTTAATCTTTCTCAAATTCATTGATATTTGTTAAAGCTCTCCGTGAGCAGTTTCCTCTTGTACAACTCCTTGATTTGTCCAATATGATGAATTGTAAGCTGTTTAAGCAATTAATTAATCAACAATTGCTACTTAGTAATTTTTTCCATCGACTTTATGCAATTCGACCGTGACCAAGAGCTTCAATATTAATAAGCCTTCTTATTTCTCTAATCTATTTTGTTTAAGTTCAATTCTTTTATGATTGCTTACAAATTGTGATAGATTATTTTTTAATTCTTACTTTTAATCATTTAAGCAAATCTTTCTAGCTTTAAAAGAAATCCATAAATTCAATCATCTTTCAAAAATTGTAATCACATGTCAATTTTTACTAAGATGCCATTGGATCCAGCTTTCAATCGGTTGCTTCCTTTCGAACGGTAAATATCACCAAGATCATACTTTGAACTTTACAAACTCATGTTCAAAATTAGTTAACACGCCTGATCGATTTAGTGTTATGGAAGATATATTCAACATCTTCTTTTGACACAATTAGTGGGATTCGAAATTGGAAATGCCATAAAACAAAAACACAAGAAAAGCTCATCCTCCCGAGATGCAAGCATCCACGACTCATGCTCTGACAATTAATATCATTTTGATTATTTTTAAAATGTTAATTTTACGGAGTTAAAATATCATATTATTAGATTAAAAAATTCATATTTTTTTAAAGTTAAAACCTTTAAAGGTTAATAATATTAGAAATAACGAAGAATTTCTTTGTCGTATATAACATTTATATAGATTGCTTTGAAACTATTGAAGAATAAAAGGTATGATCCAACATCCGACAGCCGTACAATGGTGGAGATATCTTTTAATTAACGGTAAAATATTTTATTTAATCGGATAAAAAAGGTTAACCAATTTCAACTTAAAAATTTAGTAGTGGAGCTCAGCTGTGTTCACCGAAGGGTTTTCCAAAAGTCAAAGGAGTTCTTTATTGATCAAGGGTTGCTCTAGCTATAGTTAAAGGATTTTGCTAACAATGTCTTAAGGACATTATTTAAGGTTACTATATGTGATAATATTTTTTTTAATGTATTAAAAATAATAAATAAAATTGTCAAACTTTTATAATTAATATAATATTATTACTATAAATAATATATTAATTAAGCTTAAAAAATGTCTTAAAAGTACTCGTTAGCAAAACTCATAATTAAAATAGTAGTTTTCAGCTGTAATGAATGCTAGGGATTTGGTAACACTAATAATTAGAACTTTGAATATGATACGATTATAGAACACGAAAAAAATAATTAAAACACAATATATAATACGATACGAAAAAATAATATAAAAACAATATAAATAGATGAACGTGTCAAAATTTATATAATACGAATTATTAAAATATAACACCTTTCTTGGATGCAGTACAAAAATCACTAGCAAACATATATGTATAAATATTAAACAACAAGCAACAAAGGATTGGTAGTTCCAAAGAACTTTTGCGAGTCAACATTAAACAAGTTGGGAACAACACCAATCATATAACCATAATTTAAGAGAGCCTTGTTGTGCAATTAAACCAAAGACATGAAAATTCCAAAACAAACCTCAAAGGCTAAATAGTTGCCCTTAACTCTTGACATAAAAATAAAAAATAAAAAATAAAAAAATCAATGATAATAGAGAATTATTTCCAGAAATCGCCATAAATCAAATTACTAGAAAGGCTAATTTGTTCTTGACAAATTTATAGCCTCTGAAAAACGTCTCAAAGGACAAAAAATTAATGTCTTAATTAGGCCTAATTTGGTCAATGATGTGATAATATAGGTGGAAAAAAATGCATTAATGTCGCTCACAAGTTATTCAAGTTTCGACTTGGAAAAAATAGAATTCGACTTGGTCATTGTCGAGGTCAAGCAGCTCGAGTTATCAAGCGAGCTGAATTTGAGTATCCTAATGCTTGACTCGAGTAGCTCGCGAGCCTAATCGAGCTTTTTATTTTTAATATCTATATTTTTAATTTTTAATTAGTTTTGAAAAAGCTCAACTCGAACTCTATTTCAAGTACAAATAATCGAGTTTGAAGTCGAACATAGGAATCGAACTCATTTTTTACTAGGCAAACGAGCCTAATTGAGCGAGCTTGAACAATTCAATTTTTATCTCGAATGGAGATCGTGCTTTAAAAGTGACTTTACCGAACTCGAATCAACTTCGAATCTCGAATTTTGAGTCGAGCTCGAGCTTTTCACAACTTGAGCTCAACTCGACTCAATTACACCCTAGTTTGACCTATATATGTTGGGGACTCAAGGTAGAGCATGCTGATTTCTACAGTTATTTCCAAGAAACAGAAGAATGCTGGCAATAATACTTTAAGTTAGGGGTGAGCAAAATCCGACTCGATTCAGAAAACCGAAAAAATTTCAAATTTTAAATTAAATAGTTTGATTTATTCGAATTATTCGAGTTTTCGGATTAATCCGACTAATTAATTCGAGTTATATAGTTTAGCTCGAATTTGATTTATACAACTCGAATTAACTGAAAATCCGAATAAACTTAAATTATACGACGTGGTTTTGGGGTTAGGCTTGTTTTTACGACTTTACGCTTTACTCTCTTCTTTAGCAAAACTTCATTCAACAGACCACCCATTTTTCTTTTCCCTCTTTCGAACCCTAGCCTCACTTTGACTGTGATTCCCTTTGCATTAACATTGATCTCGGCATGCCATTTTCCCTCTTCTTCCTCTTTCTTCCCTTGTAGACACCCGTTTTTATCCGGGTACTTCAATTTGGGCCCGAATATTTCAAGTGCACTTCGATAAATTTTGGGCTTCAATTATTTGATTGAATCTGAAATCATTTCTTTGGGCCTTGGAAACTTTTTGGGCCGATCGGTCCAATCTTTTATTCCTTTTCAAATTCTTTTCCTTTATTCTTTTTATTATTATTTTTTTATTCTTTTTATTTTTTTTAGATAATGGAAACCTGCTGGCAATGAAAATCGGTTAGGATTAAAACAAAGACTTAACATTCGGATAAAAAACTCTTTTCAGATTAAGTGTTTGTGTTTGAGTAAAATGCTAACAAAGAAATTGAAACCAAAACAAACTAAAACAAACACATAATCACGGAGAAGAGGCAGGGAGGATCCACCAACGCCAAAGCTGTATTGAAACACTATCACTTGCAAAACCTAGCCGCGTGGGCAAGTAGTGAAGCTTCAATCCTTTCTTTGGTTTCTTTATTTTTGGGCACAGGTTGGCCGCTGATGGGGAGGCCTCAATAATTCCCCATGACCACATGAAAGAAATGTACCCTCCCAAGTCAAAAACATCTTCAATCCCTAAAGTTGTCAAGTCCAGGCTTGTGAAGTCTATTACCAGCTCAGGCAAGGAAATAAGCAAAGATGATCTTAACGAGGTGGATATAATAAGTTCACCTTTAATAGCTGCTGCTGAAAATTCTACCATAGATGGTCCTGTGATTCCTTCGGGCTTTTATTTGCAAAGGTTTTTTTTATCAAGTGAGGAATGTGATCACCTTATTATTCTGGCGAAGGATAAGTTAGAGAAGTCAATGGTGGCAGATAATGAATCAGGTCAAAGCATTGCAAGTGAAGTTCGAACCAGTTCTGGCATGTTTCTTCAGAAAGCTCAGGATGAAGCAGTTGCTGATATTGAAGCCAGGATTGCTGCATGGACCTTCCTTCCAGTAGAGAATGGGGAGTCTATGCAAATACTACACTATGAGCATGGTCAGAAGTATGAGCTGTTGAGAAAAACTTAGAGTAGATAACTCTAATTTTACCACTCAAAGAATAAAGTTTAGATTTTAGGAAAACTCACAAATGCTCACACTTCACTCTAGACTACACTCTTTAGAGAAGAACTCCTTAGGAAAACTCAGAACTTTTATTGCTTATTGAAACTTACTACTTGATGATTTACAAATGCAAGGGAGGGGGGTATTTATACAATACCAAGACAAACACAAGCCACACAAATATAAAATCTAAATAAATTACAACCACCCATTGTTGTTTAATAACAACCACACATTTAAATCACACAACTACAACCAGACATTAAACCACACAATTGCAACCACACATTTAAATCACACAACTACAACCACACATTAAACCACACAATTGCAACCACACATTGTTAGGCTTTTATTTTTCCTTGGGCTGGTATTGGACAATTTAACACTCCCCCTCAATACCAGCTCTTCCTCTTTGCACCATGTTGAGTTGACGACGAAACATTTCAAATTTGTTGATACTCAAACCTTTTGTGAATAAATCTGCCATTTGATCATCTGTCTTGATCTGCTTCATCTCAATCTCTTCTTGTAGAACCTTTTCTCTGATAAAGTGATAATGCACTTCTATATGTTTGGTTCTTGCGTGAAAGACTGGATTTTCTGCCAAACGAATTGCTGACTGGTTGTCGCAATACAACGGAACTGCATAATCTACTGGTTGATGTAGATCATTCATTAGTTGTATCAGCCACGTACACTCTTGAGCTGCCATTGCTGCTGCTCGATACTCAGCTTCGGTAGTTGACAATGATACCGTTGGTTGTCTCTTACTGCACCAAGAAATTGTTCCAGAACCAAGTTTAAACATGTACCCAGTTGTTGATCTCCTGGTGTCATGATCTCCTGCATAGTCAGCATCACAATAACCAACTAACTTACAGTCTTCACCTTTCTTGTACAAAAGACCATAATCTATTGTACTTTTCACATATCTCAGTATTCGTCGAACTGCTTCTAAATGAGGCTTCTTCGGATTTTGCATATACCGACTCATCACACCAAATGTATAAGAAATGTCAGGTCGAGTCAAGGTTAAGTAGATCAGGCTACCTACCAATTGTGGATACATAGTTACATCTTCCAAGTCTTTGCCTTCAAGTGCACACATCTTGCCATTTGGTTCCATCGGTGTTGAAATTGGCTTGCTCTCGAGCATTCCAAACCTTTTTAGCAAATCTTTAGAATATTTTTGTTGACAGAGAAATATTCCTTCTTGTATGTGATCAACCTCTAGACCAAGAAAGTGCTTGAGTTGTCCAAGTTCTTTCATTTGGAAACGAACTGATAAATTCTCCTTGGTTTGAAGAATTTCTGCCTCATAATCACCAGTTATGATTAAATCATCCACATATATCAATACGATAGCTAGCTTTCCTCCATTAGCTTTGACAAACAAGCTGGAATCTGCAGGTGTCACTGAATAACCACTATGAGTTAAAAATTCAGCAATCTTACCATACCATGCTCTAGGTGCTTGTTTCAATCCGTAAAGTGCCTTTCGCAGCTTACACACATGCTCAGGATGATTTTGGTTTTGAAATCCCAATGGTTGAATCATGTAGATTTCCCGATCTAGCTCTCCATGAAGAAATGCATTCTTCACATCCATCTGCCACAAGTTCCAGTCTTTGTTGGCTGCAAGGGCAAGTAGGACTCGTACGGTTGTAAGTCTTGCCACCGGACTAAACGTTTCATCATAGTCTAGCTCATACTTCTGAGAGAAACCACGAGCCACCAACCGTGCCTTATACCTTTCAATCGACCCATCTGGACGATGTTTTATCTTGTAAACCCACTTGCAGGATATGGGTTTCACATCTCTTGGTTTTGGCACTAGATCCCAAGTCTGATTCTGCTCAAGCGCAGTGATCTCTTCTTTCATAGCCATAATCCACTCAGAACTCTGTGATGCTTCTTCAAACGTCTCAGGTTCTGTTGCAATTGGTTCTTCCACTATGGCTGCATTAGCATATTTGGGATTTGGCTTCCGTGCTCTTGTTGTCCTTCGGATTTGTGATTGTGGAGATGGTTCTTCCACTTCACTTGATCTAACATCTGGTTGATACACACCAGTTTGCCAAGGACTCTGGACTAACACTTGCTCGTCATCGTCATCATCACATAGGTCTTCTACTTCGTCTGAAGTTGATTGAAGTTGGACAATATACTCTCCCATTTTCTGTTGTAGCATGTCTTCAAATTCTTTTGAATCTGACAACACCTCCTTTTCTGAGGACCACCAAGAAGATGCTTCATCGAATACCACATTGCGTGAAGTGTAACATCTTCCACTCGTAGGATCACAACATTTCCACCCTTTCCTTTGGTTGTCGTATCCCACAAAGATACACCTAGTTGCTTTCTTATCAAACTTGCTACGTAAATGATCAGGAACAAATACATAACATACACAACCAAATACTCGAAAGTAGCTGACTGAAGGTTTCATTTTCCACAATTTCTCAAAGGGTGAAACAAACTCTAACCTTGGTTGAGGAAGTTTGTTGATCACATGGGCTGCGGTTCTCATAGTTTCGGCCCAAAATCTTCCGGGTACATTCTTTGCATGCAGCATACTCCGACAAATTTCTGCAAGATGCCGATTCTTTCTCTCTGCTACACCATTCTGTTGTGGTGTATTGACACAAGTATACTGATGACGTATGTTGCATTCTCGTAGGTATTGAGAGAATTCGCCTAAGCTATATTCTCCTCCATTGTCTGTGCGCAAGCAACATATCTTCTTTCCCACTTCTCCTTCAACTATCTCTTTGAACTCTTTAAACTTTGAGAAAGTGTCAGACTTTTCTTTCATAAAGAAAACCCACACATACCTGGAGAAATCATCAATAAACGTCACCATGTACCGCATTCCACTAATTGATGGTTGCTTAACGGGCCCAAATACATCAGAGTGAACTAACTCTAATGGTTCTTTTGCTTTAAACTTTGACTCCTCGTATGGCAATTGGTGTGCTTTACCATATTGGCATCCTGCACAAACTGTGTCTGTTCTTATGTCAAGCTGAGGAAGTCCCTTAAGCATCGACTTCTTCATCATCATACTTAGCTTGGAATAACTAACATGACCTAACCGCATGTGCCATAAATCTGCTGTATCGCTCCTTCTTGTCTTGTCTACATATGCTGACTCTGCTGACATCACGTAGACTGACTCCAGACGTCGTCCTTCCATCATCGGTTGTCCTGAGATTTTGAGATCACGATATACCTTCACATCCCTTGGACCAAACAGAATATGGTGACCTGACGATGTTAATTGTGCCACTGAAAGCAAATTTTTCTTCATGCCTTGGACATGGTAAACATCTTGTAGTGGTACCTGATTATGACTATATCGAGGTGCTACTACCGTCTTACCGATGTGAGTAATCGGTAATCTTGAATTATCAGCTGTCACAACAATGCGATTTCCCTTGTATTCTGACAGGTTCTGCAACTTCTGTTTATCGTCTGTCATGTGATTTGAGCAACCTGAATCGACAATCCAGTCATTCTCATAGTCAATTCGGTCAGCCGTTGTTACTGTGAGAGCTAACTCTTCCTCTTCCATAGCAAAAAATGCTTCAGCGTCCCAATCATCTTCGCTTTTCTCCTTTGTACTAGAAGTAGCAGCATTGCTCTCAACGGGCCTTTTGTTAAACCAACAATCTTTTGCCATGTGACCTTTCTTGTCACAGTTGTAACAGTTACCTTCAAATCTTTTATTGTTGCTACGATTCTTTGAAGCTCCCCCTGGACGAGAGCTCCCTTCTCCTTGATGACTTTTTGTCTTGTCACCATACTTTTTAGATCCACCACCGACGTGCTGTTTGAATTTGCCTTTGCTTTTGTTGGTGTAGAGTGCTTCCTCTTCACTTTTCAACGAGACCCCTCCCATTTGCTTGGCCATAGATTCTTGACCAACAAGCAAATTTTCAAACTCTACAAGTGATGGTTGAGTTGGCCATCCTTGTATAGCGGTAACGAAGCTGTGATATTCGGGCCTCAAACCATGGATAATTATTCTTTTTACCCTGGTATCTCCAATAGCAGCTGTAGGATCTAAATCAGAAATTTCACAGCATAACGTTTTTACCTTGTGAAAGTATTGAGCAATCGGTATATCCCGTTGTGCAACTGATAACAATTCATTCTCAAGAAGTTGAAGTATTGTGTCATTCTTTCTCGAAAAGAGTGCATCTAAAGTATCCCACGCTTCTTTTGGCGTTTCTAGCTTTTGTATGTGTTCCAACATTTCTTCTTCAACTGTGGTCTTAAGGGCAAACATGGCTTTACCCACTTTAATCTTCCATTTGCGCAAGGTTCCTTGAGCATCTTCTTGCTCGGGCTTCGTAACTTCACTACCACCAACGACTTCCCAAAGGTCTTGACCTTGTAGGTAAGACATCATACACGTCTTCCACGTGTTGTAATTTTTGTGATTGAGCTTCTTGATTCCTCCAACTACTTGAAGATCACCCATCGTGTCGGCAAGACTCTAACAATACCGAACAAGCTTGATTTTGAGACACAAACTTGTAGAGTACAAACTCCTCACGACTCAAGAACGCTCAAACCAAAAATAGTACCTGAATAACTATTTCACCGTGAACAGTACCGTATACGTGAATAGTATCGTATACCATATACTTGAATAAATCTCGTATATGTTAACAATTACTATAAAAGTATATAGTGACACGTGTGAATAGTAGCTATGGTAGTAACTCACAACCTAGCTCTGATACCAATTGTTGAGAAAAACTTAGAGTAGATAACTCTAATTTTACCACTCAAAGAAGAAAGTTTAGATTTTAGGAAAACTCACAAATGCTCACACTTCACTCTAGACTACACTCTTTAGAGAAGAACTCCTTAGGAAAACTTAGAACTTTTATTGCTTATTGAAGCTTACTACTTGATGATTTACAAATGCAAGGGAGGGGGGTATTTATACAATATCAAGACAAACACAAGCCACACAAATATAAAATCTAAATAAATTACAACCACCCATTGTTATTTAATAACAACCACACATTTAAATCACACAACTACAACCACACATTAAACCACACAATTGCAACCACACATTTAAATCACACAACTACAACCACACATTAAACCACATAATTGCAACCACACATTTAAATCACACAACTACAACCACACATTAAACCACACAATTGCAACCACACATTGTTAGGCTTTTATTTTTCCTTCGGCTGGTATTGGACAATTTAACATGAGCCGCATTTGGATTATTTTCATGACAAGGCTAACCAAGAGCTGGGTGGTCATCGTATTGCCACTGTACTGATGTATTTGTCTGACGTTGAGAGTGGTGGGGAAACTTTTTTTTTTTGTTTGACTTGAGTTTTTCTTTTTTTATATTATTTGTTTAAATGTTAATTAATTATTTATGGTGACTAATTTTTTTTTTAGTTTTGATGTTTGCAGGTACATTTTTACGAATCAACTTTGAACGATTTATTATTTATATTACTATTATATTATTATTTTAATTACTATTATTGTATTATTTTTAAATATTATTATGTATATATTTTTTACTATTATTTTTTATTAACTCTCATATTTTTTTAACTATTATTTATTTTTACTATTCTTATTATTTATTATTTCTGTTACTATTAATTGTTATTAACTATTATTATTAACTCTTAATTATTATTTATTATTTATTAATTTTATTAGTAATATAATTAATTTTTAATTGAAGATTATTTATTTTTAAATTAATAAATTGAGATTTTTTTCAATGATGAAATTCAAAGAAATTACGAATGGTTGATTTCTGAGAAATTTCTAGTGAGAAATTTCTCTTAAAAATTCTCCAGAATGAATGGAAGGATTTTTTAAGAGATAATTTTCAATACCAATAAAAAACAAAATTTTATTTTTTTAAGAGTAATTAATTTTCAACATCTTTTTTTCTCAAAATTGATTTTCCATAATAAATGCTTAATTTAGATTGAAGAATAAATTAAGATTTTTTCCGATGATGAAATTCAAGAAAGTCACGAATGGTTGACTTTTGAGAAATTTCTAGGTGAGAAAAATTATCTTAAAAATTCTCCAGAACGAATAGAAAAATATTCTAAGAGATAATTTTCGATATTAAGATCAGAATTTATTTTTCAAACAAAAATTAATAAAATGTGGATTATTTTTGGATGATTAATTTAAGAAAATAATTTGGTTAAACAATTTAATTTTTCCGACGACAGAGCCTGTTCAATTGAACGAATGGTTTCTTTTGAATACTCTCGAGGTGAGGAAATATTTTTTAGTAATTTCTCCAGAATAAATGGAAGGAAGACCTAAAAAATAATCTCCGTTATTTCTAACTTTAATAATTAAAATGAAATAGGATAGACAAGACCATTTAATTAAGACTTTTTAAGTATCACAAGACTAATTAGGTACTATCTTTTAGATAGGCGTTGTGAGGGTGCTAATCCTTCCTCACACGTAACCGTACTCCCGAACCTAGTTCTGATAAGCAGACCAGAACCTATTCTTTTTAAGGTACCTTAGTCAAGCTTAGGATTACTTTAAATAGGATAGATTCATAAAGGTGACTAATCACACCTAGATTAGATGATTAGTGGCGACTCCATTGATTTGCGTCTAGCATGCTGAATTCGTATTTGGCACGTTATGACAGTTTGGCGACTCCACTGGGGACATTCGAGAGTCGAGCCATAGATTAGTCTTGTGATACTTTATGTTTGAAATATTGGTCTTTAAGTGTTTAATTTTTATGTATTTATTTGTTTAATTTTTTTTATTTTTTATTTTGATTTTGTTATTTATTAACAACTTTTGTTTCTTGTACATTTGTGGGTAAAGGAAGGTTTGAATGTCCCTTCGCACACACGACACATGGCATATCATAAAGTCCTATACCCGGACTCATCCCATTTAGGAGGGGGTAAAGTACCTACGCCTTGAGAGGTGAAAACCTCCGCAACGGCTAGCGAAACACCTTCAGAGT
This sequence comes from Fremontodendron californicum, assembly GCA_030761205.1. Taxonomy (NCBI): domain Eukaryota; kingdom Viridiplantae; phylum Streptophyta; class Magnoliopsida; order Malvales; family Malvaceae; genus Fremontodendron; species Fremontodendron californicum. The sequence goes on from JAULJL010000003.1 coordinate 24,249,077, forward strand.
GTAAAGTACCAAAGTTTTTGAGAGGCGCTGACCTCCGCCATAACTTTGGAAAATACTCTCACCCAAATTGAACCCTTCCGGTTAGAGCCTGTAATGGGTGAGGAATGGGGTGTCTTACTCACTCTACATGGATGATGTTAAGGAGCAATTTGGGGACCTTTTTAGCTTGGTCAAGTATCCTAAACCCAGCATATAAACAATACTTAAGTGGCCAAACTTTAAGATAGAGCCATGTCCAACCTTATATAGAGGAGAACCCAAACTTAAGACACATGAAGGGACACTTCTTACCATATACTTTTTTTCATTAACATGACTTTGTTTACCTGATACACTTGTTTTGCTGATATGCTCACCATGATAATGTAGTGCTTACACATGTTATCTCTTCATAAGTTTGCTGATATGATATCTAACTCCTTGTTTTCTTTCTTTCTCTTTCTCATTGCATTCGCATCATGCATCATACAAGATATCTTGCCACATAATAGTCTTTGATAAGAAGAATCTTTACTGTCATCCATTGAAATTCTAGTAAGATCCGAGTACGCAAAGTTTGAATCCCAGAGCTATTTGAAGTTAAGGTCTGAAAAGGCTCAGCGAAATAAAAGAGACTGTCTACCAGCCGGCTATGTGTCCATACTTCCCGAGGACGTTCATCTAGACCTTACACAGAATGATTTTGCCGATTTAGTTGACATCTGGGGATCTTGGAACCGAAAAAACAAAAAAATATTCCAGCAAAGATATGGTGACCTTGCGTTACTTCTCCAAGTCATAGTAGACACCAACTTGATTCAGGCGATGGTACATTTCTGGGACCCTTTTTATAGATGTTTCGTCTTCAATGAGGTAGACATGGTACCCACTATTGAAGAACACTCTGCAATGCTTCATTTCGACTACCAAGACCCAGATAAAGTCTACTTGAAAAATAAAATGGGCTATCCCAGGAAAGTTGCTAGGATGTTGGGGATCAGTCTGTCTGAAATGGAACATCACGTCGTGGAGAAAGGTGAATATAGGGATTTTCTACGAGATTTCATTAGGGAGCATCTGAACGACGAAGAAGGTATGAAAGTAATGGCGCTTGCCCTTTATGGGATGGTTGTCTTTCCCAAAATCTTGGGGCATGTCGAGATGGCCGTAGTAGACTTGGTTGATCAGATTGAGCACCGGTTAAATGTGGCACCAACAATATTGGCAGAAACTATCAGATCGTTGAATCACTATCGATAATTGGGAAATGGACGCTTTACTGGATGCATACAATTATTGTACATATGGATGAAAAACCATTTTGAATGCATTAAGTCATACTTCACCTCTGACATTCCCATTCAAGAATTATGTAACAGTGTTTGGCCGAGCCCAAAGACAAAACGCGTTTGGATGTCATTTTTTCGCAAGCTCAGAAGTCGAGAAGTTGTGTGGTTAGATCATTGGATGAAGTTTGATTCTCTGTTGTATAGTTGTGGAAATCAACCTTGGGTACCTCTTCCAGGGCTATGGGGAGTCGTTAGTTACGCACCTATTTTGGTCCTTAGGCAGGCTGGACATGAACAATTTATTCCTATGACGCAAAAGCTCAACCGTTTGGAATTCTCTTATGCGGACGATGGGGCTTCAGAGAAGAAAGAAGATCTCGCCAAAGTCTGGAAACAAACCATCCGGGTCGACCAAGGTTGCATTTCGAGTGGTGTTACTGTTGAGTATCTTGTGTGGCAAGCTAGGCGAGACAAAGATGTGGTACTTCCATGGAAGAGAAATTCAGATATCCCAGCTCAGCTCACTCAGTCAGACTCAGTACTGTAATTTGAGTTAACCAAGAGGAAATCACGCGAAGAAGAAGATGAAATAGAGTAGGAAGACCAAAGATCGCGAGTGAAGATAAAGAGAATAGAAGACAGTCAATCTGAGCAAAACATTTGTGAATTGGATCATGAATATAAGGTATGGAAGACGGCCTTTGAGCGATTAGATGATTTGTTTTCGCAAAGGGTTTCGGAGCTTGAAGATATGGGAATAGAAAATGAAGAGATATGTTTGGAATACATGAAAAAGAAAGAGAAGTGCCAAGAGCTAACTCAGAAGCTCGAGAAAATGGAAAGGGAATATGGACAAAAGTAGGATTGTTTCAGGGATTTATTAGACCAGATTTGTAAAAGCACTCGCAAGGCAGAAGAAATGAACAACAGGAGTGAAGGGTTGAAGGCAAATATGCATCCAAAAGACATGAGAGGTCAACTGGGAGTACAAGTTATTGCTTTAGAGGGAACTGTTGAAGAATTTGGACGTGATATTCGAGAAATGAAGAGCAGCTTTTTAAGATGGTTGAAAGTATCCCTCGAGAATATTCATCACCTTTGGATCAACCGCATGCGTTCGGTGGCTCGCATGATGAATCAAAGTATCAAGTAGCTGAACTTAAACAGTTAATTCCCAGTACAAAGTCTTCTGATTGGATACCATTTCGGATACCGAAGAAAGAAACTAGTTGCTTCACATCGTCACCGCAGATTGGTTCGCACGCAGACAGATATCGTGGTGTCACTTCTCGACTGGTTTTCGGGCCCGTTAATCAGAAAAAAATGATATAGTAATCGGGATAGAACTCCTATTGATCTAATGACTTACACGGAGTTACTTCCCCAGCTTTTTCAAGCCAATTTTATCGGACCAATTTATCCGAAAGATTTAAAACATCCTTATCCTAAAGGTCACGATGCCAATACTACCTTTGGTTATCTTGTTGGAATTTCGAACCACTCTACGGAAAATTGTGGAGCTTTGAAGCGAAAAGTACAAAGTCTGATTAAAGCAGGGTTTTTGAGCTTCGAAAAGAAGACGAAGCCAAATGTTGAGGGGATCTCATCAAAGGCAGCACCGAAGATGAGGGATGTCACTCGAAATTCAATCTGGAAGAATTTTTGATGTTTTCATTTTTGGCATGACATTTTTAAGCATTGTTTAGGTGCTTTAGGAGATTTTTTGTTGTTGTTAGGAATCGCTTATATTTGCATGATTTATCTTTTCAATCTTATATAAAATGGTGATTATTGTTAAGAATGAACTTGGCAATCCATTCCCTTGTCTAGTTTCAAATCATACCACATAAAAGCTTGATTTCTTTGATGCCTAAATTTAAAATGTCGTGAACCTCACCTTTCTTTTGACCAGGAAATGAATCGCAAAAGGTTAATGATCTTCGTCTAAACAATGAGCAATGAAATGATCATTTGATTTGCAAAACATTTTTTTGAGAACCAATTCATGAAGCACTCTCTTGAAAGAATCTAGATTTTGGTAATTTGATAAATGTCAAGACCATCTAGAGCTTTAAACACATCACTCCTAAGTTTCTCAACCATGCCCGAACTTTTCTTTTCCTGAATAGTGTCCTTTACTCACATATTGGGGGAAAATTACCTTAAAAGCCATATTTTTTCAATATCCTTGAATGCTTTGATTTGAGTAACACCCATTTTCACCCGGTTATCCTTTGCCATATCTTGGGGTAGGATTACCAAAGAGCCGAATACCTGATTGTTTTTTGCATGCCATTACCGACTTGTGCAAACTTTGTTTTCCTCTATGATCGAATGAAATTGCATGGACACTTAGAGAAAACCGGAATAAGGAGAATTGTTGGGCTAGGCCTTCATTTGGATAGGCACATTGAGAGGATGCATGAGTTGCAAAAAAAAAACTGTGATATCATGCATATGAGATATTCAAATGATTTTAATGGAAATTCTTATTATCTACTCCACCTGGGGTTTGCTACTCAATGGAAATATTTATACTAGAAATGAGAAATGGCCATATTTCGTATTCCTTTCACAAAATAAGAAATTATCCTTTGCTACCCCCTTTGAGCCTATTGGATTCTTGTTTTTTTTAATGAACCTTGACCAAAGATCACTCTCCACATCGGGGGGCAAGTGTGAAGAATTATCTTTCTATGAAGGGTCATACGTTTGGATCATATTTCTACGCCATGAAATGAATGCCTTATGTCAGGGGGCATATATTGAAATGGATTGAGTTTCAAATTTTCAAACTCACTTTATGATAGGAAAGTCCGTGAAAAAAGAAAAGAAAAAGGAAAAAAAAAGAAGAAAAAAAAAGAAGAAGAAAAAAGAAGAAGAAAAAAGAGAAGAAAAAATGAAAAAAAAAGGAAAAAAAAAGTTCGCAAGATGAAATCCTCATGAAGAGAAATGATCCATGGTTTGATGAGAAGTAGAAATGGTGAAATCCTCAAGAGAAATGATCCTTGGTTTGATTACCTTCAAAGAAAGATATGAGATATTTTGAGATGAAGAACTGATCCTTGATTTAATTACCTTTAAACACATTTTTGGGCCTGATTATCCTTTTTTTCATAACCCCAAACCTTGGCCTATATTACAAGCTTGAAAAATCCATTTTGATCAAGTATGAATGTTTAAGTTGAAGAATTTTTCCTCAGATTTTATCTCATCCTTTTGAATTGTCATTGAAGAAATTTGAATTCTCAAATGCATGGTAGAGCAACAAAAAAAAAAAGAATGAAGCTCTAGGGTGAAAACCCAAAAACGGGCAGTCTAGAGCAAGCAAAAAAAAAAAAAAATTGAAAGCAACTCTGCATAACTGTGCCAAGTCCTAACAAGAAGTACAAAAGAAATGGTATCTTGAACCCATCAGGAAACATCGAGCACTTTTTGAGAAACTTAAGTAGGTCAACATCATTTGGATGACTTTGCCCGAAATCAAAAATCCTTTTCCTTTCTTGTCCAAATTTTGAACCCATCACAGATAGACTTGACATTTGTTGAATTGCTATATATCAAGAAACTTAGAAAGAGTGCCAAAATGAATTGAGTTTTCAAATAAAACTTTGTGAAAACCTGATTGTTGAAGGAAATTCATTGTGAGTTTAGATGAAGAAACATTGATTTTTCCCTTATGTGAAGAAACTTTCCTTTGATAACCAAAACCTTGACAAATTGAAATAGTCAATGAGCCAAACTGTGATTCGCCTTGTCCATTCTTGCCGTAATTACCAGTTTTTTAAAAAAGATCCAAAGTTGCATTTTATTTAGTAAATGGGGGTTTTTAAAGATGGAAAATAGTGATATTTTTGGGGGCAATTTTGATTTACCATTGGGGCATGATTTGAAAATGAGAAAAGTTTTTGGACAAATTCTTTCTTTTCAAAGAATTTTCAAAAAAAAAAAAATGCAACATGAGAATATTCAGGTTTAAAGGATGCATATTTGAATTTTGAACCAGTTTGATAAGAGTGACATTTCTGGGGCAAAGAATGAGAAGGCTTTTTACCATGATGAGAAATTGGTTTTGAAAAATGGAATCTATTGAGTTGGTAAATGGCAGAGTAGGCTCTTTTGCAGCATCGACATTGAAGATTTTTCAGTTGGAAATTTGAATATGCTTGAAGATGATATTCTGGGAAGAAATTAGAATGAAATGAGAACAATGAAAGATTGAAAATGTATCTGTTTAAAGCCTTGGAACTAAAAGAAAGGGTGTTGTGATCAACTGATGGAATTAGTGGAGGTCAGTCTGGTTCTAAGTCAGCTTTTGGAATTTGAAAAATGACGAAACGATGAGCTTGAGTATCCTTTTGTCATAGTTAAAGATTCATGATATTAGTTTGCATTCCATCACATGAAATTCATTTTATACAATTGCATTTCATGGCATTCATGTCATTCATCGCATGGATTTAACATATAAGAAAGATTTTAGCTTTTGAAATTTGAAATTAAATATTTTTTTTTTTAAAGGATGGTTCTTTTCAAGGTAAGAGTTTTGAGCATTCAGTTGAGGAAAGCATAAAAAGGGGTAATTTTTCAAAACCTCCGGGTATCTTTTCAAAACCTCCGGGTATCTTTTCAAAATCTCCGGGTATCTTTCCAAAGCCTCTGGGTAATTTTTTAAATCCTCCAGGTTTCTTTTCAAATCCTCCGGGTATCTTTTCAAAACCTCCGGGTATCTTTCCAAAGCCTCCGGGTAATTTTTCAAATCCTCCAGGTATCTTTTCAAATCCTCCGGGTATCTTTTCAAAGCCTCCGGGTAATTTTTCAAATCCTCCGGGTATCTTTTCAAATCCTTCGAGTATCTTTTCAAAACCTCCGGGTATCTTTCCAAATCCTCCGGGTATCTTTTCAAATCCTCCGGGTATATTTTCAAAAGCTCCGGGTATCTTTCCAAAGCCTCCGAGTATCTTTTCAAATCCTCCGGGTATCTTTTTAAAACCTCCGGGTAATTTTTCAAATCCTCCGGGTATCTTTTCAAAACCTCCGGGTATCTTTTTAAAACCTCCGGGTAATTTTTCAAAACCTTCGGGTATCTTTTTAAAACCTCCGGGTATCTTTTCAAATCCTCCGGGTATTTTTTCAAATCTCCCGGGTATCTTTTCAAAACCTTCGGGTATCTTTTCAAAACCTCCGGGTATCTTTTTCAAATCCTCCGGGTATCTTTTCAAAACCTCCGGGTATCTTTTCAAAACCTCCGGGTATCTTTTTCAAATCCTTCGGGTATCTTTTCAAATCCTCCAGGTATCTTTTCAAATCCTCCGGGTATCTTTTAAAAACCTCTGGGTATCTTTTCGAAGCCTCCAGGTATCTTTTCAAAACCACCGATTAATTTTTCAAAGCCTTTGGGCATCTTTTCCAAACCTCTAAGAACCATTTTGTTACCACGATTGGAAAGATATGATGATTTTCATGCATTGCATTACACTCATGACGTTTATTTCATTGAATTGCATTACATGACATTCATGGCATGCATTTAACATGTAAGAAAGATTTTGAGTTAGACTTTTGAATTTTGAAATCAAACTTTTTTTAAAGGAAAATTCTTAAACCTCAGTTGAGATGAAAATGTTGATTTTTTAGATTTTGCACCTTGGTTATGAGTTTAGACTTTGGTAGTAATGAGATTTTTTAAGATGAATTGTTTTTCAAATGTAGGTTTTTTAAGATGAGAATGTTTAGTGCGAATCCTTAGCTAAGTGAGAATCCTTAGTTCGGTGTGAATCCTTAATTTAAGTGAGAATCCTTAGTTTGGTGTGAATCCTTAGCTAAGTGAGAATCCTTAGTTCGGTGTGAATCCTTAATTTAAGTGAGAATCCTTAGTTTAGTGTGAATCCTTAGCTAAGTGAGAATCCTTTAGCTTAGTGAGAATCTTTATTTTGGGTGCGAATCCCTTAACTTAGTGAAAATCCTTATTTTTGGTGCGAATCCCTTATTTCCTAATTTTGGGTATGAATCCTTTAATTTAGTGGGAATCTTTATTTTGGGTGCGAATCCTTTGGATTGAGAAAAGAAATCGTTAGGTTGAAACTAATTAGATTCAATCTATCAGTTTGAAGCCAAGTGCAAACAGAGATGAATGATGAACTTGAGAACCTTTTACTTTGATTTATGGAGTTGATATTGTTTACATTGGTATTCATGGCATTCATGTACTGCATTGCATTTATGTATTTGCATCCAAGAAAGATTATTTCAGGTATTCAGTATGATCTGGACAAGAATTTGGGATGCTAATTTGCAAGGTTAGCAATTTCTTTTGGGACTCAAGGTAAGATTTTTGAAGTCTACATTTACGTTTGAGAATTTGCAAGTTTTATTTTCATTTAAAGTTGAAGCCTCGGTGGAGGAGTATTTTCATTTAAAGTTGAAGCCTCGGTGGAGGAGTTTTATTTAAAGTTGAAGCCTCGGTGGAGGAGTTTTTATTTAAAGTTGAAGCCTCGGTGGAGGAGTATTTTCATTTAAAGTTGAAGCCTCGGTGGAGGAGTTTTTATTTAAAGTTGAAGCTTCGGTGGAGGAGTATTTTCATTTAAAGTTGAAGCCTCGGTGGAGGAGTTTGTATTTAAAGTTGAAGCCTCGGTGGAGGAGTTTTTATTTAAAGTTGAAGCCTTGGTGGAGGAGTTTTTATTTAAAGTTGAAGCCTCGGTGGAGGAGTATTTTCTTTTAAAGTTGAAGCCTCGGTGGAGGAGTATTTTCATTTAAAGTTGAAGCCTCGATGGAGGAGTTTTTATTTAAAGTTGAAGCCTCGATGGAGGAGTTTTTATTTAAAGTTGAAGCCTCGGTGGAGGAGTATTTTCATTTAAAGTTGATGCCTCGATGGAGGAGTATGTTTTTACGGTGAGTTTATTTAAAGTTTATGCCTCGTTTAGAGGAGCTTTTCTACAATAGGATTTTCTTTAAGTACATAGGACTTAGTAGGGTGTCTACGTCTTTGCACAACCCCTGTTTCTCAGGGAATGCACAAAGAGGGGCAACTGTAGACACCCGTTTTTATCCGGGTACTTCAATTTGGGCCCGAATATTTCAAGTGCACTTCGATAAATTTTGGGCTTCAATTATTTGATTGAATCTAAAATCATTTCTTTGGGCCTTGGAAACTTTTTGGGCCGATCGGTCCAATCTTTTATTCCTTTTCAAATTCTTTTCCTTTATTCTTTTTATTATTATTTTTTTTTAGATAATGGAAACCTGCTGGCAATGGAAATCGGTTAGGATTCAAACAAAGACTTAAAATTCGGATAAAAAACTCTTTTCAGATTAAGTGTTTGTGTTTGAGTAAAATGCTAACAAAGAAATTGAAACCAAAACAAACTGACATTCTTGACTAAGAATTTCTATAAAACAAACACATAATCACGGAGAAGAGGCAGGGAGGATCCACCAACGCCAAAGCTGTATTGAAACACTATCACTTGCAAAACCTAGCCGCGTGGGCAAGTAGTGAAGCTTCAATCCTTTCTTTGGTTTCTTTATTTTTGGGCACAGGTTGGCCGCTGATGGGGAGGTCTCAATAATTCCCCATGACCACATGAAAGAAATGTACCCTCCCAAGTCAAAAACATCTTCAATCCCTAAAGTTGTAAAGTCCAGGCTTGTGAAGTCTATTACCAGCTCAGGCAAGGAAATAAGCAAAGATGATCTCAACGAGGTGGATATAATAAGTTCACCTTTAATAGCTGCTGCTGAAAATTCTACCATAGATGGTCCTGTGATTCCTTCGGGCTTTTATTTGCAAAGGTTTTTTTTATCAAGTGAGGAATGTGATCACCTTATTATTCTGGTGAAGGATAAGTTAGAGAAGTCAATGGTGGCAGATAATGAATCAGGTCAAAGCATTGCAAGTGAAGTTTGAACCAGTTCTGGCATGTTTCTTCAGAAAGCTCAGGATGAAGCAGTTGCTGATATTGAAGCCAGGATTGCTACATGGACCTTCCTTCCAGTAGAGAATGGGGAGTCTATGCAAATACTACACTATGAGCATGGTCAGAAGTATGAGCCGCATTTGGATTATTTTCATGACAAGGCTAACCAGGAGCTGGGTGGTCATCGTATTGCCACTGTACTGATGTTTTTGTCGGACGTTGAGAGTGGTGGGGAAACTTTTTTTTTTGTTTGACTTGAGTTTTTCTTTTTTTTATATTATTTGTTTAAATGTTAATTAATTATTTATGGTGACTAATTTTATTTTTAGTTTTGATGTTTGCAGGTATATTTTTACGAATCAACTTTGAACGATTTATTATTTATATTACTATTATATTATTATTTTAATTACTATTATTGTATTATTTTTAAATATTATTATGTATATATTTTTTACTATTATTTTTTATTAACTCTCATATTTTTTTAACTATTATTTATTTTTACTATTATTATTATTTATTATTTCTGTTACTATTAATTGTTATTAACTATTATTATTAACTCTTAATTATTATTTATTATTTATTAATTTTATTAGTAATATAATTAATTTTTAATTGAAGATTATTTATTTTTAAATTAATAAATTGAGATTTTTTTCAATGATGAAATTCAAAGAAATTACGAATGGTTGATTTCTGAGAAATTTCTAGTGAGAAATTTCTGTTAAAAATTCTCCAGAATGAATAGAAGGATTTTTTAAGAGATAATTTTCAATACCAATAAAAACAAAATTTTATTTTTTTAAGAGTAATTAATTTTCATCAACTTTTTTCTCAAAATTGATTTTCCATAATAAATGCTTAATTAAAATTGAAGAATAAATTAAGATTTTTTCCGATGATGAAATTCAAGAAAGTCACGAATGGTTGACTTTTGAGAAATTTCTAGGTGAGAAAAATTCTCTTAAAAATTCTCCAGAACGAATGGAAGAATATTCTAAGAGATAATTTTCGATATTAAGATCAGAATTTATTTTTCAAACAAAAATTAATAAAATGTGGATTATTTTTGGAAGATTAATTTAAGAAAATAATTTGGTTAAACAATTTAATTTTTCCGACGACAGAGCCTCTTCAATTGAACGAATGGTTTCTTTTGAATACTCTCGAGGTGAGGAAATATTTTTTAGTAATTTCTCCAGAATAAATGGAAGGAAGACCTAAAAAATAATCTCCGTTATTTCTAACTTTAATAATTAAAATGAAATAGGATAGACAATACCATTTAATTAAGACTTTTTAAGTATCACAAGACTAATTAGGTACTATCTTTTAGATAGGCGTTGTGAGGGTGCTAATCCTTCCTCACACGTAACCGTACTCCCGAACCTAGTTCTGATAAGCAGACCAGAACCTATTCTTTTTAAGGTACCTTAGTCAAGCTTAGGATTACTTTAAATAGGATAGATTCATAAAGGTGACTAATCACACCTAGATTAGATGATTAGTGGCGACTCCATTGATTTGCGTCTAGCATGCTGAATTCGTTTTTGGCACGTTATGACAGTTTGGCGACTCCACTGGGGACATTCGAGAGTCGAGCCATAGATTAGTCTTGTGATACTTTATGTTTGAAATATTGGTCTTTAAGTGTTTAATTTTTATGTATTTATTTGTTTAATTTTTTTTATTTTTTATTTTGATTTTGTTATTTATTAACAACTTTTGTTTCTTGTACATTTGTGGGTAAAGGAAGGTTTGAATGTCCCTTCGCACACACGACACATGGCATATCATAAAGTCCTATACCCGGACTCATCCCATTTAGGAGGGGGTAAAGTACGTACGCCTCGAAAGGTGAAAACCTCCGCAACGGCTAGCGAAACACCTTCAGAGTGTAAAGTACCAAAGTTTTTGAGAGGCGCTGACCTCTGCCATAACTTTGGAAAATACTCTCACCCAAATTGAACCCTTCCGGTTAGAGCCTGTAATGGGTGAGGAATGGGGTGTCTTACTCACTCTACATGGATGATGTTAAGGAGCAATTTGGGGACCTTTTTAGCTTGGTCAAGTATCCTAAACCCAGAATATAAACAATACTTAAGTGGCCAAACTTTAAGATAGAGCCATGTCCAACCTTATATAGAGGAGAACCCAAACTTAAGACACATGAAGGGACACTTCTTACCATATACTTTTTTTCATTAACATGACTTTGTTTACCTGATACACTTGTTTTGCTGATATGCTCACCATGATAATGTAGTGCTTACACATGTTGTATTTTTTATCTCTTCATAAGTTTGCTGATATGATATCTAACTTCTTGTTTTCTTTCTTTCTCTTTCTCATTGCATTCGCATCATGCATCATACAAGATATCTTGCCACATAATAGTCTTTGATAAGAAGAATCTTTACTGTCATCCATTGAAATTCTAGTAAGATCCGAGTACGCAAAGTTTGAATCCCAGAGCTATTTGAAGTTAAGGTCTGAAAAGGCTCAGCGAAATAAAAGAGACTTGTCGCAACCTAAAAAAATAACGACGAGTCTCATCGCAAGACTTTATTATTCGTTAGGCGTGACATTAAAAAAAACCGAGGAAAAGTTGACTTAATTCCTCTTAAAATGAAGGTTTTGGAAATGACCTAAAAAATACATGGAGTCGCCACCAATCTTTTTTAGCTAGGTGTGATCGGCCACCTATTAAAACCGATTTTATAAAATATTTTAAAAATTAATTAAAACATTTTAAAAACCGATTTCAAGTCTGCGTTTTAAACCAGAGAAATCAAAGAAGCGGGTTCGGGAGTCGGTTACGTGTGGGGAAGGATTAGCACCCCCACAACGCCCGTATAAATCGGTACCTTATTAATCGTGTGTTATCTCAAGTCTTGGTAAAAGTTGGTTTTAAATTTAGTATTTCAAGTTAATTCCCAATTTAAAGAAAAATAATTTCATTTTTTTTTATTGAAAATGATCCGGAATTCATAAATTCAAAATTTTCCTATATTCCCCAACAAACGTGGCAAAATATAGAAATTTTTATTAGTCTTGGAAAACTTTCCGAATCATTCTGTTTTTTGAAAGAAAGATATTCCTTTATTAATGATAATTGATGATATTCCCTCCAGCAAACCCGGTAGAGAACTCATGAATTATTTTAACTCGGGAATATCTTTATATTTTTTATTGAAAACCATTATCTTTTTTTGAAAATATTTAAAAGAAATGAATATGTATATGCATGACATAAATAAAATGACATAGTACAGTCTAAATAATATAATGCAACCTAAATGACATGACAAATATGAATGGTATGGCATATAATTTAAATGACATGGAATAAAATAATGCTATCATATAATGTGCATGAAAATAAAAATGCAATGCATGAAATGTATTTTTTCCTTTAATTAAGGAAATCCGTATATCTAAAAAAATATCCGGCTACCTTAGGAAAATATGTCAAATTAAATATTCTAAAACCAAAATACTTTGTGATTGTTTGAAAACAATTTTGAAAAGCTTGAATTATCAATAAAAACTGGGCTAAAAATTTTTAAATGGCTCTAATTTCCTAAGTTTAAAAAATCCGGACTTGACTACCCTTAACCCGGGACTTGAAAAACCATTTTTAGAGTTTAAAAAGGCTTAGAAATTACCCTAAGTCAGTAGCTAACCCTCCTAATCAGCCCACTCTAAGTAAATTAACCAAATCAGAAAATTGGTTTTTCTTTAAATTCAATTTTGACACCACTGTCCAGTTTTAATCCACGATTTTTTACCCTATTTTTAAAAATTCCAAAAATTCTGAAAACATTACTGGAGACTCAGGACATGTAAAACTACACGAGAAAAAATCGACTTAATTTTTTGATCAAAGATGAATTCCCAGAAAAACCAGAGATGTACGAGTTTTTAGAGGAGAAAAAACTGCTTTGTTTTTCTTTAAATTCAATTCTGACTCCACTGTCCAGTTTTAATCCACGATTTTTTACCCTATTTTTAAAAATTCCAAAAATTCTGAAAAAATTATTGGAGACTCAGGACATGTAAAAATACACGAGAAAAAATCGGCTTAATTTTCTGATCAAAGATGAATTCCCAGAAAAATCAGAAATGTACGAGTTTTTTTGAAAAAAAAAAAACTGAAAAAAACTGTTTTGCCAACACATTTTTTTGTCTTTGATAAAATCATTTAAAAATAAAAATAAAAATATTTGAAACTCATAAAATGACTTGAAAGCAGTAGCTAGGGCTTTTTGAAAGTTAGATAAAAATTGGCTAAGTAAAAAAAATCACAAAGGTAGAATAATCAATTTGACAAAATTAATTTTCCACAAGTGTGCTCAAGAGAGCATGACCTTGAACCATTAATTGGCTCAAGTCATTATTCAAGTGGCATGAACATGAAATGCATGAAACAATGCAGCAAACATAATGCATGAAATGCATGGATCTAAACCTAAATGTAAGGAAAATGCATGACACAAATAATATGGCCTAGACCTAACATGAACTTGCATGACATTTAATGTAACCTAGACCTAAGACATGCATGACATTTTCACAAACAAAAGGCATGCTTAATTCAAAAATCCAACCAAATATCATGCAAATGCAAAAACCTAACAACTAGCATGAAAAAAATACAACACACAATGCAAAACACATGGAGTAGCCAAATGGCCCCAAGCTCCAACAAGCATGGCATTTTCACGAACACTTGGTATGCTAGCATGAAAAACTAAGTCATAACACAAAAATCACACAAGCATTTTCACAAACACCTAATATACCAAATCTAAAACATGCTTACTAAGATATAAAACAAGAATCATGCAAAGAATCACACAAGCATTTTCACAAACACTTAATATGCTAACTCTAAAACATGCTCAAATTTAAACAACATGAAAACAGAAAATTAAAATGTAAAAACATGATATCTAAGACATAAATGGCAACAAACAAAGCAACCAAATTAAATATAACTTAAGAACATGAAATAACATAATATTTAAAACATCAAAAATAAAGAAAATAGCATAAACAATATGGTAAAATGAATCAAAAATAACAACTTAAAATAAATAATGTAGGCCATTTGGCCATGGTGAGTTTATTGTAAAAACAAAATGTAAGAAAAATATACTTAAGAAAGGAAATGAAGGAAGAACAAGAAACATTATTTTAAAATGAAAACTCACCAAGTAGCTTTTGAACGGATTAAGCTATAAACCCTCAGAGTAGCTTTTGAACGGATTAAGCTACAAACCCTCAGAGTAGCTTTTGAACGGATTAAGCTACAAACCCTCTCAACAAAAACACTATGACTCACCACCCGGATAATCCTATTACAAGTGTATAGACTATCTCACAAGGGGTAGTGGGTGATCTCAACCAAAGGCCAAGACTCCTTATTTATAAGGTGAGCACCTCCTTGGCTTGACATTACAAATGGATGTGGGATTGGGACTTAGGCTCAAAAATGAAAATCTCTAACTTAACTCTTGATTTTTAATCACTTGATTGAAAAAATCCTAAGCTTCCTCCTTCCTTTGGGCTTGGGCAGGCCAGCACTTCTCTTTTCCAGCCCAGCTCTGATTTTTGAAAGGCCCAAAGAAGCCCTTTTCGGTTGCTTGGGTGAAACGACCATTTTGCCCCCCGGATGCAAAATAAATATCAAACGGGCTCCAAATCCAAATTTTCTTTTTTTAATACTTCCAAAATAATAAAATATTGAGTTCTGGAAGTTTTCAAAATTATCCGAGTCCGTTTGCTATTTATTTGGATTTTTTCTTCCCAAAATGTCCTTTTATGCCCCTACTTTTTACCATTTTTTAAACGAGCTCCAAATCAAGATTTTTCTTCACCAATCTCTTCAAAATAATTAAAAAGTGTGATCTCGAAGTTTTCATAATTTTTGGAGCTCATTTGGTATTTTTTCGGGATTTATCGGCTTGAATTACTGCATAGGAGGCTCGGGATTTGGCCATTTTGCAAACGAACTCGGAATCAAGATTTTCTTTTACCAATCTCTTTCAAATGATTTAAGAATGAGATTGACAAATTTTTCAGAATTTCCGGAGTCCATTTGCTATTTTTCCCAAATTTTTTCAATTTTGCGCTTTAACCTCCGAAACCCGGTTTTGCTCAAAACATGTCCGATTTTCAGATTTTCTTCAATCTGAGCCTTGGGCCATCCTTTTTAATCATTCCTCATCCATTGGGGGCTTTGGTCTTACCAAGTCGGGCCATTTCTGTGATTCTTCCCGATTTCACCGAAATCCACTAAAACCCTAATTCTCGGTTTTCTCTCGGATTGACTTTCTCTCAGTTTTTCTTGCAAGTGACTTCTCCATTACCCGTAGTCAGTGCTTATCTTTCATTTGGAACCTTCAATTTCGACCAGTTTGATCGTTTAAGCACTTTTCCCCAAATTTCTCGGATTAGGGTTTCTTTTCTATTGAATCTCCAAATCCCAACTTCCGAAGTCCATATCTTTCAATGTAGACCTCGGATTATCAAAATTCTTTCTCCATTTTTCAATTGAACTTAAAATCTTGATTTTGAAAGTGGGTTGACTTTTTCAGTAGTTGACTTTCTAGGGTTGACTTTTTTGGGTTTGACTTTTTCGGGGTTGACTTTTTTTAAGTTTGACTTTTTGTGCTCGCCCTCTTAAACTAAGTCTCGGAGTACCACCTGCAGGATGAAAACAGTCTTTTTATACTCGGAAACATCAATATGGGAGGAAAACATACCTGTTTAGTGGTCCGGACAAAATTAGGTGTCTACAGCTGCCCCTCTTTGGCTATTGCTGAGAATCAGGAATCAGGCAAAGATAAACCGACACTAATTTTGTACGGTCAGTGACATCACATGTGAAGGAAAGGGAAAGGGGTTTCTTTTTCTTTTTCTTTTTCATTTTCATTTTTTCATTTTCTATTTTTCATTTTTTTCTTTTTTCTTCTTTTTTTCTTTTTTTTTCCTTTTTTCTATTTTCTCTTTTTTCATTTTTTTATTATTTTTTTAAACAATAAATTGAAGTTTTTGTCCTTAAATTGAATTCCCTGCCTAAACAAGGCTCGATTCGTCTTAAGGAAACGAATTCGATTTTCAAAAGAAAAATTTATGCTCGAAGGGCTTTAAAATTGGTGCCCGAAGGTCTTAAAATGGTGCCCGGAGGTCTTAAAAATTGGTGCCCGGAGGTCTTACCCCTGAAAAAAGTTATGCCCGGAGGTCTTAAAGATGTTGCCCGGAGGTCTTACCTGTGATTTGAAAAAAATTAAGCCCGGAGGTCTTAAAAATGGTGCCCATAGGCCTTACCCCTAAAAAAAAGTTATGCCCGGAGGTCTTAAAGATGTTGCCCGGAGGTCTTAAGAATGGTGCCTGGAGGCCTTACCCGTGATTTGAAAAAAAATGCGCTATATGCGACTTTAAAAATGATGCCCGGAGGTCTTAAGAATGGTGCCCGGAGGCCTTACCCGTGATTTGGAAGAAATGCGTTGTATGCGACTTTAAAAATGATGCCCGGAGGTCTTAAGAATGGTGCCCGGAGGCCTTACCCATAATTTGGAAGAAATGCGCTGTATGCGACTTTAAAAATGATGCCCGGAGGTCTTAAGAATGGTGCCCGGAGGCCTTACCCGTGATTTGGAAGAAATGCGCTATATGCGACTTTAAAAATGATGCCCGGAGGTCTTAAGAATGGTGCCCGGAGGCCTTACCCGTGATTTGAAAAAAATGCGCTGTATGCGACTTTAAAAATGATGCCCGGAGGTCTTAAGAATGGTGCCCGGAGGCCTTACCCATAATTTGGAATAAATGCGCTGTATGCGACTTTAAAAATGATGCCCGGAGGTCTTAAGAATGGTGCCCGGAGGCCTTACCCATAATTTGGAAGAAATGCGCTGTATGCGACTTTAAAAATGATGCCCGGAGGTCTTAAGAATGGTGCCCGGATGCCTTACCCGTGATTTGAAAAAAATGCGCTGTATGCGACTTTAAAAATGATGCCCGGAGGTCTTAAGAATGGTGCGCGGAGGTCTTACCCATAATTTGGAAGAAATGCGCTGTATGCGACTTTAAAAATGATGCCCGGAGGTCTTAAGAATGGTGCTGAAGAATTGTTGAAAATTAACCTAAAGATTTTGAGAAGATGCGAATGCTTTTTGATGCAAATGCATATGTTGAATAAGATACGAAATGACTTAAACTGGTGCAAATATCTTTAATGCAAATGTAAATGACTTGGATTGATGCCCATGTTTCATGATGCAGATGCCCCTACTAATTGTGTTCATGTAACTGGTTTATGAATGGTGTAACTACAATTACCACACATTAACGAAAATGCAATGATTCTAGAAATGATGCAATTGTTTGAGATGACACAAATACGAATTCCATGAAGAATTGTAAATGTAAAGGTAAAATGCAGATGCTTATGGAATAGTGCCAATGCAAATACCCATGAATGATGCAAATGCTTGCTGACACTGTGCAGATGCAAAAGCTCGATAAAGAGATGAGTGCTCATGAGTGATGCAAATGCCCCCGGTTGTTTTTCTAGACTTTGGCTTAGCCTTTCAAATTCATTTTTCCTCTTCAAATCAGAGTATATCTTCAATTCATTTTGGCTATTCTCTTTGCCCCAACAGTTTTCAAACTTTCATCAACAGAGATCTGCACTGGGTTCGATTTCTTCTTCTCATATCTGGAAGTCAGGACCTATTCTGGCAGTTCTACACCTTTGAGTTAGAAAAATCCTTGTCTCATGTCAACATCAGAATGGGTATTTCAAAAATATCTTTATTTGTTTTCTCATTTTGAAAACTTCTGAACGAAAAATATTATCCCCACAATGTGTGATGTACAAATATTTTGAAGACTGATGATCATTGTTAGAAATTTCTCTAAGTATCAATCTGGGTTTTTCCAACTGGGATTGGCAAGGCTTGGTATAACAAGATTCTGGCTTTTCCAGGAAAACTTCATGACAAAAATGTATATCCCTTCTAGGCCCACAAATGGAACATGTTTTATAAATCATGAATTCATTGAGAACCCAGCAAATTCAACATTCTTTTTTGTTTCCGTATCAAGGCATTTTGACAAGCGTCAAGATTGGCTGAGATGTTTAAACCAGAAAGTTTAATCTTGGGAACAAAAGTTTCAGTTTTTGAAGACAATCCTCTGAATGAGAACTGACAATTTGGGGGGTTCAGGAATTCCTAGATGTTCCTTGATGACCACTCCTTTAATAAGATCTTTTCTTTTGGGGTATTGGCACTATCATAGATGGCATCAAAAATTCCTATTTTACTCTAGACCGCCCGTTTTTTGGGTTTTCGCCCTAGAGTCCCATTCTTTTCAATTGTTCTCTTTTTTTTTTTTACCATGCACTTGAGAATTCTAAATTCTTCCTTAGTGAAATGAGAATTTGATGAGATGGGATAAAATCTGAGGAAAACCCTTCAAATTAAACATTCATGCTTGATCAAAATGGACTTTTAAAGCACGTAATGTAGGTCATGGCTCAGGGTTCAGAAAGAAAGGATAAATAGGCCCAAAATATGTGTTTGAGGGTAATCAGATCAAGGATCCTTTCTTGAAGAGGATTTTCTTTGAAGCATGTGTCTCTTCTTGGACATTTCTTTCTTTTTGATTTTGCTCTTTTTCTTCCTTGCTTTTGGCTTTCAATTTGCCATGTCTTTCACACACATTTTTTTATTGTATTTTTTGTTTGTTTTTCTTGGCTTTCATTTCGTCATCTTTTCCTCTTCTTTTTTCTTTGACAGAGTGAGCTCGTATTTATTCGGGGCTCCATTTGCTTTGTGTCTGTCCTTGAGCTATCACTCATTTCCCAATGATCTTTGAAAAGATCTTTCCTCGCATTTGCCCCCCAGTGTAGAGGGTAATCCTTGAACAGGGTTCAAAGAAGAAAGAATTCTTTTGGCTCAAAAGGGGTGACTATGGATAATTTCTTTTTGTGTGAAAGGGATATGAAAGATGGCCATTTCTCATGTCAAGCACAAATATTCACATTGAAAAGCAATCCCTAGGGGAAATAGATATTCAGAATTTCATTTTGCACTTTGGAATCATCCGAATTCTCATATGCATGATATCACAAATTTTTTTTTTTGTTTTTTTCGTTGCATGCCCCCAATAATTCATGCATTAGCCCATCCTTCTTCACTATGTATCCATCATTTCCACATATGATGCCCCAATTTGATTAACCATGCGAATTTGTATCAACGAGGAACATGGCAAGTCTAGGTCTGTTTTGAAAAGGCTGAGTTTCCAATCTGAGTTCTTTGAAGAGACAAGGAAAACATGACCCAAAAGCAGGTTTTCTCTGGG
The DNA here is from genome assembly GCA_030761205.1 of Fremontodendron californicum. Classification (NCBI taxonomy): domain Eukaryota; kingdom Viridiplantae; phylum Streptophyta; class Magnoliopsida; order Malvales; family Malvaceae; genus Fremontodendron; species Fremontodendron californicum. The sequence goes on from JAULJL010000003.1 coordinate 24,268,644, forward strand.
ACAAGGGATAATCTAGTTTAATCATTGTGCCCCAAGGTGTCAATCATGAAGTGATGTCTGGGCAATTAGTGTTTTGTGGTCATTGGGAAAGGTCATGAATGGTTTTAGCACAATCCTGACACACACCAAATTATCAAAATCTGGATTCTTGAAAGAATGTCTCATTTGTTTGATTTTCAAGGAATTTGAAAATTTTCAAAAAGTTCGTTCCTTTGTTCATAGCCTAGACTAAGATCTAAGTCTTTGCTTATTCTGTGATGACAATGGTTTTATGAAGTCAAATCATTCATATTCCTTGAAGCATTAGGTCTTTCAAGTGGTCTCGGTTCAAAGGATTTAGGCTTAGGAAAGCCTAAAAGAGAAGGCTGAAGGTATTGGGTCATTTCTAACAATGATCATCAATATTCTTGAGACTATCCATTATTAAAACTTCCTTAATGCTTGTTTTTGTAAATTCACGTTTATTTAAAACACAACAAACACAAAGCATTTAAAATTCATTTAATTCATGTAGATGTTAACATAAGACAAGTGCTTTCATCATCACAGTGTATAAAACTACATGCGTCAAAAATGCTCCTATTGACATCCTTCAAAGGTAGTAATTCTCCCCCTAAAACCCTGAAAGAAATTGATTTAGGGCTAAATGGCCTTCCATTGATCGATAAGCCCCGGTGTCAAAATACCATCACGGATAAGACTTTCAATCCTTTCCTTCAGTTGTCTGCATTTTTCAGTTGAATGCCCAACTACCCCTAGGTGATAATCACACTTGCTGTCAGGGTCATAACTCCTTGCTGATGGATTCGGAGCTATTTTCAAAGGTACCGGGGTAAGGTACCGATTCTTTATTAGTAATGGCAGTAAGTCAGGGATGGGGATTGGAATTCTTTCTTGATTTTCTCGCGGTCGTTTTCTAGAAGTAGGCCTTGTTGCAAGGGCTGGTATAGGATTAGGTGTTTGGGTAGGTAGGTAAGGATAGAGGCTTGGAGATACCTCAGTAGGGTACATGATTGGTATGAGGGAAATTGGGAATATGGGATGAAATCTTCCATAGTTTGGACATCTTCCTCTTTCTTTCTTGGTGCCTTATTTCTCTCGGTATTGGATGTTCCTTCTCTTTCAAGTTTCCCATTCTTGATAGCATTCTCAATCATCTCCCCTGAAATTACCATGTCCGCAAAATTCTTCGAAGCATTGCCGACGAGTCTGTCATAGTACAGGGCCTGCAGTGTATTCACAAAAAGGATAGTGATTTCCTTTTGTGTCAAGGGCGGTTGTACTTGGGCAGCCAGGCTCATCCACCGTTGTGCATATTCTTTGAAGCTCTCAGTAGCTTTTTTCTCCATATTTTGCAAAGTGAGACGATCAAGTGTCCCGTCGGTCATATGCTTGTACTGGTTTAGAAAAGCCCCAGCCAAATCATTCCAAGAGCGAATCTGATCCTTGCTCAACTGACTATACCACCTAATTGCGGACCCGCTGAGGCTATCCTGAAAGCAGTGAATTAAAAGCTTATCATTATCTATCTGACTTGTCATCTTTCGGCAGAACATAGTGATGTGGGCTGATGGATCGGTCGTCCCGTCATATTTCACAAAGTTAGGGATCTTGAACTTAGGAGGAATGACTAAATCGAGGACCAAGCATCGTTCTTTCGCCTCCACACTCCCGAATACATCTGTTCTTTCTATTGCCTGGAGCCTTTCATCTAACAACTGATATTTCCCTTGAGAATCTGCCAACTCAACCTCATTTACTGCAACCCTTTTCAACTTTGCCTGTTCAGCTGGATCATCTGAGTTTAGGACATTGACGGGGTTAACAGTGTTCTGGGCATCACTTATTGCGACCTCATCTTGGCCCTTTTGTACCTCTAACCCTTCTCCGGCGACAAAGTTTTCGGTGTATCCTTTTCCCTTGATTACAGCAGACATTAGCTCCATCAGTTTAGTCATCTGATCCTTAGATTCTGCTTGAGATTTTGCTAGCTGTTCTCGCAATTCTCTCTGTTCCCTTTCCATTTTTTCCATTCGGGCAACTTGTTCATCCTCCATAGCACCAGCCTGTATTAAAAGTGTACTCAGTACTTCTTCTGATTTGAAATGGAAATTCTTTCAAAGACTCCTAAAGCCAAGCCAACTTCTATTTTATTTCCCCCAAATGTATGTCACGATGAATGAGCCATGAATGCAATTTGATGCATGTGAAGCCTAAACAATATGATGTATGGATATGTACAATGGAAACATGCTGACCATATATGTGATAAATGCAATCACAATGCCAACATGTTGCAAACAAAGAATAAACAAATCAACACATGGATATATGCAATGACTGATCATGTGCATTTTAGCATGTTTCCCAATGAATGATCATATATCCTATGAATGCAACACGGTGTCAATTATGATACATGCAAACAATGAATGATTGATATAGAGTATATACAAAGAAAATCATGCTAACCATGTGTGTCATGAATGCGACCTAATGCTAACATGATGTATGTAATAAGCAAATTAATGCATGAACATATACAAAGAAATTATGCTGACTATGTTTGTTATGAATGCAACCTGACAAATAATTGATGGGATGCAAAATGCAAAGGGGAAGATATCACGGAGGAAATAAGAATCGGAGGAACTTAATCATCAACATCTTATAAATTTGAAGCATACTCAATTCATTCCCATATCAATGTTCACAATGGTATAAACCATGTTTTACAAAATTTGAGCAGTAGTTAAAACTGTCTTTACAAGCACTTTATTCTTCCTAGCATCCTAAGGCTATAAGAGCCGGCTACTGAAAAAGTGAAATCCTATTACATCATATAAGACCGAAGTCTTTCCACCTCAATGCTGTAAATCTCCCAATCCTAATGGCGTTTTCCCAGTCCTTTATCAATCAGTGTCGTTGGATCCAACCACTTGGCATCTATGAGAGCTTGCACTTTCCTTTTGACTGCTATACAATCTTCGATGCTATGGCCAACAATTCCACAGTGATAATCACATCTTTCATTTGGATTATACCACATTGGATATGGTGGTAACAGGGGTTTCAATGGGACACAGGCAACCATGTGATTTTGGATCAGTATAGGGAGGAGCTCTTGGTAGCTGATTGGAATGGGATCAAAATGCATTTGGGTCTTATTCTGGGATCGTTTCTTAGTCACACATGGCCTAGGAGTTGGGGCACTTGGTGGTAGCACTAAGGTTCGAACCGGAGTGTTTACATGGGGATGTGGCGGAACAGCATGGTAAGGGTATGGATTTGGACACGGGGCCTTTGGAGGTTGTACATAGCTCGAGGTTCCTATCCCAGGTACTGGATAAGGTGATTGATGAGGGAAATAGTATCAACTGGTAGTTGGTAACGATGGAGTGGGATTCAGGAATCCCGTAGTGGTCGTCCCAATGGCTGATTGGACCATAGTAGGGTGGGGATACTGGTTTGGACCTAGAACAGTTTGCAGGTATGGTACTGGATTCGAGGTTTCTGTCTTTGGTATGAGGCTTTCAGGTTTAATTATTTTCATGATTTTGTCCATAATTTCATCAGGATTGCAACCTTTGTGGCATGGACAAGTGCAGGATCCAGCAAGGATTGTATGTTCTGGACCTAATGGTTTTGGTTGATCCGAAGATGATGCGAAGCCCTGAGAAAGTTCACCATTACTGTTACCCATATCCTCAACCATTTTCAGCAATTTGGCAAGTTGTTCCTTCACCTCTCGGATTTCATGTCCATATTCATCTTGATTGCGTTCCAAAGCACCCAATCGTTCCTCCGATTCATTCCTCATATCTCGAACCCCTTTCATGCAAATGAAAATGTCATGAGATTAAGATTATGAATGTACACGCTCTATTCCTATGTGCATGAATAAATTGATGATTAATGCATGAACATATACAGAGAAATTATGATGACTATGTATGCTATGGATGCAATCTAATGCCAGGTATATACAGATAATGACTATGCATGTCATAAACGTGTCCTAACAATGAATGACCATGTATGCTATGACTATAACATGATGTCAAAATGATACATGCAAAAATAAATGAATTAACACAAAGGTATATACAAAAAAATCAATGATTACACGAAATTGGTGGGACCTAAATCTTGATTATACAAAAATCTCATTATGCAAGATTGCCTCCAAATTTATGATTTTTTTTTACATGTTTTTTTTTTGTGTTTTTTTTTATTTATTTATGAAAAACCAATCACATTATTTTCAAAAGAATTTCAGGGTGGATCCCACTATGGTACCATATGCAAATGTTCATGTGACACTACCGGTTTTATGAAATCATCAAATGAAATTACCAACTGTTTATGGCAAAGAATGAGATCAATAACACAACCAAAAATGTACATGCTCTATTCACACATGCATGAAATGTCCAACATGCAAAATGCTTGAAAAAAGATTATTTTTTTAAAAAAAAAAATAGCTAATGAACATCTGCCCCAACAATATCTGCTTATTTAGGCATCACGATGCCTTCGAGGTGGAGTATCACATTTATTACGGGTGTAGACACCTAATTTTGTCCGGACCACTAAACAGGTATGTTTTCTTCCCATATTGATGTTCCCAAGTGTAAAAAGACTGTTTTCATCCTGCAGGTGGTACTCCGAGACTTAGTTTAAGAGGGCGAGCACAAAAAGTCAAACTTAAAAAAAAGTCAACCCCGAAAAAGTCAACCCCAGAAAGTCAACTATTGAAAAAGTCAACCCACTTTCAAAATCAAGATTTTAAGTTCAATTGAAAAATGGCGAAAGAATTTTGATAATCCGAGGTCTACATTGAAAGATATGGAGTTCGGAAGTTGGGATTTGGAGATTCAGTAGAAAGGAAACCCTAATCCGAGAAATTTGGGGAAAAGTGCTTAAACGATCAAACTGGTCGAAATTGAAGGTTCCAAATGAAAGATAAGCACTGACTACGGGTAATGGAGAAGTCACTTGCAAGAAAAACTGAAAAAAAAAAGTCAATCCGGGAGAAAACCGAGAATTAGGGTTTTTAGTGGATTTCGGTGAAATCGGGAAGAATCACAGAAATGGCCCGACTTGGTAAGACCAAAGCCCCCAATGGATGAGGAATGATTAAAAAGGATGGCCCAAGGCTCAGATTGAAGAAAATATGAAAATCGGACTTGTTTTGAGCAAAACCGGGTTTCGGAGGTTAAAGGGTAAAATTGGAAAAATTTGGGAAAAATAGCAAATGGACTCCGAAAATTATGGAAAATTTGTCAATCTCATTCTTAAATCATTTGAAAGAGATTGGAGAAAGAAAATCTTGATTCCGAGTTCGTTTGCAAAGTGGCCAAATCCCGGGCTTCTTATGTAGTAATTCAAAAAGATAAATCCCGGAAAAATAGCAAATGGACTCCAAAAATTCTGAAATTTGGCAAATCTCATTTTTAAATTATTTGGAAGAGATTGGCGAAAGAAAATCTTGATTCCGAGTTCGTTTGCAAAATGGCCAAATCCCGGGCCTCCTATGCAGTAATTCAAGCCGATAAATCCCAAAAAAATACCAAATGAGCTCCAAAAATTATGAAAACTTCCAGATCACACTTTTTAATTATTTTGAAGAGATTGGTGAAGAAAAATCTTGATTTGGAGCTCGTTTAAAAAATGGTAAAATGTAGGGGCATAAAAGGGCATTTTTGGGAAGAAAAAATCCAAATAAATAGCAAACGGACTCGGATAATTTTGAAAACTTCCAGAACTCAATATTTTATTATTTTGGAAGTATTTAAAAAAGAAAAATTGAATTTGGAGTCCGTTTGATATTTATTTGCATCCGGGGGGCAAAATGGTCATTTCACCCAAGCAACCGAAAAGGGCTTTTTTGGCCCATCAAAAAAAATCAGAGTTGGGATGGAAAAGAGAAGTGCTGGCATGCCCAAGCCCAAAGAAAGGAGGAAGCTTCTAATTTTTTTTTTTTAATCAAGTGGTTAAAAATCAAGAGTTAGTTAACCATTCTCTTTGATCAAGCCATGGTGATTAAACCACATAGGTTAAGAAAGATGTCAACATTATTTTTGCATAGCTGTAATTTGAGAGGGCTGAGATGCTAATCTAAAGGTGGTAATTTCATGACTTTTCATCTTGAATTATTGGCCATTTGATGGAAATTAGGTTACACAAAAATGACAACATCTTGGAGGCTATATAACCATGCATTAAGGCTAGCCCTAAGGGAAGGGAGGCAGATTTTGGTTTCTTCTTTTCCATTTTGGCTGATTTCTCTTAGTTTTTCTTAGTTTTTATCTTCTTGGTTGAGAGCAAAAAAAGAAAAGTTTAGAAAAAAAGGAAAGTTTGAAGAGAAAAGCTTGAAATATTAGCTTCTTGAGGTTGCTCTTGAGCACCAACTCTTGCACTTTCATTTTCTATTCTTGTTTTTAGCTATTTTAATCTCTACTTGGTGAGTTTTCATTTTAAAATAATGTTTCTTGTTCTTCCTTCATTTCCTTTCTTAAGTATATTTTTTTTACATTTTGTTTTTACAATAAACTCACCATGGCCAAATGGCCTACATTATTTATTTTAAGTTGTTGTTTCAATTCATTTTACCATATTGTTTATGCTATTTTCTTTGTTTTTGATGTTTTAAGTGTTATGTTATTTCATGTTCTTAAGTTATATTTAATTTGGTTGCTTTGTTTGTTGCCATTTATGTCTTAGATATCATGTTTTTTGCATTTTTAATTTTCTGTTTTCATGTTGTTTAAATTTGAGCATGTTTTAGAGTTAGCATATTAAGTGTTTGTGAAAATGCTTGTGTGATTCTTTGCATGATTCTTGTTTTATATCTTAGTGAGCATGTTTTAGATTTGGTATATTAGGTGTTTGTGAAAATGCTTGTGTGATTTTTGTGTTATGACTTAGTTTTTCATGCTAGCATATCAAGTGTTTGTGAAAATGCCATGCTTGTTGGAGCTTGAGGCCATTTGGCTACTCCATGTGTTTTGCATTGTGTGTTGTATTTTTGTCATGCTAGTTGTTAGGTTTTTGCATTTGCATGATATTTTGTTGGATTTTTGAATTAAGCATGCCTTGTGTTTGTGAAAATGCCATGCATGTCTTAGGTCTAGGTTACATTAAATGCCATGCAAGTTCATGTTAGGTCTAGGCCATATTATTTATGTCATGCATTTTCCTTACATTTAGGTTTAGATCCATGCATTTCATGCATTATGTTTGCTGCATTGTTTCATGCATTTCATGTTCATGCCACTTGAATAATGACTTGAGCCAATTAATGGTTCAAGGTCATGCTCTCTTGAGCACACTTGTGGAAAATTAAGTTTGTCAAATTGATTATTCTACCTTTGTGATTTTTTTTACTTAGCCAATTTTTATCTAACTTTCAAAAAGTCCTAGCTACTGCTTTCAAGTCATTTTATGAGTTTCAAATATTTTTATTTTTATTTTTAAATGATTTTATCAAAGACAAAAAAAATGTGTTGGCAAAGCAGTTTTTTTTTCCACCCAAAACTCGTACATCTCCGATTTTTCTGGGAATTCATCTTTGATCAGAAAATTAAGCCAATTTTTTCTCATGTAGTTTTATATGTCCTGAGTCTCCAGTATTTTTTTTAGAATTTTTGGAATTTTTAAAAATAGGGTAAAAAATCGTGGATTAAAACTGGACAGTGGAGTCAGGATTGAATTTAAAGAAAAACAAAGCAGTTTTTTCTCCTCCAAAAACTCGTACATCTCTGATTTTTTTGGGAATTCATCTTTGATCAAAAGGTTAAGCCGATTTTTTCTCGTGTAGTTTTAAATGTCGTGAGTCTCCAGTATTTTTTTCAGAATTTTTGGAATTTTTTAAAATAGGGTAAAAAATCGTGGATTAAAACTGGACAGTGGAGTCAGAATTGAATTTAAAGAAAAACAAAGCAGTTTTTTCTCCTCCAAAAACTCGTACATCTCTGATTTTTCTGGGAATTCATCTTTGATTCAAAAATTAAGCCGATTTTTTTTCGTGTAGTTTTACATGTTCTGAGTTTCCAGTATTTTTTGTAGAATTTTTGGAATTTTTAAAAATAGGATAAAAATTCGTGGATTAAAACTGGACAGTGGAGTCAGAATTGAATTTAAAAAAAAAAACAATTTTCTGTTTTGGTTAATTTACTTAGAGTGGGCTGATTAGAAGGGTTAGCTACTGACTTAGGGTAATTTCTAAGCCTTTTCAAACTCTAAAAATGGTTTTTCAAGTCCCGGGTTAAGGGTAGTCAAGTCCGGATTTTTTAAACTTAGGAAATTAGAGCCATTTTAAAGAAATTAGCCCAGTTTTTATTTTTAATTCAAGCTTTTCAAAATTGTTTTCAAACAATCACAAAGTATTTTGGTTTTAGAATATTTAATTTGACATATTTTCCTAAGGTAGCCGGATATCTTTTTAGATATACGGATTTCCTTAATTAAAGGAAAAAAATACATTTCATGCATTGCATTTTTATATTCATGCATTTTATATAATATGTGATTCTTGCTATAATAATTTCTATGATATTGTTGTTATTTTTATTTATATTTTTTGATGTTACATGGTTTATTATATGGTTTCGAATATTTCATGATATCCTATGCTTTTATTTAGTTATCTTTATTTAGCATATACGTATTCATTTATTTTAAATGTTTTCAAAAGATAATGGTTTTCAATAAAAATAAAGATATTCCCGAGTTAAAATAATTCATGAGTTCTCTACCGGGTTTGCTGGAGGAAATATAATCAATTATCATTAATAAAGGAATATCTTTCTTTCAAAAAAGAGAATGATTCGGAAAGTTTTCCAAAACTAATAAAAATTTCTATATTTTGCCACGTTTGTTGGGGAATATAGGAAAATTTTGAATTTATAAATTCTGGATCATTTTCAATAAAAAAAATGAAATTATTTTTCTTTAAATTGGGAATTAACTTGAAATACTAAATTTAAAACCAACTTTTTACCGAGACTTGAGATAACACACGATTAATAAGGTACCGATTTATACGGGCGTTGTGGGGGTGCTAATCCTTCCCCACACGTAACCGACTCCCGAACCCGCTTCTTTGATTTCTCTGGTTTAAAACGCAGACTTGAAATTGGTTTTTAAAATGTTTTAATTAATTTTTAAAATATTTTATAAAACCGGTTTTAATAGGTGGCCGATCACACCTAGCTAAAAAAGATTGGTGGCGACTCCATGTCTTTTTTAAGGTCATTTTCAAAACCTTCATTTTTCTAGAGGAATTAAGTCGACTTTTCCTCGATTTTTTTTAATGTCACGCCTAACGAATAATAAAGTCTTGCGATGAGACTCGTCGTTATTTTTTTTTTTTTAGGTTGCGACAGCTTGGCGACTCCACTGGGGACATATTAGAGAGTCAGGCCTAGAATTAGTCGTGTGTTATCAAAGTCTCGGTTTTGTTGGTTTAATTGGTATTTGATTTTAATTCCCACATTTTTTTAATAAGGAGAATTTTGAAAATAATAAATTGTTTTTAAATATGTTCATACTCATGTGCATGCATTTTATTTTTGTTCTCTAGTTATTTAAGGTTGTATATTATAATTGCTTGTTGGTTAATGCGTTACACTATTCTTGAATGTTTTAATTGCTAGGGCATTTAGAATAAGGTTTGTAGAATAGGTAGTGAAAGGTTTGTTATTCCTCCACACACACTACACGTGCATTTGAATAACATGAATCCTCTACCCGGGTTCCGTCCTTTTAAGTGGGAGTAAAGTAACTACGCCTTCGTGATGATCCTCCGTATGGGCTAGTGAAACACTTTCGGAGTATAAAGTACCTATTGCCTTCGTGATAATCCTCCGTACGGGCATAGGAAAATATACTCTAACGGATTGAACCCGCTTTTATCGGGGTGCCTTACTAGCCTTCACCAGCGACAGTGAGGAACAATTCGGGGCCTTAGAACCGATTCACCCTCATATAGTGAACCTAGGCGAAGCCATCCCGAATTTCCGTTAGATATACCAAAAATAGGAACACATGGAGGGACATTTCTAAACTTTTTGTTACCTGTTTTACACTCCTAATAAGTGTGGTAGATCGGGCAACGATGTACGTACATCGCCCGTAATAAATGTGATACTCCGCCTCGAAGGCATCGTGATGCCTAAATAAGCAGATATTGCTGGGGCAGATGTTCATTAGCTGTTTTTTTTTTTTTAAAAAAAAAAAAATCTTTTTTAAGCATTTTGCATGTTGCACATTTCATACATGTGTGAATAGAGCATGTACATTTTTGGTTGTGTTATTGATCTCATTCTTTGCAATAAACAGTTGGTAATTTCATTTGATGATTTCATAAAACAGGTAGTGTCACATGAACATTTGCATATGGTACCATAGTGGGATCCACCCTGAAATTCTTTTGAAAATAATGTGATTGGTTTTTCATAAATAAAAAAAAAAACACAAAAAAAAGCATGTTAAAAAAAATCATAAATTAGGAGGCAAATCTTGCATAATGAGATTTTTGAATAATCAAGATTTAGGTCCTACCAATTTCGTGTAATCATTGGTTAATTTATTTGTGTCATTTTGACATCGTGTTACAATCATAACATGCATGATTATTCATTGTAGAATACATTTGTGATATACATGGTCATTCTTTGTACCTACCTTTGTATTAATTCATTTATTCTTAGCATGTATCATTTTGACATCATAGCATGCATGGCCATTCATTGTAGGACACGTTTATAACATGCATAGTCATTATCTGTATATACCTGGCATTAGATTGCATTCATAGCATACATAGTCATCATAATTTCTCTGTATATGTTCATGCATTAACCATCAGTTTATTCATGCACATAGGAATAGAGCATGTACATTCATAATCTTAATCTCATGACATTTTCATTTGCATGAAAGGGGTTCGAGATATGAGGAATGAATCGGAGGAACGATTGGGTGCTTTGGAACGCAATCAAGATGAATATGGACATGAAATATGAGAGGTGAAGGAATAACTTGCCAAATTGCTGAAAATGGTTGAGGATATGGGTAACAGTAAAGGTGAACTTTCTCAGGGCTTCGCATCATCTTCGGATCAACCAAAACCATTAGGTCCAGAACATACAATCCTTGCTGGATCCTGCACTTGTCAATGCCACAAAGGTTGCAATCCTGATGAAATTATGGACAAAATCATGAAAATAATTAAACATGAAAGCCTGATACCAAAGACAGAAACCTCGAATCCAGTACCATACCTGCAAACTGTTCTAGGTCCAAACCAGTATCCCCACCCTACTATGGTCCAATCGTCCATTGGGACGACCACTACGGGATTCCTGAATCCCACTCCATCGTTACCAACTACCAGTTCATACTATTTCCCTCATCAATCACCTTATCCAGTACCTGGGATAGGAACCTCGAGCTATGTACAACCTCCAAAGGCCCCGTGTCCAAATCCATACCCTTACCATGCTGTTCCGCCACATCCCTATGTAAACACTCCGGTTCGAACCTTAGTGCCACCACCAAGTGCCCCAACTCCTAGGCCATGTGTGACTAAGAAACGATCCCAGAATAAGACCCAAATGCATTTTGATCCCATTCCAATCAGCTACCAAGAGCTCATCCCTATACTGATCCAAAATCACATGGTTGCCTGTGTCCCATTGAAACCCCTGTTACCACCATATCCAATGTGGTATAATCCAAATGAAAGATGTGATTATCACTGTGGAATTGTTGGCCATAGCATCGAAGATTGTATAGCAGTCAAAAGGAAAGTGCAAGCTCTCATAGATGCCAAGTGGTTGGATCCAACGACACTGATTGATAAAGGACTGGGAAAACGCCATTAGGATTGGGAGATTTACAGCATTGAGGTCGAAAGACTTCGGTCTTATATGATGTAATAGGATTTCACTTTTTCAGTAGCCGGCTCTTATAGCCTTAGGATGCTAGGAAGAATAAAGTGCTTGTAAAGACAGTTTTAACTACTACTCAAATTTTGTAAAACATGGTTTATACCATTGTGAACATTGATATGGGAATGAATTGAGTATGCTTCAAATTTATAAGATGTTGATGATTAAGTTCCTCCGATTCTTATTTCCTCCGTGATATCTTCCCCTTTGCATTTTGCATCCCATCAATTATTTGTCAGGTTGCATTCATGCATTCATAATCAGCATGATTTTTCTGTATATATCCATGCATTAATTTGCTTATTACATACATCATGATTAGCATTAGGTCACATTCATGACACACATGGTTAGCATGATTTTCTTTGTATATACTCTGTATCAATCATTCATTGTTTGCATAATTGACACCGTGTTGCATTCATAGTGTATGTGATCATTCATTGGGAAACATGCTAAAATACATGATCAGTCATTGCATATATTCATGTGTTGATCTGTTATTCTTTGTTTGCAACATGTTGGCATTGTGATTGCATTTATCACATATATGGTCAGCATGTTTCCATTGTACATATCCATGCATCATATTGTTTAGGCTTCATATGCATCAAATTGCATTCATGGCTCATTCATCATGACATACATTTGGGGGAAATAAATAGAAGTTGGCTTGGCTTTAGGAGTCTTTGAAAGAATTTCCATTTCAAATCAGAAGAAGTACTGAGTACACTTTTAATACAGGCTGGTGCTATGGAGAATGAACAAGTTGCCCGAATGGAAAAAATGGAAAGGGAACAGAGAGAATTGCGAGAACAGCTAGCAAAATCTCAAGCAGAATCTAAGGATCAGATGACTAAACTGATGGAGCTAATGTCTGCTGTAATGAAGGGAAAAGGATACACCGAAAACTTTGTCGCCGGAGAAGGGTTAGAGGTACAAAAGGGCCAAGATGAGGTAGCAATAAGTGATGCCCAGAACACTGTTAACCCCGTCAATGTCCTAAAATCAGATGATCCGGCTGAACAGGCAAAGTTGAAAAGGGTTGCAGTAAATGAGGTTGAGTTGGCAGATTCCCAAGGGAAATATCAGTTGTTAGATGAAAGGCTCCGGGCAATAGAAAGAAAAGATGTATTCGGGAGTGTGGAGGCGAAAGAACGATGCTTGGTCCTCGATTTAGTCATTCCTCCTAAGTTCAAGATCCCTGACTTTGTGAAATATGACGGGACGACCGATCCATCAGCCCACATCACTATGTTCTGCCGAAAGATGACAAGTCAGATAGATAATGATAAGCTTTTGATTCACTGCTTTCAGGATAGCCTCAGCGGGTCCGCAATTAGGTGGTATAGTCAGTTGAGCAAGGATCAGATTCGCTCTTGGAATGATTTGGCTGGGGCTTTTCTAAACCAGTACAAGCATATGACCGACAAGACACTTGATCGTCTCACTTTGCAAAATATGGAGAAAAAAGCTACTGAGAGCTTCAAAGAATATGCACAACGGTGGATGAGCCTGGCTGCCCAAATACAACCGCCCTTGACACAAAAGGAAATCACTATCCTTTTTGTGAATACACTGCACGCCCCGTACTATGACAGACTCGTCGGCAATGCTTCGAAGAATTTTGCGGACATGGTAATTTCAGGGGAGATGATTGAGAATGCTATCAAGAATGGGAAACTTGAAAGAGAAGGAACATCCAATACCGAGAGAAATAAGGCACCAAGAAAGAAAGAGGAAGATGTCCAAACTATGGAAGATTTCATCCCATATTCCCAATTTCCCTCATACCAATCATGTTACCCTACTGAGGTATCTCCAAGCCTTTATCCTTACCTACCTACCCAAACACCTAATCCTATACCAGCCCTTGCAACAAGGCCTACTTCTAGAAAACGACCGCGAGAAAATCAAGAAAGAATTCCAATCCCCATCCCTGACTTACTGCCATTACTAATAAAGAATCAGTACCTTACCCCGGTACCTTTGAAAATAGCTCCGAATCCATCAGCAAGGAGTTATGACCCTGACAGCAAGTGTGATTATCACCTAGGGGTAGTTGGGCATTCAACTGAAAAATGCAGACAACTGAAGGAAATGATTGAAAGTTTTATCCGTGATGGTATTTTGACACCGGAGCTTATCGATCAATGGAAGGCCACTTAGCCCAAAATCAATTTCTTTCAGGGTTTTAGGGGGAGAATTACTACCTTTGAAGGATGTCAATAGGAGCATTTTTTACGCATGTAGTTTTATACACTGTGATGATGAAAGCACTTGTCTCATGTTAACATCTACATGAATTAAATGAATTTTAAATGCTTTGTGTTTGTTGTGTTTTAAATAAACGTGAATTTACAAAAACAAGCATTAAGGAAGTTTTAATAATGGATAGTCTCAAGAAGATTGATGATCAGTGTTAGAAATGACCCAACACCATCCCCCTCTTTTTTGGGCTTCTCTATACCTAAACCTTGAATCAATAACACTTGAAAGACCTAATGCTTCAAGGAAAAATGAATGAAAAAAGAGAAGCATTGTCATTGCAAAATAAGCAAGGATGTAAATCCTAGTCTAGGCTATGAACAAAGGAACAAACTTTTTGAAATTTTTTGAATTCCTTGAAAATCAAACAAATGAGACATTCTTTCAAGAATCCAGATTTTGATAATTTGGTGTGTGTCAGGATTGTGCTAAAACCATTCATGACCTTTCCCAATGACCACAAAACACTAATTGCCCAGACATCACTTCATGATTGACACCTTGGGGCACAATGATTAAACTAGATTATCCCTTGTCCCAGAGAAAACCTGCTTTTGGGTCATGTTTTCCTTGTCTCTTCAAAGAACTCAGATTGGAAACTCAGCCTTTTCAAAACAGACCTAGACTTGCCATGTTCCTCGTTGATACAAATTCGCATGGATAATCAAATTGGGGCATCATATGTGGAAATGATGGATACATAGTGAAGAAGGATGGGCTAATGCATGAATAATTGGGGGCATGCGACGAAAAAAACAAAAAAAAAAAGAGAAAAAGAAAAATCATGATATCATGCATATGAGAATTCGGATGATTCCAAAGTGCAAAATGAAATTCTGAATATCTATTTCCCCTGAGGATTGCTTTTCAATGAGAATATTTGGGCTTGATATGATGAATGGCCATCTTTCATATCCATTTCACAAGAAAAAAATTATTATCCATAGTCACCCCTTTTGAGCCAAAAGAATTCTTAATTCTTTGAACCCTGATCAAGGATTACCCTCTACATTGGGGGGCAAATGCGAGGAAAGATCTTTTCAAAGATCATTGAGAAATGAGTGACAGCTCAAGGACAGACACAAAGCAAATGGAGCCCCGAATAAATACGGGCGCACTCTGTCAAAGAAAAAAAGAAGAGGAAAAGATGACGAAATGAAAGCCAAGAAAAACAAACAAAAAACACAATAAAAAAATGTGTGTGAAAGACATGGCAAATTGAAAGCCAAAAGCAAGGAAGAAAAAGAGCAAAATCAAAAAGAAAGAAATGTCCAAGAAGAGACACATGCTTCAAAGAAAATCCTCTTCAAGAAAGGATCCTTAATCTGATTACCCTCAAACACATATTTTGGGCCTATTTATCCTTTCTTTCTGAATCCTGAGCCATGGCCTACATTACGTGCTTTAAAAGTCCATTTTGATCAAGCATGAATGTTTAATTTGAAGGGTTTTCCTCAGATTTTATCCCATCTTATCAAATTCTCATTTCACTAAGGAAGAATTTAGAATTCTCAAGTGCATGGTAAAAAAAAAAAGAGAAAAATTGAAAAGAATGGGACTCTAGGGCGAAAACCCAAAAAAAAACGGGCGGTCTAGAGTAGAATGGGAATTTTCGATGCCATCGATGATAGTGCCGATACCCCAAAAGAAAAGATCTTATTAAAGGAGTGGTCATCGAGGAACATCTAGGAATTCCTGAACCCCCCAAATTGTCAGCTCTCATTCGGAGGATTGTCTTCAAAAACTGAAACTTTGTTCCCAAGATTAAACTTTCCGGTTTAAACATCCCAGCCAATCTTGATGCTTGACAAAATGCCTTGATATGGAAACTAAAAGAATGTTGAATTTGTTTGGTTCTCAATGAATTCATGATTTATAAAACCTGTTCCATTTGTGAGCCTAGAAGGGATATACATTTTTGTCATGAAGTTTTCCTGGAAAAGCCAGAATCTTGTTATACCAAGCCTTGCCAATCCAGTTGAAAAAACCCAGATTGATACTTAGAGAAATTTCTAACAATGATCATCAGTCTTCAAAAGATTTGTACATCACACATTGTGGGGTTAATATTTTTTGTTCAGAAGTTTTCAAAATGCGAAAACAAATAAAAAGATTTTTTTTGAAATACCCATTTTGATGTTGGCATGAGACAAGGATTTTTCTAACTCAAAGGTGTAGAACTGCCAGGATAGGTCTTGACTTCCAGATATGAGAAGAAGAAATAGAACCCGGTTCAGATCTCTGTTGATTAAAGTTTGAAAAACTGTTGGGGCAAAGAGAATAGCCAAAATGAATTGAAGATATACTCTGATTTGAAGAGGAAAATGAATTTGAAAGGCTAAGCCAAAGTCTAGAAAAACAGCCGGGGGCACTTGCATCACTCATGAGCACTCATCTCTTTATCGAGCTTTTGCATCTGCAGAGTGTCGGCAAGCATTTGCATCATTCATGGGTATTTGCATTGGCATTATTCCATAAGCATCTGTATTTTACCTTTACATTTACATTCTTCATGGAATTCGTATTTGTGTCATCTCAAGCAATTGCATCATTTCTAGAATCATTGCATTTTCATTACTGTGTGGTAATTGTAGTTACACCATTCATAAACCAGTTACATGAACACAATTAGTAGGGGCATCTGCATCATAAAACATGGGCATCAATCCAAGTCATTTACATTTGCATTAAAGACATTTGCACCAGTTTAAGTCATTTCGTGTCTTATTCAACACCTGCATCTGCATCAAAAAGCATTCGCATCTTCTCAAAATCGTTAGGGTAATTTTCAACAATTCTTCAAAGAACATTTTTAAGACCTCCGGGCATAATTTTTCAAATCACAGGTAAGACCTCCGGGCAATATCTTTAAGACCTCCGGGCAACATCTTTAAGACCTCCGGGCATAACTTTTTTCAGGGGTAAGGCCTCCGGGCACCATTCTTAAGACCTCCGGGCATCATTTTTAAAGTCGCATACAGCGCATTTCTTCCAAATTATGGGTAAAGCCTCTGGGCACCATTCTTAAGACCTCCGGGCATCATTTTTAAAGTCGCATACAGCGCATTTCTTCCAAATCACGGGTAAGGCCTCCGGGCACCATTCTTAAGACCTTCGGGCATCATTTTTAAAGTCGCGTACAGCGCATTTCTTCCAAATTATGGGCAAGGCCTCCGGGCACCATTCTTAAGACCTCCGGGCATCATTTTTAAAGTCGCATACAGCGCATTTCTTCCAAATTATGGGTAAGGCCTCCGGGCACCATTCTTAAGACCTCCGGGCATCATTTTTAAAGTCGCATACAGCGCATTTCTTCCAAATCACGGGTAAGGCCTCCGGGCACCATTCTTAAAACCTCCGGGCATCATTTTTAAAGTCGCATACAGCGCATTTTTTTTCAAATCACAGGTAAGACCTCCGGGCACCAATTTTTAAGACCTCCGGGCACCATTTTAAGACCTCCGGGCATAATTTTTCAAATCACAGGTAAGACCTCCGGGCAACATCTTTAAGACCTCCGGGCATAATTTTTCAAATCACAGGTAAGACCTTCGGGCAACATCTTTAAGACCTCCGGGCACTAATTTTTAAGACCTCCGGGCATAATTTTTTTCAAATCATAGGTAAGACCTCCGGGCAACATCTTTAAGACCTCCGGGCATAACTCTTTTTTTCAGGGGTAAGGCCTATGGGCACCATTTTTAAGACCTCCGGGCATAATTTTTCAAATCACAGGTAAGACCTCCGGGCAACATCTTTTAGACCTCCGGGCATTATTTTTTTTAGGGGTAAGACCTCCGGGCATTAATTTTTAAGACCTCCGGGCATAATTTTTTTCAAATCATAGGTAAGACCTCTGGGCAACATCTTTAAGACCTCCGGGCATAACTTTTTTCAGGGGTAAGACCTCCGGGCACCAATTTTTAAGACCTCCGGGCATAATTTTTCAAATCACAGGTAAGACCTCCGGGCAACATCTTTAAGACCTCCGGGCATAACTTTTTTCAGGGGTAAGACCTCCGGGCACCAATTTTTAAGACCTCCGGGCACCAATTTTTAAGACCTCCGGGCACCATTTTAAGACCTTCGGGCACCAATTTTAAAGCCCTTCGAGCATAAATTTTTCTTTTGAAATCGAATTCATTCCCTTAAGACGAATCTAGCCTTGTTTAGGCAGGGAATTCAATTTAAGGACAAAATCTTCAATTTATTGTTTTTAAAAAAAAATGAAAAAAGAGAAAATAAAAAAAAATAAAAAAAATAAAAAAAATAAAAAAAAAGAATAAAAAAAAGGAAAAAAGAAAAAAGAAAAAAAGAAGAAAGAAGAAAAAAATGAAAAAATGAAAAATAGAAAATGAAAAAAATTAAAATGAAAAAGAAACCCCTTTCCCTTTCCTTCACATGTGATGTCACTGACCGTACAAAATTAGTGTCGGTTTATCTTTGCCTGATTCCTGATTCTCAGCAATAGCCAAAGAGGGGCAGCTGTAGACACCTAATTTTGTCCGGACCACTAAACAGGTATGTTTTCTTCCCATATTGATGTTCCCAAGTGTAAAAAGACTGTTTTCATCCTGCAGGTGGTACTCCGAGACTTAGTTTAAGAGGGCGAGCACAAAAAGTCAAACTTAAAAAAAAGTCAACCCCGAAAAAGTCAACCCCAGAAAGTCAACTATTGAAAAAGTCAACCCACTTTCAAAATCAAGATTTTAAGTTCAATTGAAAAATGGCGAAAGAATTTTGATAATCCGTGGTCTACATTGAAAGATATGGAGTTCGGAAGTTGGGATTTGGAGATTCAGTAGAAAGGAAACCCTAATCCGAGAAATTTGGGGAAAAGTGCTTAAACGATCAAACTGGTCGAAATTGAAGGTTCCAAATGAAAGATAAGCACTGACTACGGGTAATGGAGAAGTCACTTGCAAGAAAAACTGAAAAAAAAAGTCAATCCGGGAGAAAACCGAGAATTAGGGTTTTTAGTGGATTTCGGTGAAATCGGGAAGAATCACAGAAATGGCCCGACTTGGTAAGACCAAAGCCCCCAATGGATGAGGAATGATTAAAAAGGATGTCCCAAGGCTCAGATTGAAGAAAATATGAAAATCGGACTTGTTTTGAGCAAAACCGGGTTTCGGAGGTTAAAGGGTAAAATTGGAAAAATTTGGGAAAAATAGCAAATGGACTCCGAAAATTATGGAAAATTTGTCAATCTCATTCTTAAATCATTTGAAAGAGATTGGAGAAAGAAAATCTTGATTCCGAGTTCGTTTGCAAAGTGGCCAAATCCCGGGCTTCTTATGCAGTAATTCAAAAAGATAAATCCCGGAAAAATAGCAAATGGACTCCAAAAATTCTGAAATTTGGCAAATCTCATTTTTAAATTATTTGGAAGAGATTGGCGAAAGAAAATCTTGATTCCGAGTTCGTTTGCAAAATGGCCAAATCCCGGGCCTCCTATGCAGTAATTCAAGCCGATAAATCCCAAAAAAATACCAAATGAGCTCCAAAAATTATGAAAACTTCCAGATCACACTTTTTAATTATTTTGAAGAGATTGGTGAAGAAAAATCTTGATTTGGAGCTCGTTTAAAAAATGGTAAAATGTAGGGGCATAAAAGGGCATTTTTGGGAAGAAAAAATCCAAATAAATAGCAAACGGACTCGGATAATTTTGAAAACTTCCAGAACTCAATATTTTATTATTTTGGAAGTATTAAAAAAAGAAAAATTGAATTTGGAGTCCGTTTGATATTTATTTGCATCCGGGGGGCAAAATGGTCATTTCACCCAAGCAACCGAAAAGGGCTTTTTTGGCCCATCAAAAAAAATCAGAGTTGGGATGGAAAAGAGAAGTGCTGGCATGCCCAAGCCCAAAGAAAGGAGGAAGCTTCTAATTTTTTTTTTTTTTAATCAAGTGGTTAAAAATCAAGAGTTAGTTAACCATTCTCTTTGATCAAGCCATGGTGATTAAACCACATAGGTTAAGAAAGATGTCAACATTATTTTTGCATAGCTGTAATTTGAGAGGGCTGAGATGCTAATCTAAAGGTGGTAATTTCATGACTTTTCATCTTGAATTATTGGCCATTTGATGGAAATTAGGTTACACAAAAATGACAACATCTTGGAGGCTATATAACCATGCATTAAGGCTAGCCCTAAGGGAAGGGAGGCAGATTTTGGTTTCTTCTTTTCCATTTTGGCTGATTTCTCTTAGTTTTTCTTAGTTTTTATCTTCTTGGTTGAGAGCAAAAAAAGAAAAGTTTAGAAAAAAAGGAAAGTTTGAAGAGAAAAGCTTGAAATATTAGCTTCTTGAGGTTGCTCTTGAGCACCAACTCTTGCACTTTCATTTTCTATTCTTGTTTTTAGCTATTTTAATCTCTACTTGGTGAGTTTTCATTTTAAAATAATGTTTCTTGTTCTTCCTTCATTTCCTTTCTTAAGTATATTTTTTTTACATTTTGTTTTTACAATAAACTCACCATGGCCAAATGGCCTACATTATTTATTTTAAGTTGTTGTTTCAATTCATTTTACCATATTGTTTATGCTATTTTCTTTGTTTTTGATGTTTTAAGTGTTATGTTATTTCATGTTCTTAAGTTATATTTAATTTGGTTGCTTTGTTTGTTGCCATTTATGTCTTAGATATCATGTTTTTTGCATTTTTAATTTTCTGTTTTCATGTTGTTTAAATTTGAGCATGTTTTAGAGTTAGCATATTAAGTGTTTGTGAAAATGCTTGTGTGATTCTTTGCATGATTCTTGTTTTATATCTTAGTGAGCGTGTTTTAGATTTGGTATATTAGGTGTTTGTGAAAATGCTTGTGTGATTTTTGTGTTATGACTTAGTTTTTCATGCTAGCATATCAAGTGTTTGTGAAAATGCCATGCTTGTTGGAGCTTGAGGCCATTTGGCTACTCCATGTGTTTTGCATTGTGTGTTGTATTTTTGTCATGCTAGTTGTTAGGTTTTTGCATTTGCATGATATTTTGTTGGATTTTTGAATTAAGCATGCCTTGTGTTTGTGAAAATGCCATGCATGTCTTAGGTCTAGGTTACATTAAATGCCATGCAAGTTCATGTTAGGTCTAGGCCATATTATTTATGTCATGCATTTTCCTTACATTTAGGTTTAGATCCATGCATTTCATGCATTATGTTTGCTGCATTGTTTCATGCATTTCATGTTCATGCCACTTGAATAATGACTTGAGCCAATTAATGGTTCAAGGTCATGCTCTCTTGAGCACACTTGTGGAAAATTAAGTTTGTCAAATTGATTATTCTACCTTTGTGATTTTTTTTACTTAGCCAATTTTTATCTAACTTTCAAAAAGTCCTAGCTACTGCTTTCAAGTCATTTTATGAGTTTCAAATATTTTTATTTTTATTTTTAAATGATTTTATCAAAGACAAAAAAAATGTGTTGGCAAAGCAGTTTTTTTTTCCACCCAAAACTCGTACATCTCCGATTTTTCTGGGAATTCATCTTTGATCAGAAAATTAAGCCAATTTTTTATCATGTAGTTTTATATGTCCTGAGTCTCCAGTATTTTTTTTAGAATTTTTGGAATTTTTAAAAATAGGGTAAAAAATCGTGGATTAAAACTGGACAGTGGAGTCAGGATTGAATTTAAAGAAAAACAAAGCAGTTTTTTCTCCTCCAAAAACTCGTACATCTCTGATTTTTTTGGGAATTCATCTTTGATCAAAAAGTTAAGCCGATTTTTTCTCGTGTAGTTTTAAATGTCGTGAGTCTCCAGTATTTTTTTCAGAATTTTTGGAATTTTTTAAAATAGGGTAAAAAATCGTGGATTAAAACTGGACAGTGGAGTCAGAATTGAATTTAAAGAAAAACAAAGCAGTTTTTTCTCCTCCAAAAACTCGTACATCTCTGATTTTTCTGGGAATTCATCTTTGATTCAAAAATTAAGCCGATTTTTTTCGTGTAGTTTTACATGTTCTGAGTTTCCAGTATTTTTTGTAGAATTTTTGGAATTTTTAAAAATAGGATAAAAATTCGTGGATTAAAACTGGACAGTGGAGTCAGAATTGAATTTAAAAAAAAAACAATTTTCTGTTTTGGTTAATTTACTTAGAGTGGGCTGATTAGAAGGGTTAGCTACTGACTTAGGGTAATTTCTAAGCCTTTTCAAACTCTAAAAATGGTTTTTCAAGTCCCGGGTTAAGGGTAGTCAAGTCCGGATTTTTTAAACTTAGGAAATTAGAGCCATTTTAAAGAAATTAGCCTAGTTTTTATTTTTAATTCAAGCTTTTCAAAATTGTTTTCAAACAATCACAAAGTATTTTGGTTTTAGAATATTTAATTTGACATATTTTCCTAAGGTAGCCGGATATCTTTTTAGATATACGGATTTCCTTAATTAAAGGAAAAAAATACATTTCATGCATTGCATTTTTATATTCATGCATTTTATATAATATGTGATTCTTGCTATAATAATTTCTATGATATTGTTGTTATTTTTATTTATATTTTTTGATGTTACATGGTTTATTATATGGTTTCGAATATTTCATGATATCCTATGCTTTTATTTAGTTATCTTTATTTAGCATATACGTATTCATTTATTTTAAATGTTTTCAAAAGATAATGGTTTTCAATAAAAATAAAGATATTCCCGAGTTAAAATAATTCATGAGTTCTCTACCGGGTTTGCTGGAGGAAATATCATCAATTATCATTAATAAAGGAATATCTTTCTTTCAAAAAAGAGAATGATTCGGAAAGTTTTCCAAAACTAATAAAAATTTCTATATTTTGCCACGTTTGTTGGGGAATATAGGAAAATTTTGAATTTATAAATTCTGGATCATTTTCAATAAAAAAAATGAAATTATTTTTCTTTAAATTGGGAATTAACTTGAAATACTAAATTTAAAACCAACTTTTTACCGAGACTTGAGATAACACACGATTAATAAGGTACCGATTTATACGGGCGTTGTGGGGGTGCTAATCCTTCCCCACACGTAACCGACTCCCGAACCCGCTTCTTTGATTTCTCTGGTTTAAAACGCAGACTTGAAATTGGTTTTTAAAATGTTTTAATTAATTTTTAAAATATTTTATAAAACCGGTTTTAATAGGTGGCCGACACACCTAGCTAAAAAAGATTGGTGGCGACTCCATGTCTTTTTTAAGGTCATTTTCAAAACCTTCATTTTTCTAGAGGAATTAAGTCGACTTTTCCTCGATTTTTTTTAATGTCACGCCTAACGAATAATAAAGTCTTGCGATGAGACTCGTCGTTTTTTTTTTTTTTTAGGTTGCGACAGCTTGGCGACTCCACTGGGGACATATTAGAGAGTCAGGCCTAGAATTAGTCGTGTGTTATCAAAGTCTCGGTTTTGTTGGTTTAATTGGTATTTGATTTTAATTCCCACATTTTTTTAATAAGGAGAATTTTGAAAATAATAAATTGTTTTTAAATATGTTCATACTCATGTGCATGCATTTTATTTTTGTTCTCTAGTTATTTAAGGTTGTATATTATAATTGCTTGTTGGTTAATGCGTTACACTATTCTTGAATGTTTTAATTGCTAGGGCATTTAGAATAAGGTTTGTAGAATAGGTAGTGAAAGGTTTGTTATTCCTCCACACACACTACACGTGCATTTGAATAACATGAATCCTCTACCCGGGTTCCGTCCTTTTAAGTGGGAGTAAAGTAACTACGCCTTCGTGATGATCCTCCGTATGGGCTAGTGAAACACTTTCGGAGTATAAAGTACCTATTGCCTTCGTGATAATCCTCCGTACGGGCATAGGAAAATATACTCTAACGGATTGAACCCGCTTTTATCGGGGTGCCTTACTAGCCTTCACCAGCGACAGTGAGGAACAATTCGGGGCCTTAGAACCGATTCACCCTCATATAGTGAACCTAGGCGAAGCCATCCCGAATTTCCGTTAGATATACCAAAAATAGGAACACATGGAGGGACATTTCTAAACTTTTTGTTACCTGTTTTACACTCCTAATAAGTGTGGTAGATCGGGCAACGATGTACGTACATCGCCCGTAATAAATGTGATACTCCGCCTCGAAGGCATCGTGATGCCTAAATAAGCAGATATTGCTGGGGCAGATGTTCATTAGCTGTTTTTTTTTTTTAAAAAAAAAAAAAATCTTTTTTAAGCATTTTGCATGTTGCACATTTCATACATGTGTGAATAGAGCATGTACATTTTTGGTTGTGTTATTGATCTCATTCTTTGCAATAAACAGTTGGTAATTTCATTTGATGATTTCATAAAACAGGTAGTGTCACATGAACATTTGCATATGGTACCATAGTGGGATCCACCCTGAAATTCTTTTGAAAATAATGTGATTGGTTTTTCATAAATAAAAAAAAAACACAAAAAAAAGCATGTTAAAAAAAATCATAAATTAGGAGGCAAATCTTGCATAATGAGATTTTTGAATAATCAAGATTTAGGTCCTACCAATTTCGTGTAATCATTGGTTAATTTATTTGTGTCATTTTGACATCGTGTTACAATCATAACATGCATGATTATTCATTGTAGAATACATTTGTGATATACATGGTCATTCTTTGTACCTACCTTTGTATTAATTCATTTATTCTTAGCATGTATCATTTTGACATCATAGCATGCATGGCCATTCATTGTAGGACACGTTTATAACATGCATAGTCATTATCTGTATATACCTGGCATTAGATTGCATTCATAGCATACATAGTCATCATAATTTCTCTGTATATGTTCATGCATTAACCATCAGTTTATTCATGCACATAGGAATAGAGCATGTACATTCATAATCTTAATCTCATGACATTTTCATTTGCATGAAAGGGGTTCGAGATATGAGGAATGAATCGGAGGAACGATTGGGTGCTTTGGAACGCAATCAAGATGAATATGGACATGAAATACGAGAGGTGAAGGAATAACTTGCCAAATTGCTGAAAATGGTTGAGGATATGGGTAACAGTAAAGGTGAACTTTCTCAGGGCTTCGCATCATCTTCGGATCAACCAAAACCATTAGGTCCAGAACATACAATCCTTGCTGGATCCTGCACTTGTCAATGCCACAAAGGTTGCAATCCTGATGAAATTATGGACAAAATCATGAAAATAATTAAACATGAAAGCCTGATACCAAAGACAGAAACCTCGAATCCAGTACCATACCTGCAAACTGTTCTAGGTCCAAACCAGTATCCCCACCCTACTATGGTCCAATCGTCCATTGGGACGACCACTACGGGATTCCTGAATCCCACTCCATCGTTACCAACTACCAGTTCATACTATTTCCCTCATCAATCACCTTATCCAGTACCTGGGATAGGAACCTCGAGCTATGTACAACCTCCAAAGGCCCCGTGTCCAAATCCATACCCTTACCATGCTGTTCCGCCACATCCCCATGTAAACACTCCGGTTCGAACCTTAGTGCCACCACCAAGTGCCCCAACTCCTAGGCCATGTGTGACTAAGAAACGATCCCAGAATAAGACCCAAATGCATTTTGATCCCATTCCAATCAGCTACCAAGAGCTCCTCCCTATACTGATCCAAAATCACATGGTTGCCTGCGTCCCATTGAAACCCCTGTTACCACCATATCCAATGTGGTATAATCCAAATGAAATTATTTTTCTTTAAATTGGGAATTAACTTGAAATACTAAATTTAAAACCAACTTTTTACCGAGACTTGAGATAACACACGATTAATAAGGTACCGATTTATACGGGCGTTGTGGGGGTGCTAATCCTTCCCCACACGTAACCGACTCCCGAACCCGCTTCTTTGATTTCTCTGGTTTAAAACGCAGACTTGAAATTGGTTTTTAAAATGTTTTAATTAATTTTTAAAATATTTTATAAAACCGGTTTTAATAGGTGGCCGATCACACCTAGCTAAAAAAGATTGGTGGCGACTCCATGTCTTTTTTAAGGTCATTTTCAAAACCTTCATTTTTCTAGAGGAATTAAGTCGACTTTTCCTCGATTTTTTTTAATGTCACGCCTAACGAATAATAAAGTCTTGCGATGAGACTCGTCGTTATTTTTTTTTTTTAGGTTGCGACAACGGGCGATGTACGTACATCGTTGCCCGATCTACCACACTTATTCGGAGTGTAAAATAGGTAACAAAAAGTTTAGAACTGTCCCTCTATGTGTTCCTATTTTCGGTATATCTAACGGAAATCTGGCATGGCTTCGCCTAGGTTCACTATATGAGGGTGAATCGGTTCTAAGGCTCCGAATTGTTCCTCACTGTCGCCGGTGAAGGCTAGTAAGGCACCCCGATAAAAGCGGGTTCAACTCGTTAGAGTATATTTTCCTATGCCCGTACGGAGAATTATCACGAAGGCATTAGGTACTTTATACTCCGAAAGTGTTTCACTAGCCCATACGGAGGATCAATCACGAAGGCGTAGTTACTTTACTCCCACTTAAAAGGACGGAACCCGGGTATAGGATTCATGTTATGCAAATGCACGTGTAGTGTGTGTGGAGGAATAATAAACCTTTCACCACCTATTCTACAAACCTTATTCTAAATGCCCTAGCAATTAAAACATTCAAGAATAGTGTAACGCATTAACCAACAAGCAATTATAATATACAACCTTAAATAACTAGAGAACAAAAATAAAATGCATGCACATGAGTATGAACATATTTAAAAACAATTTATTATTTTCAAAATTCTCCTTATTAAAAAAATATGGGAATTAAAATCAAATACCAATTAAACCAACAAAAACCGAGACTTTGATAATACACGACTAATTCTAGGCCTGACTCTCTAATATGTCCCCAGTGGAGTCGCCAAGCTGTCGCAACCTAAAAAAATAACGACGAGTCTCATCGCAAGACTTTATTATTCGTTAGGCGTGACATTAAAAAAAATCGAGGAAAAGTTGACTTAATTCCTCTTAAAATGAAGGTTTTGGAAATGACCTAAAAAATACATGGAGTCGCCACCAATCTTTTTTAGCTAGGTGTGATCGGCCACCTATTAAAACCGATTTTATAAAATATTTTAAAAATTAATTAAAACATTTTAAAAACCGATTTCAAGTCTGCGTTTTAAACCAGAGAAATCAAAGAAGCGGGTTCGGGAGTCGGTTACGTGTGGGGAAGGATTAGCACCCCCACAACGCCCGTATAAATCGATACCTTATTAATCGTGTGTTATCTCAAGTCTTGGTAAAAGTTGGTTTTAGATTTAGTATTTCAAGTTAATTCCCAATTTAAAGAAAAATAATTTCATTTTTTTTATTGAAAATGATCCGGAATTCATAAATTCAAAATTTTCCTATATTCCCCAACAAACGTGGCAAAATATAGAAATTTTTATTAGTCTTGGAAAACTTTCCGAATCATTCTCTTTTTTGAAAGAAAGATATTCCTTTATTAATGATAATTGATGATATTCCCTCCAGCAAACCCGGTAGAGAACTTGATGGAGACTCAATTAAGAGTTGTAAACCCAAGTGCAGGTTATGTTCAAGTAATAAATTCTCGGGTGTCCGAGGTCGAACCACAGGGAAGCGTATTAGTAAGTATAAGTTTATAAATATATAAGAAAAAGAAAATAAACAAGATATTAGGGAATCAATAACAAAGAAAGTAAACAAGATATTAGAGAACAAAATAAACAAAATAACATAAAAGCAATTAAACAAGATATAAAAAAAACAATAAGAAAAGATGTTGAGGTTAGAGAATCCACTCTTGGTGTTATGCTAAGATTAATCTTGTTTTATTACACAATTGAAATCCACACATAAGGGAGGTTCCAACCGGAAGGTTTAGCAATTCAGTCCAAATTGTCCAACGTCCATAGCATATGATATTATGTTCATTTGGTGTCCTCAAAACTCACAAAAAGAGTCCAAGCATTCCTTATGCCAAGGTATATGTCTACAACAAATCAAGGTTATGAAACCAAGCATTTACTGTGCCATTTTCATTGTCAATAATGAATCAAGATCTCTACTTTGCAAGTATGATTTTAAACCAAAAGAAAATATTATCTATACTAGTGTTTATAAATGATGATTCATTTTAGCTCATGTTTAAGAGACTAACCTTAGCATTTACCAAGAGCTTCACCTCATCACCTCAACAATATGATTAGCAACACATACTAGATATGAATAAAATGAAAAGAAATGTAAGAAGCATAAGTAAAAAAAAAAAGAAAACTAGAGAAAGGAAAGAAGAAGAAAACTTAGAGAATTTTACTACAAAGGCTAATATCCTACCAATGTATAATGTATCCCAATACTCATCCAAGGCCCTCTATTTATACACATTTTGGAGGGCTAAATGACAAGAGACAAGCTTTACAAATTTCAAAGGTAGGTATAATAGGTGGGTGCATTTTTCTAACAATTTTCGTCATATTGTATGACAATTCTGATCAGCCAGCTTGATGGTCGATTTTGTCAATGTTGGAGGCTCGATCTGATAAAATGGTCTTCTAGAAAAATATACCCCTATCAGTTACGGATCCATAGCCGTTGGAATCAGATCATTTGCGCACGTGGATCGGAAGACATGGTCAAAATACCAAAACGGTGCAGAACAGACGTCATTGCACATCAGCCAACTTGATGGTCGATTTCGCTAGGGAAAACGACTCCGTTTCAAGAAGTGTAAAACATGAAAAAGATAGATATGCCTCTTAGCTTTGCAGGGATACAAAGTTCAGCCTTATTGCTTCAGTGAAACTCGAGATATAGCTGATATGGCAAAAGGTGTCGGAACTGGAACTGAACTGGATTTGCCCTTAATTCTAGTAATCTGAAATCACTCAAAGAAACTTGTGAAAAACACCAAATTACATAAAAATATAAAAGATCATAAACACAATTAGACTAAACAATAATAACTCGTATTTGACACAAAACAATAATAAAACATAACTAAAAACTATATAATTATACGAGTTATCACACCCCCATACTTAGATTGTTGCTAGTCCCTAGCAACGACTCAATAAAAATAAAATAAGAAAATCTAATCTAATCCATTTTCGTAGGAAATCACGGTGGCACTTAGCATGTGACACAAGCCTTTAAACCCCTAGGTGTCCCTAGTGGACGAGTTTAGTCTCGTGAGGGTTTACTAGGACGATACCCACAAACATTGAAGAAATAAGAAAAACTAAAAATAATAATTATAACTAATCCTTCCAATATAAATTAGAGATAATCATTGGACAAGTCTTAAAAACTAATCAATAGCTTAAAGAAATTCACAAAAAATCTTGCTTGAATGTAAATAGTTTGAGTTAAGCCAATAATAACATAACATATTTCAATCAAAATAGTGTATATTCAAACTTAATCTCAACTTCTCACATGGGATACTCTCTTGATTTTCACTCTTTAAAGTAGTGGTAAAGTGTTTACACTCAATCAATCTCATGAAAACACTTCTACCATATGCTTGCTTGTCCACCTATTCTCCACTATTTAGATCATACAACTTCATAAATCAAGAGGTCTTTATTCAAGGTTGTAATGGGGCCAAAGGGTTATAATGTGGTTAAAGAACAAAAGGATAAAGATATCACAAAGGTTCCAAAGAGTTCATAGATTTTAGAGACATAATAAGATCATACAAATAAAACTTCTCAAAACTCTTATAAAGCACATAATAACATAGGCTAAATATTCATGTTGAGCCTTTGCATCATTCTAACCAACTTTGTAACATCTTTTTCTAGAAGTTCAAGAGAAGATTTTTTTTTTTTTTTTTTTTTTTTTTTTTTTTTTGGAATGTATTTGACAATGATCCCTTTCTTTTTCTCTTGACTTTTTCTTTTCTTTTCTTCCCCCACACTTATCTTTTGTTTCTAACCCAAATTTTCAAATAAAAATATCCCTTGTTTTTTTGCAATATGTCTCAAAATATAAAATTCGTCTTTAGAACAAGGGTAAGGATATAAGTATATTTAGGCTAGGTGTAAGTTGTGGTTACCAATAAAACATCATATTTAATGTAGGCTCAAATTGGCTCACTAGTGGGGATGTTCTCGTAGAACATTAATAATGGATGGCTGTTTGGCTCTGGTTATAATCCTAATGCCTCTATCATATTCATGTTGTCACATGTATCAATATAGTCTCAAACGGTTTAAAGCAAGTTCTAGAGAATCATGTAATCATAAGAGCACTCAAGAAAGAAATTAGATTGATTTGTATAATGCATCAATCATTATAGGCTCAAAAACTCACAAAGATGATTATACAAGTCAGATTAAGTCTAAACATGCTTCTTTCTCAATCAACATATCATATTAACATTGGCTCATAAAAAGGTTGACATCAAGCTCAATTCTCATGAAAATCTTCTCACTAATAAATCTGTTTTAGACTTATGCAATTCATATCTCATCATTGTATTGAAAGTAACTAAAAAAAACACACTAAGTCTAAACATGCTTTTTTTTTGTTTTTTTGTTTTTTTTTTGTTTTTTTGTTTTTGTTTTTTTGAAGAAGAAGATTAAATCAAACTGACAAGGTATGTCTCAAGTCTCCCTTACTCAGACCTTGTTCAGAATGAATACTTCTAAATGTCTTAAAACACAACAATTTTTTTTTTTTTAAGCAAAATATGTCCCTTACCCCCTACTAAAATATGACATTGTCCCCAATGTCAAATTTTAAAGGTAGAATTTAGGAGATATTACCTGCAGAGGTTGCTAACCACTTATTATAACTGAGACACAACAAGCAAAATGTTAGATAATGTCACAAAGACAAAGTGCAATCCACTCCTTGCTCGTCCATATCTCTTTTTCTTTTTCCGAGCGTTTGCGAAACAACCGTAGCAGATAAACACTCATAAGCTTGTAGCTTTTTGAGTAAATCTTCAATGGTTGTAGCAGAAATTATGGTTCTCCTTGCCTCTGAAAACATGAATCCATTATCCACAGCATTATCTAAATATGAAAGTAAATTACTAAAATAACCATTAATATTAAGCAAACCAATGGGTTTCTTATTTGTGACCAAAGATGACCAAGAAGCCACGCAAGCTATTTCTTCCAATGTACCCAGACCTCCTGGTAAAGCAATGAATGCATCGGCAGAATGGTACATGATTGTTATCCGTTCAGGGATACTCCAGACTTGTATTTCCTTACCCACGGTAGGTCCACAAAAATCTGTGAATAGTTTTGGCACGATTCCTAGAACTGGACTTCCTCCGGCGTGTGCTGCTGTAGCGACTGCTCCCATTAAACCCGTACTACCGCCTCCATAAATCAAGTGGATCTTTTGTTGGGCAAGTATTACTCCAACTCTTATGGCTTCATCAGCGAATATGTTATTTTTCCCTGGATAAGCACCTCCAAAGACACAAATTTTTTTAATGCGCTGGGACGAAGTGCTTTCCATTTTTTTTTTCTTTTTCGAGTGCCTGAAAGAGAATGAGTACATGGTGTAATATATAGAGGACTGAGTAGTGAATCAGACAAGAGTAATAATGTCGCCGAAAGTGTATTTGACCTGTCAGAAGAAAATGTTAACCTAACAAAAGATTTTTGCATGATTTCAGGAAGAAAATCAAAAAGAGAAGAAAAATCAACCGTAAAAGTCAAAAGTAATAATGTCGCCGAAAGTGTATTTGGCATCTTCCTCTGGTTTTACGTCCAGAAACGGCTTAAACGCCTTCTATGAGTCGAGGATATGCTTCCCATCCAGTTTTCTTACAAGCTGGCAAACAGGGTCTTTTATCATCAGATTCCCAAGATGTTGCCATTCCCTTTGGAATTGCGGCCATAAATCAAGAATTTCTCTTTGTACATCTCCACTAGGATGCGTCTCAAGAGAAAGTTGGATATTACCCAAATTCTCCTTACTCAGTCCATCCTTAATGAATTCAATTTTATCATCTCGATTAGAGGACGGAATCCCAATAGAACGACATTTACCGTTACACGTCCATCGTGCACACTTGTGGCAATTTGAACTCATGCGCTTTGCTCGTCGCTTCTTTGCATAAGTGCTTCTACCTGTACCTGGTAAATGCAAAACAGGAAGATATTCATCTTCACGTACCTTGGCTTCAATTATCCAACGTATGTCTTCAGGAATCCCTTTGTTCATAAGCATTCTTAATCTTTCTAATCGAACTTGGTAAAGCTTCAGTAAAATATTCCGAGGAAAAGGAGGAAATCGTTTCTGCAATCTTTTGAGAATATCATCCATCCTGAAAAAAAATGAAATAAAATAAAATGAAAGAGAAATTTATATACAATATCAGTTTTGTGGGTAGCTGATGGAACCGACTTAAATAATCACGGAGTACCGTTATCCGCCATTTAACCGGGGTAAAAAAAAAATTATATTTACATCTAGTTATTTTCAAAACAAGGATCAGAAAGAAAAACAACCTCTTCTTGAGTATCATGATTTTCCAAAAAGAGTTTGAGTCTTTGTCCATTTACCTTGAATACGTTACCATTTTGAGGATTCTCAATGTCAACTGCTCCATAATGATACACATGCTTAACCACAAATGGGCCAGTCCATCTTGATCTCAACTTACCAGGAAATATGTGAAGTCTAGAATTATAAAGTAGAACTTTTTGCCCAACATTAAATGTTTTTCTTGAAATTAACTTGTCATGAAAGGCTTTAGTTCTTTCTTTATGAATTTTAGAATTCTTATATGCATCATTTTTGAGTTCCTCAAGTTCATTTATGACTGGAAAAGTTTCATTCTCACCCAAAAAGGAATATTTTAGCTCGGATGGCAATGGTTTTAACTCCAGCTTGGGTGGTTCAATAGTTGATGGTACAGTGACATTTGTAAGTGATGGAAGTTCCTCAAACTTTTGTTTCCAACAATGCTTATCCTGAAAAGATTTTAATAAAGAATCAGTGTGTGAAATTTCTGAAGCATTATCAAACTCATATTCAATTAAATAAGCTTCTAAAGGATCATGGAATGTGGTAGTGGTGAGATATTCATGAACAAGTTCTTCAATGAAATCCACTTCATGTACTTCTGAATTATCACCAGGTTGCTTGCAAATGTTGAACACATTTAATTCTAAAGTCATATTTCCAAAAGAAATGTTCAACATACCATTCCTGCAATTTATCAGAGCATTAGAAGTTGCAAGAAATGGACGGCCTAATATAACAGGAATTTGAACATTTGGATTTGAAACAGGATGTGTGTCCAAAACAATAAAATCAACAGGGAAGTAAAAATTATCAATTTGAACCAAAACATCTTCAACTATCCCTCGAGGAATTTTTACAGAACGATCAGCTAGTTGAAGTGTAACAGGTGTTTCCTTGAGTTCACCTAAACCTAACTGTTGATAAACAGAAAAAGGCAAAAGATTAACACTAGCACCAAGATCAAGCAATGCACGTTCTATTCTAGTGTTTCCAATGATGCATGAGATTGTTGGACATCCAGGATCTTTGAATTTTGGTGGAGTAAGGTGCTGAATGATTGAGCTCACACTTTCCGTCAGAAATGCTTTCTTTTGTGCATTATGTTTCCTTTTAACTGTGCACATGTCCTTCAAAAATTTAGCATAAGATGGAACTTGTTTGATTGCATCCAATAAAGGAATGTTAATCTTAACTTGTTTGAAAAGTTCATAAATTTCTGCATTTTGATTCAAATTCTTTATTGTTTGCAACCTTTGAGGAAAAGGAGCAGGATGCATACCTTTTTCTTTGTCCAAATTTTCAAGAAGTTCAGACTTACCATCATCCTTACCATTACTTTTCGGAGGGGAAGGAGGATCTTGGTCTTTTGATGGAATGTTTTTGTCAATTGCCTTTCCACTTCGAAGAGTTGTGATAGAACTGGCATTTTCCTGTTGAGTTTCATTGGAGCAAGAAACAAGACATTGAGTAGAAGGGTTAGGTTGAGGTTGAGTAGGAAACTTACCTTTTTCTTGAGTGCGTAATGAAGCTGTCAATGTGGACAAGGTGTTTTTGATCTCATTGATGTCCTGTGAAGTTTGGTTATTCACATTTGCTTGTGTTTGCATGAATGCTTGCAATGTCTCTTCCAACGTTTGTACACGTGAAGGTTGATAGGAAAAAGTGTTGCCCGGCTTTTGAGATTGTGGTACCTGAACATGATTATTATTCTGCCAACTGAAGTTGGGATGATTCCTCCATTCAGGGTTATACGTTTCAGAGTAAGGAGAAGGAAAAGGCTTTTTAAATGTGTTTATGGAATTTACTTGATCATGCAACGCTTCTTTAAGAATGGGAATGTTTGGACATTCAGAAGTGGGGTGTCCCATGATTTCACAAATTCCACAACTTTCTTCATTTTTAACCGTTTTGACTTCTTTTACTTCTCTAAGTTCCATGGCTTCAATCTTTCTAGCCAAATTAGCTACTTTAGCTTTTATCTCATCTTCTTGACTAAAATGATATTTTCCTCTGTTAGAAACAAGATTAGATCTATTGGAACTTTCAGAGGAATTATCTGTGTGCCAGGCTTGAGAGTTATCTGCCAAATGGTCTAGGTAGTCAAAGGCTTCTTCAGGTTCTTTTTCTAGAAACTCACCGTTACACATTGTTTCAACAAATTGTTTAGTTTCGGGAGTTAAACTTTCATAAAAGAAACTAATAAGACGCCATTTTTCAAAACCATGATGTGGACAAGAACTTAACAAATCTTTAAAACGCTCCCAGCACTGAAAAAATGCTTCATTTTGATTTTGATTGAAATTTTGAATCTGTCTTTTCAAAGCAGTAGTTTTATGTGCTGGGAAAAATTTCTTTAGAAACTCAGTTTGTAATTCTTGCCATGTGCCAATTGACCTTGGTTTTAAATTATGAAGCCAAATTTTTGCTTTATCTTTTAAAGAAAAAGGAAATAATTTTAGCTTGACAATTTCATTTGTACATTGTTGGTCATTAAAGGTGACACATACATCTTCGAAGTCTTTTAGAAACGAGTAAGCACTTTCCGATTCCAACCCATAGAAATTAGGAAGCAAAGCTATCATACCTGGTTTAAAACGAAAGTTGTTTGCATTGAGAGGAAAAATAAAACAAGAGGGTGATGAGCTTCGAGTTGGTTGCAAGTAGTCACGCATGGTGCGTACTTGTCTGTTCTCATCTTCAGCATGAACACTTTCATTGTCAGCCATGGTAGGAGTTGTATTAGAAAGATTACCTGAAAAAGTTTCACAATAAAATCTAACTAAACGACGAGATCTAAAATCACGTCGCCAAACAAGCATAAAACAAAGTTAATATACAAAATTAGGCGGTATAACCAGCCAATAAAAATAAATATAAACAAATTAGGCGGTATAACCAGCCAATAAAAATAAATATAAACAAATTAGGCGGTATAACCAGCCAAAAAAAAAATAAATATACTTATAAACTTATATACTTAGTATTGCTTCCCCGGCAACGGCGCCAAAAACTTGATGGAGACTCAATTAAGAGTTGTAAACCCAAGTGCAGGTTATGTTCAAGTAATAAATTCTCGGGTGTCCGAGGTCGAACCACAGGGAAGCGTATTAGTAAGTATAAGTTTATAAATATATAAGAAAAAGAAAATAAACAAGATATTAGGGAATCAATAACAAAGAAAGTAAACAAGATATTAGAGAACAAAATAAACAAAATAACATAAAAGCAATTAAACAAGATATAAAAAAAACAATAAGAAAAGATGTTGAGGTTAGAGAATCCACTCTTGGTGTTATGCTAAGATTAATCTTGTTTTATTACACAATTGAAATCCACACATAAGGGAGGTTCCAACCGGAAGGTTTAGCAATTCAGTCCAAATTGTCCAACGTCCATAGCATATGATATTATGTTCATTTGGTGTCCTCAAAACTCACAAAAAGAGTCCAAGCATTCCTTATGCCAAGGTATATGTCTACAACAAATCAAGGTTATGAAACCAAGCATTTACTGTGCCATTTTCATTGTCAATAATGAATCAAGATCTCTACTTTGCAAGTATGATTTTAAACCAAAAGAAAATATTATCTATACTAGTGTTTATAAATGATGATTCATTTTAGCTCATGTTTAAGAGACTAACCTTAGCATTTACCAAGAGCTTCACCTCCTCACCTCAACAATATGATTAGCAACACATACTAGATATGAATAAAATGAAAAGAAATGTAAGAAGCATAAGTAAAAAAAAAAAGAAAACTAGAGAAAGGAAAGAAGAAGAAAACTTAGAGAATTTTACTACAAAGGCTAATATCCTACCAATGTATAATGTATCCCAATACTCATCCAAGGCCCTCTATTTATACACATTTTGGAGGGCTAAATGACAAGAGACAAGCTTTACAAATTTCAAAGGTAGGTATAATAGGTGGGTGCATTTTTCTAACAATTTTCGTCATATTGTATGACAATTCTGATCAGCCAGCTTGATGGTCGATTTTGTCAATGTTGGAGGCTCGATCTGATAAAATGGTCTTCTAGAAAAATATACCCCTATCAGTTACGGATCCATAGCCGTTGGAATCAGATCATTTGCGCACGTGGATCGGAAGACATGGTCAAAATACCAAAACGGTGCAGAACAGACGTCATTGCACATCAGCCAACTTGATGGTCGATTTCGCTAGGGAAAACGACTCCGTTTCAAGAAGTGTAAAACATGAAAAAGATAGATATGCCTCTTAGCTTTGCAGGGATACAAAGTTCAGCCTTATTGCTTCAGTGAAACTCGAGATATAGCTGATATGGCAAAAGGTGTCGGAACTGGAACTGAACTGGATTTGCCCTTAATTCTAGTAATCTGAAATCACTCAAAGAAACTTGTGAAAAACACCAAATTACATAAAAATATAAAAGATCATAAACACAATTAGACTAAACAATAATAACTCGTATTTGACACAAAACAATAATAAAACATAACTAAAAACTATATAATTATACGAGTTATCACACCCCCATACTTAGATTGTTGCTAGTCCCTAGCAACGACTCAATAAAAATAAAATAAGAAAATCTAATCTAATCCATTTTCGTAGGAAATCACGGTGGCACTTAGCATGTGACACAAGCCTTTAAACCCCTAGGTGTCCCTAGTGGACGAGTTTAGTCTCGTGAGGGTTTACTAGGACGATACCCACAAACATTGAAGAAATAAGAAAAACTAAAAATAATAATTATAACTAATCCTTCCAATATAAATTAGAGATAATCATTGGACAAGTCTTAAAAACTAATCAATAGCTTAAAGAAATTCACAAAAAATCTTGCTTGAATGTAAATAGTTTGAGTTAAGCCAATAATAACATAACATATTTCAATCAAAATAGTGTATATTCAAACTTAATCTCAACTTCTCACATGGGATACTCTCTTGATTTTCACTCTTTAAAGTAGTGGTAAAGTGTTTACACTCAATCAATCTCATGAAAACACTTCTACCATATGCTTGCTTGTCCACCTATTCTCCACTATTTAGATCATACAACTTCATAAATCAAGAGGTCTTTATTCAAGGTTGTAATGGGGCCAAAGGGTTATAATGTGGTTAAAGAACAAAAGGATAAAGATATCACAAAGGTTCCAAAGAGTTCATAGATTTTAGAGACATAATAAGATCATACAAATAAAACTTCTCAAAACTCTTATAAAGCACATAATAACATAGGCTAAATATTCATGTTGAGCCTTTGCATCATTCTAACCAACTTTGTAACATCTTTTTCTAGAAGTTCAAGAGAAGATTTTTTTTTTTTTTTTTTTTTTTTTTTTTTTTTGGAATGTATTTGACAATGATCCCTTTCTTTTTCTCTTGACTTTTTCTTTTCTTTTCTTCCCCCACACTTATCTTTTGTTTCTAACCCAAATTTTCAAATAAAAATATCCCTTGTTTTTTTGCAATATGTCTCAAAATATAAAATTCGTCTTTAGAACAAGGGTAAGGATATAAGTATATTTAGGCTAGGTGTAAGTTGTGGTTACCAATAAAACATCATATTTAATGTAGGCTCAAATTGGCTCACTAGTGGGGATGTTCTCGTAGAACATTAATAATGGATGGCTGTTTGGCTCTGGTTATAATCCTAATGCCTCTATCATATTCATGTTGTCACATGTATCAATATAGTCTCAAACGGTTTAAAGCAAGTTCTAGAGAATCATGTAATCATAAGAGCACTCAAGAAAGAAATTAGATTGATTTGTATAATGCATCAATCATTATAGGCTCAAAAACTCACAAAGATGATTATACAAGTCAGATTAAGTCTAAACATGCTTCTTTCTCAATCAACATATCATATTAACATTGGCTCATAAAAAGGTTGACATCAAGCTCAATTCTCATGAAAATCTTCTCACTAATAAATCTGTTTTAGACTTATGCAATTCATATCTCATCATTGTATTGAAAGTAACTAAAAAAAACACACTAAGTCTAAACATGCTTTTTTTTTGTTTTTTTGTTTTTTTTTTGTTTTTTTGTTTTTGTTTTTTTGAAGAAGAAGATTAAATCAAACTGACAAGGTATGTCTCAAGTCTCCCTTACTCAGACCTTGTTCAGAATGAATACTTCTAAATGTCTTAAAACACAACAATTTTTTTTTTTTTAAGCAAAATATGTCCCTTACCCCCTACTAAAATATGACATTGTCCCCAATGTCAAATTTTAAAGGTAGAATTTAGGAGATATTACCTGCAGAGGTTGCTAACCACTTATTATAACTGAGACACAACAAGCAAAATGTTAGATAATGTCACAAAGACAAAGTGCAATCCACTCCTTGCTCGTCCATATCTCTTTTTCTTTTTCCGAGCGTTTGCGAAACAACCGTAGCAGATAAACACTCATAAGCTTGTAGCTTTTTGAGTAAATCTTCAATGGTTGTAGCAGAAATTATGGTTCTCCTTGCCTCTGAAAACATGAATCCATTATCCACAGCATTATCTAAATATGAAAGTAAATTACTAAAATAACCATTAATATTAAGCAAACCAATGGGTTTCTTATTTGTGACCAAAGATGACCAAGAAGCCACGCAAGCTATTTCTTCCAATGTACCCAGACCTCCTGGTAAAGCAATGAATGCATCGGCAGAATGGTACATGATTGTTATCCGTTCAGGGATACTCCAGACTTGTATTTCCTTACCCACGGTAGGTCCACAAAAATCTGTGAATAGTTTTGGCACGATTCCTAGAACTGGACTTCCTCCGGCGTGTGCTGCTGTAGCGACTGCTCCCATTAAACCCGTACTACCGCCTCCATAAATCAAGTGGATCTTTTGTTGGGCAAGTATTACTCCAACTCTTATGGCTTCATCAGCGAATATGTTATTTTTCCCTGGATAAGCACCTCCAAAGACACAAATTTTTTTAATGCGCTGGGACGAAGTGCTTTCCATTTTTTTTTTCTTTTTCGAGTGCCTGAAAGAGAATGAGTACATGGTGTAATATATAGAGGACTGAGTAGTGAATCAGACAAGAGTAATAATGTCGCCGAAAGTGTATTTGACCTGTCAGAAGAAAATGTTAACCTAACAAAAGATTTTTGCATGATTTCAGGAAGAAAATCAAAAAGAGAAGAAAAATCAACCGTAAAAGTCAAAAGTAATAATGTCGCCGAAAGTGTATTTGGCATCTTCCTCTGGTTTTACGTCCAGAAACGGCTTAAACGCCTTCTATGAGTCGAGGATATGCTTCCCATCCAGTTTTCTTACAAGCTGGCAAACAGGGTCTTTTATCATCAGATTCCCAAGATGTTGCCATTCCCTTTGGAATTGCGGCCATAAATCAAGAATTTCTCTTTGTACATCTCCACTAGGATGCGTCTCAAGAGAAAGTTGGATATTACCCAAATTCTCCTTACTCAGTCCATCCTTAATGAATTCAATTTTATCATCTCGATTAGAGGACGGAATCCCAATAGAACGACATTTACCGTTACACGTCCATCGTGCACACTTGTGGCAATTTGAACTCATGCGCTTTGCTCGTCGCTTCTTTGCATAAGTGCTTCTACCTGTACCTGGTAAATGCAAAACAGGAAGATATTCATCTTCACGTACCTTGGCTTCAATTATCCAACGTATGTCTTCAGGAATCCCTTTGTTCATAAGCATTCTTAATCTTTCTAATCGAACTTGGTAAAGCTTCAGTAAAATATTCCGAGGAAAAGGAGGAAATCGTTTCTGCAATCTTTTGAGAATATCATCCATCCTGAAAAAAAATGAAATAAAATAAAATGAAAGAGAAATTTATATACAATATCAGTTTTGTGGGTAGCTGATGGAACCGACTTAAATAATCACGGAGTACCGTTATCCGCCATTTAACCGGGGTAAAAAAAAAATTATATTTACATCTAGTTATTTTCAAAACAAGGATCAGAAAGAAAAACAACCTCTTCTTGAGTATCATGATTTTCCAAAAAGAGTTTGAGTCTTTGTCCATTTACCTTGAATACGTTACCATTTTGAGGATTCTCAATGTCAACTGCTCCATAATGATACACATGCTTAACCACAAATGGGCCAGTCCATCTTGATCTCAACTTACCAGGAAATATGTGAAGTCTAGAATTATAAAGTAGAACTTTTTGCCCAACATTAAATGTTTTTCTTGAAATTAACTTGTCATGAAAGGCTTTAGTTCTTTCTTTATGAATTTTAGAATTCTTATATGCATCATTTTTGAGTTCCTCAAGTTCATTTATGACTGGAAAAGTTTCATTCTCACCCAAAAAGGAATATTTTAGCTCGGATGGCAATGGTTTTAACTCCAGCTTGGGTGGTTCAATAGTTGATGGTACAGTGACATTTGTAAGTGATGGAAGTTCCTCAAACTTTTGTTTCCAACAATGCTTATCCTGAAAAGATTTTAATAAAGAATCAGTGTGTGAAATTTCTGAAGCATTATCAAACTCATATTCAATTAAATAAGCTTCTAAAGGATCATGGAATGTGGTAGTGGTGAGATATTCATGAACAAGTTCTTCAATGAAATCCACTTCATGTACTTCTGAATTATCACCAGGTTGCTTGCAAATGTTGAACACATTTAATTCTAAAGTCATATTTCCAAAAGAAATGTTCAACATACCATTCCTGCAATTTATCAGAGCATTAGAAGTTGCAAGAAATGGACGGCCTAATATAACAGGAATTTGAACATTTGGATTTGAAACAGGATGTGTGTCCAAAACAATAAAATCAACAGGGAAGTAAAAATTATCAATTTGAACCAAAACATCTTCAACTATCCCTCGAGGAATTTTTACAGAACGATCAGCTAGTTGAAGTGTAACAGGTGTTTCCTTGAGTTCACCTAAACCTAACTGTTGATAAACAGAAAAAGGCAAAAGATTAACACTAGCACCAAGATCAAGCAATGCACGTTCTATTCTAGTGTTTCCAATGATGCATGAGATTGTTGGACATCCAGGATCTTTGAATTTTGGTGGAGTAAGGTGCTGAATGATTGAGCTCACACTTTCCGTCAGAAATGCTTTCTTTTGTGCATTATGTTTCCTTTTAACTGTGCACATGTCCTTCAAAAATTTAGCATAAGATGGAACTTGTTTGATTGCATCCAATAAAGGAATGTTAATCTTAACTTGTTTGAAAAGTTCATAAATTTCTGCATTTTGATTCAAATTCTTTATTGTTTGCAACCTTTGAGGAAAAGGAGCAGGATGCATACCTTTTTCTTTGTCCAAATTTTCAAGAAGTTCAGACTTACCATCATCCTTACCATTACTTTTCGGAGGGGAAGGAGGATCTTGGTCTTTTGATGGAATGTTTTTGTCAATTGCCTTTCCACTTCGAAGAGTTGTGATAGAACTGGCATTTTCCTGTTGAGTTTCATTGGAGCAAGAAACAAGACATTGAGTAGAAGGGTTAGGTTGAGGTTGAGTAGGAAACTTACCTTTTTCTTGAGTGCGTAATGAAGCTGTCAATGTGGACAAGGTGTTTTTGATCTCATTGATGTCCTGTGAAGTTTGGTTATTCACATTTGCTTGTGTTTGCATGAATGCTTGCAATGTCTCTTCCAACGTTTGTACACGTGAAGGTTGATAGGAAAAAGTGTTGCCCGGCTTTTGAGATTGTGGTACCTGAACATGATTATTATTCTGCCAACTGAAGTTGGGATGATTCCTCCATTCAGGGTTATACGTTTCAGAGTAAGGAGAAGGAAAAGGCTTTTTAAATGTGTTTATGGAATTTACTTGATCATGCAACGCTTCTTTAAGAATGGGAATGTTTGGACATTCAGAAGTGGGGTGTCCCATGATTTCACAAATTCCACAACTTTCTTCATTTTTAACCGTTTTGACTTCTTTTACTTCTCTAAGTTCCATGGCTTCAATCTTTCTAGCCAAATTAGCTACTTTAGCTTTTATCTCATCTTCTTGACTAAAATGATATTTTCCTCTGTTAGAAACAAGATTAGATCTATTGGAACTTTCAGAGGAATTATCTGTGTGCCAGGCTTGAGAGTTATCTGCCAAATGGTCTAGGTAGTCAAAGGCTTCTTCAGGTTCTTTTTCTAGAAACTCACCGTTACACATTGTTTCAACAAATTGTTTAGTTTCGGGAGTTAAACTTTCATAAAAGAAACTAATAAGACGCCATTTTTCAAAACCATGATGTGGACAAGAACTTAACAAATCTTTAAAACGCTCCCAGCACTGAAAAAATGCTTCATTTTGATTTTGATTGAAATTTTGAATCTGTCTTTTCAAAGCAGTAGTTTTATGTGCTGGGAAAAATTTCTTTAGAAACTCAGTTTGTAATTCTTGCCATGTGCCAATTGACCTTGGTTTTAAATTATGAAGCCAAATTTTTGCTTTATCTTTTAAAGAAAAAGGAAATAATTTTAGCTTGACAATTTCATTTGTACATTGTTGGTCATTAAAGGTGACACATACATCTTCGAAGTCTTTTAGAAACGAGTAAGCACTTTCCGATTCCAACCCATAGAAATTAGGAAGCAAAGCTATCATACCTGGTTTAAAACGAAAGTTGTTTGCATTGAGAGGAAAAATAAAACAAGAGGGTGATGAGCTTCGAGTTGGTTGCAAGTAGTCACGCATGGTGCGTACTTGTCTGTTCTCATCTTCAGCATGAACACTTTCATTGTCAGCCATGGTAGGAGTTGTATTAGAAAGATTACCTGAAAAAGTTTCACAATAAAATCTAACTAAACGACGAGATCTAAAATCACGTCGCCAAACAAGCATAAAACAAAGTTAATATACAAAATTAGGCGGTATAACCAGCCAATAAAAATAAATATAAACAAATTAGGCGGTATAACCAGCCAATAAAAATAAATATAAACAAATTAGGCGGTATAACCAGCCAAAAAAAAAATAAATATACTTATAAACTTATATACTTAGTATTGCTTCCCCGGCAACGGCGCCAAAAACTTGATGGAGACTCAATTAAGAGTTGTAAACCCAAGTGCAGGTTATGTTCAAGTAATAAATTCTCGGGTGTCCGAGGTCGAACCACAGGGAAGCGTATTAGTAAGTATAAGTTTATAAATATATAAGAAAAAGAAAATAAACAAGATATTAGGGAATCAATAACAAAGAAAGTAAACAAGATATTAGAGAACAAAATAAACAAAATAACATAAAAGCAATTAAACAAGATATAAAAAAAACAATAAGAAAAGATGTTGAGGTTAGAGAATCCACTCTTGGTGTTATGCTAAGATTAATCTTGTTTTATTACACAATTGAAATCCACACATAAGGGAGGTTCCAACCGGAAGGTTTAGCAATTCAGTCCAAATTGTCCAACGTCCATAGCATATGATATTATGTTCATTTGGTGTCCTCAAAACTCACAAAAAGAGTCCAAGCATTCCTTATGCCAAGGTATATGTCTACAACAAATCAAGGTTATGAAACCAAGCATTTACT
The DNA here is from genome assembly GCA_030761205.1 of Fremontodendron californicum. NCBI lineage: Eukaryota > Viridiplantae > Streptophyta > Magnoliopsida > Malvales > Malvaceae > Fremontodendron > Fremontodendron californicum. The sequence goes on from JAULJL010000003.1 coordinate 24,312,820, forward strand.
GTGCCATTTTCATTGTCAATAATGAATCAAGATCTCTACTTTGCAAGTATGATTTTAAACCAAAAGAAAATATTATCTATACTAGTGTTTATAAATGATGATTCATTTTAGCTCATGTTTAAGAGACTAACCTTAGCATTTACCAAGAGCTTCACCTCATCACCTCAACAATATGATTAGCAACACATACTAGATATGAATAAAATGAAAAGAAATGTAAGAAGCATAAGTAAAAAAAAAAAGAAAACTAGAGAAAGGAAAGAAGAAGAAAACTTAGAGAATTTTACTACAAAGGCTAATATCCTACCAATGTATAATGTATCCCAATACTCATCCAAGGCCCTCTATTTATACACATTTTGGAGGGCTAAATGACAAGAGACAAGCTTTACAAATTTCAAAGGTAGGTATAATAGGTGGGTGCATTTTTCTAACAATTTTCGTCATATTGTATGACAATTCTGATCAGCCAGCTTGATGGTCGATTTTGTCAATGTTGGAGGCTCGATCTGATAAAATGGTCTTCTAGAAAAATATACCCCTATCAGTTACGGATCCATAGCCGTTGGAATCAGATCATTTGCGCACGTGGATCGGAAGACATGGTCAAAATACCAAAACGGTGCAGAACAGACGTCATTGCACATCAGCCAACTTGATGGTCGATTTCGCTAGGGAAAACGACTCCGTTTCAAGAAGTGTAAAACATGAAAAAGATAGATATGCCTCTTAGCTTTGCAGGGATACAAAGTTCAGCCTTATTGCTTCAGTGAAACTCGAGATATAGCTGATATGGCAAAAGGTGTCGGAACTGGAACTGAACTGGATTTGCCCTTAATTCTAGTAATCTGAAATCACTCAAAGAAACTTGTGAAAAACACCAAATTACATAAAAATATAAAAGATCATAAACACAATTAGACTAAACAATAATAACTCGTATTTGACACAAAACAATAATAAAACATAACTAAAAACTATATAATTATACGAGTTATCAGAACTCATGAATTATTTTAACTCGGGAATATCTTTATATTTTTTATTGAAAACCATTATCTTTTTTTGAAAATATTTAAAAGAAATGAATATGTATATGCATGACATAAATAAAATGACATAGTACAGTCTAAATAATATAATGCAACCTAAATGACATGACAAATATGAATGGTATGGCATATAATTTAAATGACATGGAATAAAATAATGCTATCATATAATGTGCATGAAAATAAAAATGCAATGCATGAAATGTATTTTTTCCTTTAATTAAGGAAATCCGTATATCTAAAAAAATATCCGGCTACCTTAGGAAAATATGTCAAATTAAATATTCTAAAACCAAAATACTTTGTGATTGTTTGAAAACAATTTTGAAAAGCTTGAATTATCAATAAAAACTGGGCTAAAAATTTTTAAATGGCTCTAATTTCCTAAGTTTAAAAAATCCGGACTTGACTACCCTTAACCCGGGACTTGAAAAACCACTTTTAGAGTTTAAAAAGGCTTAGAAATTACCCTAAGTCAGTAGCTAACCCTCCTAATCAGCCCACTCTAAGTAAATTAACCAAATCAGAAAATTGGTTTTTCTTTAAATTCAATTTTGACACCACTGTCCAGTTTTAATCCACGATTTTTTACCCTATTTTTAAAAATTCCAAAAATTCTGAAAAAATTACTGGAGACTCAGGACATGTAAAACTACATGAGAAAAAATCGACTTAATTTTTTGATCAAAGATGAATTCCCAGAAAAACCAGAGATGTACGAGTTTTTAGAGGAGAAAAAACTGCTTTGTTTTTCTTTAAATTCAATTCTGACTCCACTGTCCAGTTTTAATCCACGATTTTTTACCCTATTTTTAAAAATTCCAAAAATTCTGAAAAAATTATTGGAGACTCAGGACATGTAAAAATACACGAGAAAAAATCGGCTTAATTTTTTGATCAAAGATGAATTCCCAGAAAAATCAGAAATGTACGAGTTTTTTTGAAAAAAAAAAAAACTGAAAAAAACTGTTTTGCCAACACATTTTTTTGTCTTTGATAAAATCATTTAAAAATAAAAATAAAAATATTTGAAACTCATAAAATGACTTGAAAGCAGTAGCTAGGGCTTTTTGAAAGTTAGATAAAAATTGGCTAAGTAAAAAAAATCACAAAGGTAGAATAATCAATTTGACAAAATTAATTTTCCACAAGTGTGCTCAAGAGAGCATGACCTTGAACCATTAATTGGCTCAAGTCATTATTCAAGTGGCATGAACATGAAATGCATGAAACAATGCAGCAAACATAATGCATGAAATGCATGGATCTAAACCTAAATGTAAGGAAAATGCATGACACAAATAATATGGCCTAGACCTAACATGAACTTGCATGACATTTAATGTAACCTAGACCTAAGACATGCATGACATTTTCACAAACACAAGGCATGCTTAATTCAAAAATCCAACCAAATATCATGCAAATGCAAAAACCTAACAACTAGCATGACAAAAATACAACACACAATGCAAAACACATGGAGTAGCCAAATGGCCCCAAGCTCCAACAAGCATGGCATTTTCACGAACACTTGGTATGCTAGCATGAAAAACTAAGTCATAACACAAAAATCACACAAGCATTTTCACAAACACCTAATATACCAAATCTAAAACATGCTTACTAAGATATAAAACAAGAATCATGCAAAGAATCACACAAGCATTTTCACAAACACTTAATATGCTAACTCTAAAACATGCTCAAATTTAAACAACATGAAAACAGAAAATTAAAATGTAAAAACATGATATCTAAGACATAAATGGCAACAAACAAAGCAACCAAATTAAATATAACTTAAGAACATGAAATAACATAATATTTAAAACATCAAAAATAAAGAAAATAGCATAAACAATATGGTAAAATGAATCAAAAATAACAACTTAAAATAAATAATGTAGGCCATTTGGCCATGGTGAGTTTATTGTAAAAACAAAATGTAAGAAAAATATACTTAAGAAAGGAAATGAAGGAAGAACAAGAAACATTACTTTAAAATGAAAACTCACCAAGTAGCTTTTGAACGGATTAAGCTATAAACCCTCAGAGTAGCTTTTGAACGGATTAAGCTACAAACCCTCAGAGTAGCTTTTGAACGGATTAAGCTACAAACCCTCAGAGTAGCTTTTGAACGGATTAAGCTACAAACCCTCTCAACAAAAACACTATGACTCACCACCCGGATAATCCTATTACAAGTGTATAGACTATCTCACAAGGGGTAGTGGGTGATCTCAACCAAAGGCCAAGACTCCTTATTTATAAGGTGAGCACCTCCTTGGCTTGACATTACAAAGGGATGTGGGATTGGGACTTAGGCTCAAAAATGAAAATCTCTAACTTAACTCTTGATTTTTAATCACTTGATTGAAAAAATCCTAAGCTTCCTCCTTCCTTTGGGCTTGGGCAGGCCAGCACTTCTCTTTTCCAGCCCAGCTCTGATTTTTGAAAGGCCCAAAGAAGCCCTTTTCGGTTGCTTGGGTGAAACGACCATTTTGCCCCCCCGGATGCAAAATAAATATCAAACGGGCTCCAAATCCAATTTTTCTTTTTTTAATACTTCCAAAATAATAAAATATTGAGTTCTGAAAGTTTTCAAAATTATCCGAGTCCGTTTGCTATTTATTTGGATTTTTTCTTCCCAAAATGTCCTTTTATGCCCCTACTTTTTACCATTTTTTAAACGAGCTCCAAATCAAGATTTTTCTTCACCAATCTCTTCAAAATAATTAAAAAGTGTGATCTGGAAGTTTTCATAATTTTTGGAGCTCATTTGGTATTTTTTCGGGATTTATCGGCTTGAATTACTGCATAGGAGGCTCGGGATTTGGCCATTTTGCAAACGAACTCGGAATCAAGATTTTCTTTTACCAATCTCTTTCAAATGATTTAAGAATGAGATTGACAAATTTTTCAGAATTTCCGGAGTCCATTTGCTATTTTTCCCAAATTTTTTCAATTTTGCGCTTTAACCTCCGAAACCCGGTTTTGCTCAAAACATGTCCGATTTTCAGATTTTCTTCAATCTGAGCCTTGGGCCATCCTTTTTAATCATTCCTCATCCATTGGGGGCTTTGGTCTTACCAAGTCGGGCCATTTCTGTGATTCTTCCCGATTTCACCGAAATCCACTAAAACCCTAATTCTCGGTTTTCTCTCGGATTGACTTTCTCTCGGTTTTTCTTGCAAGTGACTTCTCCATTACCCGTAGTCAGTGCTTATCTTTCATTTGGAACCTTCAATTTCGACCAGTTTGATCGTTTAAGCACTTTTCCCCAAATTTCTCGGATTAGGGTTTCTTTTCTATTGAATCTCCAAATCCCAACTTCCGAAGTCCATATCTTTCAATGTAGACCTCGGATTATCAAAATTCTTTCTCTATTTTTCAATTGAACTTAAAATCTTGATTTTGAAAGTGGGTTGACTTTTTCAGTAGTTGACTTTCTAGGGTTGACTTTTTTGGGTTTGACTTTTTCGGGGTTGACTTTTTTTAAGTTTGACTTTTTGTGCTCGCCCTCTTAAACTAAGTCTCGGAGTACCACCTGCAGGATGAAAACAGTCTTTTTATACTCGGAAACATCAATATGGGAGGAAAACATACCTGTTTAGTGGTCCGGACAAAATTAGGTGTCTACAAGACTGTCTACCAGCCGGCTATGTGTCCATACTTCCCGAGGACGTTCATCTAGACCTTACACAGAATGATTTTGCCGATTTAGTTGACATATGGGGATCTTGGAACCGAAAAAACAAAAAAATATTCCAGCAAAGATATGGTGACCTTGCGTTACTTCTCCAAGTCATAGTAGACACCAACTTGATTCAGGCGATGGTACATTTCTGGGACCCTTTTTATAGATGTTTCGTCTTCAATGAGGTAGACATGGTACCCCCTATTGAAGAACACTCTGCAATGCTTCATTTCGACTACCGAGACCCAGATAAAGTCTACTTGAAAAATAAAATGGGCTATCCGAGGAAAGTTGCTAGGATGTTGGGGATCAGTCTGTCTGAAGTGGAACATCATGTCATGGAGAAAGGTGAATATAGGGATTTTCTACGAGATTTCATTAGGGAGCATCTGAACGACGAAGAAGGTATGAAAGTAATGGCGCTTGCCCTTTATGGGATGGTTGTCTTTCCCAAAATCTTGGGGCATGTCGAGATGGCCGTAGTAGACTTGGTTGATCAGATTGAGCACCGGTTAAATATGGCACCAACAATATTGGCAGAAACTATCAGATCGTTGAATCACTATCGATAATTGGGAAATGGACGCTTTACTGGATGCATACAATTATTGTACATATGGATGAAAAGCCATTTTGAATGCATTAAGTCATACTTCACCTCTGACATTCCCATTCAAGAATTCTGTAACAGTGTTTGGCCGAGCCCAAAGACAAAACGCGTTTGGATGTCATTTTTTCGCAAGCTCAGAAGTCGAGAAGTTGTGTGGTTAGCTCATTGGATGAAGTTTGATTCTCTGTTGTATAGTTGTGGAAATCAACCTTGGGTACCTCTTCCAGGGCTATGGCGAGTCGTTAGTTACGCACCTATTTTGGTCCTTAGGCAGGCTGGACATGAACAATTTATTCCTATGACGCAAAAGCTCAACCGTTTGGAATTCTCTTATGCGGACGATGGGGCTTCAGAGAAGAAAGAAGATCTCGCCAAAGTTTGGAAACAAACCATCCGGGTCGACCAAGGTTGCATTTCGAGTGGTGTTACTGTTGAGTATCTTGTGTGGCAAGCTAGGCGAGACAAAGATGTGGTACTTCCATGGAAGAGAAATTCAGATATCCCAGCTTAGCTCACTCAGTCAGACTCAGTACTGGAATTTGAGTTAACCAAGAGGAAATCACGCGAAGAAGAAGATGAAATAGAGTAGGAAGACCAAAGATCGCGAGTGAAGATAAAGAGAATAGAAGACAGTCAATCTGAGCAAAAAATTTGTGAATTGGATCATGAATGTAAGGTATGGAAGACGGCCTTTGAGCGATTAGTTGATTTGTTTTCGCAAAGGGTTTCGGAGCTTGAAGATATGGAAATAGAAAATGAAGAGATATGTTTGGAATACATGAAAAAGAAAGAGAAGTACCAAGAGTTAACTCAGAAGCTCGAGAAAATGGAAAGGGAATATGGACAAAAGTAGGATTGTTTCAGGGATTTATTAGACCAGATTTGTAAAAGCACTCGCAAGGCAGAAGAAATGAACAACAGGAGTGAAGGGTTGAAGGCAAATATGCATCCAAAAGACATGATAGGTCAACTGGGAGTACAAGTTATTGCTTTAGAGGGAACTGTTGAAGAATTTGGACATGATATTCGAGAAATGAAGAGCAGCTTTTTAAGATGGTTGAAAGTATCCCTCGAGAATATCCATCACCTTTGGATCAACCGCATGCGTTCGGTGGCTCGCATGATGAATCAAAGTATCAAGTAGCTGAACTTAAACAGTTAATTCCAGTACAAAGTCTTCTGATTGGATACCATTTCGGATACCGAAGGAAGAAACTAGTTGCTTCACATCGTCACCGCAGATTGGTCCGCACGCAGACAGATATCGTGGTGTCACTTCTCGACTGGTTTTCGGGCCCGTTAATCAGAAAAAAAAATGATATAGTAATCAGGATAGAACTCCTATTGATCTAATGACTTACACGGAGTTACTTCCCCAGCTTTTTCAAGCCAATTTTATCGGACCAATTTATCCGAAAGATTTAAAACATCCTTGTAGACACCTAATTTTGTCCGGACCACTAAACAGGTATGTTTTCTTCCCATATTGATGTTTCCGAGTATAAAAAGACTGTTTTCATCCTGCAGATGGTACTCCGAGACTTAGTTTAAGAGGGCGAGCACAAAAAGACAAACTTGAAAAAAAGTCAACCTCGAAAAAGTCAACCCCGAAAAAGTCAACCCCAAAAAGTCAACTACTGAAAAAGTCAACCCACTTTCAAAATCAAGATTTTAAGTTCAATTGAAAAATGGCGAAAGAATTTTGATAATCCGAGGTCTACATTGAAAGATATGGAGTTCGGAAGTTGGGATTTGGAGATTCAGTAGAAAAGAAACCCTAATCCAAGAAATTTGGGGAAAAGTGCTTAAACGATCAAACTGGTCGAAATTGAAGGTTCCAAATGAAATATAAGCACTGACTACGGGTAATGGAGAAGTCACTTGCAAGAAAAACCGAAAGAAAAGTCAATCCGGGAGAAAACCGAGAATTAGAGTTTTTAGTGGATTTCGGTGAAATCGGGAAGAATCACAGAAATGGCCCGACTTGGTAAGACCAAAGCCCCCAATGGATGCAGAATGGTTAAAAAGGATGGCCCAAGGCTCAGATTGAAGAAAATCTGAAAATCGGAATTGTTTTGAGCAAAACCGGGTTTCGAAGGTAAAAAGGCAAAATTGGAAAAATTTGGGAAAAATAGAAAATGGACTCCGAAAATTCTGAAAAATTTGTCAATCTCATTCTTAAATCATTTGAAAGAGATTGGTAAAAGAAAATCTTGATTCGGAGTTCGTTTGCAAAATGGCCAAATCCCGGGTTTCTTATGCAGTAATTCAAAAAGGAAAATCCCGGAAAAATAGCAAATGGACTCCAAAAATTCTGAAATTTTGAAAATCTCATTTTTAAATTATTTGGAAGAGATTGGCGAAAGAAAATCTTGATTCCGAGTTCGTTTGCAAAATGGCCAAATCCCGGGCCTCCTATGCAGTAATTCAAGCCGATAAATCCCGAAAAAATACCAAATGAGCTCCAAAAATCATGAAAACTTCCAGATCACACTTTTTAATTATTTTGAAGAGATTGGTGAAGAAAAATCTTGATTTGGAGCTCGTTTAAAAAATGGTAAAAAGTAGGGGCATAAAAGGATATTTTGGGAAGAAAAAATCCAAATAAATAGCAAACGGACTCGGAAAATTTTGAAAACTTCCAGAACTCAATATTTTATTATTTTGGAAGTATTAAAAAAAGAAAAATTGAATTTGGAGTCCGTTTGATATTTATTTGCATCCGGGGGGGCAAAATGGTCATTTCACCCAAGCAACCGAAAAGGGCTTCTTTGGGCCTTTCAAAAATCAGAGCTGGGCTGGAAAAGAGAAGTGCTGGCCTGCCCAAGCCCAAAGGAAGGAGGAAGCTTAGGATTTTTTCAATCAAGTGATTAAAAATCAAGAGTTAAGTTAGAGATTTTCATTTTTGAGCCTAAGTCCCAATCCCACATCCCTTTGTAATGTCAAGCCAAGGAGGTGCTCACCTTATAAATAAGGAGTCTTGGCCTTTTGTTGAGATCACCCACTACCCCTTGTGAGATAGTCTATACACTTGTATTAGGATTATCCGGGTGGTGAGTCATAGTGTTTTACTCTGAGGGTTCGTAGCTTAATCCGTTCAAAAGCTACTCTGAGGGTTTGTAGCTTAATCCGTTCAAAAGCTACTCTGAGGGTTTGTAGCTTAATCCGTTCAAAAGCTACTCTGAGGGTTCGTAGCTTAATCCGTTCAAAAGCTACTCTGAGGGTTCGTAGCTTAATCCGTTCAAAAGCTACTCTGAGGGTTCGTAGCTTAATCCGTTCAAAAGCTACTCTGAGGGTTTATAGCTTAATCCGTTCAAAAGCTACTTGGTGAGTTTTCATTTTAAAATAATGTTTCTTGTTCTTCCTTCATTTCCTTTCTTAAGTATATTTTTTTTTTACATTTTGTTTTTATAATAAACTCACCATGGCCAAATGGCCTACATTATTTATTTTAAGTTGTTGTTTTTGATTCATTTTACCATATTGTTTATGCTATTTTCTTTATTTTTGATGTTTTAAATATTATGTTATTTCATGTTCTTAAGTTATATTTAATTTGGTTGCTTTATTTGTTGCCATTTATGTCTTAGATATCATGTTTTTGCATTTTTAATTTTCTGTTTTCATGTTGTTTAAATTTGAGCATGTTTTAGAGTTAGCATATTAAGTGTTTGTGAAAATGCTTATGTGATTCTTTGCATGATTCTTGTTTTATATCTTAGTGAGCATGTTTTAGATTTGGTATATTAGGTGTTTGTGAAAATGCTTGTGTGATTTTTGTGTTATGACTTAGTTTTTCATACTAGCATACCAAGTGTTTGTGAAAATGCCATGCTTGTTGAAGCTTGGGGCCATTTGGCTACTCCATGTGTTTTGCATTGTGTGTTGTATTTTTGTCATGCTAGTTGTTAGGTTTTTGCATTTGCATGATATTTGGTTGGATTTTTGAATTAAACATGCCTTGTGTTTGTGAAAATGCCATGCATGTCTTAGGTCTAGGTTGCATTTATTGCCATGCAAGTTCATGTTAGGTCTAGGCCATATTATTTATGTCATGCATTTTCCTTACATTTAGGTTTAGATCCATGCATTTCATGCATTATGTTTGCTGCATTGTTTCATGCATTTCATGACCATGCCACTTGAATAATGACTTGAGCCAATTAATGGTTCAAGGTCATGCTCTCTTGAGCACACTTGTGGAAAATTAAGTTTGTCAAGTTGATTATTCTACCTTTGTGATTTTTTTACTTAGCCAATTTTTATCTAACTTTCAAAAAGTCTTAGCTATTGTTTGGAAATCATTTTATGAGTTTCAAATATTTTTACTTTGATTTTTAAATGATTTTATCAAAGACAAAAAAATGTGCTGGCAAAGCAGTTTTTTTTTCTCCTCCAAAAACTCGTACATCTCTGATTTTTCTGAGAATTCATCTTTGATCAGAAAATTAAGCTGATTTTTTATCGTGTAGTTTTCCATGTCCTGAGTCTCCAGTAATTTTTTCAGAATTTTTGGAATTTTTAAAAATAGGGTAAAAAATCGTGGATTAAAACTGGACAGTGGAGTCAGAATTGAATTTAAAGAAAAACAAAGCAGTTTTTTTCTCCTCCAAAAACTCGTACATCTCTGATTTTTCTGGGAATTCATCTTTGATCAGAAAATTAAGCAGATTTTTTATCGTGTAGTTTTACATGTCCTGAGTCTCCAGTAATTTTTTCAGAATTTTTGGAATTTTTAAAAATAGGGTAAAAAATCATGGATTAAAACTGGACAGTGGAGTCAGAATTGAATTTAAAGAAAAACAAAGCAGTTTTTTCTCCTCCAAAAACTCGTACATCTCTGATTTTTCTGGGAATTCATCTTTGATCAGAAAATTAAGCTGATTTTTTATCGTGTAGTTTTACATGTCCTGAGTCTCTAGTAAATGTTTTAGAATTTTTGGAATTTTTTAAAATAGGGTAAAAAATCGTGGATTAAAACTGGACAGTGGAGTCAGAATTGAATCTAAAGAAAAAACCAATTTTCTGTTTTGGTTAATTTACTTAGAGTGGGCTGATTAGGAGGGTTAGCTACTGACTTAGGGTAGTTTCTAAGCCTTTTTAAACTCTAAAAATGGTTTTTCAAGTCCCGGGTTAAGGGTAGTCAAGTCCGGATTTTTAAACTTAGGAAATTAGAGCCATTTTAAAGAAATTAGCCCAGTTTTTATTTTTAATTCAAGCTTTTCAAAATTGTTTTCAAACAATCACAAAGTATTTTGGTTTTAGAATATTTAATTTGACATATTTTCCTAAGGTAGCCGGATATCTTTTCAGATATACGGATTTCCTTAATTAAAGGAAAAAATACATTTCATGCATTGCATTTTTATATTCATGCATTTTATATAATATGTGATTCTTGCTATAATAATTTCTATGATATTGTTGTTATTTTGATTTATATTTTTTGATGTTACATGGTTTATTATATGGTTTCGAATATTTCATGATATCCTATGCTTTTATTTAGTTATCTTTATTTAGCATATACATATTCATTTATTTTAAATGTTTCCAAAAAAGGATAATGGTTTTCAATAAAAAAAATATAAAGATATTCCCGAGTTAAAATAATTCATGAGTTCTCTACCGGGTTTGCTGGAGGGAATATCATCAATTATCATTAATAAAGGAATATCTTTCTTTCAAAAAAGAGAATGATTCGGAAAGTTTTCCAAAACTAACAAAAATTTTTATATTTTGCCAGTTTGTTGGGGAATATAGGAAAATTTTGAATTTATAAATTCCGGATCATTTTCAATAAAAAAAATGGAATTATTTTTCTTTAAATTGGGAATTAATTTGAAATACTGAATTTAAAACCAACTTTTACCGAGACTTGAGATAACAGACGATTAATAAGGTACCGATTTATACGGGCGTTGTGGGGGTGCTAATCCTTCCCCACACGTAACCGACTCCCGAACCCGCTTTTTGATTTCTCTGGTTTAAAACGCAGACTTGAAATTGGTTTTTAAAATGTTTTAATTAATTTTTAAAATATTTTATAAAACCGGTTTTAATAGGTGGCCGATCACACCTAGCTAAAAAAGATTGGTGGCGACTCCATGTCTTTTTTAAGGTCATTTTCAAAACCTTCATTTTTCTAGAGGAATTAAGTCGACTTTTCCTCGGTTTTTTTAATGTCACGCTTAACGAATAATAAAGTCTTGCGATGAGACTTCGTCGTTATTTTTTAGGTTGCGACAATCCTTATCCTAAAGGTCACGATGCCAATACTACCTTTGGTTATCCTGTTGGAATTTCGAACCACTCTACGGAAAATTGTGGAGCTTTGAAGCGAAAAGTACAAAGTTTGATTAAAGCAGGGTTTTTGAGCTTCGAAAAGAAGACGAAGCCAAATGTTGAGGAGATCTCATCAAAGGCAGCACCGAAGATGAGGGATGTCACTCGAAATTCAATCTGGAAGAATTTTTGATGTTTTCATTTTTGGCATGACATTTTTAAGCATTGTTTAGGTGCTTTAGGAGATTTTTTGTTGTTGTTAGGAATCGCTTATATTTGCATGATTTATCTTTTCAATATTATATAAAATGGTGATTATTGTTAAGAATGAACTTGGCAATCCATTCCCTTGTCTAGTTTCAAATCAGACCACATAAAAGCTTGATTTCTTTGATGCCTAAATTTAAAATGTCGTGAACCTCACCTTTCTTTTGACCAGGAAATGAATCCCAAAAGGTTAATGATCTTCGTCTAAACAATGAGCAATGAAATGATCATTTGATTTGCAAAACATTTTTTTGAGAACCAATTCATGAAGCACTCTCTTGAAAGAATCTAGATTTTGGTAATTTGATAAATGTCAAGACCATCTAGAGCTTTAAACACATCACTCCTAAGTTTCTCAACCATGCCCGAACTTTTCTTTTCCTGAATAGTGTTCTTTACTCACATATTGGGGGAAAATTACCTTAAAAGCCATATTTTTTCAATATACTTGAATGCTTTGATTTGAGTAACACCCATTTTCACCCGGTTATCCTTTGCCATATCTTGGGGTAGGATTACCAAAGAGCCGAATACCTGATTGTTTTTTGCATGCCATTACCGACTTGTGCAAACTTTGTTTTCCTCTATGATCGAATGAAATTGCATGGACACTCAGAGAAAACCGGAATAAGGAGAATTGTTGGGCTAGGCCTTCATTTGGATAGGCACATTGAGAGGATGCATGAGTTGCAAAAAAAAAACTGTGATATCATGCATATGAGATATTCAAATGATTTTAATGGAAATTCTTATTATCTACTCCACCTGGGGTTTGCTACTCAATGGAAATATTTATACTAGAAATGAGAAATGGCCATATTTCGTATTCCTTTCACAAAATAAGAAATTATCCTTTGCTACCCCCTTTGAGCCTATTGGATTCTTGTTTTTTTTAATGAACCTTGACCAAAGATCACTCTCCACATCGGGGGGCAAGTGTGAAGAATTATCTTTCTATGAAGGGTCATACGTTTGGATCATATTTCTACGCCATGAAATGAATGCCTTATGTCAGGGGGCATATATTGAAATGGATTGAGTTTCAAATTTTCAAACTCACTTTATGATAGGAAAGTCCGTGAAAAAAGAAAAGAAAAAGGAAAAAAAAAAGAAGAAAAAAAAAAGAAGAAGAAAAAAGAAGAAGAAAAAAGAGAAGAAAAAAATGAAAAAAAGAAGAAAAAAAAAGTTCGCAAGATGAAATCCTCATGAAGAGAAATGATCCATGGTTTGATGAGAAGTAGAAATGGTGAAATCCTCAAGAGAAATGATCCTTGGTTTGATTACCTTCAAAGAAAGATATGAGATATTTTGAGATGAAGAAATGATCCTTGGTTTAATTACCTTTAAACACATTTTTGGGCCTGATTATCCTTTTTTTCATAACCCCAAACCTTGGCCTATATTACAAGCTTGAAAAGTCCATTTTGATCAAGTATGAATGTTTAAGTTGAAGAATTTTTCCTCAGATTTTATCTCATCCTTTTGCATTGTCATTGAAGAAATTTGAATTCTCAAATGCATGGTAGAGCAACAAAAAAAAAAAAGAATGAAGCTCTAGGGTGAAAACCCAAAAACGGGCAGTCTAGAGCAAGCAAAAAAAAAATTGAAAGCAACTCTGCATAACTGTGCCAAGTCCTAACAAGAAGTACAAAAGAAATGGTATCTTGAACCCATCAGGAAACATCGAACACTTTTTGAGAAACTTAATTAGGTCAACATCATTTGGATGACTTTGCCCGAAATCAAAAATCCTTTTCCTTTCTTGTCCAAATTTTGAATCCATCACAGATAGACTTGACATTTGTTGAATTGCTATATATCAAGAAACTTAGAAAGAGTGCCAAAATGAATTGAGTTTTCAAAATAAAACTTTGTGAAAACCTGATTGTTGAAGGAAATTCATTGTGAGTTTAGATGAAGAAACATTGATTTTTCCCTTATGTGAAGAAACTTTCCTTTGATAACCAAAACCTTGACAAATTGAAATAGTCAATGAGCCAAACTGTGATTCGCCTTGTCCATTCTTGCCGTAATTACCAGTTTTTTAAAAAAGATCCAAAGTTGCATTTTATTTAGTAAATGGGGTTTTTAAAGATGGAAAATAGTGATATTTCTGGGGGCAATTTTGATTTACCATTGGGGCATGATTTGAAAATGAGAAAAGTTTTTGGACAAATTCTTTCTTTTCAAAGAATTTTCAAAAAAAAAAAATGCAACATGAGAATATTCAGGTTTAAAGGATGCATATTTGAATTTTGAACCAGTTTGATAAGAGTGACATTTCTGGGGCAAAGAATGAGAAGGCTTTTTACCATGATGAGAAATTGGTTTTGAAAAATGGAATCTATTGAGTTGGTAAATGGCAGAGTAGGCTCTTTTGCAGCATCGACATTGAAGATTTTTCAGTTGGAAATTTGAATATGCTTGAAGATGATATTCTGGGAAGAAAGTAGAATGAAATGAGAACAATGAAAGATTGAAAATGTATCTGTTTAAAGCCTTGGAACTAAAAGAAAGGGTGTTGTGATCAACTGATGGAATTAGTGGAGGTCAGTCTGGTTCTAAGTCAGCTTTTGGAATTTGAAAAATGACGAAACGATGAGCTTGAGTATCCTTTTGTCATAGTTAAAGATTCATGATATTAGTTTGCATTCCATCACATGAAATTCATTTTATACAATTGCATTTCATGGCATTCATGTCATTCATCGCATGGATTTAACATATAAGAAAGATTTTAGCTTTTGAAATTTGAAATTAAATATTTTTTTTTTAAAGGATGGTTCTTTTCAAGGTAAGAGTTTTGAGCATTCAGTTGAAGAAAGCATAAAAATGGGTAATTTTTCAAAACCTCCGGGTATCTTTTCAAAACCTCCGGGTATCTTTTCAAAATCTCCGGGTATCTTTCCAAAGCCTCTGGGTAATTTTTTAAATCCTCCAGGTTTCTTTTCAAATCCTCCAGGTATCTTTTCAAAACCTTCGGGTATCTTTCCAAAGCCTCCGGGTAATTTTTCAAATCCTCCGGGTATCTTTTCAAATCCTCCGGGTATCTTTTCAAAGCCTCCGGGTAATTTTTCAAATCCTCCGGGTATCTTTTCAAATCCTCCGGGTATCTTTTCAAATCCTTCGAGTATCTTTTCAAAACCTCCGGGTATCTTTCCAAATCCTCCGGGTATCTTTTCATATCCTCCGGGTATATTTTCAAAAGCTCCGGGTATCTTTCCAAAGCCTCCGAGTATCTTTTCAAATCCTCCGGGTATATTTTTAAAACCTCGGGGTAATTTTTCAAATCCTCCGGGTATCTTTTCAAAACCTCCGGGTATCTTTTCAAAACCTCCGGGTATCTTTTTAAAACCTCCGGGTAATTTTTCAAAACCTTCGGGTATCTTTTTAAAACCTCCGGGTATCTTTTCAAATCCTCCGGGTATTTTTTCAAATCTCCCGGGTATCTTTTCAAAACCTTCGGGTATCTTTTCAAAACCTCCGGGTATCTTTTTCAAATCCTCCGGGTATCTTTTCAAAACCTCCGGGTATCTTTTCAAAACCTTCGGGTATCTTTTTCAAATCCTCCGGGTATTTTTTCAAATCCTCCAGGTATCTTTTCAAATCCTCCGGGTATCTTTTAAAAACCTCTGGGTATCTTTTCGAAGCCTCCAGGTATCTTTTCAAAACCACCGGTTAATTTTTCAAAGCCTTTGGGCATCTTTTCCAAACCTCTAAGAACCATTTTGTTACCACGATTGGAGAGATATGATGATTTTCATGCATTGCATTACACTCATGACGTTTATTTCATTGAATTGCATTACATGACATTCATGGCATGCATTTAACATGTAAGAAAGATTTTGAGTTAGACTTTTGAATTTTGAAATCAAACTTTTTTTAAAGGAAAATTCTTAAACCTCAGTTGAGATGAAAATGTTGGTCTTTTAGATTTTGCACCTTGGTTATGAGTTTAGACTTTGGTAGTAATGAGATTTTTTAAGATGAATTGTTTTTCAAATTTAGGTTTTTTAAGATGATAATGTTTAGTGCGAATCCTTAGCTAAGTGAGAATCCTTAGTTCGGTGTGAATCCTTAATTTAAGTGAGAATCCTTAGTTTGGTGTGAATCCTTAGCTAAGTGAGAATCCTTAGTTCGGTGTGAATCCTTAATTTAAGTGAGAATCCTTAGTTTAATGTGAATCCTTAGCTAAGTGAGAATCCTTTAGCTTAGTGAGAATCTTTATTTTGGGTGCGAATCCCTTAACTTAGTGAAAATCCTTATTTTTGGTGCGAATACCTTATTTCCTAATTTTGGGTATGAATCCTTTAATTTAGTGGGAATCTTTATTTTGGGTGCGAATCCTTTGGATTGAGAAAAGAAATCGTTAGGTTGAAACTAATTAGATTCAATCTATCAGTTTGAAGCCAAGTGCAAACAGAGATGAATGATGAACTTGAAAACCTTTTACTTTGATTTAGGGAGTTGATATTGTTTACATTGGTATTCATGGCATTCATGTACTGCATTGCATTTATGTATTTGCATCCAAGAAAGATTATTTCAGGTATTCAGTATGATCTGGACAAGAATTTGGGATGCTAATTTGCAAGGTTAGCGATTTCTTTTGGGACTCAAGGTAAGATTTTTGAAGTCTACATTTACGTTTGAGAATTTGCAAGTTTTATTTTCATTTAAAGTTGAAGCCTCGGTGGAGGAGTTTTATTTAAAGTTGAAGCCTCGGTGGAGGATTTTTTATTTAAAGTTGAAGCCTCGGTGGAGGAGTATTTTCATTTAAAGTTGAAGCCTCGGTGGAGGAGTTTTATTTAAAGTTGAAGCCTCGATGGAGGAGTATTTTCATTTAAAGTTGAAGCCTCGGTGGAGGAGTTTTTATTTAAAGTTGAAGCTTCGGTGGAGGAGTATTTTCATTTAAAGTTGAAGCCTCGGTGGAGGAGTTTGTATTTAAAGTTGAAGCCTCGGTGGAGGAGTTTTTATTTAAAGTTGAAGCCTTGGTGGAGGAGTTTTTATTTAAAGTTAAAGCCTCGGTGGAGGAGTATTTTCTTTTAAAGTTGAAGTCTCGGTGGATGAGTATTTTCATTTAAAGTTGAAGCCTCGATGGAGGAGTTTTTATTTAAAGTTGAAGCCTCGATGGAGGAGTTTTTATTTAAAGTTGAAGCCTCGGTGGAGGAGTATTTTCATTTAAAGTTGATTCCTCGGTGGAGGAGTATGTTTTTACGGTGAGTTTATTTAAAGTTTATGCCTCGTTTAGAGGAGCTTTTCTACAATAGGATTTTCTTTAAGTACATAGGACTTAGTAGGGTGTCTACGTCTTTGCACAACCCCTGTTTCTCAGGGAATGCACAAAAAGGGGCAACTGTAGACACCCGTTTTTATCCGGGTACTTCAATTTGGGCCCGAATATTTCAAGTGCACTTCGATAAATTTTGGGCTTCAATTATTTGATTGAATCTGAAATCATTTCTTTGGGCCTTGGAAACTTTTTGGGCCGATCGGTCCAATCTTTTATTCCTTTTCAAATTCTTTTCCTTTATTCTTTTTATTATTATTTTATTATTATTTTTTTTAGATAATGGAAACCTGCTGGCAATGGAAATCGGTTAGGATTCAAACAAAGACTTAAAATTCGGATAAAAAACTCTTTTCAGATTAAGTGTTTGTGTTTGAGTAAAATGCTAACAAAGAAATTGAAACCAAAACAAACTGACATTCTTGACTAAGAATTTCTATAAAACAAACACATAATCACAGAGAAGAGGCAGGGAGGATCCACCAACGCCAAAGCTGTATTGAAACACTATCACTTGCAAAACCTAGCCGCGTGGGCAAGTAGTGAAGCTTCAATCCTTTCTTTGGTTTCTTTATTTTTGGGCACAGGTTGGCCGCTGATGGGGAGGTCTCAATAATTCCCCATGACCACATGAAAGAAATGTACCCTCCCAAGTCAAAAACATCTTCAATCCCTAAAGTTGTCAAGTCCAGGCTTGTGAAGTCTATTACCAGCTCAGGCAAGGAAATAAGCAAAGATGATCTTAACGAGGTGGATATAATAAGTTCACCTTTAATAGCTGCTGCTGAAAATTCTACCATAGATGGTCCTGTGATTCCTTCGGGCTTTTATTTGCAAAGGTTTTTTTTATCAAGTGAGGAATGTGATCACCTTATTATTCTGGTGAAGGATAAGTTAGAGAAGTCAATGGTGGCAGATAATGAATCAGGTCAAAGCATTGCAAGTGAAGTTTGAACCAGTTCTGGCATGTTTCTTCAGAAAGCTCAGGATGAAGCAGTTGCTGATATTGAAGCCAGGATTGCTACATGGACCTTCCTTCCAGTAGAGAATGGGGAGTCTATGCAAATACTACACTATGAGCATGGTCAGAAGTATGAGCCGCATTTGGATTATTTTCATGACAAGGCTAACCAGGAGCTGGGTGGTCATCGTATTGCCACTGTACTGATGTTTTTGTCGGACGTTGAGAGTGGTGGGGAAACTTTTTTTTTGTTTGACTTGAGTTTTTCTTTTTTTTATATTATTTGTTTAAATGTTAATTAATTATTTATGGTGACTAATTTTATTTTTAGTTTTGATGTTTGCAGGTATATTTTTACGAATCAACTTTGAACGATTTATTATTTATATTACTATTATATTATTATTTTAATTACTATTATTGTATTATTTTTAAATATTATTATGTATATATTTTTTACTATTATTTTTTATTAACTCTCATATTTTTTTAACTATTATTTATTTTTATTTTTACTATTATTATTATTTATTATTTCTGTTACTATTAATTGTTATTGACTATTATTATTAACTCTTAATTATTATTTATTATTTATTAATTTTATTAGTAATATAATTAATTTTTAATTGAAGATTATTTATTTTTAAATTAATAAATTGAGATTTTTTTCAATGATGAAATTCAAAGAAATTACGAATGGTTGATTTCTGAGAAATTTCTAGTGAGAAATTTCTCTTAAAAATTCTCCAGAATGAATGGAAGGATTTTTTAAGAGATAATTTTCAATACCAATAAAAAACAAAATTTTATTTTTTTAAGAGTAATTAATTTTCAACAACTTTTTTCTCAAAATTGATTTTCCATAATAAATGCTTAATTAAAATTGAAGAATAAATTAAGATTTTTTCCGATGATGAAATTCAAGAAAGTCACGAATGGTTGACTTTTGAGAAATTTCTAGGTGAGAAAAATTCTCTTAAAAATTCTCCAGAACGAATGGAAGAATATTCTAAGAGATAATTTTCGATATTAAGATCAGAATTTATTTTTCAAACAAAAATTAATAAAATATGGATTATTTTTGGAAGATTAATTTAAGAAAATAATTTGGTTAAACAATTTAATTTTTCCGACGACAGAGCCTCTTCAATTGAACGAATGGTTTCTTTTGAATACTCTCGAGGTGAGGAAATATTTTTTAGTAATTTCTCCAGAATAAATGGAAGGAAGACCTAAAAAATAATCTCCGTTATTTCTAACTTTAATAATTAAAATGAAATAGGATAGACAATACCATTTAATTAAGACTTTTTAAGTATCAGAAGACTAATTAGGTACTATCTTTTAGATAGGCGTTGTGAGGGTGCTAATCCTTCCTCACACGTAACCGTACTCCCGAACCTAGTTCTGATAAGCAGACCAGAACCTATTCTTTTTAAGGTACCTTAGTCAAGCTTAGGATTACTTTAAATAGGATAGATTCATAAAGGTGACTAATCACACCTAGATTAGATGATTAGTGGCGACTCCATTGATTTGCGTCTAGCATGCTGAATTCGTTTTTTGCACGTTATGACAGTTTGGCGACTCCACTGGGGACATTCGAGAGTCGAGCCATAGATTAGTCTTGTGATACTTTATGTTTGAAATATTGGTCTTTAAGTGTTTAATTTTTATGTATTTATTTGTTTAATTTTTTTATTTTTTATTTTGATTTTGTTATTTATTAACAACTTTTGTTTCTTGTACATTTGTGGGTAAAGGAAGGTTTGAATGTCCCTTCGCACACACGACACATGGCATATCATAAAGTCCTATACCCGGACTCATCCCATTTAGGAGGGGGTAAAGTACCTACGCCTCGAAAGGTGAAAACCTCCGCAACGGCTAGCGAAACACCTTCAGAGTGTAAAGTACCAAAGTTTTTGAGAGGCGCTGACCTCCGCCATAACTTTGGAAAATACTCTCACCCAAATTGAACCCTTCCGGTTAGAGCCTGTAATGGGTGAGGAATGGGGTGTCTTACTCACTCTACATGGATGATGTTAAGGAGCAATTTGGGGACCTTTTTAGCTTGGTCAAGTATCCTAAACCCAGCATATAAACAATACTTAAGTGGCCAAACTTTAAGATAGAGCCATGTCCAACCTTATATAGAGGAGAACCCAAACTTAAGACACATGAAGGGACACTTCTTACCATATACTTTTTTTCATTAACATGACTTTGTTTACCTGATACACTTGTTTTGCTGATATGCTCACCATGATAATGTAGTGCTTACATATGTTGTTGTATTTTTTATCTCTTCATAAGTTTGCTGATATGATATCTAACTTCTTGTTTTCTTTCTTTCTCTTTCTCATTGCATTCGCATCATGCATCATACAAGATATCTTGCCACATAATATTCTTTGATAAGAAGAATCTTTACTGTCATCCATTGAAATTCTAGTAAGATCCGAGTACGCAAAGTTTGAATCCCAGAGCTATTTGAAGTTAAGGTCTGAAAAGGCTCAGCGAAATAAAAGAGACTGTCTACCAGCCGGCTATGTGTCCATACTTCCCGAGGACGTTCATCTAGACCTTACACAGAATGATTTTGCCGATTTAGTTGACATATGGGGATCTTGGAACCGAAAAAACAAAAAAAATTTCCAGCAAAGATATGGTGACCTTGCGTTACTTCTCCAAGTCATAGTAGACACCAACTTGATTCAGGCGATGGTACATTTCAGGGACCCTTTTTATAGATGTTTCGTCTTCAATGAGGTAGACATGGTATCCACTATTGAAGAACACTCTGCAATGCTTCATTTCGACTACCGAGACCCAGATAAAGTCTACTTGAAAAATAAAATGGGCTATCCCAGGAAAGTTGCTAGGATGTTGGGGATCAGTCTGTCTGAAGTGGAACATCATGTCGTGGAGAAAGGTGAATATAGGGATTTTCTACGAGATTTCATTAGGGAGCATCTGAACGACGAAGAAGGTATGAAAGTAATGGCGCTTGCCCTTTATGGGATGGTTGTCTTTCCCAAAATCTTGGGGCATGTCGAGATGGCCGTAGTAGACTTGGTTGATCAGATTGAGCACCGGTTAAATGTGGCACCAACAATATTGGCAGAAACTATCAGATCGTTGAATCACTATCGATAATTGGGAAATGGACGCTTTACTGGATGCATACAATTATTGTACATATGGATGAAAAGCCATTTTGAATGCATTAAGTCATACTTCACCTCTGACATTCCCATTCAAGAATTCTGTAACAGTGTTTGGCCGAGCCCAAAGACAAAACGCGTTTGGATGTCATTTTTTCGCAAGCTCAGAAGTCGAGAAGTTGTGTGGTTAGCTCATTGGATGAAGTTTGATTCTCTGTTGTATAGTTGTGGAAATCAACCTTGGGTACCTCTTCCAGGGCTATGGCGAGTCGTTAGTTACGCACCTATTTTGGTCCTTAGGCAGGCTGGACATGAACAATTTATTCCTATGACGCAAAAGCTCAACCGTTTGGAATTCTCTTATGCGGACGATGGGGCTTCAGAGAAGAAAGAAGATCTCGCCAAAGTCTGGAAACAAACCATCCGGGTCGACCAAGGTTGCATTTCGAGTGGTGTTACTGTTGAGTATCTTGTGTGGCAAGCTAGGCGAGACAAAGATGTGGTACTTCCATGGAAGAGAAATTCAGATATCCCAGCTTAGCTCACTCAGTCAGACTCAGTACTGGAATTTGAGTTAACCAAGAGGAAATCACGCGAAGAAGAAGATGAAATAGAGTAGGAAGACCAAAGATCGCGAGTGAAGATAAAGAGAATAGAAGACTGACATCTGAGCAAAAAATTTGTGAATTGGATCATGAATGTAAGGTATGGAAGACGGCCTTTGAGCGATTAGATGATTTGTTTTCGCAAAGGGTTTCGGAGCTTGAAGATATGGGAATAGAAAATGAAGAGATATGTTTGGAATACATGAAAAAGAAAGAGAAGTACCAAGAGTTAACTCAGAAGCTCGAGAAAATGGAAAGGGAATATGGACAAAAGTAGGATTGCTTCAGGGATTTATTAGACCAGATTTGTAAAAGCACTCGCAAGGCAGAAGAAATGAACAACAGGAGTGAAGGGTTGAAGGCAAATATGCATCCAAAAGACATGAGAGGTCAACTGGGAGTACAAGTTATTGCTTTAGAGGGAACTGTTGAAGAATTTGGACATGATATTCGAGAAATGAAGAGCAGCTTTTTAAGATGGTTGAAAGTATCCCTCGAGAATATCCATCACCTTTGGATCAACCGCATGCGTTCGGTGGCTCGCATGATGAATCAAAGTATCAAGTAGCTGAACTTAAACAGTTAATTCCAGTACAAAGTCTTCTGATTGGATACCATTTCGGATACCGAAGGAAGAAACTAGTTGCTTCACATCGTCACCGCAGATTGGTCCGCACGCAGACAGATATCATGGTGTCACTTCTCGACTGGTTTTCGAGCCCGTTAATCAGAAAAAAAAACGATATAGTAATCGGGATAGAACTCCTATTGATCTAACGACTTACACGGAGTTACTTCCCCAGCTTTTTCAAGCCAATTTTATCGGACCAATTTATCCGAAAGATTTAAAACATCCTTATCCTAAAGGTCACGATGCCAATACTACCTTTGGTTATCCTGTTGGAATTTCGAACCACTCTACGGAAAATTGTGGAGCTTTGAAGCGAAAAGTACAAAGTTTGATTAAAGCAGGGTTTTTGAGCTTCGAAAAGAAGACGAAGCCAAATGTTGAGGAGATCTCATCAAATGCAGCACCGAAGATGAGGGATGTCACTCGAAATTCAATCTGGAAGAATTTTTGATGTTTTCATTTTTGGCATGACAGTTTTAAGCATTGTTTAGGTGCTTTAGGAGATTTTTTGTTGTTGTTAGGAATCGCTTATATTTGCATGATTTATCTTTTCAATCTTATATAAAATGGTGATTATTGTTAAGAATGAACTTGGCAATCCATTCCCTTGTCTAGTTTCAAATCAGACCACATAAAAGCTTGATTTCTTTGATGCCTAAATTTAAAATGTCGTGAACCTCACCTTTCTTTTGACCCGGAAATGAATCCCAAAAGGTTAATGATCTTCGTCTAAACAATGAGCAATGAAATGATCATTTGATTTGCAAAACATTTTTTTGAGAACCAATTCATGAAGCACTCTCTTGAAAGAATCTAGATTTTGGTAATTTGATAAATGTCAAGACCATCTAGAGCTTTAAACACATCACTCCTAAGTTTCTCAACCATGCCCGAACTTTTCTTTTCCTGAATAGTGTCCTTTACTCACATATTGGGGGAAAATTACCTTAAAAGCCATATTTTTTCAATATCCTTGAATGCTTTGATTTGAGTAACACCCATTTTCACCCGGTTATCCTTTGCCATATCTTGGGGTAGGATTACCAAAGAGCCGAATACCTGATTGTTTTTTGCATGCCATTACCGACTTGTGCAAACTTTGTTTTCCTCTATGATCGAATGAAATTGCATGGACACTCAGAGAAAACCGGAATAAGGAGAATTGTTGGGCTAGGCCTTCATTTGGATAGGCACATTGAGAGGATGCATGAGTTGCAAAAAAAAAACTGTGATATCATGCATATGAGATATTCAAATGATTTTAATGGAAATTCTTATTATCTACTCCACCTGGGGTTTGCTACTCAATGGAAATATTTATACTAGAAATGAGAAATGGCCATATTTCGTATTCCTTTCACAAAATAAGAAATTATCCTTTGCTACCCCCTTTGAGCCTATTGGATTCTTGTTTTTTTTAATGAACCTTGACCAAAGATCACTCTCCACATCGGGGGGCAAGTGTGAAGAATTATCTTTCTATGAAGGGTCATACGTTTGGATCATATTTCTACGCCATGAAATGAATGCCTTATGTCAGGGGGCATATATTGAAATGGATTGAGTTTCAAATTTTCAAACTCACTTTATGATAGGAAAGTCCGTGAAAAAAGAAAAGAAAAAGGAAAAAAAAAAGAAGAAGAAAAAAAAAAGAAGAAGAAAAAAGAAGAAGAAAAAAGAGAAGAAAAAAATGAAAAAAGAGGAAAAAAAAAGTTCGCAAGATGAAATCCTCATGAAGAGAAATGATCCATGGTTTGATGAGAAGTAGAAATGGTGAAATCCTCAAGAGAAATGATCCTTGGTTTGATTACCTTCAAAGAAAGATATGAGATATTTTGAGATGAAGAAATGATCCTTGGTTTAATTACCTTTAAACACATTTTTGGGCCTGATTATCCTTTTTTTCATAACCCCAAACCTTGGCCTATATTACAAGCTTGAAAAGTCCATTTTGATCAAGTATGAATGTTTAAGTTGAAGAATTTTTCCTCAGATTTTATCTCATCCTTTTGAATTGTCATTGAAGAAATTTGAATTCTCAAATGCATGGTAGAGCAACAAAAAAAAAAGAATGAAGCTCTAGGGTGAAAACCCAAAAACGGGCAGTCTAGAGCAAGCAAAAAAAAAAATTGAAAGCAACTCTGCATAACTGTGCCAAGTCCTAACAAGAAGTACAAAAGAAATGGATCTTGAACCCATCAGGAAACATCGAACACTTTTTGAGAAACTTAAGTAGGTCAACATCATTTGGATGACTTTGCCCGAAATCAAAAATCCTTTTCCTTTCTTGTCCAAATTTTGAATCCATCACAGATAGACTTGACATTTGTTGAATTGCTATATATCAAGAAACTTAGAAAGAGTGCCAAAATGAATTGAGTTTTCAAAATAAAACTTTGTGAAAACCTGATTGTTGAAGGAAATTCATTGTGAGTTTAGATGAAGAAACATTGATTTTTCCCTTATGTGAAGAAACTTTCCTTTGATAACCAAAACCTTGACAAATTGAAATAGTCAATGAGCCAAACTGTGATTCGCCTTGTCCATTCTTGCCGTAATTACCAGTTTTTTAAAAAAGATCCAAAGTTGCATTTTATTTAGTAAATGGGGGTTTTTCAAGATGGAAAATAGTGATATTTCTGGGGGCAATTTTGATTTACCATTGGGGCATGATTTGAAAATGAGAAAAGTTTTTGGACAAATTCTTTCTTTTCAAAGAATTTTCAAAAAAAAAAAATGCAACATGAGAATATTCAGGTTTAAAGGATGCAACATGGTAATTTTTCACATCCTCCGGGTATCTTTTCAAAACCTCCGGGTATCTTTTCAAAACCTCCGGGTATCTTTTTAAAACCTACGGGTAATTTTTCAAAACCTTCGGGTATCTTTTTAAAACCTCCGGGTATCTTTTCAAATCCTCCGGGTATTTTTTCAAATCTCCCGGGTATCTTTTCAAAACCTTCGGGTATCTTTTCAAAACCTCCGGGTATCTTTTTCAAATCCTCCGGGTATCTTTTCAAAACCTCCGGGTATCTTTTCAAAACCTCCGGGTATCTTTTTCAAATCCTCCGGGTATTTTTCAAATCCTCCAGGTATCTTTTCAAATCCTCCGGGTATCTTTTAAAAACCTCTGGGTATCTTTTCGAAGCCTCCAGGTATCTTTTCAAAACCACCGGTTAATTTTTCAAAGCCTTTGGGCATCTTTTCTAAACCTCTAAGAACCATTTTGTTACCACGATTGGAGAGATATGATGATTTTCATGCATTGCATTACACTCATGACGTTTATTTCATTGAATTGCATTACATGACATTCATGGCATGCATTTAACATGTAAGAAAGATTTTGAGTTAGACTTTTGAATTTTGAAATCAAACTTTTTTTAAAGGAAAATTCTTAAACCTCAGTTGAGATGAAAATGTTGGTCTTTTAGATTTTGCACCTTGGTTATGAGTTTAGACTTTGGTAGTAATGAGATTTTTTAAGATGAATTGTTTTTCAAATTTAGGTTTTTTAAGATGATAATGTTTAGTGCGAATCCTTAGCTAAGTGAGAATCCTTAGTTCGGTGTGAATCCTTAATTTAAGTGAGAATCCTTAGTTTAGTGTGAATCCTTAGCTAAGTGAGAATCCTTTAGCTTAGTGAGAATCTTTATTTTGGGTGCGAATCCCTTAACTTAGTGAAAATCCTTATTTTTGGTGCGAATCCCTTATTTCCTAATTTTGGGTATGAATCCTTTAATTTAGTGGGAATCTTTATTTTGGGTGCGAATCCTTTGGATTGAGAAAAGAAATCGTTAGGTTGAAACTAATTAGATTCAATCTATCAGTTTGAAGCCAAGTGCAAACAGAGATGAATGATGAACTTGAAAACCTTTTACTTTGATTTAGGGAGTTGATATTGTTTACATTGGTATTCATGGCATTCATGTACTGCATTGCATTTATGTATTTGCATCCAAGAAAGATTATTTCAGGTATTCAGTATGATCTGGACAAGAATTTGGGATGCTAATTTGCAAGGTTAGCGATTTCTTTTGGGACTCAAGGTAAGATTTTTGAAGTCTACATTTACGTTTGAGAATTTGCAAGTTTTATTTTCATTTAAAGTTGAAGCCTCGGTGGAGGAGTTTTATTTAAAGTTGAAGCCTCGGTGGAGGATTTTTTATTTAAAGTTGAAGCCTCGGTGGAGGAGTATTTTCATTTAAAGTTGAAGCCTCGGTGGAGGAGTTTTATTTAAAGTTGAAGCCTCGGTGGAGGAGTATTTTCATTTAAAGTTGAAGCCTCGGTGGAGGAGTTTTTATTTAAAGTTGAAGCCTCGGTGGAGGAGTTTTTATTTAAAGTTGAAGCTTCGGTGGAGGAGTATTTTCATTTAAAGTTGAAGCCTCGGTGGAGGAGTTTGTATTTAAAGTTGAAGCCTCGGTGGAGGAGTTTTTATTTAAAGTTGAAGCCTTGGTGGAGGAGTTTTTATTTAAAGTTAAAGCCTCGGTGGAGGAGTATTTTCTTTTAAAGTTGAAGTCTCGGTGGAGGAGTATTTTCATTTAAAGTTGAAGCCTCGATGGAGGAGTTTTTATTTAAAGTTGAAGCCTCGGTGGAGGAGTATTTTCATTTAAAGTTGATTCCTCGGTGGAGGAGTATGTTTTTACGGTGAGTTTATTTAAAGTTTATGCCTCGTTTAGAGGAGCTTTTCTACAATAGGATTTTCTTTAAGTACATAGGACTTAGTAGGGTGTCTACGTCTTTGCACAACCCCTGTTTCTCAGGGAATGCACAAAGAGGGGCAACTGTAGACACCCGTTTTTATCCGGGTACTTCAATTTGGGCTCGAATATTTCAAGTGCACTTCGATAAATTTTGGGCTTCAATTATTTGATTGAATCTGAAATCATTTCTTTGGGCCTTGGAAACTTTTTGGGCCGATCGGTCCAATCTTTTATTCCTTTTCAAATTCTTTTCCTTTATTCTTTTTATTATTATTTTATTATTATTTTTTTTTTAGATAATGGAAACCTGCTGGCAATGGAAATCGGTTAGGATTCAAACAAAGACTTAAAATTCGGATAAAAAACTCTTTTCAGATTAAGTGTTTGTGTTTGAGTAAAATGCTAACAAAGAAATTGAAACCAAAACAAACTGACATTCTTGACTAAGAATTTCTATAAAACAAACACATAATCACAGAGAAGAGGCAGGGAGGATCCACCAACGCCAAAGCTGTATTGAAACACTATCACTTGCAAAACCTAGCCGCGTGGGCAAGTAGTGAAGCTTCAATCCTTTCTTTGGTTTCTTTATTTTTGGGCACAGGTTGGCCGCTGATGGGGAGGTCTCAATAATTCCCCATGACCACATGAAAGAAATGTACCCTCCCAAGTCAAAAACATCTTCAATCCCTAAAGTTGTCAAGTCCAGGCTTGTGAAGTCTATTACCAGCTCAGGCAAGGAAATAAGCAAAGATGATCTTAACGAGGTGGATATAATAAGTTCACCTTTAATAGCTGCTGCTGAAAATTCTACCATAGATGGTCCTGTGATTCCTTCGGGCTTTTATTTGCAAAGGTTTTTTTTATCAAGTGAGGAATGTGATCACCTTATTATTCTGGTGAAGGATAAGTTAGAGAAGTCAATGGTGGCAGATAATGAATCAGGTCAAAGCATTGCAAGTGAAGTTTGAACCAGTTCTGGCATGTTTCTTCAGAAAGCTCAGGATGAAGCAGTTGCTGATATTGAAGCCAGGATTGCTACATGGACCTTCCTTCCAGTAGAGAATGGGGAGTCTATGCAAATACTACACTATGAGCATGGTCAGAAGTATGAGCCGCATTTGGATTATTTTCATGACAAGGCTAACCAGGAGCTGGGTGGTCATCGTATTGCCACTGTACTGATGTTTTTGTCGGACGTTGAGAGTGGTGGGGAAACTTTTTTTTTGTTTGACTTGAGTTTTTCTTTTTTTTATATTATTTGTTTAAATGTTAATTAATTATTTATGGTGACTAATTTTATTTTTAGTTTTGATGTTTGCAGGTATATTTTTACGAATCAACTTTGAACGATTTATTATTTATATTACTATTATATTATTATTTTAATTACTATTATTGTATTATTTTTAAATATTATTATGTATATATTTTTTACTATTAGTTTTTATTAACTCTCATATTTTTTTAACTATTATTTATTTTTATTTTTACTATTATTATTATTTATTATTTCTGTTACTATTAATTGTTATTAACTATTATTATTAACTCTTAATTATTATTTATTATTTATTAATTTTATTAGTAATATAATTAATTTTTAATTGAAGATTATTTATTTTTAAATTAATAAATTGAGATTTTTTTCAATGATGAAATTCAAAGAAATTACGAATGGTTGATTTCTGAGAAATTTCTAGTGAGAAATTTCTCTTAAAAATTCTCCAGAATGAATGGAAAGATTTTTTAAGAGATAATTTTCAATACCAATAAAAAACAAAATTTTATTTTTTTAAGAGTAATTAATTTTCAACAACTTTTTTCTCAAAATTGATTTTCCATAATAAATGCTTAATTAAAATTGAAGAATAAATTAAGATTTTTTCCGATGATGAAATTCAAGAAAGTCACGAATGGTTGACTTTTGAGAAATTTCTAGGTGAGAAAAATTTTCTTAAAAATTCTCCAGAACGAATGGAAAAATATTCTAAGAGATAATTTTCGATATTAAGATCAGAATTTATTTTTCAAACAAACATTAATAAAATGTGGATTATTTTTGGATGATTAATTTAAGAAAATAATTTGGTTAAACAATTTAATTTTTCCGACGACGGAGCCTCTTCAATTGAACGAATGGTTTCTTTTGAATACTCTCGAGGTGAGAAAATATTTTTTTAGTAATTTCTCCAGAATGAATGAAAGGAAGACCTTAAAAATAATCTCCGATATTTCTAACTTTAATAATTAAAATAAAATAGGATAGACAAGATCATTTAATTAAGACTTTTTAAGTATCACAAGACTAATTAGGTACTATCTTTTAGATAGGCGTTGTGAGGGTGCTAATCCTTCCTCACACGTAACCGTACTCTCGAACCTAGTTCTGATAAGCAGACTAGAACCTATTCTTTTTAAGGTACCTTAGTCAAGCTTAGGATTACTTTAAATAGGAGATTAGATGATTAATGACGACTCCATTGATTTGCGTCTAGCATGCTGAATTCGTATTTGGCACGTTATGACATCCCTTATCCGAAACCTCCTACTTTCTTAGTTCTTCTCTCTGTCTCTCACCTTGTCCCAATTCTCTCAAATCAATTCACAATAAAATCTGCATTCTAGAAGGTACATACTACATATCTTATGCTTTTCATTTATTTTTTTGTTGGACAATCTTTTAATTCAGCATGTTTTATAACAATAATGCTTGTTTACTTTTCTTGTGTTGAAATGTTTGGCTTCAATTGTCTTACTTTTAAGACCTAAAAATTAGTACTTTTAGATTCTGGGACACCCTTGAACAACATTGAAGATGTTTGTTAATGTCAAATTTTTAATGGGTTTCGCTTTTATGCTTGTTTTGATTAGTGGGATTGTTGTTTTTTTATGCCTATAGATAGGTTTGATGTTATTTTACTTCTAAATTTTCTTGTTGTACTTCAAATTTGATCCAATAATTTGTGTTTACTGTAAAAAAAAAAAAAAACTTTTGTTTAATACTATTTTTTTTTTAATCTCTTTATTGTAGAAACCAAGGCTTCAAAGAAAAGCATTGAAGCAGTGTTTAATACTGCATTTGTCACATATGAGTTGGTGAAGGATGTTCTTGGAGTTAAGATATCTGATTGAAGGAACTCCCAAGTTTATTTTGTCAATCTTCTGTGTTTATTTTGGTGAGCAGGAATTACTTTGCTTCTAAAGGTAGGAGGATATTTAGAGCCCGCTTTTTAGCTTTGTTTATATTTCTTCCTCACTTACAACCATCATCTTTTTTGGTCTTAGGTTTTTAGTTTTCTTATTCATATATGCTTGTGCCAATAAGTATTTTTCGGGGGGGTGTTAATTGAACTGCTCTTTTTTTTACCTGATTATTATTTCTTCGGGGTTATGATTTGCATTCTACTTTGATTCCTATTTATTTGATAATATCACGTGCCTTAATTTCTATCACCTTTATTTATTTAGCAATTTACATCTTTTTTTGTCTTTGCTTCTGGTTGCTGGATATGTTGGTGAAGAGCAATTGGAGCAAGCTTTGGAGGGATGTCATTCCCGCTGGGGTGCCAAGAAAGCCTGGTATGACTTGTGATATGATCTTTTCAACATCAATGCCGTAATTGTTAAGGGTTTATGTTATGCTATTGCTAAATATTGCTCCAGTGTGAATGTCTGTCCTTTTTCTTTTAATTGGAAAAACTATTTTATTAGGGATACTTGATGCTTCTAAGAGTTTAATAAGTCTGGTTCTATTTCTTGTATATGACTATTAAAGTCTATCTTACCAAAGTGTGATAAAAGAAGAAGTAATAGGACTATAGGAGAAGCTAAGACTGGACTTTAGAATCTGATTTAGTGACAAATTCTGTTTCATCAACTCATCATCATACTTTTCTCTATGATCCTTAAAATGTAATAGACAATTGAAAATTTTAGAGGACTTGTTTTATCATGTTTAAATATAATTAAAAATTTATTGTAACTCGAATAAATTTATTCGACTCGACTCGAATAAATTTATTCGACTTGACTCGAATTTCTTTTCACTCGACTCGTTTTATTAAAATTTCAAATTCAGTTCGGTTGACAAAATAGGACTCGTCAACTCGACTAATCCAAATTTTTTTCACTCAATTCGATTTGATTTGATTCGACTCGATTCGATTCAATCGAACGTTCACCTTTAGTTTAGGCCATGAAAGTCTCTAATGAATCGAAGGAAGAAAAGCTATGTGCATGAATTCTTTCAAAAACCTTTAAGCAACAGTTTCAACCAATTGCATTGAAAGCAAAACAAACATAATGAAAAGTCAAAGATAGCTTTTGTTTATGTAAAGTAGAAATAGACCGTTGTTAGAGGATGTGGAACAAGGCCAAGGGCCACTAGACCAAGACGTGCGAGGAGAATTTTCTTTCGCTTAATTGAAAGTTTATAGCTATTTTAAGAGTTGGCAAAGTCTGTGATCCTTTTTAAGTCTTGAATAAAATTAACCTCACAAATCATGGCCTTTGCTTCTCTATTTTCTCTATGCTAATTTGTCTGGCGCCATACTCTGTTACAACCCAAACATATCGCTATTGGTGCCCACATGATATTTTAGTATGTCAAGATAATTATTTAATCATTATTTAAATGATATTATCTTAATAAATCCTATTCAAATTAAACTATTTTAATGACAGTAGATTTAAAGATAACTACTCACTATCTCAGTAACTGATTGGGATAATGATTTCTTGATAGTAGGAATTAACTCTAATTAGTTATCAGATATGAGTCCCTGGTCTAGTCTATATATTGTCTGATATGAGTCCATAGTTTAGTCTAAATATTGTCTGTGAAGCTCAAGATAATTAAAAAAAAAAAAGAAATATATTAGAAAACACATATAAAAGTGAAAAAGAGTTTCTTTGTGTGATTGGAGCAGGACCTTTTTCTTGAACAACCATGGCCGGAGGTACACTAATAGCTTGTTTACTTTTAAATGTGGTATCAGAGCCAAGTTCTTGGGCTATTTTGTTTAGATTATAATGACATGTTTTTTTTTTTAAGTATGTTTTCAAAGCATGTATTGATTTGCTTCAGGATTATGCTTTTATTCTTGGTAAAATTGTCCTATGTGATAATCATGTTATTTTGTAATTTTTGTATGATTTCGTTTAGATAATGTCTTAAACGAAATAAATGGATATACCCATGTATCATGTTCTTGATGCATTTAATTGCATTATTGAAGATTGAAATCAAATAAATTTTTACTGCCCAAATCTGTTCTACATGTGTTAAACCTGAAAAATTCTTGATCAATTCACCAAATTTGAGGTTGTTTGAATCAAAATTATTTGATGGATTTGATAACCCGAAAATCATGTATGATTGGTTGATTTTTGAATTTGTAAATCAGATCGGTGCATAGGTTAAGTAAAAGAATGATTCAAATCACATTATGGAGTTTTTAATCAATACAACTAATATTAAAAAGATCCTAAAGGATCTTATATGCTGACAGCTGTCCAGGGGTAAAGAAGTCATTTACAAAGCATTAAAATGTTCTTAGAAAGTTCACATCTGTCCAAATTATTGGGTTTTGATGGGCTTTGGTTATAGTGGTGGGTTAGCTAAGTGTAACATAAGTTGTCCAAGTTTTTGGGTTTTGATGGGCTTTGGAAGAATGATGGGCTTTGGAAGAATGATGGGCTAGCTGAGCCTGGGTGTGACATTTGTATCAACAATTTTGAAGGTTTATTTGGATATTTTATTAGAAACTTTCAGGTCATGAGGAGTTGACATTTGTTGGACATGCAGTTATTTTTCTTTTCTAGAGCTGATATCTGCCTTACATGTAGGGATGGCAAAACCCGATCCGACCGATGGATTTCGAACCGATCCGATCCGAATGGAGAGGTTTTTTTTTTTGAACAATAGAGGCGGGGCGGGGCGGGGCGGTTTTTTTTGTCTGAAAGGCGGGGATGGAGCAGTTGTGGTAATTGCCTGCTCCGCACCGCCCCGCCCCGAATAGTGAAATTACAATTTTACCCTTACATATTTAGCTTTTAAATGAATAATAAAATAATATAATTAAACTTATTATTTTTATGTTTATATTTAATTTATTTTTAAAATGCTTTATTATTTGAAAAAAATAAAAATAATTAATAAATATCAAATGGGGCGGAGCGGGGCGGGGCGGTTA
Organism: Fremontodendron californicum; assembly: GCA_030761205.1. Classification (NCBI taxonomy): domain Eukaryota; kingdom Viridiplantae; phylum Streptophyta; class Magnoliopsida; order Malvales; family Malvaceae; genus Fremontodendron; species Fremontodendron californicum. The sequence continues at coordinate 24,346,294 of JAULJL010000003.1, forward strand.
TGGATGTAACCGACATCCATGGAGGTGGTAGTGGTATTGAAATTTCAACATCCATGGGGGAGCGGGGCGGGGCGGGGCGCGAAGCAGTACAATGGCGGGGCGGGGGCGGATACTGCAAAATCCGCCCCCGCCCCGCTCCATTGCCATCCCTACTTACATGTGCTTCTTTTCTTTGACATGTGAATAGAATTTTCTTTTTCCTCTCTCCAAGGTTTCAAACAAAAGAAAAAACAGAGAAAGAGAGTGAAGGGCATACGATAGAGTTGGAGAGAAAGAGTGAAAGAAGATAAATAAAAAAAAAAAAAAAACGCCGTTTCGTCGGTGACTAAGAAACAAGCATTGAGGAGAGAGAAATGAGATTTGGGAGAGAAAAAAAAGAGAAGCAGGAGATGTACAGCAGCAGCTAACAAGAAGGCACAACAAACCCCCACACGAATGCTATGCTTGATGGCGGCACATTAGTTTCCCTACCAAATCGGGAGTCATAGTGTCAGAGTGGTGTAGGTCACCGACCATATTGAAAGGAAGAAAAAAAAAATTGAAAAAGGAAAAGAATGGGTAATTCGTCCTTATTTGTTATTTTTCCAAAATTTATTTAATTTTATTTTGCCAAATAAAGATTTGAAAAGTTAATTAGTGAGTTTTAAGATTTATGAGATTATTATCTTCTTATTAATGTGGATTTATTAGACTGGTGAGGAGATTATATTGGAAAATAAGCTTTAGTTTAATTTCATTATTCTTTTTGCTTCTTATCTTATTTTTAGTTTTATATTTGTCCAATCGATGGTTATTCTTATTCATGCTTTAATTTATGCAATTATATAGATGATTTGATTTTGAAATTTTATCACTTGATTTTTTTTGCATGAAATAACAATGACAGGAATGTTTGGTTGTTGTCAATGCCACTTTGATCTTAATTTTATATTGTTTATGATTCTATTTTCACTTCAAGTCTTCAACCTTTTTTTCTTTTTCTTTTTATTTCTATTGATAAATTCACTGATAACTTTTTCTTTTTCCAATTCACTGAACAGTTATGGTGAAAACTCACTCTCTCACTCCTCCCAATTTCACCAAAGAGAAATCCTAAACAACCCTAGGTCTAATTCCTTTTTTTTTTTAAATCTATTATAAAAAATTTAAGAACTTTCAAAAAAATAAATTCACAGTTAGATTGTTGATTATTAGTCCTAATATTGTTACTAACAATTTATTTTCAATGGTTCAGAGCAAGTGTTGGGTAGATATATCAAACAAAAAAGGTAGTTACATTACATTTTTAGTGCATATATATGTATTATATATGGGCTTCATGCAATTTTTGAATAATTTATGAGCCTCTATGTATGTTATTTTTTAATTGTTTTTGTCTTCATTATCTTTTGTTGTTAGAATTGGAAGAATGAAAAGTTGAGATAGATCTCAATTCCTTTGTTGGTATGCTTTTAAGTTTTAAATTCTCGATTCCTTCCCTAAAGTTACCATGGAAAAGTGGTCAAAGTTTTGGGTTTTATCTCATTTGTAGTTGTGGCTATACAACTTTTAGGTTATGGTCTTATATCTTACCAGAACAGTTGATACCATTTTATCTTCAGAACAGAAAAGGGAAATTCTTCGCTACATTTACAATCATCAAGTACTTAATTTTAAACTCTTTAATGATCTCAAGGGGTCTTTAATGATCTCAAGGGGTCTTATACAAGAGAGAGTCAACTAAAATCAAATTTTATTACTCTCAACTCTAAACTTGGTTTGTTAGACTATATTTTCAACTCTTAATTTAGATATTTATCTATTCTTTATTCTCTTTATATATTTAACTGCTGTTGTAGCGAAGCGCGGGTTATCATACTAGTTTTATTGAAAATCAACTAGAACATACAAATCATGAAGGGAAAACAAACAGAGTCAAACAAGTAAAAAAAATACAGTCAAACGTGTTGGGCTGACTCGGCTGGTAAGGAAGAAGGCTGGATAGCCAGCCAAGGCCCACTCGCGGGGAGCGACACGTGAGACCTTGTCCAGTCTCCGATTTTTGATGTCATTTTTTCTGTTTGATTGAGAACTCTCTATTTAATTTATTCATGATTTTTTTGGAATTTTATGATGGCATAAAAATATTATTTAATATTTATGTATGATTAAATGATAAATATATTTTATGCACATATATTCTAAAATTTTATTTCATGGCAAAATTTTTGGGCATGCAGGAATTTAATTGGCAATATGTACTCTCCCTATAAAGTGTAGTATTTATGTACTCACAAGTCACAATCTAAAGTTAGTGTATAATTGAATATTTAGTAAAAATTTTATTTTACTAATTTTAGTATTTCAATTTTAGTTGCAATATGCACAATCTTATGTCATGAAATTTATTTATTTATTCTGTATATGATAATGATTTTGGGCATATTTTTATATGTTATTATATCATGTATGCAATTATTTATGCAATTATTTATGTAATGAATTATTATGTCATGAACTTGCAATATGTTATAGCATAATAAGATGTATTCCGCTGCATTTATTTTATGATATGCAATAAATTTTTCTGCATACATGATAGATATTATTATTAAAGTTCTAAATCACTTGCTTGAGAGTAGTCGCAGCATTTTAAGTTAATTGATTTAGATAAAATTAGTAGTTATTTAAAATAAAGGTTTTCTTTTAAGAACTACATACGAAAAATGATATCGATATAGAATGATTTTCACATACATGTTAGATGTCATTATTAAAGTTTTAAATCACTAGCTCGAGAGTAGCCACAACATCTTAAGTTAATTGATTTAGATAAAATTAGTAGTTATTTAAAATGAACTTTTTCTTTAAAGAACTACATGCAAAAATGACATCGATAAAGAATTATTTTATAAAAATTGGTTATTTGACCCCACAAGGAAGTAATTAATTTTGTAAAATGATTAAAGAGATAAAACAAGATTGCATAAACTAATTATTTTCTAGGCCTACATATATGAATTATTTAATTTTGATGTTTTAGTTATTGTTTCATCATAAAGTTATGTAAATTCATATGCATGATACACCTCTGCCCACAGGAAAGTTTGAATTTACTATTTGAATATAAAGGTGATTTATTCAAAATAAAATATTATTTCATAGTATGATTGTATTTTGGATTTTACAGCTATTTCTACTATTTTGATAAATGAAGTTGTTAGAATTCCAATGTTAATTGGTGATGAAATTTTCTTTTATTGGAAGGAGAAAAATGAGTTATTTCTTGGGTGTAAGAACCTTGACTTGGCGCTTCGAATGGACAAACCTGTCATTAACGAATCAAGTGCACAAAGGGAAAATGATTTGTATGTACAGTGGGAGAAATCTAATCGTTTAAGTATAATGTACATCAAATTCTATATCAGTAAGTCCATTCGATGTTCCAACCCAGATTGTGACAATGTCAAGGATTACTTAAAAATCAGTTTATTAAATCTAATAAGGCTTTGGCTGCCACCTTAATAAAGAAGCTTTCAAGAATAAATCATAGCCGTTCTAAAAGCGTGTGTGAGCACATTACAAGATTTGAGAGACATTGTTTCTCAACTTAAGTCTTTGGAATTGGTTTTTCGAGTCATTTCTTATCACTTTTATATTCGACTCTCTTCCTAATGAGTACGGACCATTCAAAACACACATAAAAAATGGTCTATCAATGAACAAGAATTATGTGTGCTCAATAAGAAGAGATATTGAAGAATGAGAAACCAGATACAGTTTACCTAGTGACTCAAGGTAAAAAGGGTGATAAAAAAGGAAAATTGTTCTAAAAATGAAGAATGGAGGGAAAAAAAGGCCAATAAAAAAAATAACGTCAAATTCTTCTTTTGTAGGAAAACTTGGACACATAAAGAAAGATTGCCTAAAGTATAAAAGACTCGAAAAGAAAGGTAAACTCATTTCTTATTTATGTTATGAACCTCTTTTTGTTAATGTTCCTCATAATACATGGTAGTTAGACTTTGGATCAATAAATCATATTTCTACTACCATGTAGGGCTTCCTAAAACTAAGGAAACCGAAGAAAAGTGAGAGGAGCATCTATTCCGAAAATTTAAGGATTTTCAAGATCATTTTGAAATCAAGAAATATTTTAGACCTTGAAGAAATTTTTATGTTCCATCTTTTTCAAGAAATTTGTTTTCCATTCTTAAGTTAGATAAGGTTTTGAGCTTAAGTTTAAAAAAATTTTAAAAATTCTATTATTGAAATGTCAAAAGATAATATTTCTATTGGTTTTTTTTCATTTAATTGATCTTTTATATAAAATTGATTTGGATCCTGATTATGGGAATCGTTTGTTAACTATGCATTCGATTTCTGGTAGTAAAAAATGTGCTATAAATGAAAACTCCTATAAGTTGTGGTATAAAAAATTGTGTCATATCTCTACACAGAAAATTAAGGGATTGGTAAATGATTTTACTGAGTTTGACACTTGTGTAAGTTGCATTAAAGGAAACCAGACTAATAAGATCATAAAAGGAGCTAAAAGAAGCACTAAAATTTTAGGAGATCATATACCTTCCCCTAAGTGTATGGAGTGATGCCTTAAAAATTGTTGTTTATGTCCTAAATAAAGTTTCAACTAAATTAGTTTCTAAAACTTCTTTTGAATTATGAAACAATTGGAAACCCGGCTTAAGACATTTATGAACTTGGGGTTGTCTACTTAAAACGAAGGTCTATGATCCAAACATAAGGAAATCGGATTCAAGAACAATTAGCGATTATGTTATAGGCTATACAGTTAACTCAAATGGGTATTTGTTTTACTATCCCTCACATTCATCTAGAATTGTTGAAGCTAGAAATCATAAGTTTCTTGAGGATCATTAGTCCAGTGGGAATGACTTTCCTCATAAAGTTGATATTGAGGAAGAAATTAAATTGGATGAATCTCTTGTAGAGGACTTGATTGTTTTTCAAAACAAACTTACAGAATTAACTGGAAGACAATCAAATCAAGAACAACCTTTACAAGATAACAACAATCTCATTGACAATGCTACTAAAAATGTACAAAATGTACAAGAGACAGTAGAACTCAGAAGATTCAATATGACAATAAAACCAGCTATTCTAAATGACTTTAGTACATATCTGCAAGAGTCTGATTTTGATATTGGACCTAAAAATGATCTTACCACGTTTTCACAGGCCATAAGTAATGAAAATTCCACACTATGGCATAAAGCTATGGTAGAAGAGATGGAATCAATGGCTAATAATTAAGTCTAGGAACTTGTTGAATTACCAATAGAGGCTTCCATCATTAGGGTGTAAATGGGTTTATAAAACCAAAAGAGATGCCTCCGGTAATGTTGAACGATATAAGGCTAGACTTGTGGCCAAAGGTTTCACTCAAAAAGAAGGTATTGATTATCATAAAACTTTCTCTCTAGTTTCTAAGAAGGATTCATTTAGAATTATCATGACTCTTATAGCTCATTTTGATTTAAAGATATATTAAATGGTTATGATTCAACCTGAAGGTTTCTTTGAGAATAGTAATTTGCTTTGTAAATTAAAGAAATCAATATATAGACTAAAACAAGAATCCTGTCAATGGTATATAAAATTTAACAATGTTGTGACATCATTTGGTTTCACTGAAAATGTTATTGATCCTTGTATATACCTTAAGGTCAGTGGGAGTAAGTATATTTTTAGTCCTATATGTTGATGATATTCTCTTTGCAAATATTGGTTTAGCTTTGCTACATGACACTTAAGCTTTTCTTTCACAAAACTTTGAGATGAATGATTTGGGTGAAACCTCTTATGTTATTGGCGTAGAGATTCACAAAGATAGGTCACAAAAGAGATTAAGTCTATCTCAGAAAGCCTACATTGAAAAAGTTTTGGAAAGATTTTAGGATGCAAAGTTGTTCACCAAACAGTGACACCAATTATGAAAAGGGTGAATTCAGTTTAAGTAAATGTCCTTAAAACATTTTGGAAAATGAGCAGATAAAAGACATTCCATATACATCTGTTGTTGGTAGCCTTAGTATGGTTAGGTTTTATACAAAATTTGATAGAGGGTTTACAGTACGAATGCTTGACAGATATTAAAATAATCCTAACCTTGATCATATGAACGCTGCCAAAATAATTATGCTATGAAGCAACATCAGAGGCATTAAGGTTAAAAAAAATATTTATGGTTTGAGAGTTGTCAATTTCATTGCAAGGCCATTAAGTATTTGTTTTGACAATTCTTCTACAGTATTCTTTTCTAAGAATAATAAATGTGAAAATCACAGCAAGCGCATCGATATAAAGTATCTTGTTGTTAAAGATCATGTAAAGAAACAAGAAGTGGATATTCAACACATTAGTACAGACTTAATGGTTGTAGATCCCATGACTAAAATATTATCAACAAAACAGTGTAAAAATTATGTGGATCATAAGGGACTAAGTAATGTCTGCTAAAGTGTTGTTTGGCTTCATTAACATGCTTAATTTTGTTATATTCACATTCTTATAATTTATGAACATGTTTCGATTTGTGCACATAAAGTTTACATATTCGTTTGGACCTTGAATGACTATATAAAATTCATATATAAAGTATTATCTCATAAAGTGCTCTTTTACAAAAGATCATGCATTGTAATACATGGAAGAATATATTCAGATTAGAATGCTACTGTCGTGATTCATGTTATGTGAATCTTTAATTGAGTGGGAGTTTGACTAGAGTAACTTATGGCCATACTAAGTGTCGCAACCTAAAAAATAACAAGTCTCATCGCAAGACTTTATTATTCGTTAAGCGTGACATTAAAAAAAATCGAGGAAAAATCGACTTAATTCCTCTAGAAAATTGAAGGTTTCGAAAATGACCTTAAAAAAAAGACATGGAGTCACCACCAATCTTTTTTAGCTAGGTGTGATCGGCCACCTATTAAAACCGGTTTTGTAAAATATTTTAAAATTAATTAAAACATTTTTAAAACCAATTTTGTAATACCCTGTCCGAATAATCTACCTAAAATCCGACAGAGTTTCCTTTCTATCTTAACTATAACCCTCCTGCAAATAACACTCAATTCATATCCTCAACCAGCAATATTTCTCAATACTATTATCACATATATCCATGCATATTAAAAAATTATCCATGATCACTTTATTCTCAAGTCAAAACATATTGATCTATTGTCTCATATCTTCAAATATATATAATATATCCAGAAGTAAACCTATCTCAGCAAGGTTTACTAGATAAAAACATAAAGAGATGAAATCTTCTAGAAATTTAGATATGATGCCCACCACGTCAATATAATCTTGAAGCGGAGAGTAGAGGAAGGCAGCAATCCCGACACCTAACTGTATCCTGAAAATGAGAAATAAGAAGAGGTGAGATATATGAATATCTCAATGAGTAGACAACATTTAAAGCGTGTGAAAACTATAATGGTAACCTGTAAAGCATAATTGACATTTTCAAAATAAATAATAGTAAAACCATAATGAGTAATTCAAAGATGTAGCGAAGTTTTCAAATGTATAACAATATTATAAAATTAAATCAATGTATAAAATCTGTAAAGTAAATCAAGTTACATATAGTTGGGCTCCAACTTACTGTCATGCATAAGAATACATCCATGAAATAACCAGGCAATATCCATGTAGGCATACTAGTAGCCGGCCCCAAAGGCCAATACCACCATAGGACGCCCCAAAAGCATATGTGTCGCTATGATGTGCCCCCAAAAGGCTAATATAAAGGGATAGGGACTCTTGAGGTGGCTCCCACCACAAAGGCGTAGCACGCAGCTCCCATACCCCAGTCTAATATCACGAAATTGGGACTCTGGAGGTGGCTCCCGCCATAAAGGCGTAGCAAGCTCTCGTATTCCAATCAAGGGTATAATCTCATACATTAAGTCAGGTGGAGCCAAAACCATGTACGTCAAATTCTATGTATAATCATATTTCATAAATCAACCAACTTACTCGATATAATATTTCTTGAAATAAATGTATTTTAATAACAAATCAATTCATATGATTATATATCGTATATACCTTTAATACATAAAATAAATATCATGCAAAAAAAAAATTATAATTATAATTAAAGAAATTTCAAATAACTATAGTTGTCGTCTACTCACAATCCTTGAGATGATCTTACTGTAAACCTCGATTTGAAACTTCGGGATCCACAGGTGACGTTGGATCTACGTGGCCTAGAGATTAAAGATAATTAGTATCTATACATGCTCAAAGCATTACACAATTATGAATGCAACTTAAGTCCGATTAATCTACCCCATAGTCAATACTAATTTCTCATACTCAAAACAACATATCCTTAATTTTTAATATCATTTCCATAATCATTTTCTCCATAATTCAACTCCATATTCATGTCCTTATCAAATTCCTTTCTAATACTCCATGCCTTAGAAATTTTCATAATCCATAACCATCATTTAGTACTATATTTCTCTTAAGCAATAAATTCCTTACTATCAAGCTAGATTAGAAAATAATAACTTGAGTTTGGTAAGGAATTTTAAAGTGATTCCAACTGGTTTATTTCAATAAATAAGTCTACTTTATGAAGAAAATAACTAACTTAGACAATTAGAACAAAATCTTGATCAAATTTGATAAATCCCGAAACTATGCCGAAACAGGGGTCAACACAGAACAGCCAACTTCACCGAATTTTATCTTTTTAACCGCTTATCGGTTTTGGGTGATTCAAAAACCAAAATTCTCATAATGAAGTATTTTTTCTAGGAAAAATATCAAAAAAAAAAAATCAAGCATGCTCAACTTCCCCTGTTTTGCTTTTTCTTCTCATTTTCTTGTTCATGCTTTCAAATCCTTTTAATTCTTACCAAAGGTGAGTAAAACTAATACTTAATAGATGGATTTCAGACCTTAACATGTTTATGGAGCTAAGATCTTAACATATTCATGTAGAATATCTAAAGAAAGGAAGAATAAATCAAGAAATTAACCTTGAATGTGATTGTTGAAGAAATTTTGGTGTAAGATGTTTGAAGAAAATTTTGGGAAAATAAGGAGAAGGAAGGCCGGCTGCCACTTGAAGAATAGAATAAAAAATTCTAGAGTTTTCAAGAGACAAAATGAACTTAAAGGTATTTTTAAATTTTTGGTATAATTGCACATTGGTCCCTCAACTTTTTTATAAATAACCATTAAGCCCCTAAACTTTTTAATTTGTTCAATTTGATCCTTTCTTCTTTTATTTCCTTCACTTATAACTTCTTATCAATTTCCAAGTTTGTCCTTAAAATTTTCGGGATTTAACTTTACATGATTGTACGTAACCTCGATTGTTACAACTTACCTCCCTTAGAAAAATTTTGTCCTCGAAATTTACTTACCAACTTGATTGAACAAGTGAGGATATTGAGTCCGCATATCTTCCTCCCTTTCCCATGTAGCTTCTTCATATGAATGATTCCTCCAAAGAACTTTCACTAATGGAATAGTCTTAGTCCTTAGAACTTGGTCCTTTCTATCCAAAATCTCAACCGGCTGCTCTTCATAAGTTAAATTTTCCTCAATTTCCATAGGCAAGTCCCTCAATATATGTGAAGAATCGAAAATGTACTTTTGGAGCATAGAAACATGGAAAACATTATGAATTTGTGACAATTCTTCCGGTAAGGCCAATCTATAAGCAACTGGGCCAATCCTTTCAATGATCTCAAAAGGCCCTATATATCGAGGACCCAACTTTTCTCGTCTTTCGAACCGGATTACTCCCTTTCAAGGAGTCACTTTCAAAAACACCATATCACAAACTTCAAACTCTAAATCTTTTCTCTGATTATCTGCATAGCTCTTTTGTCGATCTTAAGCTATTTTTATCTTTTCCCGGATTACCTTAACTTTGTCTGCAGTTATCATAACAATTTGTTGACCTAGCAATTTCCTTTCATCTGTATCATCCCAACACACCGGAGTTCTGCACTTCCTTCCATACAAAGCTTCAAACGCAGCCATGTCGATACTGGACTGATAACTATTGTTATATGCAAACTCTGCTAGAGGCAAGTGTTCATCCCAGTTTCCTTTGAGTTCCATAATACAAGATCTGAGTATATCTTACAGAATTTGAATTATCCGTTCAAATTGTCCATCCATCTGGGGATGAAAAGTAGTACTGAACTTGAGTTTAGTGCCCATAGCATTCTGCAAACTTGGCCAAAAGCGAGATGTGAATCGGGGGTCTCGATCAGATACAATCGATATTGGGGCACCATGTAACCTAACAATTTCGTTCACATAAAGTTTAGCCAGTCTTTCCATGGAAAAAGTCTTCTTGACTGGCAAAAAGTGAGCTGATTTTGTTAAACGATCAATAATCACCCAAATGCTATCATAACCAGACTGTGTTCTTGGCAATCCCGAAACGAAATCCATAGCAATATCTTCCCACTTCCATTGAGGAATAGGTAGGGGGTTCAATTTCCCTGAAGGTTTTTGATGCTCGGCTTTAATTTGTTGGCATACCAAGTATCTAAAAACAAACTCAGCTATGTTCTCTTAAGGTTCGATACATCTTCACACTACCGAGATGTAACGCGTATGGTGCATTATGAGCTTCCTCCAAAATCACCTTTCGGAGTTCTTCATCCTAAGGCACACAAAGCCTATTTTTCATTATTAGTACATCATCATCCTTTATTTGAAAGTCAGTCCTCACGCCATCCCTTACTTCTTGCTTTAACTTTACCATAATAGGGTCATTATTCTGTGCTTCACGTATCCAATCAATATGAATCGGTTTAACCTTCAAGTGGGCTATTAGGAGATCATTCTCATCAATCATCAATTCTAAAGGTAAAGACTTCAACTCATTTTGTAAGGGTTTCTGAATCGCTTAGATATGAGCAAGAGAACTAGAAGAGTTTCTACTAAGAGCATCGGCCACTACACTGGCCTTTCCTGGGTGGTAGTCAATTACACAGTCATAATCTTTTATCAATTCCAACTATCTTCTTTGCCTCAAATTTAGTTCCTTCTGATCCATCAGATATTTCAGACTCTTATGACCAGTGTAGATTGTACATTTTTCTCCAAATAAATAATGCCTCCAAATTTTCAGTGCAAACACCACTGCCGCCAACTCTAAATCGTGAGTGGGATAGTTCTACTCATGCTATTTCAGTTGCCGAGAAGCATAACCTATCACCTTCCCATGTTGCATCAAAACGCAACCCAAACCTCGCCTCGAGGCATCATTGTATACCACAAAGCTTCTAGTCCCTGATGGTATTGTAAGAACTATTGCTGTGGTCAATCTACGCTTGAGCTCTTGGAAAGCTTACTCACATTCGTCAGTCCACTCAAACTTAGCATGCTTCCTTGTTAGTTTCGAAAAAGGAGAGGCAATCATGGAAAATCCTTCCACGAATCTTCGATAGTACCCTGCCAATCCAAGAAAACTTCTAACTTTTGTGACATTCGTGGGTTTTTCCCAAGCAACTACAGCTTCTATCTTTTGTGGATCCACAAAAATCCCTTCCTTAGATATTACGTGACCAAAGAATGCTACTTTTTCCAGCCAGAATTCACACTTGGAAAATTTAGCATAAAGTTGCTTTTCACGCATAGTCTGCAGCACCGTTCTCAAATGGTTTACATGATCATCCTTATTCCTGGAATAAACTAGGATGTCATCAATGAACACAATAACAAACTTATCTAAGTAGGGTCGAAACACCCTATTCATCAAATCCATAAAGACTGCAGGTGCATTAGTTAGCCCAAAAGGCATAACTAAAAATTCATAATGACCATATCGAGTTCTGAAAGCAGTCTTTGGAATATCAGATTCTTTGATCTTCAAATGATGATAACCCGACCTTAGGTCTATTTTGGAGAACACACTTGCACCTTGCAACTGATCAAACAAGTCATCAATCCTTGGGAAAGGATACTTATTCTTAATGGTGACCTTGTTCAGTTGCTGATAGTCGATACACAATCGTAAAGATCTATCCTTTTTGTAGACACCTAATTTTGTCCGGACCACTAAAACAAGTATGTTTTCTTCCTAAATTGAGGTTTCAGAATCTAAAAAGACTTTTTTTATCCTGCAGGTGGTACTCCGAGACTTAGTTTAAGGGGGCGAGCATAAAAAATCAAACTTGAAAAAGTCAACCCCGAAAAAATCAACCCCAGAAAGTCAACTACTAAAAAAGTCAACCCACTTTCAAAATCAAGATTTGAAGCTCAATTGAAAAATGGCGAAAGAATTTTGGTAATCCGAGGTCTACATTGAAAGATATGGAGTTCGGAAGTTGGGATTTGGAGATTCAATAGAAAGGAAACCCTAATCCGGTAAATTTGGGGAAAAGTGCTTAAACGATCGAATTGGTCAAAATTGAAGGTTCCAAATGAAAGATAAGCACTGAAAACGGGTAATGGAGAAGCCACTTGAAAGAAAAATTGAAAGAAAAGTGAATCCGGGAGAAAACCGAGAATTAGGGTTTTTGGTGGATTTCGGTGAAATCGGGAAGAATCACAGAAATTGTCCGACTTGGTAAGACCAAAGCCCCCAATGGATGAGGAATAACTAAAAAGGAATAGCCCAAGGCTCAGTTTGAAGAAAATTTGAAAATCGGACTTGTTTTGAGCAAAACCGGGTTTCGAAGGCAAAAGGGCAAAATTGGAAAATTTGAGAAAAATAGCAAATGAACTCCAAATCTTCAAAAAATTGTCAAAACTCATTTTTAAATCATTTGAAAGAGATTGGAGAAATAAAATCTTGATTCGGAGTTCGTTTGCAAAATGGCCAAATTCCGGGTCTCTTATGTAGTAATTCAAAAAGGAAAATCCCGAAAAAATAGCAAATGAACTCCAAATCTTTTTAAAATTTGAAAATATCATTTTTTAAATTATTTTAAAGAGATTTGCGAAAGAAAATCTTGATTCGGAGTTCGTTTACAAAATGGCCAAATCCCGGGCCTCCTATGCAATAATTCAAGAAGATAAATCCCGAAAAAATAGCAAATGGACTTCGAAAATTCTGAAAATTTGAAAATCTCATTCTTAAATCATTTGGAAGATATTGGTGAAAGAAAATATTTATTCGGAGTTCGTTTGCAAAATGGTCAAATCCTGGGCCTCTAATATAGTAATTCAAGAAGGAAAATCTTGAAAAAATAGCAAATGAGCTCCAAATCTTCTGAAAATTTGAAAATATCATTTTTAAATTATTTTTAAGAGTTTGGAGAAATAAAATCTTGATTCGGAGTTCGTTTGCAAAATGGTCAAATCTCGGGCCTCCTATGCAATAATTCAAGAAGATAAATCCCGAAAAAATAGCAAATAGACTCCAAAAATCCTGAAATTTTGCAAATACAATTTTTAAATTATTTGGAAGATATTAGCGAAATAAAATCTTGATTCGGAGTTCGTTTGCAAAATGACCAAATCCCGAGCCCTTATGCAATAATTCAACAAGATAAATCCTGAAAAAATACCAAATGAGTTCCAAAAATTATGAAAAGTTCCAGATCACACTTTTAAATTATTTGGAAGAGATTGGTGAAGAAAAATCTTGATTTGGAGCTAGTTTAAAAAATGATAAAATGTGGGGGCATGAAAAGGCATTTTTGGAAGAAAAAATCCAAATAAATAGCAAACGGACTCAGAAAATTTTGAAAACTTCCAGAACTCAATGTTTTATTATTTTGGAAGTATTAAAAAAATAAAATTTGAATTTGGAGTCCGTTTTCCATTTATTTGCATCCGAGGGCAAAACGATCATTTCACCCAAGCAACCGAAAAGGGCTTCTTTTGGCCTTTCAAAAAAATCAGACTTGGGCTGGAAAAGAGAAGTGCTTGCCTGCCAAAGCCCAAAGGAAAGAGGAAGTTTCTGATTTTTCAATCAAATGGCCAAGAATTAAAAGTTAGTTAGAGATTCCTTTTGATCAAGCCATTGTGATTAAGCCAACTAGGCCAAGGGAGAGTGTCAACATTATTCTTGAATAGCTGTAATTATGGACAGCTAATATGCTAATCTAAGGGTGATAATTTCATGATTTTTCACCTTGAATTACTAGCCATTGGATGGGAAGTTAGTTGGAACCAAAATGACAACATTCTAGCTCATTTAAGGGGGTTCGGCCAGCCTTAGAGAGGGGAGCAGAATTTCATTTTCCACACTTCATTTTTCAAATTTCTTCTTAGTTTTCTTTGTTTTTCTCTCCTTGGTTGAAAGCAAAAAGAAAAATTTTAGAAAAGAAAGGAAAGTTTGAAGAGATAAAGCTTGAAATATAGCTTCTTGAGGTTGCTCTTGAGCACTAACTCTTGCACTTTCTTGATTTTCCATTCTTATTTTTGCTATTTTGATTATTATTTGGTGAGTTTCTTTTTAAATAAATGTTTTTTTATTTATATATTCCTTTTAAGTTCTTTCTTCATCTTTTTCTTAAACAAAGTTTTCTTACATTTTTTTACATTTTCCTCACCATGGCCGAATGGCCTATATTATTTTTTAATGTTGCTGTTTTGTTTAATTTATCATGTTATTTATGTTATTTGCTTTAATCTTGATGCTTTAAGTGTTCTTCTACTTCATATATTTGAATCATGTTTTAATTTGGTTGCTTTGTTTGTTGCCATTTATGATTTAAATATCATGTTCTTGCATTTTTAATTTTCTGTTTTCATAATGTTTAAATTTGTTGATGTTTTATATTTAGTATATCAAGTGTTTGTGAAAATGCTTATGAGTATCTATACCTTGTGTTTGCATGATTTGAGTGTTATATTTTAGTTGAGCATGTTAGTATATCAAGTGTTTGTGAAAATGCTTGTTAGTTTTAATATCTCTACTTTGTGTTTGCATGATTTTAGTGTTATATTTTAGTTGAGCATGATAGTATATCAAGTGTTTGTGAAAATGCTTGTTAGTTTTAGTATCTCTACTTTGTGTTTGCATGATTTGAGTGTTATATTTTAGTTGAGCATGTTAGCATATCAAGTGTTTGTGAAAATGCCATGCTTGTTGGAGCTTGAGGCCATTCGGCTACTCCATGTGTTTTACATTGTATGTGCATTTTTGCCATGTTAGTGGATAGGTTTTGAATTTGCATGACATTTGATTGAGTATTTAGTTTAAGTATACCAAGTGTTTGTGAAAATTTCATGCTTGTTAGGAACAATAGGCCATTCGGCTACCATGTTATTTTGCATTGTGTGTTGCATTTTTGCTATGTTAGGTGATAGGTTGGCATTTGCATGATTTGGTTGAGTTTTTGGTTTAAGCATGCCTTGTGTTTCTGTTATTGCCATGCATGTTTTATATGTTAGTTTAGGTTTATCTTGCCATGCATGTTCATGCATTTTAGACCTAGGTTGCATTAAATGCCATGCAAGTTCATTTAGGTCTAGGTTACTATATTGATGCCATGTATTTTTTCATGACATTTAGGTTTAAACTCATGCATTTCATGCATCATATTTCTGTATTTTTCATGCATTTCATGTCCATGCCACTTGACTAATGACTTAGGCCAATTAATGGTTCAAAGTCATGCTCTCTTGAGCACACTTGTGGAAAATTAAGGTTTGTCAAATTGATTATTCTACCTTTGTGATTTTTTTACTTAGCCAATTTTTGTCTAACTTTTAAGAAGTCCTAGCTACTATTTGTGAATCATTTTGTGAGTCTTAAATATTTTTACTTTGATTTTTAAATGATTTTATTAAAGGCAAAAATGTATTTTGTTCAAATAGTTTTTTCACCCAGTACTTGTACTTTCCTGATTTTTCTGGGCATTCATATTTAATCAGAAAATTAATCTGATTTTTTCCCGTGTATTTTTATATGTCCTGAGTCTCCAGTATTTTTGTTAGAAGTTTTTGAATTTTTAAAAATAGGGTAATAAATTGTGGCTTAAAACTGGACAGTGGAGTCAGAATTGAATTTAAAGAAAAATCATTTTTCTGTTTTGGTTAAGTTACTTAGAGGGGGCTGATTAGGAAGTTCAGCTACTGACTTAGGGTAGTTTCTAAGCCTTTTAAAACTCTAAAAATGATTTTTTAAGTCTCGGGTTAAGGGTGGTCATGTCCGGGATTTTTTAAACTTAGGAAATTAGAGCCATCTAAAAAACGTTTAGCCCAGTTTTTATTCTTAACCTAAGCTTTTCAAAATTGTTTTCAAACAATCATAAAGTATTTTGGTTTTAGAATATTTAATTTGACATATTTTCCTAAGGTAGCCGGATTTTTTTTTAGATATACGGATTTCCTTAATTAAAGGAAAAAATATATTTTCATGCATTGCATTTTTCCATATTCATGCATTTTATATAATATGTGATTTTCGCTATGATAATTTCTATGATATTGTTATGATTTTGAGTTATGTTATATTGTTTATTATATGATTTGGAATATTTCATGATATCCTATGCTTTTTATTTAATTATTTTTTGTTATATTATTTAGCATATACTATGTTCATGCATTATTATTTCCATTTTTATTTCATATATATTATATGATAGCATTATTTTATATTCCATGTCATTTAAATTATATGCCATATCATTCATATTTGCCATGTCATTCAAGTTATTTCATTTCATGTAGAATATATTATGTTACCTAGGTCATTTCATGTAGAATATATTATGTTACCTAGGACATTTCATTTAGGATATATATTATGTCATTTAGGATATTTTATGTCATTTAGAATATATCATATGACTTAGGATATTACATTTCATATAGAATATATTATGTTATCTAGGTTATTTCATTTCATTTCATTTAGAATTTGTCATATAACTTAGGATATTTCATTTTATTTAGAATATGCTAAGACATTTAATTCATATCATATCATTTAGGGTGCATTATATTATTTAGATTTTGCTATGTCATTTTATTTATGTCATGTGTATACATATTAATTTCTTTTATTCATGAGTTCTCTACCGGGTTTGCTGGGGAGGATATCATCAATTATCATTAATAACGGGATATCTTCTTTAAAACGAGAATGATTTGGAAAATTTTCAAAAATTATAAAAATTTCTATATTTTGCCACGCGTGTTGGGAAATATAGGAAAATTTTGAATTAATAAATTTTTGATCATTTTCAATTAAAAATGGAATTATTTTTCTTTAAATTGGGAATTAGCTTGAAATACTAAATTAAAAATTGACTTTTTACCGAGACTTGAGATAACACACGATTAATAAGGTACCGTTTTATACGGGCGTTGTGGGGGTGCTAATCCTTCCCCACACGTAACCGAGTCCCAAACCCGCTTCTTTGATTTCTCTGGTTTAAAACGCAGACTTGAAATTGGTTTTAAAAAATGTTTTAATTAATTTCAAAATATTTTATAAAACCGGTTTTAATAGGTGGCCGATCACACCTAGCCAAAAAAGATTGGTGGCGACTCCATGTCTTTTTCAAGGTCATTTTCAAAACCTTCATTTCTCTAGAGGAATTAAGTCGATTTTTCCCCGGTTTTTTTTAATGTCACGCTTAACGAATAATAAAGTCTTGTGATGAGACTTGTTATTTTTTAGGTTGCGACAGCTTGGCGACTCCGCTGGGGAGATTTAGACAGTCAGGCCTTGAATTAGTCGTGTGTTATCAAAGTCTCGATTTTGTTGATTTAATTGGTATTTAATTTTAATTCCCACATTTAAAAAAAAATAATAATAATAAGGAGAATTTTGAAAATAATAAAAATGTTTTAAATATGTCTATATTCATGTGCATACATATTATTGTTGTTCTCTGGTTATTTTGGTGCATATATTTATTTGTTGATTAATTGATGATTTATGTTGTTTAGTCTTATCAGGGTATTTAGAATTAGGGTTATAGAATAGGTGGTGAAAGGTTTGTTGTTCCTCCTCACACACCACACTTGCATTTGCATAACATGAGCTCTATACCCGAGTTCCGTCCCTTTAAGTGGAAGTAAAGTAGCTACACTCTCGTGATTAACAATCTACATGGGTTAGCAAAATACTTCCAGAGTATAAATTACCTAAGCTCTTGTGATTAACAATCCGCATGGGCTAGGAAAATATACTCTAACGAATTGAACCCGCTTTTATCCGGGTGCCTTACTAGCCTTCACAGGCTACAGTAAGGAACAATTTGGGGCTTTTTAGAACTTCGTTCACCCACATATAGTGAACCATAGAGCCAACATAGGCGAAGCTCTGCCAAATTTTTGACAGAAATACTAAAGTTAGGAACACATGGAGGGACACTTCTAACCTTTTGTTACCTGTTTTACATCTCGAATAAATTTTGCAAATCGAGCAGTGATGAACGTACATCGTTTTGCCCATCATAGATTCAAAATTTCGGCCCCAAAGGTGTCGTAATGCCAAATTTTCATTGGGACATTTGTTATATTATCTTGTTATTATTTGATTTCTTCACCTTTACTGACTTGTTTCTTTTTCATGCATTTTTTTTTCACCATAAGGCATAGGGAAAGTTATTGGCCTCGGGATAATCTTCAATTAAAAGGGCTTTCATGGAGGGTCAGGCTAGTTTGATAGTGGAAGAGCATGCAGGGGTATGGCAGTGGTCGGAGTCAGAGCAGTTAAGAGATGGGGATTGTTTAAAGAAGGGATATATATCAGTATTACCAGAACGGGTAGATTTAGTTTACCGGCAAAATGATCTCCGAGGGTTAATGGATATTTGGAGTCAATGGGATACATGGTTTGGTTATATTCACAGGGACACTAGGACGTGTCGAGTTGGCCATAGTTGACCTTTTTGAAAAGTTAAGAGATAAGATAGATCCTTTCCAGCCATCCTAGTAGCTCCTCTATGTTTGGATTCAGAGTCGTTTTTGGAAGAGGAAGGATGTCTCTTTCAAACCATATTTGAAAACCCTAGTACCAATCAATGAGTTCCTTAAGATAGATTGGCCCAAAAACAGAAATGAAGAACAGTGGATCAACCTGTTTTGAAATCTTAAGAGTGAATTGATAACTTGGAGAGCTCCATGGATGATTCCTATACCAATATTATACAAATGTGGAGACAAGTCAGGGGTTCCACTACTCGAGATTTGAGAAGCCGTGAGCTACGCACCTCTGTTGGTGCAAAGACAGGTTGAATCTCGGCAGTTCACACCCGCGACTCATGGACTGAGTCTATTAGAGTTCACCTATGGAGAAAAGGGTTACTCAGGAAAGGTGCGGGGAATAATTGAAGCATGAAAAAAGACTCGTCGGATAAAGGTAGCCAGATATGCCGACATCGTCACACTCGACTACCTAGCATGGAGAGAAAGGAGGATTAATGATAGTTTGTTGACATCTAACGGGGAAGAAGTCCAATTTATGAGTTCACCACCAAAAGAAGTGCCATCGGAGTTAGAAATAGCAAGGTCAAAATTTGGAAAAGAAAAGGCCCAAATGAGCAAAGAAATTGCCCGACTTCAAGAGGAGATTGAGGACATGAAAAATAGAGAAATAACTCAAGAAAAAGAAATGGAAAGGATTAAGAGGGAAAGGGATACTGTCAAGGGCAACCTTCAGGAATTACATTTGGAAAACAAAAGGTACCGCTTCGAGCACAGATTTGAAGGGACTCTCAAGACTTTCGGGGAATGAGAGCAAGAAGTCAAAAACCTCAAGAAGGAGAGTAAGTATTGGAAAGATAGAGCGAAGCATGAAGAAATCCGAGCCAATCAGCTTGAGAAGGAAGCTAAGGAAAGCCTACACAATGATGTTTCTGCTAGTATGTCAAAAGGTCATGAACAAGTAGGGGTCAGATTGAAAAGCAAGGCAATCAAAAAGGGACTATGAAATAAAGTCCAAGATCCGAGGGAGCTATTGTAGGACCAGTATTTTGTAAACAACATGTTGAATTAGAATAGACAGATTATCAGATTGTCTTAAGCAGTGATCTTTTTATTCTATCTTTGATGTATTTAGTTCTAGGAAATCAATGAAAGATCGTTTGGTTGGAATTATCCCATGGCCAATACTTTCGAATGCATTCATCATTCATTTTTTATTTCCTTTATATACTTTGTTTGTTCATTCATAAATTTTTTCATATTTATAATCATTCATTCATTTATTCTTTATAATTATTCATTCATATTCATATACTTAGTCATTCATTTATTTGTCCATTCATTTATTCTTTATAATTATTCATTCATATTCATACACTTAGCCATTTACTTATTTGTTCATTCATTTACATTTAGTCATTTATTCATTCATTCATTTTTTATAAAACACAAAAAATGTGTCAATAAATTCTAATTCATGGTTTTCAAAACTAAAGGTACAATTGGTCGCACTCTGAAAGAATCGGATTTTTGACACCCTTACAATACTCAATCTCAAGCTAGAGCTATGGAGAATGATCAGGTTGCTAGAATTGAAAGAATGGAAAAAACTCAAAGAGAACTGCAGGAACAGTTGGCTAAGTCTCAGGAGGAGTCATGGGAACAAATGACCAAACTCATGGAAATGATGAATACTATGATGAGGCAGAAATGGCCAAGCGAAAATTCAGTTACAGGAATAGGGGCAGTGAATTAGGAAGGCCGACATGAGGTAGTACAGCAGAATGGCCAGACATCCCATTATATGGGAAATGAACTTCCAACTGGGGCAGCATCCTATGTTTACTTCCAACCAGCGGCTGAAGTACAGAATTTTGGTCCTAAAATGGGTAACATTGGGGTTGATCCAATTGATGTGGATGTTCCAGACTTTGAAGAATTGGTTGAAAAGGAAAAGGCAAAGATAGCCGAGCTAAAGAAGGCTGAAACTGCAGAATCCCAGAAGAAATATCAACTGCTGGAAGAAAGGCTAAGGGTAGTTGAAGGGGCAGAGCTATTTGGCAGTCTGGATACCAAAGAGATGAGTTTAGTGCACGGTCTGGTGATTCCTCCAAAGTTCAAAGTACCAGACTTTGAGAAGTATAATGGGACTACCAACCCATAAATACATTTGACCATGTATTGCAGAAAAATGACAGGGCACGATGATGATGACAAATTGCTTATTCACTGTTTCCAAGATAGCTTGACAGGGTCTGCAACCCGATGGTATAATCAACTGACTCGTACTAAGATTCGTTCATGGATGGATTTAGCTAGGGCTTTCATGGAGCATTATAAGCATGTATCTGATATGGTACCTGATAGGCTGTCATTACAGAACATGGAAAAGAAGACTACTGAGAGTTTCAAAGAATACTCGCAAAGGTGGAGGGATCTGGCTACACAAGTACAACCTCCTTTAACTAGAAAAGAAACTACAGTGCTTTTCATCAATACCCTGTGATAACTCGTATAATTATATAGTTTTTAGTTATGTTTTATTATTGTTTTGTGTCAAATACGAGTTATTATTGTTTAGTCTAATTGTGTTTATGATCTTTTATATTTTTATGTGATTTGGTGTTCTTCACAAGTTTCTTTGAGTGATTTCAGATTACTAGAATTAAGGGCAAATCCAGTTCAGTTCCAGTTCCGACACCTTTTGCCATATCAGCAATATCTGGAGTTTCACTGAAGGAATAAGGCTGAAATTTGTATCCGTGCAAATCTAAGAGGCATATCTATCTTTTTCATGTTTTACACTTCTTGAAACGGAGTCGTTTTCCCTAGCGAAATCGACCATGAAGTTGGCTGATGTGCAATGACGTCTGTGCTGACCTGTTTTCGTATTTTGCCCATATCTTCTTATCCACATCAGCAAATGAGCTGATTCCAACGGCTATGGATCAGTAACTGATAGGGTAACATTTTTGTAGAAGACCATGTGATCAGATAAGGCCTGCAAAATTGACAAAATCGACCATCAAGTTGGCTGATCAAAATCGTCATGTATGACGAAAATTGTTAGAAAATGCACCCACCTATTATACCTACCTTTGAAATTTGTAAAGCTTGTCTCTTGTCATTTAGCCCTCCAAAATGTGTATAAATAGAGGGCCTTGGATGATTGTAAGGGATCATATTGTACATAGGTAGGATATTAGCCATTTTAATAAAATTCTCTAAGTTTTCTTCTTCTTTCTTTTCTCTAGTTTTCTTTCTTTTCTCTAGTTTTCTTTTTCTTTAGAGAGAGCAAGAGGTTGGATAATTAATATTCTTCCTCTTCTTCTTTCTTTCTTTTATTTTCTTCTTAGATTTTCTTTAATTTTATGTTTATGTTTATAATGCCTATGCTAGGCTAAACTTCTATTTGGTTAAGGGTGATTTCAAAGCCCTAGACATGTTTTGTGATTGATTTTCAGATTCTATCTATCATTAATTTTCTATCAAAGTTGCTTATGTTCTTCTACAAGAATTGTTCATGATGTTGTCTAGATTTATTTAGGTGTACAACTAGATAGATCTTGATAATTATCTATTGCTAGTTTAGGAGTCTTGATCCGTGTAATTGTCTTGATTTCCTATTCATAAGTGGCAATTTGTGATTAATGATTATGGTCAAGTTTTCAATAATTGCAAAGTGGAACATAACCTAAGTTGAACAATCCGAGCTTATGTGTTTGTTGCTTAGATCAACCTATCTTTCTCATCATAAAGCTGCCATTAAATTGAATTTAGAGAGCTTATTCTAGGTTGTTTAATGGTTAGAGATTAAATAGAGAGCTTGTTCTATTTAACGACAAACTAAGGAAAGATTGGGGTAACAGAGCTTGTTGTTATCTACGGTTGTTAACTTTGATAGTTGGTTGATATTGATAGATCTGAAATTGATTCTTAATGATGTCTAGTGGTGGAGAATGAAACCTTAACCATATTTTTCATATTTGATTCTTCTTACTTATTTGTTTTCTTACTTTTAGTTTGCTTATTTTTTATATTTATTTTTATTGGCTGGTTATACCGCCTAATTTGTATATTAACTTTGTTTTATTTTTATTGGCTGGTTATACCGCCTAATTTAGTATATATATTTTTATTGGCTGGTTATACCGCCTAATTTAGTATATATATTTTTATTGGCTGGTTATACCGCCTTGCATCTTATTCTTATTATTTACTTTAGTTTAAATCTGGCTTCAAAAACCCTTTTTCTTTTATTGTTCTTGAATTTAAGTTTTAAACTATTAACTTATAAACTAAAACCCAATCCCTGAGGACTCGACCCTTGCTAACTACTATACTTACAATTTATCTTTTTAGTGCAAGGTTAAATAAGATACACTCTTTTGGGTGCATCAAATTTTTGGCGCCGTTGCCGGGGATTGCTTTCTTTAGTTTATTAGTTCATTGGTTTATTCTTATTTTCAGTTGTAATTAATTTTATTTTTCTTGTACATACAAGTTTTTCTTATCAAATTTTGAAAAAAAAAAAAAAAAAAAGAAAAACGATGGAATTGAGCAATCTAACACTTGAAGAGTTGGTGGCATACATGAACATGGAAAATCAACAAGCCAATCTCACTTACCCAGTTCAACAATTGGCCATGGGAGGATGTCAAGGCCATCAAGTGTTCCAAGACCAACTGTATGATCATTACTCAAACACTTACCATGAGGGATGGTGGGATCATACTAATTATGGCTACTCAGAAAATTACCAAGAAGTAGATCCTTATGCCAATTACACTCATCCATCTAGCTTCAATCAATCATGGTCTCAAGAACCAGATCTTCTTCAACCACCACATATGACTCAAAACTCAGGTATTTCTTTAGAAGATCTTGTCGATTCTCTTGTTACTAATACTTTGCAATTTCAACAGGAAACAAGGGCAAGCATCCGGAGTTTGGAAAGGCAAATGAGCCTATTGGCTAGTAGTATGGTGGTATGTGTAGCACAAAGATCTGAAGAACTCTCTGCCCAAACAATGATTAACCCAAAGGAGAATACTACTATTGTGACCTTGAGGAATGAGGAACAAGATGAGGATGAGACAGAATTAGAGATGGATTCTATTCTTGAGGATAATGAAGCCACAAATACAAATAAGAGTATTTCGGCACCTGAGGTAACGTTTGAGATTCCAATTTTTACTAATGTTTCTTCTCCACCTTTTCCTAGTAGATTCGCAAAGTTCAAGGAGGATGAACATGAACAAGACACGCTGGAAACCTTAAACAGTTTGTTTGTGGATGTCATTCAACAAGTACCAAAAGATGCACCATTCCTCGATGAGATATTCACCACCAAGGATGATGGAATAATACTTGTAATGGAGAATGCATCCACTGTTGTGCAAAGAAAGCTTCCTCTCAAACGCATAAATTTGGGAAATTTCATGTATGAGCCTGACAAGCCTAAAAAGCCAAGAAAGGGTGTTGGTTAGATTCAAAACACTAACTCAAGTGTTAATTGGGAAGGCAGCCCAATTAAAGATGAAATTACCAACCTTCCATATTCAGATTTGCTTTCTCTTTCTTTTCCTTTTTCTTTTATTATTTTTATTGTTTTTATTTTATTTCTTATGTTTCTTTGTTAATTGTGTTTACTGCTTTTAAGTTCATTTAGGCTGCATAAGTTTCTTTTGTTTAATAGTTCTTTTCTCTTACATATAATTCTTGCATTGGGGGATAATAACATTACATTAATGACAATGTAAGAGTTATGTGTGGGGGGAAGAATTTAGGATTTTATTTAGAGTGTTTTGTTTTTGAGTCTTTTTATGTTGTTTTTCTTTCTGATCCTTGTTTTGAAAATAACTAGATGTAAATATAATGTTTTTTTTAACCCCGGTTAAATGGCGGATAACGGTACTCCGTGATTATTTAAATCGGTTCCATCAGCTACCCACAAAACTGATATTGTATATAAATTTCTCTTCCAATTTCTCTTTCAATTTTTTTTTCATTTTTTTCAGGATGGATGATATTCTCACAAGATTGCAGAAACGATTTCCTCCTTTTCCTCGAAATATTTTACTGAAGCTTTACCAAGTTCGACTTGAAAGATTAAGAATGCTTATGCACAAAGGGATTCCTGACGACATACGTTGGATAATTGAAGCCAAGGTACGTGAAGATGAATATCTTCCTGTTTTGCATTTACCAGGTACAGGTAGAAGCACTTTTGCAAAGAAGCGACGAGCAAAGCGCATGAGTTCAAATTGCCACAAATGTGCACGATGGACGTGTAACGGTAAATGTCGTTCTATTGGGATTTCGTCCTCTAATCGAGATGATAAAATTGAATTCATTAAGGATGGACTGAGTAAGGAGAATTTGGGTAATATCCAACTTTCTCTTGAGACGCATCCTAGTGGAGACGTACAAAGAGAAATTCTTGATATATGGCCGCAATTCCAAAGGGAATGGCAACATCTTGGGAATCTGATGTTAAAAGACCCTGTTTGCCAGCTTGTAAGAAAACTGGATGGGAAGCATATCCTCGACTCATAGAAGGCGTTTAAGCCGTTTCTGGACGTAAAACCAGAGGAAGATGCCAAATACACTTTCGGCGACATTATTACTCTTGACTTTTACGGTTGATTTTTCTTCTCTTTTTGATTTTCTTCCTGAAATCACGCAAAAATCTTTTGTTAGGTTAACATTTTCTTCTGACAGGTCAGATACACTTTCGGCGACATTATTACTCTTGTCTGATTCACTACTCAGTCCTCTATATATTACACCATGTACTCATTCTCTTTCAGGCACTCGAAAAAAAAATGGAAAGTACTTCGTCCCAGCGCATTAAAAAAATTTGTGTCTTTGGAGGTGCTTATCCAGGGAAAAATAACATATTTGCTGATGAAGCCATAAGAGTTGGAGTAATACTTGCCCAACAAAAGATCCAGTTGATTTATGGAGGCGGTAGTACGGGTTTAATGGGAGCAGTCGCTACAGCAGCACACGCCGGAGGAAGTCCAGTTCTAGGAGTCGTGCCAAAACTATTCACAGATTTTTGTGGACCTACCTTGGGTAAGGAAATACAAGTCTGGAGTGTCCCTGAACGGATAACAATCATGTACCATTCTGCCGATGCATTCATTGCTTTACCAGGAGGTCTGGGTACATTGGAAGAAATAGCTTGCGTGGCTTCTTGGTCATCTTTGGTCACAAATAAAAAACCCATTGGTTTGCTTAATATTAATGGTTATTTTAGTAATTTGCTTTCATATTTAGATAATGCTATGGATAATGGATTCATGTTTTCAGAGGCAAGGAGAACCATAATTTCTGCTACAACCATTGAAGATTTACTCAAAAAGCTCCAAGCTTATGAGTGTTTATCTGCTACGGTTGTTTCGCAAACGCTCGGAAAAAGAAAAAGAGATATGGACGAGCAAGGAGTGGACTGCACTTTGTCTTTGTGACATTATCTAACATTTTGTTTGTTGTGTCTCAGTTATAATAAGTGGTTAGCAACCTCTGCAGGTAATATCTCCTAAATTCTACCTTTAAAATTTGACATTGGGGACAATGTCATATTTTAGTAGGGGGTAAGAGACATATTTTGCTAAAAAAAAAAAAAAAAAAGTTTGTTGTATTTTAAGCAATTTAGAAGTATTCATTCTGAACAAGGTCTGAGTAAGGGAGACTTGAGACATACCTTGTCAGTTTGATTTTAATCTTTTTCTAATTTAAAAAAAAAAAAAAGTTTGTTGTGTTTTAAGCAATTTAGAAGTATTCATTCTGAACAAGGTCTGAGTAAGGGAGACTTGAGACATACCTTGTCAATTTGATTTTAATCTTTTTATGTTTACTTGTTAATTTTTGTTTAGTATTTTAGGATTATTTAGGTTGCATGGTTTTGTTTTGTTTTGAGTCTTAGTTGTTCCTATTCTTATGTTATTAGTTCTTTTCTCTTACACATGATTCTTTCATTTGAGTTAATAGACTTACATTGAGGACAATGTAAGAATTAAGTGTGGGGGGGAATGATTTAGGATTTCTTTTATTTTTGTCTACTATTTTTTTTCTTATTATTATTATTATTTTTTTTTGTGAGTTTTAGTTCCTTTTTAATACAATGATGAGATATGAATTGGATAAGTCTAAAACAGATTTATTAGTGAGAAGATTTTCATGAGAATTGAGCTTGATGTCAACCTTTTTATGAGCCAATGTTAATATGATATGTTGATTGAGAAAGAAGCATGTTTAGACTTAATCTGACTTGTATAATCATCCTTGTGAGTTTTTGAGCCTATAATGATTGATGCATTATACAAATCAATCTAATTTCTTTCTTGAGTGCTCTTATGATTACATGATTCTCTAGAACTTGCTTTAAACCGTTTGAGACTATATTGATACATGTGACAACATGAATATGATAGAGGCATTAGGATTATAACCAGAGCCAAACAGCCATCCATTATTAATGTTCCAAGAGAACACACCCTTAGTGAACTAATTTGAGCCTACATTGAATAAGCTATCTCTTTGGTAACCATAACTTGTCCCTAACCTAAATATACTTATATCTTTACCTTTGTTCCAAAGATGAATTAGCATGTTTTGAGACAAGTTGCAAAGACAAAGAAGATTTATTGAAAATTTGGGTTAGAAACAAGAAATAAGTGTGGGGGGAAAAGAAAAAAAAAAAGTCAAGAGAAAAAGAAAGGGATCATTGTCAAATACATTCCCATATTAAAAAAAAAAAAAAAATCTTCTCTTGAACTTCTAGTTAAAGTAAAGAAAAAGATGTTACAAAGTTGGTTAGAATGATGCAAAGGCTCAACATAAATATTTAGCCTATGTTATTATGTGCTTTATAAGAGTTTTGAGAAGTTTTATTTGTATGATCTTTTTATGTCTCTAAACTTTATGAACTCTTTGGAACCTTTGTGATATCTTTATCCTTTTGTTCTTCAACCACATTACAAACCCCTTGGCCCCATTACAACCTTGATTAAAGACCTCTTGATTCATGAAGTTGTATGATCTAAATAGTGGAGAATAGGTGGACAAGCAAGAATATGGTAGAACTGTTTTCATGAGATTGATTGAGTGTAAACACTTCACCACTACTTTAAAGAGTGAAAATCATGAGGGTATCCCATGTGAGAAGTTGAGATTAAATTTGAACATGCACTATTTTGATTGAGATATGTTATGTTAATATTGGCTTAGCTCAAACAATTTACATTCAAGCATGATTTTTTGTGAAATTCTTTAAGCTATTGATTAGTTTATAAGACTTGTTCAAAGATTGTCTCTAATTTGTATTGAAAGGATTAGGAATAAATATTTTTAGTATATGTAGTTTATTTATATTTTAGTTTTTCAATGTTTGTGGGTATCGTTCTAGTAAACCCTCACGAGACTAAACTCGTCCACTAGGGACACCTAGGGGTTTAAAGGCTTGTGTCACATGCTAAGTGCCACCGTGATTTCCTACGAAAGTGGATCAGATTAGATTTTCTTATTTTATTTTTATTTGATTTTGCTCGAGGACTAGCAAAAAGCTAAGTGTGGGGGTGTGATAACTCGTATAATTATATAGTTTTTAGTTATGTTTTATTATTGTTTTGTGTCAAATACGAGTTATTATTGTTTAGTCTAATTGTGTTTATGATCTTTTATATTTTTATGTGATTTGGTGTTCTTCACAAGTTTCTTTGAGTGATTTCAGATTACTAGAATTAAGGGCAAATCCAGTTCAGTTCCAGTTCCGACACCTTTTGCCATATCAGCAATATCTGGAGTTTCACTGAAGCAATAAGGCTGAAATTTGTATCCGTGCAAAGCTAAGAGGCATATCTATCTTTTTCATGTTTTACACTTCTTGAAACGGAGTCGTTTTCCCTAGCGAAATCGACCATGAAGTTGGCTGATGTGCAATGACGTCTGTGCTGACCTGTTTTCGTATTTTGCCCATATCTTCTTATCCACATCAGCAAATGAGCTGATTCCAACGGCTATGGATCAGTAACTGATAGGGTAACATTTTTGTAGAAGACCATGTGATCAGATAAGGCCTGCAAAATTGACAAAATCGACCATCAAGTTGGCTGATCAAAATCGTCATGTATGACGAAAATTGTTAGAAAATGCACCCACCTATTATACCTACCTTTGAAATTTGTAAAGCTTGTCTCTTGTCATTTAGCCCTCCAAAATGTGTATAAATAGAGGGCCTTGGATGATTGTAAGGGATCATATTGTACATAGGTAGGATATTAGCCATTTTAATAAAATTCTCTAAGTTTTCTTCTTCTTTCTTTTCTCTAGTTTTCTTTCTTTTCTCTAGTTTTCTTTTTCTTTAGAGAGAGCAAGAGGTTGGATAATTAATATTCTTCCTCTTCTTCTTTCTTTCTTTTATTTTCTTCTTAGATTTTCTTTAATTTTATGTTTATGTTTATAATGCCTATGCTAGGCTAAACTTCTATTTGGTTAAGGGTGATTTCAAAGCCCTAGACATGTTTTGTGATTGATTTTCAGATTCTATCTATCATTAATTTTCTATCAAAGTTGCTTATGTTCTTCTACAAGAATTGTTCATGATGTTGTCTAGATTTATTTAGGTGTACAACTAGATAGATCTTGATAATTATCTATTGCTAGTTTAGGAGTC
The DNA here is from genome assembly GCA_030761205.1 of Fremontodendron californicum. Classification (NCBI taxonomy): domain Eukaryota; kingdom Viridiplantae; phylum Streptophyta; class Magnoliopsida; order Malvales; family Malvaceae; genus Fremontodendron; species Fremontodendron californicum. The sequence goes on from JAULJL010000003.1 coordinate 24,375,842, forward strand.
TTGATCCGTGTAATTGTCTTGATTTCCTATTCATAAGTGGCAATTTGTGATTAATGATTATGGTCAAGTTTTCAATAATTGCAAAGTGGAACATAACCTAAGTTGAACAATCCGAGCTTATGTGTTTGTTGCTTAGATCAACCTATCTTTCTCATCATAAAGCTGCCATTAAATTGAATTTAGAGAGCTTATTCTAGGTTGTTTAATGGTTAGAGATTAAATAGAGAGCTTGTTCTATTTAACGACAAACTAAGGAAAGATTGGGGTAACAGAGCTTGTTGTTATCTACGGTTGTTAACTTTGATAGTTGGTTGATATTGATAGATCTGAAATTGATTCTTAATGATGTCTAGTGGTGGAGAATGAAACCTTAACCATATTTTTCATATTTGATTCTTCTTACTTATTTGTTTTCTTACTTTTAGTTTGCTTATTTTTTATATTTATTTTTATTGGCTGGTTATACCGCCTAATTTGTATATTAACTTTGTTTTATTTTTATTGGCTGGTTATACCGCCTAATTTAGTATATATATTTTTATTGGCTGGTTATACCGCCTAATTTAGTATATATATTTTTATTGGCTGGTTATACCGCCTTGCATCTTATTCTTATTATTTACTTTAGTTTAAATCTGGCTTCAAAAACCCTTTTTCTTTTATTGTTCTTGAATTTAAGTTTTAAACTATTAACTTATAAACTAAAACCCAATCCCTGAGGACTCGACCCTTGCTAACTACTATACTTACAATTTATCTTTTTAGTGCAAGGTTAAATAAGATACACTCTTTTGGGTGCATCACCCTGAAAACACCTTATTATGATAAATTGGTGGGGAGTGCCACCAAGGACTTTGCAGATATGGTGATATCTGGGGAGATGATAGAGTCTGCCATTAAAAATGATAAAATGGAAGGAGGTGAGTCTGCTACTCCGAATAAGGTATTCTCGGCTAAGAGGAAAGAGGAGACCCATGTACTTAGCTTCAACCAGTATCCCTATGCACCTCCTACACCATATACACCTCCCAGGCCCTATACTTCTTCTACATCCTATGCACCTACTACACCCTACACACCTTACCCGGGGTATAATCCTTACTACCCAAATGTGAACCACCTTACTCAAAATCCATTCCCTTATACTAATATACCACAACAGCCATTTCCAACTGGCGTATCCCCACAGATAACCCTTCCCCGAAACACTGTCCCAAACACTTAGGATGCTGGGTGCAATGACCAACATTCACCAAGGAACGATCAAAAACCCCAATTTGATTCGATTCCTACCACCTATGGTGAGATATATCCCAAACTGTTGTAGGGTCAACTTGATGCACCTGTATACCTTAAACCTCTGACACCGCCATATCCAAAGTGGTACAATGCAAATGCTAACTGCGTGTATCACGCAGGAATTCAAGGACATTCGATTGAAGATTGTATGGCTTTTAAAAAGAAAGTCCAAAGCCTAATCAACACTGGGGTTGTGAAGTTCGGGACAAGGAATGGGCCGAATGTAGCAGGAAATCCATTACCTTATCATGCTGAGAATCGGGTAAATGCAGTATTGACAGGGGAAGTCAGAAGGGTAAAAAGGTATTCCAGTGAAGTCAAGACTCCAATGATAAAAGTGTGGGTCGAAATGGTGAAAGTAAGAATGGTGCAGGATGGTGATAGTTTAAAAATGGTTGCAAACAAAGTGCAGAATTGGTGCCCATACCATGGATGTAAAGGTCATATCATATAGGAATGCCTAAAGTCCAAAAGATGATGGATGAGAGGGAAGCCAGTTTTACGAAGAAATAGAATAGGAAGTAGAGGTTATTGAGAATGCGGCTGGCTACGGGATAGAAGACCTTTGATCATCTATTATGATGAACCAGAGAATACTACTCCGGTTCTTGAGGAAATTGCGCCTAAGCTAATCATAGATTTGCCTTCTTTCTTTTCATACAAGGAAAACAAAGCTGCACCTTGGAAGTATGACTACAGCATGGTTATGCTTGGGTCTTCAAGCCAGCAAGATATCACAGGTTTAGGGCACTTAACACGAAGTGGAAGATGTTATGCCCCTGAGGTTGTTGAACAGGGATTGACAAGAAAGGATGGAGGAATGGATAAAGAAAAAAAATCAGCTGAACCAATCCATATTGAGATGGATTCGTCAAAAGAAGTAGAAAGGGGATCAGCCCCAGTAAACAAGATAAAAGAGCCGGTGAATGAGAAGGAAGCTTGCGAGTTTTTAAAATTCATAAAGCATAGTGAGTATAGTGTGGTTGAGCAACTGCAACATCAACCAGCTAGAATTTCAATCTTATATTTGCTATTGAACTTAGAGCCACACAGAAATACCTTGTTGAGAGTTTTGAATCAGGCATCTATGGCTAACAACATATCGATAGAAAAATTAAACAAGCTGGTGGAAAACATTGTGGCAGACGACTACATATATTTTAGTTATGATGAAATAGCATCCAATGGTATTGGATCAACAAAGGCTCTGCATATAACAACCACTTGCAAGGGGCACATACTACCAAAGGTGCTTCTGGATAATGGTTCTTCATTAAATGTAATGCCCTTGGCAACCCTGTCTAAATTGCCAGTCGATATTTCTTATACGCTGCCAAGTTGCATGGTGGTTAGAGCTTTTGGTGGTACCAGGAGTGATGTGATTGGAACTATTGAGGTTCCTCTGGAGATAGGTCCATGTACCTATAAGGTGAATTTCCAAGTCATGGATATTATCACATCCTACAGTTGCTTGTTGGGAAGGCCATGGATACATTCAGCAGGGGCTGTACCCTTATCTCTCCACCAAAAGCTAAAATTTGTGATAGAGGGACGTTTGGTCACTGTATCAAGAGAAAAGGACATCATAGCCTCTGCATCTACTGAATCTTCTTATGTTGAACCTAATGAAGATGTTGTAGAATGTTCCTTCCGATCTTTGGAGTTCGTAAATGCCGTGTTCGTCTCTGAAGGGCGAAGAATTCCAAAACCGAAGTTGTCCAAGAATACAAGGTTGGGAATAAGAACTACCATGGGAAAGGGCTGCAGAGCTGGAAAAGGTCTTGGAAAGTATCTTCAAGAAATGGACCGAGTAATCGAAGTAGTGGGAAAGAAAGATTGGTTTGGCCTAGGATATCTTCTGAAGGCCCATGAGAAGAGGAAATAAGTTGAAAAGAATCGACAAAGGATGATGGCCCGTCTCGCGGGTATGGATATTAAGTGGGAGCCTATGACTTTCCCACCAATCCTTCACAGCTTTCGCTCAGCCGATTTTTTATTCGGAGAAAAGAATTCTGATGATGTACTTATAATGATTGAGCAAGCTTTCGAAAGGTTCCATGTGGATAAGGGTGAGCAGATACAGGATATGGTCAACTATATGACTGGGAAAGAATGAATGGAAAGTGAGAACGCGAACTGGATGGTGCGACCTTGTCCACCAGGATATAGACTGACCAATTGGAGTGCGACTGAGCTGCCCATAGTCTTTAAGTCTATTCCAAAGTAATACTTTAAAAAACAATCTTAATTATCTTTGCCCAGAGATATTAATATTTTTTTTTTGTAATGGGCTTTTGTTTCAACATTTTCATTCAATAAATAACAAGCACGATGCATTTTATTCATATTGATGTGTTCATATTCTTTCATTTACGCTATTTATTTTGCTTTTATATATATATATATATATATATTACTATATTGTTTCTTCCCCACCTATTTACAGGTGTACTGATGCGGAATTTGAGGACCTTCTTGTCAATAATTCTGAAATTGATTTTGAAAGACCCATTTGCACGGGTGATTTTGAGGCCAACGAAGATACTGTGGATTATGGTCTACCTCTGGACTTATTAAGGAAAATAGAACAAGAGGAGAAACAAGTACTCCCTCATAAGGAGTTATTGGAAATGATGAATTTAGGAAATGGTGAGGAGATAAAGAAGATTAAAATTTGGACTTCATTGTCATCATTAATACATGGTAAATTGATAGCCTTGCTCCGAGAATATGTAGATGTATTTGCATGGTCTTACCAAGACATGCAAGGGTTGGATCCGGATATTGTGGTTCATAAACTCGCTTTAAGGTCAAAGTACAAACCAATTCAGCAAAAGTTGAGAAGAATGATGCCGGACATGCTATTAAAGATAAAAGAGGAGGTGAAGAAGCAATTTGATGCTGGATTTTTAGAGGTGGTAAAATATCCGGAATGGGTGGCAAATATTGTTCCAGTACCAAAGAAGGATGGCAAGGTGCGGATATGCGTCGATTACCGAGATTTGAACAAGGCCAGTCCCAAAGAGAATTTCCCTTTGCCCCACATTATACTCTAGTGGATAATACAGCAAAGAGTTCTTTATTTTCTTTCATGGACGGATTTTTGAGATATAATCAGATTAAGATGGCACCGGAAGATATGGAGAAAACCATATTTGTTACAATGTGGGGAACATTCTACTACAAGGTAATGCTGTTTGGGTTGAAGAATGCTGGGGCAACATATCAGAGAGCCATGGTGACCTTGTTTCATGATATGATGTATAAGGGAATTGAGGTCTACGTTGATGATATGTTGCAAAATCAGAAGGAGAAGAGGAGCATATTGCGAATCTTAAGAAACTCTTTGAACGACTAAGAAAGTTTTGACTCAAAATAAATCCATAAAAATGCACTTTTGGAGTAACTTCGGGGAAATTGTTGGGTTTTGTTGTCAGCAAAATGGGAATTGAGATTGATCCGGATAAAGTGAAGGCCATTCAGAATCTGGCACCCCCACGTACTCAAAAAGAAGTAACAGGCTTTCTGGGGAGATTGAATAACATTGCTCGGTTTATTTCTCAGTTAACTGATAAATGTGATCCAATATTTAAGCTACATCAAAAAGGTCATCTAGGAGAATAGGATGAAGGTTATCAGATTGCCTTTGGAAAGGTTAAACATTATCTATCCAACCCACCAGTGCTAATGCCACCTATTCTGGATAAGCCAATGATATTGTATCTATCAGTATTTGACAGATTCATGGGTTGTGTTTTGGGGCAGCTTGATGAGACTGGAAAGAAAGAACAGGCGGTTTACTTTCTTAGAAAGAAGTTCATAGATTATGAGCTGAAATATTCGTCGGTAGAAAAGCTGTGTTGTGCCTTAGCTTGGACTGCTCGAAGACTCAGATAGTACATGTTGTACCACACGATGTGGTTGATTGCCAAGTTAGATCCAGTCAAGTACATGTTGGAAGCACCTTCTTTGTCAAGGAGGACGGCAAGATGGTAGGTTTTGTTGTCAGAGTACGAGATTGTATATGTAAGTCAGAGGGCTATCAAAGGCAGTGCAGTGGCTGAATTCTTAGCTAGTCGGGTAGTGGTAATTATGAGTTGTTGAACTTTGACTTCCCAGATGAAGATTTGATGTATGTTTCGCAAGCGGATGAGGTTCCCCCGAAGAAGAAAGTATGGAAAATGTACTTTGATAGCGCATCTAATGCCATGGGGCATGGAATCAGTGCATTGCTCATATCCCCAGAAGAAGATTATTATCCTTTCACTGCCAGATTGGATTTGATTGTACAAACAATACTACTGAGTATGAGACGTGTAATATGGGCCTTTGTGCTGTAATGGACAAAAAAAATCAAAATATTGGAAGTTTTTGGAGACTCAGCCCTAGTGATTTACCAGCTATGGGGAGAATGGGAAACCCGAGATATAAAGCTAATCCGATATCGAGAACTCATACTAAGTTTATTGGAGGAGTTTGAAGAAGTGAATTTCAATTACTTCCCCCGAGAAGAAAACCGAATGGCAGATGCTCTGGCTACTTTGTCATCAGTGTTTAAAGTGAATGAAGGGGCTGAAGTTATGTCGATAAAGATGAGCATATATGAGTCTCCTGCCCATTGCCTGAGTATTAAAGAAGAAGCAGATGGCCTCTCTTGGTACAACGACATCTTGCAGTACATCAAGAGTCAACAGTATCCAGAACGTGCAACAGAAATGACAAGAGGACTCTGAGAAGGCTAGCAATGGGTTTTGTTCTAGACAGTGAGATTCTCTACATGAAAGGGAAAGACCAAGTTTTATTGAGATGTGTCGGATCTGCCGAAGCTAGGAGAATTATAGAAGAAGTCCATGAAGGGATATGTGGCACCCATGCCAATGGTCACATGCTTGCTAAACAGATTATGAGGGCATGATATTATTGGCTGAAGATGGAAGGAGATTGTATCAGGTATCTCGGAAGTGTCATGTAACAAAGTCGGTGGTATGAAAATTTGTTAAAAATGAAATCATATGCCGATATTGATTGCCAGCAAGAATTATTTCAGATAATTCTCTCAATCTGAATAATAAGATGATGAGGGAAGTGTGCACTCAGATCAAGATCACGTATCATAATTCGGCACCTTATCGTCCGAAGAAGAATGGGGCGGTAGAAGCAGCCAACAAAAACATCAAGAAGATTGTTGAGAAGATGACTGATGTGTACAAGGATTGGCATGAGATCTTGCCTTTTGCTCTTCATGCATATCGAACCTCAGTTCGCACATTTATAGGGGCAACGCCATTCTTTTTGGTATACAGGATGGAAGCAGTGTTACCTATTGAAGTTGAAATCCCTTCACTTCGGGTTTTGATGGAGGTTGGACTAGAAAAAGAGGAACGGGTTAGAGCTTGTTATGAATAGCTGAATCTCATCAAGGAAAAAAGATTGACCCCAATTTGTCATGGACAGTTGTATCAGAAAAAGAATATTCGAGCCTACAATAAGAAGGTTCATCCCAGACAATTTCGAGAAGGGGAGTTGGTACTAAGGAAAATTCTCCCCATCGTGAAGGATCCGCGAGGGAAATGGGCTCCAAATTGGGAAGGATCCTATGTGGTAAAAAGAGCTTTTTCTGGAGGAGCATTGATTCTAACTCGGATGGACGAGGATTGTAAACACCTAATTTTGTCCGAACCCCTAAATCTGGTACATTTTCTTCCTAAATTGATGTTTCAGAATGCTAAAATGCTTTTCTCATCCTGCAGGTGGTACTCCGAGACTTAGTCTAAGAAAGTAGATAGAGAAAGTCAAACTCAAAAAAAGTCAACCCCAAAAAAGTCAACCCCAAAAAAGTCAACCCCAAAAAAGTCAACTACTAAAAAAGTCAACCCACTTTCAAAATCAAGATTTGAGGTTCAATTGAAAAATGGTGAAAGAATTTTGATAATCCAAGGTCTACATTGAAAGATATGGAGGTCGAAAGTTGGGTTACGGAATCTCAGTGAAAAAGAAACCCTAGTTCGGGAAATTTGGGGAAAAATGCTTGAACGATCAAATTGGTTGAAATTGAAGGTCTCAAATAAAAGATAAGCACTGACTACGGGTAATGGAGAAACTACTTGGAAGAAAAACTGATAGAAAAGTCAATTCGGAAGAAAACCGAGAATTAGGTTTTTGGTGGATTTCAGTGAAATTTGAAAGAATTACAGAAATGGCCCGATTCTATAGGACTAAAGCCCTTAATTGATGAGGAATGACTAAAAAGGATAGCCCAAGGTTCAATTTGAAGAAAATTTGAAAATCAGACTTGTTTTGAGCAAAACAGGGTTTCGGAGGCAAAAGGGCAAAATTGGAAAATATGGGAAAAATAGAAAATGAGCTCCAATAATTCTGAAAATTTAATTCCCTAGTCACTATCAAGCCACATGCTACCATTAACACCTTGCAATTGGTCCTCCCTTCATCCAATGGCTTAGATGCCTTGTAGGAAAGTTGAATACACCATCCAATGGCGAAGTTTAAATGCCAAAATGACATTTTTATTTTTCATGAAAGAACCCTCATCTAATGGCCAAGAATGGAAGAAAAAAGATGAGCACAATTCATCCAAGGGTGAGCATCCATTCGGTTAAGCAAGGGAGTGCATGGGATTGTCTCTTTTCATCCAATGGCTTAGGCCATCTACAAGGGAGTACACATGTTGAGGGATGGATTTAATCTAAAAGATGTCATTTTTATGTTGTCCTCATCCAATGACAAAGAATGAAAGAGCACAACTCATCCAAGGGTAGGCACTCAAGGGGGCAAGCAAGGGAGTGCATGAGATTGGTCCCCTTTTGCATCTAAGGGCTGAGGTTACTACAAGGGCTGAGTACACATATTAAGGGCTGCTATCAATTTCTATATGTTAGATACAAATTGGGTGATAATGAACGAACATCATACCACTCGTATTTTTTTTTTATTATTATTTTGTCCCAAAGGCGTCGTAATGTCGTAGCTCTGTTTAAATTTTGGGACATTTTTTAAGCATGTTGTTATTTATGTTATATTTGTGAATTCATTTCCTTACTAATCTATTTCTTTCTGTTTTCTTTTCTTTGACATGCATCATAGACATCATCATACACTTGAAGTTTATTGGCCTCGGGATAGTTATCAACCCAAAGGACTTTCATGGAGGGTCAGGTTATTTCAGTGATAGAAGATCATGCAGTAGTCAGGGCACGGTCGGAAAAAGATTAGAGGGAGGATGGTGATTGCCTCAAGAAGGATTATGTGTCAATATTGCCGGAAAGGGTCAAAGTGGATCCTAGACAGAATAATCTCCGAGGGTTAGCCGACATTTGGAACCAATGGAATGTATCAGAGAAAGAAGCCTTCACTCAGAAATATGGAGACATAGCACTCTTAATTCCGATTCAGGTCAATAGTGGGTTGATTCAGGCTATGGTACAGTTTTGGAATCCTGCTTATAAATGTTTCACTTTTAACAAGGAGGATATGACACCACTGATAGAAGAATATTCGACACTGTTACGTATTGAATGTCCTAATCCTGATCGGGTATATTTGAAGGAAATGAAACCTTCAGGTCTTGAGAAGAAAGTGGCTAGGATCACGGGAATGGATACAACATGGGTTGAGAGTCATGTGCACACAAAGCAGAAAAATGGGTGCATTCCGTGGGAAACTCTCCGACAGTTGATATTGGGTTGTTCCGACAAAGCAAAAGCCAGGGACATCTTCGCTCTAGCCATCTACGGGTTAATCATATTCCCGAAGATATTGGGTCATGTGGATATAGCCGTGTTTGATTTCTTTGAAAAGTTGGAACAAAAGATCAACCCATCTCCGGCCATCATAGCTGAAACTATCCGATCCTTGAATTTTTGTAAAAGGGCCGGACAAGGGAGAATCAAGGGGTGTGTACAACTCTTTTATATTTGGATTCAAAGTCACTTTTGGAAGATAGAAAATGTTTCCTTCAAACCGTACATGAAGACTTTAGTTCCGATTAGGGAATTCCTTCAAAATGATTGGCCTAAGGACGGGAATGAAGAGAAATGGGTCAACATGTTCCGGAATCTAAAAGGGGAGATGGTGACTTGGAGAGCTCCATGGATGGTTCCTATGTCGATTATGTACAAATGTGGGGACAACCCGGGAGTTCCACTGCTCGGAATTTTGGGGTCTGTGAGTTATGCGCCTCTGTTGGTGCAAAGACAGGTTGAGTCTCGGCAATTCACACCCATGATTCATAATTTAGGATCATCAGAGTTCACTTATGGGGAAGACGGATATTTTGGAAAAGTGCGAGCAACGATTGAAGCATGGAAGAAAACTCATCGGATAAAAGTGGCCAGATATGCCGACACCGTCACACCTGATTATCTGGTATGGAGGGAATTAAGGGTTAATGATAGACTAGTGATATCAGATGGGGAGGAGGTCCAGTTCATGAATCCGCCACCGAGGGAAATGCTATCAGAGTATCAGAGTTAGAAATTGCAAGAGCGGAATTTGAAAAAGAAAAGGCCCGGATGAGTAAGGAAATTGTCTGATTGCAAGAAGAGCTTGAGGACATGAAAAATAAGGAATCAGCTCGGGAAAAAGAGAAGGAACAGATTAAGAGAGAAAGGGACACCGTTAAGGGCGACCTTCGGGAATTACATTTGGAGAACAAGAGGTATCGCTTTGAGCTCAGATTTGAGGGGACTCTCAAGACTTCCGGGGAATGGGAACAAGAAGTCAGAAACCTCAAAAAGGAGAAGAACTATTGGGCAGAAAAGGCAAAACATGAGGAAGCTTGAGCAAATCAACTTGAGGAACAAGCTAGGGAGAGCTTATAGGGTGATGCTTCTGCTAACACGTCAAAGGGCCGTGAATAAGTAGGGATCAGATGGAAGAGCAAGGCAGTTAAAGGAGGACATTGAAGAAGGTCCAGGATCCGAGGGAGTTATTATAGGACTAGTATCTTGTAATAGTTTTTAGGAGAGACAGATTATAATGTTGTCTTAAACAGGGATCTTTTGTTTGATGTATTTAGTTCCAGGAAATCAATGAAAGACCGTTTGGTTGGAATTATCCCGGGGCCAATACTTTAAATACATTCATTATTCACTCATTTTTATTTGTTCATATTCGTAATCATTCATTCATTTATTCTTTATAAATTGTTCATACACTTAGCCATTTATTTATTTGTTCATTCATTTATGATTAGTCATATAAGTTCATACACTTAGTCATTTACTTAGTTGTTCATTCATTAACACTGATTCATTCATTCATTCATTTATTCATTTTTTTTATATAAAATAAAATAAGAAATGTGTCAATAATTTATAATCCATGGTTTTCAAAAGATAAAGGTACAATTGGTCGCACTCAGAAAGAACTAGATTTCCAACACTCTTATAATACTCGGTCTCGAACAAAAGCCATGGAAAACGATCAGCTTGCCAGAATTGAGAGAATGGAAAAAATCCAGAAAGAATTACAAGAACAGTTGACTAAGTCTCAAGAGGAGACACGAGAACAGATGACAAAGCTCATGGAGATGATGAGCAATATGATGAAGCAGAAGTGGCCCGGAGAGAATTCAGTTGCTGGAATGTGGGCAGTAAATCAGGAGGATAGACCAGAAGTGGTACAGAGAAATGGCCAGACATCCCAACCTGTGGGAAATGAAATTCCAACTGGGGCAGCATCCTACATCTACATCCAGCCGGCGACCGAAGCACAGAATTTCGGTCCAAAAAAGGGTAACATCGGAGTTGATCCAATTGAGGTTGAGGTTCCAGACTTCGAAGAAATGGCAGAGAAGGAAAGGGCCAAAATGACTGAACTGAAGAGGGTCGAAACTGCTGAATCTGAGAAAAAATATCAGTTGTTGGAAGAAAGGCTAAGAGCAGTGGAAGGAGTAGAGTTGTTTAGCAGTCTAGATGCCAAAGAGATGAGCCTGGTACATGATCTAATAATTCCACCGAAGTTCAAAGTACCAGATTTTGAAAAGTATAATGGGACCACCAATCCATTGGCTCATCTGACTATGTACTGTAGAAGGATGACAGGGCATGAGGATAATGAAAAATTGCTTATTCATTGCTTCCAGGACAGCTTAACAGGGTCAGCCACCCGATGGTACAACCAACTCAGTCGTACCAAGATTCGTTCATGGACGGATTTGGCCAAGGCTTTATGGAGTATTATAAGCACGTTTCTGATATGGTACCAGATAGGTTGTCATTACAGAACATGGAAAAGAGGTCCAATGAGACCTTCAAGGAGTATTCACAGAGGTGGAGGGATCTGGCAACACAAGCGCAACCTCCTTTAACCAACAAAGAAACCACGGTGCTTTTCATCAACACATTGAAAGCACCTTATTATGACAGATTGTGGGAAACGCTACCAAAGATTTTGCGGATATGGTAATATCTGGAGAAATGATTGAGTCAGCCATTAAGAGTGGAAAGATGGAAGGGGGTGAGTCTGATACCCCAAAAAGAGCTTTTCCTACAAAGAAAAAGGAGGAAACCCATGCAGTAAGCTTCAACCAATACCCTTATACACCTCCTACACCATACACACCACCGAGGCCTTATACCCCTACCACACCTTATACACCTCCTACACCATATACACCATACCCGGGGTATAATCCTTATTACCCTAATATCAACCACCTTACCCAAAACCCGTTCCCCTACACCAATATACCACAACAGCCATTCCCAACTGGCATATCCCCTCAAATCACCCTTCCTAGAAATGTTGTTCCCAACACACAAGGGCCTGCGCGTAATGACCAACGTTCACCAAGGAACGATCAAAAAGTCCAATTTGATCCGATTCCCACTACTTACGGTGATCTATATCCAAAACTATTGCAGGGTCAACTTGTTGCACCTGTGTACCTAAAACCTTTGAAACCTCCATATCCAAGATAGTACAATGCAAACACCAACTGTGCATACCATGCGGGAATCCAAGGACATTCAATTGAAGATTGCCTGGCCTTCAAAAAGAAAGTCCAAAGCCTGATTAATGCTGGGGTAGTGAAATTTGGATCAACAAATGGGCCGAACGTAGCTGGAAGTCCATTGCCCAATCATGCTGGGAATCAGGTGAATGCAATATTAACCGGAGAGGACAGAAGATTAAAGAGGGATATTGGAGAGGTTAAGACTCTGATGATGACAATATGGGCTGAAATGGTCAAGGCAGAATTGGTGGAAGGTACGGAAGATCTGAAAATGGTTGCAAGGAGGGTGCATGATTGGTGCCCATTCCATAAGAGTGAAGGCCATGACATACAGAACTGCGGGGACTTCCGGGTTAAAGTCCAAAGAATGATGGATAGTGGGGTAGCCCAATTCTATGAGAAGATAGAAGGGGAAATAGAAGTCATTGAAAATACAGGTGGCTATGGGATAGGAAGACCCCTAATCATCTACTATGATGAACCAGAGGAAAAAGTTATGCCAGCCATGGAAGAAAATGCGCCCAAATTAATCATTGATTTACCTGTTTCCTTTCCATACAAGGAAAACAAGGCTACATCATGGAAGTATGACTGCAGTATGGTTATGCTCGGGTCTTCAGGCCAACAGGATATTACAGGTGTGGGGCATTTAACCCGAAGCGGGAGGTGTTATGCTTCTGAAGCCGTTGAACAAGGGGTAGCAGGGAAAGACAGAGGAATTGATAAAGGGAAGAAGGTCGTCGAGCCAATCCATATTGAGATGGATTTGCTAGAGGAAACAGAGAGGGGATCAGCCCCGGTTAATAGAATCAAAGAGCCAGTATGTGAGAAAGAAGCTTGTGAATTCTTGAAATTTAGAAAGCATAGCGAATATAGCGTGGTTGAACAACTGCAACGTCAACCAGCCAGGATTTCAATCTTATCCTTTCTTTTAAATTCAGAACCACACAGAAATGCTTTATTAAGAGTATTAAATCAAGCGTACGTGGCCAATAATATATCAGTGGAAAAGCTGGATAGGTTGGTGGGAAACATCGCAGCTGATGACTACATATTTTTCAGCTATGAGGAAATACCACCCAATGGTATTGGATCAACAAAAGCTCTCCATATAACCACCACTTGTAAGGGGCACATATTACTGAGGGTCCTTCTGGATAACGGTTCTTCACTAAATGTGATGCCTTTAGCAACTTATCCAAGTTACCAGTGGATTTATCCTATATGATACCAAGTTGCACGGTGGTCAGAGCTTTTGATGGAACCAGGAGAGAGGTTATGGGAACCATTGAAGTTCCTCTGGAAATAGGCCCGTGCACATATACAGTGAATTTCCAGGTTATGGATATCAATCCATCTTATATCTGTTTGTTAGGAAGACCATGGATACATTCAGCTGAGGCTGTACCCTCGTCTCTTCACCAGAAACTAAAATTTGTGATGGAGGCCCGGTTGATCACTGTATCAGGGGAGGAAGACATAATAGCCTCCGCATCCACTGAATCTCCTTATGTAGAGCCGAATGAAGAGGCCGTGGAGTGTTCTTTTCGGTCTTTGGAATTTGTAAATGTAGTTTTTGTCGTTGAAGGACAAAAAATTCCAAAATCGAAGCTGTCCAAGAACACAAGGTTGGGGGTAAGGACCACCGTAGGAAAAGGCTGAAGAGCAGGAAAGGGTCTCGAGAAATATCTTTAGGGGATGGCTCGAGCCATAGAAGTAAAAGGAAAGAAGGACCGATTTGGCCTAGGATATCTTCCAAAGGCCCATGAGAAAAGAAGACAAGTGGAAAAGAACCGACAAAGGAGGATGGCCCGTCTTACGGGTATGGATATTGAGTGGGAGCCTATGACATTCCCACCTATCCTTCACAGCTTCCGCTCAGCCGGTTCTCTGTTCGGAGAAAAGAATCCTGATGATGTGCTTGTAATGATAGAGAAAGCCTTCAAGAGATTCCAGGTGAATAATGATGAGCAGATGTATGATGTGAAAATATGCACGACCGAGAAAGACAGGATTGAAAGAGAGAGTACTAGCTGGATGGTGCGACCTTGTCCACCAGGATATAGGCTAACCAATTGGAGTGTGACTGAGTTGCCCATAATCTTTAAGTCTATTCCAAAGTAATACTTTTAAAAAGCAATCTTAATTATCTTTACCCAGAGATATTAAGAGTTTTTTCTGTAATGGGCTTTTTAAACATTTTCATTCAATAAATAACAAGCACAATGCATTATCCATATTATTGTGTCCATATTCTTTCATTTTTGTTATTCATTTTGTTTTCTATATATATTTTTCCTATATTGTTTTTTTCTCCACCTATTTACAGGTGTACGGATGCGGAATATGAGGACCCTCCTGTCAGTAATTCTGAAATTGATTTTGAAAGACCCATTTGCATGGGTGATTTTGAGGCTAATGAAGATACTGAGGATTATGGTTTACCTCCGGATCTATTGAGGAAAATAGAACAAGAGGAGAAACAAGTACTTCCTCATAAGGAATATTGAAAACAATAAATTTGGGAAATGGTGAAGAGATAAAAAAAAGTCAAAATTGGAACTTCATTGTCACCATCAATAAAAGGTGAATTGATAACTTTGCTCCAGGAGTATGTGGATGTATTTGCATGGTCTTACCAAGATATGCCAGGGTTAGATCCGGATATTGTGGTTCATAAGCTCCCTTTGAGGCCAGAGTGCAAACCAATTCAGCAAAAGTTGAGAAGAATGAGGCCTGATATGCTGTTAAAGATAAAAGAGGAGGTGAAGAAGCAATTTGATGCTGGATTCCTAGAGGTGGCAAAATATCTAGAATGGGTGGCAAATATTGTTCTAGTACCGAAGAAGGATGGCAAGGTGCGGATGTGCGTTGATTATCGAGATTTGAACAAGGCTAGCCCTAAAGATAATTTCCCTTTGCCCCATATTGATACTCTGGTGGATAATACAACGAAGAGTTCTTTATTTTCTTTTATGGACGGATTCTCAGGATACAATCAGATCAAGATGTGGGGCACCGGAAGATATGGAGAAAACCACATTTGTTACGATGTGGGGCACCTTCTGCTACAAAGTAATGCCATTTGGATTGAAGAATGCTGGGGCAATATACCAGAGAGCCATGGTGACCTTGTTTCATGATATGATGCATAAGGGAATTGAGGTCTACGTTGATGATATGATCGCAACGTCACAAGGAGAAGAGGAGCATATTGCGAATCTTAAGAAGCTATTTGAACGATTAAGGAAATTTAGACTCGAGCTAAATCTGGCAAAATGCACTTTTGGAGTCACCTCGGGGAAGTTGTTGGGTTTTGTCGTCAGCAAAAGAGGAATTGAGATTGACCCAGATAAAGTGAAGGCCATTCAGAATTTGCCACCACCTCGCACTCAAAAGGAAGTAAGAGGCTTTTTGGGGAGATTGAATTATATTGCTCGGTTTATCTCATAGTTGACCGACGAATGTGATCCAATATTTAAGTTACTTCGAAAACATGATCCAGGAGAATGGGATGAAGGGTGTTAGATTGCTTTTGAAAAAGTTAAGCATTATCTATCAAACCCACCAGTATTAATGCCACCTATTCCGGATAAACCAATGATACTGTATTTATCAGTATTTGAAAGATCCATGGGTTGTGTTTTGGGGCAGCTTGATGAAACGGGAAAGAAAGAACAGGCAATTTACTATCTCAGCAAGAAGTTCACAGATTATGAGTTGAAATATTCGTCGGTAGAAAAGTTTTGCTGCGCCTTAGCTTGGACTGCTCGAAGACTCAGACAGTATATGTTGTACCACACAACGTGGTTGATTGCCAAGCTGGATCCAATCAAGTACATGTTGGAAGCACCTTCTCTGTCAGGGAGGACGACAAGATGGCAGGTTTTATTGTCAGAGTACGACATTGTATATGTAAGTCAAAAAGCTATCAAAGGCAGTGCAGTGGCTAAATTCTTAGCAAGTCGGGCAGTGGAAGATTATGAGCCGTTGAACTTTGACTTCCCAGATGAGGATTTGATGTATGTGTCACAAGCAGATGAGACTCCCCTAAAGAAGAAAGTATGGAAAATGTACTTTGATGGCGCATCTAATGCCATGGGACATCGAATCGGTGCAGTACTTATATCCCCAAAAGAATACTGTTATCCTTTCACTGCTAGATTGGATTTTGATTGTACAGACAATACTGCCGAGTATGAAGCATATACTATGGGCCTTCGTGCTGCAGCGGATAGAAAGATCAAAGTATTGGAAGTTTACGGAGACTCAGCCTTGGTGATTTACTAGTTACGAGGAGAATGGGAAACCCGAGATACAAAGCTAATCCGATACCGAGAACTCATACTGAGTTTATTATAGGAGTTTGAAGAAGTGAATTTTAATTACTTTCCTCGAGAAGAAAACCGAATGGCAGATGCTCTGGCTACTTTGTCATCAATGTTTAAAGTGAATGAAGGGGCAGAAGTTGTGCCGATCAAGATAAACATATATGAGTCTCCTGCCCACTGTTTGAGTATCGAAGAAGAAGCAGATGGTCTCCCTTGGTATAATGACATCTTGCAGTACATCAAGAGTCAACAGTATCCAGAACAAGCAATAGAGAATGACTAGAGGACTTTGAGAAGGTTAGCAATGGGTTTTGTTCTAGATGGCGAGATTCTCTACAAGAAAGGGAAAGATCAAGTCTTGTTGAGATGTGTCGGGTCTGCCGAAGCTCGAAGAATCATAGAAGAGGTCCATGAAGGGATATGTGGCACCCATGCTAATGGTCACATGCTTGCTAAACAGATTATGAGGGTAGGGTACTATTGGCTGACCATGGAAGGAGATTGTATCAGTTATTCCCGAAAGTGTCATAAATGCCAGATTTATGCAGATAAGATTCATGTGCCACAATCGCCTTTACATGTCATGACTGCACCATGGCCTTTTTCAATGTGGGGAAAGGATATGATCGGGCCTATTACCCCGAAAGCTTCAAATGGACATCGTTTCATCTTGGTGGCCATAGATTATTTCACAAAGTGGGTAGAAGCTGCTTCTTATGCAAATGTAACAAAGTCGGTGGTATGCAGATTCGTCAAGAAAGAAATCATATGCCGTTATGGGTTGCCAGCAAGAATTATTTCAGATAATGCTCTCAATTTGAACAATAAGATGATGAGATAAGTATGTACTCAATTCAAGATCACACATCATAATTCGGCACCTTACCGTCCGAAGATGAATGG
Source organism: Fremontodendron californicum (assembly GCA_030761205.1). Lineage (NCBI taxonomy): Eukaryota > Viridiplantae > Streptophyta > Magnoliopsida > Malvales > Malvaceae > Fremontodendron > Fremontodendron californicum. Next base: position 24,393,350 of record JAULJL010000003.1, read on the forward strand.
CGCAGTAGAAGCAGCTAATAAGAACATCAAGAGGATTGTTGAGAAGATGACCAATGTGTACAAAGATTGGCATGATATCCTGCCTTTCGCTCTTCATGCATATCGTACATCGGTCCGCACATCTACAGGGCAACACCATTTTCTCTGGTATACGGGATGGAAGCAGTGCTACCTATTGAAGTTGAGATCCCGTCACTCCGGGTTCTGATGGAAGTTGGCCTAGAGGAAGCAGAATAGGTTAAAACTCGTTATGAACAGTTGAATCTCATTGAGGAGAAAAGACTAAAAACAATTTGTCATGGGCAGTTGTATCAGAAAAGGATGATTCGAGCCCACAACAAGAAAGTTCGTCCCAGACAGTTACGAGAGGGGGAGTTGGTATTGAGGAAAATTCTCCCTATAGTGAAAGACCCGAGAGGAAAATGGGCTCCAAATTGGGAAGGACCCTATGTGGTAAAAAGAGCTTTTTCTGGAGGAGCATTGATTCTAACTCGGATGGACGGAGATGATTTTTGACATCCCGTGAATGCTGATGAACTAAAGAAGTATTATGCTTGAAAAAAAAACAAATTGTGTGATGCTGTGCACATGAAAATTCGAATGATTCAAGTGTAAAAGTAGAAATTCTATATATCTATTTCCCCTGAGAATTGCTTTTCAAAGAGAATATTTATGCTTGATATGATGAATGGCCGTTTTTCATACTCCTTCCACTAAGAAGAAATTATCCTTAGTCACCCCTTTGAGCCTTAAGAATTATTTCTTTCTTTAAACCTTGATCAAGGATCACCCTCTACACTGGAGGGCAAATGCAAGGAAAGATAATAAAAAATAATGGCAAAAAGAAAGCCATTGGAAAATATGGCAAATGAAAGCCAACAAAGCAAAAAGAAAAGAAAGTCCAAAAAGGGACAAATGTTTCAAGAATAAGTTCTCCTCAGGAAGTGATCCATGATCCAATCACCCTTAATCACATTTTGGGCCTATCTATCCTTTCTTTCTAAACCTAAACCTTGGCCTACATTACATGCTTTAAAAGCCTATTTTGATCAAGCATGGATATTTAATTTGAAAGGTTATTCTCAGAATCCATCCCATCTTTTGAATTGATATTTTTACCTTGGAAGCATTTAGAATTCTCAGATGCATGGTGGAATACAAAAAAAAAATGAAAAAATGAAAATGAGAGGTTTAAGCCGAAAACCCCAAAGGGCGACTTAATACCGAACAGAGGAAACTTGAGTTGAAAACCTGTAAAAGGCGGCTCAAGTACTAATCAAAGCTTTAATCGATGCTCCGTGTAATGGGGAAGAAAGCATCTGACAATCAGAGAAAAAGGGAACAATGCAGTCTGATGTAACTACAGAAGTTAAGAGGTTACCCAAGTGAATTGCTCATTCAAGAGAAATTTCAGATGGTTTGAAAAATGAAGGGTCCAAGATATTCCGCATCCGGGGCATCTACAGCCTATAACCTTATATTTGTTTCTTATATCCTTGATATTTATTTTTACCATTTTAAAACATTTCTTGCAATAAATTCTTGTTATCCTTTTCATGACAATTTTTTTGATTGATTCATATTCTATTTCATATACTTTTGAGATGCATTATGGTTGTTATTAAATTGAATGATGTTTAGAGACCTCCGGGCACCATTTTAAGACCTCCGGGCACCATTTTAAAGACCTCCGGGCACCATTTTAAACCTCCAGGAACCATCTTTAAAGACCTTCGGGCACCATTTTTCTTTTGAAAAACGAATTCGTTTTCTTAAGACGGATCGAGCCTTGATTAGTTAGGGAATTCAATTTAAGGACAAATCTTCAATTTATAGCTTATTTTCCAACAAAAAAAAATGAAATGAAAAAATGATAGAAGAATGAAAAAGAAAACCCTTTTCCCTGTCCTTCACATGTCATTTCACTGACCGTACAAATTTAGTGTTGGTTTATTTTTGCCTGATTCCTGATTCTCAGCAATAGCCAAAGAGGGGCAGCTGTAGACACCTAATTTTGTCCAGACCACTAAACAGGTATGTTTTCTTCCTATATTGATGTTTCCGAGTGTAAAAAGACTGTTTTCATCCTGCAGGTGGTACTCCGAGACTTAGTTTAAGAGGGCAAGCACAAAAAGTCAAACTTGAAAAAAGTCAACCCCGAAAAAAATGTCAACCCCAAAAAAGTCAACCCCAGAAAGTCAACTACTAAAAAAGTCAACCCACTTTCAAAATCAAGATTTTAAGTTCAATTGAAAAATGGCGAAAGAATTTTGATAGTCCGAGGTCTACATTGAAAGATATGGAGTTCGGAAGTTGGGATTTGGAGATTCGGTAGAAAAGAAACCCTAATCCGAGAAATTTGGGGAAAAGTGCTTAAACGGTCAAATTGATCGAAATTGAAGGTTCCAAATGAAAGATAAGCACTGACTATGGGTAATGGAGAAGTCACTTGCAAGAAAAATCGAAAGAAAAGTCAATCCGGGAGAAAACCAAGAATTAGGGTTTTTAGTGGATTTCGGTGAAATCGGGAAGAATCACAGAAATGGCCTGACTTGGTAAGACCAAAACCTCCAATGGATGAAGAATGATTAAAAAAGATAGCCCAAGGCTCAGATTGAAGAAAATCTGAAAATCGGACTTGTTTTGAGCAAAACCGAGTTTCGGAGGCAAAAGGGCAAAATTGGAAAATTTGGGAAAAATAGCAAATGGACTCCGAAAATTATAAAAATTAGTCAATCTCATTCTTAAATCATTTGAAAGAGATTGGTCAAAGAAAATCTTGATTCGGAGTTCGTTTGCAAAATGGCCAAATCCCGGGCTTCTTATGTAGTAATTCAAAAAGGAAAATCCCGAAAAAATAGCAAATAAGCTCCAAATCTTTTGAAAATTTTCAGATCTCATTTTTAAATTATTTGGAAGAGATTGGTGAAATAAAATCTTGATTCGGAGTTCGTTTGATAAATGGCCAAATCCCGGGCCTCCTATGTAGTAATTCAAAAAGGAAAATCCTAAAAAAATAGCAAATGAGTTCCAAATATTTTGAAATTTTGTAGATCTCATTTTTAAATTATTTGGAAGATATTGGCAAAAGAAAATCTTGATTCGGAGTTCGTTTGCAAAATGGCCAAATCCCAGGCCTCCTATGCAGTAATTCAAAAAGGAAAATCCCAAAAAATAGCAAATGAGCTCCAAATCTTCTGAAATTTTGAAAATCTCATTTTTAAATTATTTGAAAGAGATTGGCGAAAGAAAATCTTGATTCGGAGTTCGTTTGCAAAATGGCCAAATCCCAGGCCTCATATGCAATAATTCAAGAAGATAAATCCTGAAAAAATAGCAAATGAGCTCCAAAAATTCTGAAATTTTGCAAATCTCATTTTTAAATTATTTGAAAGATATTGGAGAAATAAAATCTTGATACGGAGTTCGATTGCAAAATGGCCAAATCTCGGGCCTCCTATGCAGTAATTCAAGCCGATAAATCCCGAAAAAAAATACCAAATGAGCTCCAAAAATTATGAAAACTTCCAGATCACACTTTTTAATTATCTTGAAGAGATTGGTGAAGAAAAATCTTGATTTGGAGCTCGTTTAAAAAATGGTAAAATGTAGGGGCATAAAAGGGCATTTTGAGAAGAAAAAATCCAAATAAATTGCAAATGGACTCGGATAATTTTAAAAACTTCTAGAACACAATATTTCATTATTTTGGAAGTATTAAAAAAATAAAAATTTAATTTGGAGTCCGTTTGATATTTATTTACATCCGGGGGGCAAAACGGTCATTTCACCCAAGCAACCGAAAAGGGCTTTTTTGGGCCTTTCAAAAAATCAGAGTTGGGCTGGAAAAGAGAAGTGCTGTCCTGCCCAAGCCCAAAGGAAGGAGGAAGCTTCTGATTTTTCAATCAAATGGCTAAAAATCAAGAGTTAGTTAGAGATTCTCTTTGATCAAGCCATGGTGATTAAGCCACATAGGCTAAGAAAGATGTCAACATTATTCTTGGACAGCTGTAATTTGAGAGAGCTGAGATGCTAATCTAAAGATGGTAATTTCATGATTTTTCACCTTGAATTATTAGCCATTAGATGGAAAATTGGTTACACAAAAATGACAACATCTTGGAGCCAATATAATCCCATTCGGCCAGCCCTTGTTTGGAGGTCAGACTTTCATTTTTTATTCTTCATTTTGCTGAGTTCTTAGAGTTTTTACTTAGTTTTTGCTATTTTAATCTCTACTTGGTGAGTTTCTATTTTAAATAAAGGTTTTTTCTATTGTTCTTTTAAGTTCTTCATCTCTTTCTTAAGTATATTTTTTACATTTTATTTTTACAATAAACTCACCATGGCCAAATGGCCTACATTATTTATTTTAAGTTGCTGTTTTGGGTTCATTTTACCATATTGTTTATGTTATTTTCTTTGATTTTGATTTTTTAAATGTTATGTTACTTCATATTCTTGAGTTATATTTTAATTCGGTTGCTTTGTTTGTTGCCATTTATGTTTTAGATATCATGTTTTTGCATTTTTAATTTTCTGTTTTCATGTTGTTTAAATTTGAGCATGTTTTAGATTTAGTATATCAAGTGTTTGTGAAACTGCTTGTGTGGTCTTTGCATGATTTAAGTGTTATATTTTAGTTGAGCATGTTAGTATACCAAGTGTTTGTGAAAATGCCATGCTTGTTGGAGCTTGAGGCCATTTGGCTACTCCACGTGTTTTGCATTGTGTGTTGCATTTTTTTCCATGTTAGTTGGTAGGTTTTTGCATTTACATATCATTTGGTTTAGTTTTGCATGCTAGTATGCCAAGTGTTTGTGAAAATGCCATGTTTGCTTGTTACATTATGCTATTCGGCCCTCTTGGAATTTTTACATTTTTTGTGCATTTTTGCCATGTTAGTTGATAGGTTAGCATTTTGCATGATATTTGATTGAGTTTTTGGATTAAGCATGCTTTGTGTTTGTGAAAATGCCATGCATATTTTAGTTATTAAGCTAGGTTTATTTGCCATGCATGTTCATGCATTTTAGGTCTAGGTTACATTAAATGTCATGCAAGTTCATTTAGGTCTAGGTCACTTTATGAATGCCATGCATTTTTTCATGACATTTAGGTTTAATTCCATGCATTTCAGTCATTATGTTTGTTGCATTATTTCATGCATTTCATGTTCATGCCACTTGAATAATGACTTGAGCCAATTAATGGTTCAAAGTCATGCTCTCTTGAGCACACTTGTGGAAAATTAAGTTTGTCAAGTTGATTATTCTACATTTGTGATTTTTTTTACTTAGCCAATTTTTATCTAACTTTTAAAAAGTCCTAGCTACTGTTTGTAAGTCATTTTAGGAGTTTCAAATATTTTTACTTTGATTTTTAAGTGATTTTATCAAAGGCAAAAATGTGTTGGCAAAGCAGTTTTTTTCCTTCCAAAACTCGTACATCTCTGATTTTTCTGGGAATTCATCTCTGATCAGAAAATTAAGCCAATTTTGTCCCGTGTAGTTTTACATGTCCTGAGTCTCCAGTATTTTTTCAGAATTTTTTGAATTTTTAAAAATAGGGCAAAAAATCATGGATTAAAACTGGACAGTGGAGTCATAATTGAATTTAAAGAAAAATCATTTTTCTGTTTTGGTTAAGTTACTTAGAGTGGGCTGATTAGGAGGGTTAGCTACTGACTTAGGGTAGTTTCTAAGCCTTTTTAAACTCTAAAAATGGTTTTTCAAGTTTCGGGTTAAGGGTAGTCAAGTCCGGATTTTTAAACTTAGGAAATTAGAGCCATTTTAAAAAAAGATTTAGCCCAGTTTTTATTTTTTAATTCAAGCTTTTCAAAATTGTTTTCAAACAATCACAAAGTATTTTGGTTTTAGAATATTTAATTTGACATATTTTCCTAAGGTAGCCGGATATCTTTTTAGATATACGGATTTCCTTAATTAAAGGAAAAAATACATTTCATGCATTGCATTTTCCATATTCATGCACTTTATATAATATGTGATTCTTGCTATGATAATTTCTATGATATTGTTATGATTTTGAATTATGTTATATTGTTTATTATATGATTTGGAATATTTCATGATATCCTATGCTTTTTATTTAATTGTTTTTTTTGTCATATTATTTAGCATATGTTATGTTCATGCATTATTATTTTCATTTTTATTTCCATGCATATTATATGATAGCATCATTTTATATTCCATGTCATTTAAATTATATGCCATATCATTAATGTTTGCCATGTCATTTAAATTATTTCATATAGAATATGTTATGTTACCTAGGTTATTTCATTTCATATAGAATATGTTATGGTACTTAGGTTATTTTATTTCATTTAGAATATATCATGTTACCTAGGTTGTTTCATTTCATATAGAATATATTGTGTTACTTAGATCATTTCATTTCATTTAGAATATATCATATAACTTAGGATATTTCATTTCATTTAGAATATGCTAAGACATTTAAATTATATCATGTCATTTAAGATGCATTATATTATTTAGATTTTGCCATGTTATTTTATTTATGTCATGCATATACATATTCATATCTTTTAAAATGTTTTCAAAAGGATAATGATTTTTCAATAAAAAATAAAAATATTCCCGAGTTAAAATAATTCATGAGTTCTCTACCGGGTTTGCTGGAGGGAATATCATCAATTATCATTAATAAAGGAATATCTTTCTTCAAAAAAGGGAATGATTCGGAAAGTTTTTCAAAACTAATAAAAATTTCTATATTTTGCCACGTTTGTTGGGGAATATAGGAAAATTTTGAATTTATAAATTCCGAATCATTTTCAATTAAAAATGGAATTATTTTTCTTTAAATTGGGAATTAACTCAAAATACCAAATTTAAAACCAATTTTTACCGAGACTTGAGATAACACACGATTAATAAGGTACCGATTTATACGGGCGTTGTGGGGGTGCTAATCCTTCCCCGCACGTAACCGACTCCCGAACCCGCTTCTTTGATTTCTCTGGTTTTAAAACGCAGACTTGAAATTGGTTTTTAAAATGTTTTAATTAATTTTTAAAATATTTTATAAAACCGGTTTTAATAGGTGGCCGATCACACCTAGCTAAAAAAGATTGGTGGCGACTCCATGTCTTTTTTTTAAGGCCAGTTTCAAAACCTTCATTTTTTTAGAGGAATTAAGTCGACTTTTCCTCGGTTTTTTTTTTAATGTCACGCTTAACAAATAATAAAGTCTTGCGATGAGACTCGTTATTTTTTAGGTTGCGACAAATAATAATCTTTCATGTCCCTGTCACAAAAAGAAATTATCCATAGTAACCCCTTTTGAGCCAAAAGAATTCTTTCTTCTTTGAACCCTGATCAAGGACCACCCTCTACACTGGGGGCAAATACGAGGAAAGATCTTCTCAAAGATCACAAAAAAATGAGTCTTATTTCAAAGATAGATACAAAGCAAATAGAGCCCCGAATAAATACGGGCTCACTCTGTCAAAGAAAAAGAAAAAGGAAAAGATGGCGAAATGGAAGCCAAGAACAAAACAAAAGCCAAGAAAAAATGTGAAAAAGTATGGCAAATGAAAGCCAAAAGCAAGGAAGAAAAAGAGCAAAAAGTAAAAAAGGAATGAAAAGTCCAAAAAGGATAAATGTTTCAAAGAGAATCCTCCTCAAGAAATGATCCTTGATCTGATTACCCTCAAACACATATTTTAGGCCTATTTGTCCTTTCTTTCTGAACCTTGAGCCATGGCCTACATTACGTGCTTTAAAAGTCCATTTTGATCAGGCATGAATATTTAACTTCAAGGGTTTTTTCATCAGATTTTATCCCATCTCATCGAACTAAGGAAGAATTTAGAATTCTCAAATGCATGGTAAAACAATAAAAAAGGAAAAAAAATTGGAGAGAATGGAACTCTAGGGCGAAAACCCAAAAACGGGCGGTTTAGAGTAAAATAAGAATTTTCGATGCCATCTATGATAATGCCGATACCACAAAAGAGAAGATCATCTTAAAGAAGTGGTCATCGAGGAACATCTAAGAATTCCTGAACCTCCCAAATTGTCAACTCTCATTTGGATGATTGATTTCAAAAACTGAAACATTTTTTTCTCCAAAATCAACTTTCCAGTTTAAACATCCCAGCCAATCTTGATGCTTGTCAAAATACCTTGATATAGAAACTAAAAGAATGTTGAATTTGTTTGGTTCTCAATGAATTCATGATTTATAAAATATGTTCCATTTGTGAGCCTAGAAGGGACATATATTTTTTGTTGTGAAGTTTTCCTAGAAAAACCAAAATCATGTTGTACCGAGCCTTGCAATTCAAGTTGAAAAACCCAAATTGACACTTAGGAAAATTTTTAACAGTGATCATCAGTCTTCAAAAGATTTGTACATTACACACTGTGGGGTTAAAATTTTTGACTCAGAAGTTTTCATTAAATAAGCAAAATTGTTTTTCAAAAAGGAAAATAAAAATATTTTTGAAATACCCATTTTTGATGTTAACATGAGATAAGAGTTTTTTAACTCAAAGGTGTGGAACTATTAGGGTTAACCTTGACTTCCAAATATGAGAAGAAGAAATAGAACTCGACAAGTGGACTTCTGTCAATAAGAGTTTGAAAACTGTTGGGGCAAAGAGAATAGCCAAAGATTGAAAAATGGGTTAAAGATATACTCTGATTTGAAAAGGAAAAATGAATTGGAAAGGCTAAGCCAAAATCTAGAAAAACGATCAGGGGCATTTTCATCACTCATGAGCATTCATCTATTTATTAAGCTTTGCATCTGCACCATGTCAGCAAGCCTTTGCATAATTCATGAGTATCTGTATTTGCACTATTCCATGAGCATCTGCATTCTATCTTTACAAGTACATCCTTCATAGATATTTGCATTCGCATCATCTCAAGCAAGTGCATCATTTCTAGGATCACTGCATCTTCATTGTAACTGCAATTACCCCATTCATGAACCATTTACATGAACATGATTCGTAGGGACATCTGTATCTGCATTTAGAAGCATTTGGATCAATCCAAGATATTTGCATTTACACCATGAAGCATTTGCATCCTCTCTCAAATACTTCAGGTTAATTTCTAGGTCATTTCAATTTCTGGTTTCATCCAGATCTTTTCAATTTTTTGGTTTCGCCATGCCTTTTTATTCTCTGGTTTCATCCAGATCTTTTTCAAATTTTTGGTTTCACCCATTATTTTGAATTTTTGGTTCCATCCAGATCATTTTCAATTTTTTGGTTTCACCCATGCCTTTAACCTCTAGTTTCATCCAGATCTTTTTCGAATTTCTGGTTTCACCCATGCCTTTAACCTCTGGTTCCATCCATATCGTTTTCAAATTTCTGGTTTCACCCATGCCTTTAATCTCTGGTCCCATCCAGATCATTTTCAAATTTCTGGTTTCACCCATGCCTTTATTTTCTGCTTCCATCCAGATCATTTTCAAATTTTTGGTTTCACCCATACCTTTAATCTCTGGTTTCATCCAAATCTTTTTTAAATTTCTGGTTTCACCCAAGCTTTTCAATTTCTGGTTTCATCCAGATCATTTTCAAATTTCTGGTTTCACTCATGCCTTTAATTACTGGTTCCATCCAGATCATTTTCAAATTTTTGGTTTCACCCATGCTTTTTTGAATCTCTGGTTTCATCCAGATCTTTCTCAATTTTCTGGTTTCACCAATGTCATTTCAACTTCTAGTTTTATCCGGATCTTTCTCAACTTTCTAGTTTCATCTAGATCTTTTTCAATTTTTGGTTTCATCCATGCCGGTAAGGTTAGCACAAGATAGGATAAGACCTTCGGGCACCATTTTTTAAGACCTTCGGGCACCATTTTTAAGACCTCCGGGCACCATTTTTAAGACCTTCGGGCATAATTTTTCAAATCACGGGTAAGGCCTTTGAGCACCATTTTTAAGACCTCCAGGCATAATTTTTTCAAATCACGGGTAAGGCCTCCGGGCACCATTTTTAAGACCTTCGGGCACCATTTTTAAGACCTTCGGGCATAATTTTTCAAATCACGGGTAAGGCCTCCGGGTACCCTTTTTAAGACCTCCGGGCATAATTTTTTAAGATCTTCGGGCACAATTTTCACTTTTGCAAATCAAACTCGTTTCCTTAAGACGAGTCGAGCCTTGATTAGTCAGGGAATTCAATTTAAGGATAAAATCTTCAATTTACAGCTTTTTCAAAAAAAAATGAATGATGATGATTGAAAACCCCTTTCCCTTTCCTTCACATGTGATTTCACTAACCGTACAAAATTAGTGTTTGTTTATCTTTGCCTGATTCCTGATTCTCAACAATAGCCAAAGAGGGGCAACTGTAGACACCTAATTTTTTCCGGACCCCTAAATCAGGTACATTTTCTTCCTAAATTGATGTTTCAGAATGCTAAAAGGCTTTTCTCATCTTGCAGGTGGTACTCCGAGACTTAGTCTAAGAAAGCAGACAGAAAAAGTCAAACTTAAAAAAGTCAACCATAAAAAAGTCAACCCGTTCTCACTCGAACGGTGTTCTACGCGAGACGGGATCATGTATCGACAGGGATGATTTGAGAAATCCCGCAAATGCTGATGAATTGAAGAAGTATTAAGCTTGAAAAAAAAAGTGTGATGCTATGCAGATGGAAATTCGAATGATTCCAAGTGTAAAAATGGAAATTCTATATATCTATCTCCCCTGAGAATTGCTTTCAATAAGAATATTCATGCATGATATGATGAATGGCCATCTTTCATATTCCTTTCACTAAGTAGAAATTATCCTTAATCACCCCTTTTGAGCCTTGGGAACTATTTCTTTCTTTAAACCTTGATCAAGGATCACCCTCTACACTGGAGGCCAAATATGATGGAAAATAATAAAAAATCATGGCAAAAAAGAGAGCCATCAAAAATGTAAAATCAAAGAATGGCAAATGAAAGCCAGCAATCAAAAAAGAAAAAGAGAAAAGAAAGTCCAAAAAAAGGGACAAATGTTTCAAGAATGAACTCTCATCAAGAAATGACCCTTGATCCAATCACCCTTAAACACATTTTGAGCCTATTTTATCGTTTCTTTCTACACCCAAACTGTGGCCTACATTACATGCTTTAAAAGTCCATTTTGATCAAGCATGGATATTTAATTTGAAAGGTTGTTCTCATAATTTATCCCACCTTTTGAATTGACATTTTTACCTTGGAAGCATTTAGAATTCTCAGACGCATGGTAGAATACAAGAAAAAAGAGAAAATGAAAAATGAAAATGAAAAAAAAAAATGTAAAAGGAGAGGTTTAAGCCGAAAACCCGCAAAGGGCGACTTAATACCGAATGGGGGACACTTGAGTTGAAAATCACTAAGGGTGGCTCAAGTACTGATTAAGGTTTGAGTCAATGCTCCGTGTAAATGGGAGAAAGTATTTAAAAAACAGAGGAAAAAGGAATAACTTAGTCTGACATAACTACGGAACCTGAGAGATTATCCAAGTAAATTGCTCGTTCAAAAGAAATTTCAGATGGTTTGAAAAAAAAGGGGTCCAAGATATTCCGCATCTGGGGCATCTACAACCTAGAATTTTGCATTTTTTTCTTATATCCTTGATATTCGCTTTTACCATTTTAAAACATTTCTTGCAATAAATTCTTGTTATCCTTTTCATGACATTTTGCTTGTTTTATATTTTCGTTCATACATTTTTGAGATGCATTATGATTGTTATTGAATTGAATGATGATTAGTAAACATAAAAATCTTTAAATAAAAGGATTTCAGAGTATTACTAAGGAATAGATTTAAACCTTAGAAAAGGTTAGGAAACCAATAATATTGATGGAAAATTCACCAAGTAAAGGAAAACAGTGAATGTGGTGGAGACTTTGTCATAAAGTCAGAAAATTTGTGAATTTCAGCAAAGTCAGAAATTGAGACTATTTGACAAAGTTATCTTGAGAGAAAGGTTCCTTAAGTGGGACATCAGTGAACAATTGAAGACTCCATCATAAAGTCAGATAATCTGTGAACCTCAAAGAAACCATGGATTAGAAATCATGACACAATCATTTGATTGCATTCATTCTTAGGAAACATACAATCATTTGCAAAGCATGTCATTCTCATCATTGCATTTAACTAACATTGCAGGAATCAGGAAAAATTTGGCTTCCCCAAATCGAACTCGTTCTGCTTCTCAAATGAGTTGAGCCTTGAGACTGTCGTAGAGGTATGTTCCTTTCATTTTCAAATTAAAATTATTTTTCCGAATGAATTAAACCCAGAATCATTCTTAGTATTTCTTTTTATTTTAAATCGAATTCATTCTGTTTTATCAAATTAGTCAAGCCTCAAGACCATCGTCGAGGTATTTTTTTTAAATCGAATTCATTCTGTTTTATCAAATGAGTCGAGCCTCGAGACCACCGTCGAGGTATTTCCTTTTGTTTTAAATTGAATTCAATCTGTTTTATCAAATGAGTCAAGCCTTGAGGCCATCGTCGAGGTATTTCCTTTTGTTTTAAATCGAATTCATTCTGTTTTATCAAATGAGTCGAGCCTCGAGACCATCGTCGAGGTATTTCTTTTTGTTTTAAATCGAATTCATTCTGTTTTATCAAATGAGTCGAACCTCGAGACCATCATCGAGGTATTTCCTTTTGTTTTAAATCGACTTCATTCTATTTTATCAAATGATTCAAGCCTCAAGACCACCATCGAGGTATTTCCTTTTGCTTTAAATCTAATTCATTCTGTTTTATCAAATGAGTCGAGCCTCGAGACCACCGTCGAGGTATTTTCTTTTGTTTTAAATCGAATTCATTCTGTTTTATCAAATGAGTTGAGCCTCGAGACCATCGTCTTGCTTTAAATCGAATTCATTCTGCTTCTCAAATGAGTCGAGCCTCGAGACCATCGTCGAGGTAATCGAACTCATTTTGTTTCTCACAAGAGTCGAGCCTTGAGATCGTCGTCAAGGTATTTTCTTTTCCAAGTCACGGATAAGGCCTTCGGGCACCATTCTTAAGACCTCCAGGCATCATTTTTAAAGTCGCATACAGGCATTTTTCCAAATCAAGGATAAGGCCTTCGGGCACCATTTTTAAGACAAGGGCATCATTTTTAAAGTCGTATGCAGCGTATTTTTCCATGTCAAGGATAAGGCCTTCGGGCACCATTTTTAAGACCTCCAGGCACAATTTTCACTTTGCAAATCAAACCCGTTTCCTTAAGACAGGTCGAGCTCTGATAAGTCAGGGAACTCAATTTAAGGATAAAATCTTTAATTTACAACTTTTTCAAAAAAAATGAAAAATGATGAATGAGACCCCTTCCCTTCTTTTCATATGTGATTTCACTAACTGGACAAAATTAGTGTTTGTTTATCTTTACCTGATTCCTGATTCTCAGCAATAGTCAAAGAGGGGCAGCTGTAGACACCTAATATTGTCCGGGCCACTAAATCAGGTATATTTTCTTCCTAAATTGATGTTTCAAAATGCAAAAAGGCTTTTCTCATCCTGTAGGTGGTACTCTGAGACTTAGTCTAAGAAGCCAAGCATAAAATGTCAAACTTGAAAAAGTCAACCTAAAAAAAGTCAACCCCAAAAAGTCAATTACTAAAGAAGTCAACTCACTTTCAAAATCGAGATTTGAAGTTCAGTTGAAAAATGATGAAAGAATTTTGATAATCCGAGGTCTACATTAAAAGATATGGAGTTCGAAAGTTGGGTTACGGAGATTCAGTAGAAAAGAAACCCTAGTTCGGGAAATTTCGAGAAAAGTGCTTACACGATCAAATTGGTCGAAATTGAAGGTTCCAAATGAAAGGTAAGCACTGAGTACGGGTAATGGAGAAGATACTTGGAAGAAAAACTGAAAGAAAAGTCAATCCGGAAGAAAATCGAGAATTAGGGTTTTTGGTGAAATTAGGAAAATTGCAAAAATAGCCCGATTCGGTAAAACTAAAAACCCTAATTGATGAGGAATGAGTAAACAAGGATAGTCCAAGGCTCAGTTTGAAGAAAATCCGAGAAAAGAGTCGATTGGAGAAAAAATGGAAAAACGAGGAAATTCCAGACAGTGAAAAAGGAAAAATCAAATCGAAAGGGAATTTGTTCGTAAAATTTAGGCATTTTCGGACCAACTCCAATTCAATATATGAAAAAGGCCCAGGAAAAGAAAATATATTAATCGGACTTGTGTTGAGTAAAATCGGGCTTCAGAGGCAAAAGGGCAAAATTGGAAATTTTGGGAAAAATAGCGAACGAGTTCCAAAAATTCTAAAAATTTGCAGATCTCATTCTTAAATCATTTTGAAGAGATTGCTGAAATAAAATCTGGACTCGGAGTTCGTTTGAAAAATGGTCAAATCCCAGGCCACTATGTAGAAATTCAAAAAGGATAAATCCCGAAAAAATAGCAAACGAGTTCCAAAAATTTTGAAAATTTGTAGATCTCATTCTTAAATTATTTGGAAGAGATTGGCAAAAGAAAATCTGGATTCGGAGTTCGTTTGTAAAATGACCAAATCCCGGGCCCACTATATAGAAATTCAAGCAGATAAATCCTGAAAAATAGCAAATGAGCTCCAAAAATTTTGAAAATTTGCAGATCTCATTTTTAAATTATTTGAAAGATATTGGTGAAGAAAAATCCAGATTTGGAGCTCGTTTACAAAATGGTAAAAGTTTAAATGCACAAAAGGGCAATTTTGGAAGAAAAATCTAAAAAATGGCAAATGGGCTCGAAATTTTTTGAAAACTTCCATAATTCAATTTTGTGTCATTTCAGAATTATTGAAAAAGAAAATTTGAATTTGGAGTCAATTTGCTATTTATTTAGGTTCGAGGGTCAAAAAGGTCATTTTACCGAAGAAACCGAAAAGGGCCTTTTCTTGTTGTTTAAAAATTGAAGCATGGGCTGGAAGAGGAAGGGTCAGCTGGCCAAGGCCCAATAGTGGAAAGATATTGTAGACACCTAATTTTGTCCGGACCACTAAACATGTATGTTTTTTTCCCATATTGATGTTTCTGAGTATAAAAAGACTGTTTTCATCCTGCAGGTGGTACTCCGAGACTTAGTTTAAGAGGGCGAGCACAAAAAGACAAACTTGAAAAAAAGTCAACACCGAAAAAGTCAACCCCAAAAAAGTCAACCCCAAAAAGTCAACTACTAAAAAATTCAACCCACTTTCAAAATCAAGATTTTAAGTTCAATTGAAAAATGGCAAAAGAATTTTGATAATCCGAGGTCTACATTGAAAGATATGGAGTTCGGAAGTTGGGATTTGGAGATTCAGTAGAAAAGAAACCCTAATCCAAGAAATTTGGGGAAAAGTGCTTAAACGATCAAACTGGTCGAAATTGAAGGTTCCAAATGAAAGATAAGCACTGACTACGGGTAATGGAGAAGTCACTTGCAAGAAAAACCGAAAGAAAAGTCAATCCGGGAGAAAACCGAGAATTAGGGTTTCTAGTGGATTTGGGTGAAATCGGGAAGAATCACAGAAATGGCCCGACTTGGTAAGACCAAAGCCCCCAATGGATGAAGAATGGTTAAAAAGGATGGCCCAAGGCTCAGATTGAAGAAAATCTGAAAATCGAATTTGTTTTGAGCAAAACCGGGGTTCGGAGGTAAAAGGGCAAAATTGGAAAAATTTGGAAAAAATAGCAAATGGACTCCAAAAATTATGGAAAATTTGTCAATCTCATTCTTAAATCATTTGAAGGAGATTGGCGAAAGAAAATCTTGATTCCGAGTTCGTTTGCAAAATGGCCAAATCCCGGGCTTCTTATGCAGTAATTCAAAAAGATAAATCCCGGAAAAATAGCAAATGGACTCCAAAAATTCTGAAATTTGGCAAATCTCATTTTTAAATTATTTGGAAGAGATTGGCGAAAGAAAATCTTGATTCCGAGTTCGTTTGCAAAATGGCCAAATCCCGGGCCTCCTATGCAGTAATTCAAGCCGATAAATCCCGAAAAAATACCAAATGAGCTCCAAAAATTATGAAAACTTCCAGATCACACTTTTTAATTATTTTGAAGAGATTGGTGAAGAAAAATCTTGATTTGGAGCTCGTTTAAAAAATGGTAAAAAGTAGGGGCATAAAAGGACATTTTGGGAAGAAAAAATCCAAATAAATAGCAAACGGACTCGGATAATTTTGAAAACTTCCAGAACTCAATATTTTATTATTTTGGAAGTATTAAAAAGATAAAAATTGAATTTGGAGTCCGTTTGATATTTACTTGCATCCGGGTGGCAAAATGGTCATTTCACCCAAGCAACCGAAAAGGGCTTTTTTGGGCCTTTCAAAAATCAGAGCTGGGCTGGAAAAGAGAAGTGCTGGCCTGCCCAAGCCCAAAGGAAGGAGGAAGCTTGATTTTTTTTTTTTTTTTTTCAATCAAGTGGTTAAAAATCAAGAGTTAGTTAACCATTCTCTTTGATCAAGCCATGGTGATTAAACCACATAGGTTAAGAAAGATGTCAACATTATTTTTGCATAGCTGTAATTTGAGAGGGCTGATATGCTAATCTAAAGGTGGTAATTTCATGACTTTTCATCTTGAATTATTGGTCATTTGATGGAAAATAGGTTACACAAAAATGACAACATCTTTGAGGCTATATAAGCATCATTTAGGCCAACCCTAGAGGGGGGAGGCAGATTTTGTTTTTTCTTTTCCATTTTGGCTGATTTCTCTTAGTTTTTCTTAGTTTTTATCTTCTTGGTTGAGAGCAAAAAAAGAAAAGTTTAGAAAAAAAAAAAGGAAAGTTTGAAGAGAAAAGCTTGAAATATTAGCTTCTTGAGGTTGCTCTTGAGCACCAACTCTTGCACTTTCATTTTCTATTCTTATTTTTTGCTATTTTAATCTCTACTTGGTGAGTTTTCATTTTAAAATAATGTTTCTTGTTCTTCCTTCATTTCCTTTCTTAAGTATTTTTTTTTTACATTTTGTTTTTACAATAAACTCACCATGGCCAAATGGCCTACATTATTTATTTTAAGTTGTTGTTTCGATTCATTTTACCATATTGTTTATGCTATTTTCTTTGTTTTTGATGTTTTAAATGTTATGTTATTTCATGTTCTTGAGTTATATTTTAATTTGGTTGCTTTGTTTGTTGCCATTTATGTCTTAGATATCATGTTTTTGCATTTTTAATTTTCTGTTTTCATGTTGTTTAAATTTGAGCATGTTTTAAAGTTAGCATATTAAGTGTTTGTGAAAATGCTTGTGTGATTCTTTGCATGATTCTTGTTTTATATCTTAGTTGAGCATGTTTTAGATTTAGCATATTAAGTGTTTGTGAAAATGCTTGTGTGATTTTTGTGTTATGACTTAGTTTTTCATGCTAGTATGCCAAGTGTTTGAGAAAATGCCATGCTTGTTGGAGCTTGAGGCCATTTGGCTACTCCATGTGTTTTGCATTGTGTGTTGCATTTTTTGTCATGCTAGTTGTTAGGTTTTTGCATTTGCATGATATTTGGTTGGATTTTTGAATTAACCATGCCTTGTGTTTGTGAAAATGCCATGCATATCTTAGGTATAGGTTGCATTTATTGCCATGCAAGTTCATGTTAGGTCTAGGCCATATTATTTATGTCATGCATTTTCCTTACCTTTAGGTTTAAATCCATGCATTTCATGCATTATGTTTGCTGCATTATTTCATGCATTTCATGTTCATGCCACTTGAATAATGACTTGAGCCAATTAATGGTTCAAGGTCATGCTCTCTTGAGCACACTTGTGGAAAATTAAGTTTGTCAAATTGATTATTCTACCTTTGTGATTTTTTTTACTTAGCCAATTTTTATCTAACTTTCAAAAAGTTCTAGCTACTGTCTTCAAGTCATTCTATGAGTTTCAAATATTTTTATTTTTGTTTTTAAATGATTTTATCAAAGACAAAAAAAAAATGTGTTGGCAAAGCAGTTTTTTTCCACCCAAAACTCGTACATCTCCGATTTTTCTGGGAATTCATCTTTGATCAGAAAATTAAGTCGATTTTTTTCTGTGTATTTTTACATGTCCTGAGTCTCCAATAAATTTTTTCAGAATTTTTGGAATTTTTAAAAATAGGGTAAAAAATCGTGGATTAAAACTGGACAGTGGAGTCATAATTGAATTTAAAGAAAAACAAAGCAGTTTTTTCTCCTCCAAAAACTCGTACATCTCTGGTTTTTCTGGGAATTCATCTTTGATCAAAAAATTAATCCAATTTTTTCTCGTATAGTTTTACATGTCTTGAGTCTCCAGTATTTTTTTTTAGAATTTTTGGAATTTTTAAAAATAGGGTAAAAAATCGTGGATTAAAACTGGACAGTGGAGTCAGAATTGAATTTAAAGAAAAACCAATTTTCTGTTTTGGTTAATTTACTTAGAGTGGGCTGATTAGGAGGGTTAGCTACTGACTTAGGGTAATTTCTAAGCCTTTTTAAACTCTAAAAATGGTTTTTCAAGTCCCGGGTTAAGGGTAGCCAAGTCCGGATTTTTTTAAACTTAGGAAATTAGAGTCATTTTAAAAATTTTAGCCCAGTTTTTATTTTTAATTCAAGCTTTTCAAAATTGTTTTCAAACAATCACAAAGTATTTTGGTTTTAGAATATTTAATTTGACATATTTTCCTAAGGTAACCGGATATCTTTTTAGATATACGGATTTCCTTAATTAAAGGAAAAAATACATTTCATGCATTGCATTTTTATATTCATGCATTTTATATAATATGTGATTCTTGCCATAATAATTTCTATGTGTCATGACATTTAGGTTGCATTATATTATTTAGATTTTGCTATGTCATTTTATTTATGTCATGCCTATACATATTCATTTCTTTTAAATGTTTTCAAAAAAGATAATGATTTTCAATAAAAATAAAGATATTCCCGAGTTAAAATAAT
Organism: Fremontodendron californicum; assembly: GCA_030761205.1. Classification (NCBI taxonomy): domain Eukaryota; kingdom Viridiplantae; phylum Streptophyta; class Magnoliopsida; order Malvales; family Malvaceae; genus Fremontodendron; species Fremontodendron californicum. Next base: position 24,412,288 of record JAULJL010000003.1, read on the forward strand.
TCATGAGTTCTCTACCGGGTTTGCTGGAGGGAATATCATCAATTATTATTAATAAATGAATATCTTTCTTTCAAAAAAAGAGAATGATTCGGAAAGTTTTCCAAAACTAATAAAAATTTCTATATTTTGCCACGTTTGTTGGGGAATATAGGAAAATTTTGAATTTATAAATTCCGGATCATTTTCAATAAAAAAATGGAATTATTTTTCTTTAAATTGGGAATTAATTTGAAATACTAAATTTAAAACCAACTTTTACCGAGACTTGAGATAACACACGATTAATAAGGTACCGATTTATACGGGCGTTGTGGGGGTGCTAATCCTTCCCCGCACGTAACCGACTCCCGAACCCGCTTCTTTGATTTCTCTGGTTTAAAACGCAGACTTGAAATTGGTTTTTAAAATGTTTTAATTAATTTTTAAAATATTTTATAAAACCGGTTTTAATAGGTGGCCGATCACACCTAGCTAAAAAAGATTGGTGGCGACTCCATGTCTTTTAAGGTCATTTTCAAAACCTTCATTTTTTTAGAGGAATTAAGTCGACTTTTCCTCGGTTTTTTTTCATGTCACGCCTAACGAATAATAAAGTCTTGCGATGAGACTCGTCGTTATTATTTTTTAGGTTGCGACAGATATTTTTTGATTTTTTTAATCAAAGGGCCAAAAGTGAAGAGGAAGGTAGTTATTTTTGTGATCAAGCCTTTGAATTCGCAACAAATGGACCAATAGTTGGAGAGGAGTGATGTCATATTTATAATCTTATTTATGACATCATCTTCATGACATTATAATTCAAGGGCTGATTATTCTAATCTAATGGTGGGATTTTTACATAGAATGCATCTTGAGTGATAGCCATTGGATGAAATAAAAAATAACCACCTAACTTCTAGATGGAAGGGCCAACCGCCCAACACTATAGAGGAAGGGTCTCTTCTTCATTTTTCATTCACTCTTGCATGGTTGATTTTCTCTCCATTTTTGAAAAGCAAAAAGAAAATTTTAAAAAGGTAAAGAAAGTAAAAGGAGGAAAGGCTTGCAATATAGCTTTGAGAGGTTGCTTAAAATACCATACTCTTGCACTTTCCTTGCATTTCCATTCTTGATTTTGCCATTTTCATTGATATTTTGGTGAGTTTCTTTTGATTTTAATTTGAAAATAAATGTTTTCAAGTTTCTTATTCATGTTCTTTCTTGATACTTTCTTGAAAAACCTTAAAAAACCAAAATTTTTTACCATATTTCTAAGGTGGCCGAATGGCCCCTTTTTTTCCTTATAGTTGCTGTTTTGTTTTTTATTTCATGATTTTAGTGGTATTTAACAAGTTTTTGATGTTTTAAATCTTCTTCAAATACAAAAAAAAATATAAAGCTTGTTTCGATTTTGTTGCTTACTTACCTCCTTTGTTGAGTTTACTATCTTGTTTTTGTGTTTATTTTCCTTGTCTTGCATTTCTAATTTTCTGTTTTCAAAATGTTTGGTTTGCTCATAATTTGTATTTTACTATTTCATGTGTTTGTGAAGATGTCTAGTTGTGTTCTTACTTCTATGTCATATTTGCATGTTTTAGCATGTATATTCTTTAGCCTTGCATGTAAGTATGTAATGTGCTTGTGAAATGCCATGACTATCTTGCATTTAGGACCATTCGGCTACCCCATGATGTATGCTTTGTATGTGTATTTTCTTCATGCTAGTTGATAGGTTTTCTTTTGCATGATGTGTTGTTGTGTATTTTGTTTAAGCATGATATATGTTTGTGTTATTGCCATGCATTCTTTAGGTTTAGGTTTTGCTTGCATTGCCATGCATTTCATGCATTTTAGACCTAGGTTGCATTAAATGCCATGTAAGTTCATGTTAGGTCTAGGTCATATTCTCTATGCCATGCATTTTTCATGTCATTTAGGTTTTAAATCATACATTTCATACATCATATTTGCTGTATTCTCATGCATTTCATGTCATGCCACATGATTTATGACTTAAGCCAATCAACGGCTCAAAGTCATGCTCCCTTGAGTACACTTGTGGAAAATTAAGAGTTGTCAAATTGATTATTCTACCTTTGTGATTTTTTTTAGCCAATTTTTGTCTAACTTTTTAAAAGTATTAGCTACTGTTTGTGGGTCTTTATAAGAGTCTCCAACATTTTTACTTTAATTTTTAAATGATTTTATCAAAGGCAAAAAATGTGTTTTTCAAAACAGTTTTTTTGACCCAGTACTCGTACTTTCCCGATTTTTCTGGGCCGTCATCTTTAATCAGAAAATTAAGCCAATTTTTTCCCGTGTATATTTACATGTTCTGAGTCCCTAGTATTTTTTTAGATTTTTTTGAATTTTTAAAAATAGACTAAAAAATTGTGTTTTAAAACTGGATAGTAGAGGCAGATTTGAATTTGAGGGAAAATCATTTTGCTGTTTTGGCTAAGTTACTTAGAAGGGGCTGATTATGAAATTTAGCTTCTTTTTTGGGGTGGTTTCTAGGCCATTTTAAACATAAGAAATGATTTTTATAGAGTTCGGATCAAGGGTGGTCAAGTCCGGGATTTTAAACTTAAGAAATTAGAGCCATTTTTAAAAGGGTTTGGCTAGGGTTTTAATCTTCATTCAAGCTTTTCAAAATTGTTTTCAAACAATCACAAAGTATTTTTGTTTTAGAATATTTAATTTGATATATTTTCCTAAGGTAGTCGGATATCTTTTTAGATATACGAATTTCCTTAATTAAAGGAAAAAATACATTCTCATGTATTGCATTTTCCATATTCATGCATACTATATAACATGTGATTTTTGCTATGATAATTTCCATGTTGTTGTTATTATTTTTTTATTTATATTTTTGGTGTTATGTTGTTTGTTATATAGTTTTGAATATTTCATGATATCCTATGCTTTTTATTTAGTTATTTATTTTGTCATATTATTTAGCATATACTATGTTCATGCATTATTATTATTTTTTTTATTTTCATGCATATTACATGATAGCATTATTTTATGTTTCATGTCATTTCATGTCACTTAAATTATATTTCATGTCATCTAGATTATATTATTTAGAATATGCCATGTCATTTAAAATATGCCATATCATTTAAATTTGTCATGTCATTTAAATTATATTATTTCATTTAGAATATCATGTTATTTAAGTTATTTCATTTCATTTAGAACATATCATGTCACTTAGGTTATATTCATTTCACTTAGAATATATTATGACACTTTGGTTATATCATTTCATTAGATTATTTCATATCATCTTTATTATGTCACACATTTTCATATTCATATTTTTTAAAATATGTTTTAAAATAAGACAATGATTTTCAATAAAATAAAGATATTCCCGAGTTAAAATAATTCATGAGTTCTCTACCGGGCTTGCTAGGGAGGATATCATCAATTATCATCAATAGAAGAATATCTTCTTTAAAACGAGAATGATTCAGAAAATTTTCAAAAATAATAAATTCTTTTATATTTTGCCATGCTTGTTGGTAAATATAGGAAAATTTTGAATTAATAAATTTTGGATCATTTTCAACTAAAAAATGGAACTATTTTTCTTTAAATTGGGAATTAACTTGAAATACTAAATTAAAAATCGACTTTTTACCGAGACTTGAGATAACACACGATTAATAGGGTATCTTTTTATACGGGCGTTGTGGGGGTGGTAATCCTTCCCCACACGTAACCGAGTCCCGAACCCGCTTCTTTGATTTCTCTGGTTTAAAACGCAGACTTGAAATTGGTTTTAAAAATGTTTTAATTAATTTTAAAATATTTTATAAAACCGAATTTAATAGGTGGCTGATCACACCTAGCCAAAAAAGATTGATGGCGACTCCATGTCTTTTTCAAGGTCATTTTCAAAACCTTATTTTTCTAGAGGAATTAAGTCGACTTTTCCTCGATTTTTTTTAATGTCATGCTAAACAAATAATAAAGTCTTGCGATGAGACTTGTTATTTTTTAGGTTGCGACATTGATAACTCGTATAATTATATAGTTTTTAGTTATGTTTTATTATTGTTTTGTGTCAAATACGAGTTATTATTGTTTAGTCTAATTGTGTTTATGATCTTTTATATTTTTATGTAATTTGGTGTTTTTCACAAGTTTCTTTGAGTGATTTCAGATTACTAGAATTAAGGGCAAATCCAGTTCAGTTCCAGTTCCGACACCTTTTGCCATATCAGCTATATCTGGAGTTTCACTGAAGAAATAAGGCTGAAATTTTAACCGTGAAAAGTTAAGAGGCATATCTATCTTTTTCATGTTTTACACTTCTTGAAACAGAGTCGTTTTCCCTATCGAAATCAACCATCAATTTGGCTGATGTGCAATGACGTCTGTCCTGAGCAGTTTTCGCATTTTGACCATATCGTCCGATACACATCAGAAAATGAGCTGATTCCAACGGCTATGGATCAATAACTGATAGGGGAACATTTGTCTAGAAGACCATGTGATCAGATAAAGCCTCCAATATTGAAGAAATCGACCATCAAGTTGGCTGATGTGCAATGATGTCTGTGCTGACCTGTTTTCGTATTTTGCCCATATCTTCTTCTCCACATCAGCAAATGAGCTGATTCCAACGGCTATGAATCAATAACTCATAGGGGAACATTTTTATAGAAGACCATGTGATCAGATCAGGCCTCCAAGATTGACAAAATCGACCATCAAGTTGGCTGATCAAAATGGTCATACAATATGACGAAAATTGTTAGAAAAATGCACCCACCTATTATACCTACCTTTGAAATTTGTAAAGCTTGTCTCTTGTCATTTAGCCCTCCAAAATGTGTATAAATAGAGGGCCTTGGATGATTGTAGAGGATCATATTGTACATAGGTAGGATATTAGCCATTTTAATAAAATTCTCTAAGTTTTCTTCTTCTTTCTTTTCTCTAGTTTTCTTTCTTTTCTCTAGTTTTCTTTTTCTTTAGAGAGAGCAAGAGGTTGGATAATTAATATTCTTCCTCTTCTTCTTTCTTTCTTTTATTTTCTTCTTAGATTTTCTTTAATTTTATGTTTATGTTTACAATGCCTATGCTAGGCTAAACTTCTATTTGGTTAAGGGTGATTTCAAAGCTCTAGACATGTTTTATAATTGATTTTCAGATTCTATCTATCATTAATTTTCTATCAAAGTTGCTTATGTTCTTCTACAAGAATTGTTCATGATGTTGTCTTGATTTGTTTAGGTGTACAACTAGATAGATCTTGATAATTATCTATTGCTAGTTTAGGAGTCTTGATCCGTGTAATTGTCTTGATTTCCTATTCATAAGTGGCAATTTGTGATTAATGATTATGGTCAAGTTTTCAATAATTGCAAAGTGGAACATAACCTAAGTTGAACAATCCGAGCTTATGTGTTTGTTGCTTAGATCAACCTATCTTTCTCATCATAAAGCTGCCATTAAATTGAATCTAGAGAGCTTATTCTAGGTTGTTTGATGGTTAGAGATTAAATAGAGAGCTTGTTCTATTTAACGACAAACTAAGGAAAGATTGGGATAACAGAGCTTGTTGTTATCTACGGTTGTTAACTTTGATAGTTGGTTGATATTGATAGATCTGAAATTGATTCTTAATGATGTCTAGTGGTGGAGAATGAAACCTTAACCATATTTTTCATATTTGATTCTTCTTACTTACTTGTTTTCTTACTTTTCTAGTTTGCTTATTTTTAAAAGTATATTTATTTTTATTGGCTGGTTATAACGCCTAATTTGTATATTAACTTTGTTTTATTTTTATTGGCTGGTTATACCGCCTAATTTAGTATATATATTTTTATTGGCTGGTTATACCGCCTAATTTAGTATATATTTTTATTGGCTGGTTATACCGCCTTGCATCTTATTCTTATTATTTACTTTAGTTTAAATCTGGCTTCAAAAACCCCTTTTCTTTTATTGTTTTCTTTGAATGTAAGTTATAAACTAATAACTCATAAATTAAAACCCAATCCCTGAGGACTCGACCCTTGCTAACTACTATACTTACAATTGATCTTTTTAGTGCAAGGTTAAATAAGATACACTCTTTTGGGTGCATCAAATTTTTGGCGCCGTTGCCGGGGATTGTTTTTTTAGTTTATTTGTTACTTGGTTTATTCTTATTTTTAGTTCTAATGAGTTTTATTTTCTTGTACATACGGGTTTTTCTTATCAAATTTTGAAAGAAAAAAAAAAGAAAAAAAAAACGATGGAATTGAGCAATCTAACACTTGAAGAGTTGTTGGCATACATGAACATGGAGAATCAACAAGCCAAGCTCACCTCCCCAGTTCAACAATTGGCCATGGGAGGATGTCAAGGTCATCAAGTGTTCCAAGACCAACAGTATGATCATTACTCAAACACTTACCATGAGGGATGGTGGGATCATACTAATTATGGCTACTCAGAAAATTACCAAGAAGTAGATCCTTATGCCAATTACACTCATCCATCTAGCTTCAATCAATCATGGTCTCAAGAACCAGATCTTCTTCAACCACCACATATGACTCAAAACTCAGGTACTTCTTTAGAAGATCTTGTCGATTCTCTTGTTACTAATACTTTGCAATTTCAACAGGAAACAAGGGCAAGCATCAAGAGTTTGGAAAAGCAAATGAGCCAATTGGCTAGTAGTATGGTGGTATGGGTAGCACAAAGATCTGAAGAACTCTCTGCCCAAACAATGATTAACCCAAAGGAGAATACTACTATTGTGACCTTGAGGAATGATGAACAAGATGAGGATGAGACAGAATTAGAGATGGATTCTATTCTTGAGGATAATGAAGCCACAAATACAAATAAGAGTATTTCGGCACCTGAGGTAACGTTTAAAGTTCCACTTTTTACTAATGTTTCTTCTCCACCTTTTCCTAGTAGATTTGCAAAGTTCAAGGAGGATGAACATGAACAAGACACGCTGGAAACCTTAAACAGTTTGTTTGTGGATGTCATTCAACAAGTACCAAAAGATGCACCATTCCTCGATGAGATATGCACCACCAAGGATGATGGAATAATACTTGTAATGGAGAATGCATCCACTGTTGTGCAAAGAAAGCTTCCTCTTAAACGCATAAATTTGGGAAATTTCATGTATGAGCCTGACAAGCCTAAAAAGCCAAGAAAGGGTGTTGGTTAGATTCAAAACACTAACTCAAGTGTTAATTGGGAAGGCAGCCCAATTAAAGATGAAATTGCCAACCTTCCATATTCAGATTTGCTTTCTCTTTCTTTTCCTTTTTCTTTTATTATTTTTATTATTTTTATTTTATTTCTTATGTTTCTTTGTTAATTGTGTTTACTGCTTTTAAGTTCATTTAGGCTGCATAAGTTTCTTTTGTTTAATAGTTCTTTTCTCTTACATATAATTCTTGCATTGGGGGATAATAGCATTACATTAATGACAATGTAAGAATTATGTGTGGGGGGAAGAATTTAGGATTTTATTTAGAGTGTTTTGTTTTTGAGTTTTTTTATGTTGTTTTTCTTTCTGATCCTGGTTTTGAAAATAACTAGATGTAAATATAATTTTTAATTTTTTTAACCCCGGTTAAATGGCGGATAACGGTACTCCGTGATTATTTAAATCGGTTCCATCAGCTACCCACAAAACTGATATTGTATATAAATTTCTCTTTCAATTTCTCTTTCATGTTTTTTCAGGATGGATGATATTCTCACAAGATTGCAGAAACGATTTCCTCCTTTTCCTCGAAATATTTTACTGAAGCTTTACCAAGTTCGATTTGAAAGATTAAGAATGCTTATGCACAAAGGGATTCCTGCAGACATACGTTGGATAATTGAAGCCAAGGTACGTGAAGATGAATATCTTCCTGTTTTGCATTTACCAGGTACAGGTAGAAGCACTTTTGCAAAGAAGCGACGAGCAAAGCGCATGAGTTCAAATTGCCACAAATGTGCACGATGGACGTGTAACGGTAAATGTCGTTCTATTGGGATTCCGTCCTCTAATCGAGATGATAAAATTGAATTCATTAAGGATGGACTGAGTAAGGAGAATTTGGGTAATATCCAACTTTCTCTTGAGACGCATCCTAGTGGAGACGTACAAAGAGAAATTCTTGATTTATGGCCGCAATTCCAAAGGGAATGGCAACATCTTGGGAATCTGATGTTAAAAGACCCTGTTTGCCAGCTTGTAAGAAAACTGGATGGGAAGCATATCCTCGACTCATAGAAGGCGTTTAAGCCGTTTCTGGACGTAAAACCAGAGGAAGATGTGAGCCACAATCACAACTACAATAAATAACTTCTCAGCTTTTGGTTTGATTTGCAATAACTTTATTTTGGTTTAATTTACGTGTTGTTCGATTTGTGTAATTATTCTCATTTTTTTATTTGTCTTTTACGGTTGATTTTTCTTCTCTTTTTGATTTTCTTCCTGAAATCACGCAAAAATCTTTTGTTAGGTTAACATTTTCTTCTGACAGGTCAAATACACTTTCGGCGACATTATTACTCTTGACTTTTACGGTCGATTTTTCTTCTCTTTTTGATTTTCTTCCTGAAATCACGCAAAAATCTTTTGTTAGGTTAACATTTTCTTCTGACAGGTCAGATACACTTTCGGCGACATTATTACTCTTGTCTGATTCACTACTCAGTCCTCTATATATTACACCATGTACTCATTCTCTTTCAGGCACTCGAAAAAAAAAAAAAAAAAAAAAATGGAAAGTACTTCGTCCCAACGCATTAAAAAAATTTGTGTTTTTGGAGGTGCTTATCCAGGGAAAAATAACATATTCGCTGATGAAGCCATAAGAGTTGGAGTAATACTTGCCCAACAAAAGATCCACTTGATTTATGGAGGCGGTAGTACGGGTTTAATGGGAGCAGTCGCTACAGCAGCACACGCTGGAGGAAGTCCAGTTCTAGGAATCGTGCCAAAACTATTCACAAGTTTTTGTGGACCTACCGTGGGTAAGGAAATACAAGTCTGGAGTATCCCTGAACGGATAACAATCATGTACCATTCTGCCGATGCATTCATTGCTTTACCAGGAGGTCTGGGTACATTGGAAGAAATAGCTTGCGTGGCTTCTTGGTCATCTTTGGTCACAAATAAGAAACCCATTGGTTTGCTTAATATTAATGGTTATTTTAGTAATTTGCTTTCATATTTAGATAATGCTGTGGATAATGGATTCATGTTTTCAGAGGCAAGGAGAACCATAATTTCTGCTACAACCATTGAAGATTTACTCAAAAAGCTCCAAGCTTATGAGTATTTATCTGCTACGGTTGTTTCGCAAACGCTCGGAAAAAGAAAAAGAGATATGGACGAGCAAGGAGTGGATTGCACTTTGTCTTTGTGACATTATCTAACATTTTGTTTGTTGTGTCTCAGTTATAATAAATGGTTAGCAACCTCTGCAGGTAATATCTCCTAAATCCTACCTTTAAAATTTGACATTGGGGACAATGTCATATTTTAGTATGGGGTAAGGGACATATTTTGCTAATTTAAAAAAAAAAAAAAAAAAAATTGTTGTGTTTTAAGCCATTTAGAAGTATTCATTCTGAACAAGGTCTGAGTAAGGGAGACTTGAGACATACCTTGTCAGTTTGATTTCTTATTTTCAAAAAAAAAAAAAAAAAAAAAAAAGTTTGTTGTGTTTTAAGCAATTTAGAAGTATTCATTCTGAACAAGGTCTGAGTAAGGGAGACTTGAGACATACCTTGTCAGTTTGATTTTAATCTTTTTATGTTTACTTGTTAATTTTTCTTTAGTATTTTAGGATTATTTAGGTTGCATGAGTTTGTTTTGTTTTGTTTTGAGTCTAGTTGTTCCTATTCTTATGTTATTAGTTCTTTTCTCTTACACATGATTCTTTCATTTGGGTTAATAAACTTATATTGAGGACAATGTAAGAATTAAGTGTGGGGGGAATGATTTAGGATTTCTTTTATTTTCGTCTACTATTTTTTTTTATGAGTCTTTATTATTATTATTTTTAGTGTGTTTTAGTTCCTTTTTAATACAATGATGAGATATGAATTGCATAGGTCTAAACTGGTTACTAGTGAGAAGATTTTCATGAGAATTAAGCTTGATACTAATTTTTATGAGCCAATGTTAATATGATATGTTGATTGAGAAAGAAGCATGTTTAGACTTAAAACTGACTTGTATAATCATCATTGTGAGTTTTTGAGCCTAAAATGATTGATGCATTATACAAATCAATCTAATTTCTTTCTTGAGTGCTCTTATGATTACATGATTCTCTAGAACTTGCTTTAAACCGTTTGAGACTATATTGATGCATGTGACAACATGAATATGATAAAGGCATTAGGATTTTTAGCCAGGGCCAAACAGCCATCCCTTATTGATGTTCCAAGAGAACACACCCTTAGTGAACCAATTTGAGCCTACATTGAATATGCTATCTCTTTGGTAACCATAACTTGTCCCTAACCTAAATATACTTATTTATATCTTTACCTTTGTTCCAAAGATGAATTAGCATGTTTTGAGACAAGTTGCAAAGACAAGGAAGATCTATTGAAAATTTGGGTTAGAAACAATAAATAAGTGTGGGGGGAAAAGAAAAGAAAAGTCAAGAGAAAAAGAAATGGAATACTGCCAAATACATTCCCATGTGAAAAAAAAAATATGAATCATCTCTTGAATTTGTGGAAAAAGAAAAAGATGTTACAAAGTTGTTTAGAATGAAGAAAAGGCCCAACATGAATATCCGGCCTAGGTGACTATGTGCTTGTAAAGAGTTTTGAGAAGTTTCTTTGTATAATTTTTTTTATGTCTCTAAACTTTATGAACTCTTTGGAACCTTTGTGATATCTTTATCCTTTTGTTCTTCAACCACATTACAAACCCCTTGGCCCCATTACAACCTTGATTAAAGACCTCTTGATTTATGAAGTTGCATGATCTTTTAGTGGAGAATAGGTGGACAAGCAAGCATATGGTAGAAGTGTTTTCATGAGATTGATTGAGTGTAAACACTTTACCACTACTTTAAAGAGTGAAAATCAAGAGAGTATCCCATGTGAGAAGTTGAGATTAAGTTTGAATATGCATTATTTTGATTGAAATATGTTATGTTAATATTGGCTTAACTCAAACTATTTACATTCAAGCAAGATTTTTTGTGAATTTCTTTAAGCTATTGATTAGTTTTTAAGACTTGTCCAATGATTATCTCAAATTTATATTGGAAGGATTAGTTATAATTATTATTTTTAGTTTTTCTTATGTTTTCAATGTTTGTGGGTATCGTCCTAGTAAACCCTCACGAGACTAAACTCGTCCACTAGGGACACCTAGGGGTTTAAAGGCTTGTGTCACATGCTAAGTGCCACCGTGATTTCCTACGAAAATGGATTAGATTAGATTTTCTTATTTTATTTTTATTGAGTCGTTGCTAGGGACTAGCAACAATCTAAGTGTGGGGGTGTGATAACTCGTATAATTATATAGTTTTTAGTTATGTTTTATTATTGTTTTGTGTCAAATACGAGTTATTATTGTTTAGTCTAATTGTGTTTATGATCTTTTATATTTTTATGTAATTTGGTGTTTTTCACAAGTTTCTTTGAGTGATTTCAGATTACTAGAATTAAGGGCAAATCCAGTTCAGTTCCAGTTCCGACACCTTTGGCCATATCAGCTATATCTGGAGTTTCACTGAAGCAATAAGGCTGAAAATTTAACCGTGAAAATTTAAGAGGCATATCTATCTTTTTCATGTTTTACACTTCTTGAAACGGAGTCGTTTTCCCTATCGAAATCAACCATCAATTTGGCTGATGTGCAATGACGTCTGTCCTGAGCAGTTTTCGCATTTTGACCATATCGTCCGATACACATCAGCAAATGAGCTGATTCCAATGGCTATGGATCAATAACTGATAGGGGAACATTTGTCTAGAAGACCATGTGATCAGATAAAGCCTCCAATATTGAAGAAATCGACCATCAAGTTGGCTGATGTGCAATGACGTCTGTGCTGACCTGTTTTCGTATTTTGCCCATATCTTCTTCTCCACATCAGCAAATGAGCTGATTCCAACGGCTATGAATCAATAACTCATAGGGGAACATTTTTATAGAAGACCATGTGATCAGATCAGGCCTCCAAGATTGACAAAATCGACCATCAAGTTGGCTGATCAAAATGGTCATACAATATGACGAAAATTGTTAGAAAAATGCACCCACCTATTATACCTACCTTTGAAATTTGTAAAGCTTGTCTCTTGTCATTTAGCCCTCCAAAATGTGTATAAATAGAGGGCCTTGGATGATTGTAGAGGATCATATTGTACATAGGTAGGATATTAGCCATTTTAATAAAATTCTCTAAGTTTTCTTCTTCTTTCTTTTCTCTAGTTTTCTTTCTTTTCTCTAGTTTTCTTTTTCTTTAGAGAGAGCAAGAGGTTGGATAATTAATATTCTTCCTCTTCTTCTTTCTTTCTTTTATTTTCTTCTTAGATTTTCTTTAATTTTATGTTTATGTTTACAATGCCTATGCTAGGCTAAACTTCTATTTGGTTAAGGGTGATTTCAAAGCTCTAGACATGTTTTATAATTGATTTTCAGATTCTATCTATCATTAATTTTCTATCAAAGTTGCTTATGTTCTTCTACAAGAATTGTTCATGATGTTGTCTTGATTTGTTTAGGTGTACAACTAGATAGATCTTGATAATTATCTATTGCTAGTTTAGGAGTCTTGATCCGTGTAATTGTCTTGATTTCCTATTCATAAGTGGCAATTTGTGATTAATGATTATGGTCAAGTTTTCAATAATTGCAAAGTGGAACATAACCTAAGTTGAACAATCCGAGCTTATGTGTTTGTTGCTTAGATCAACCTATCTTTCTCATCATAAAGCTGCCATTAAATTGAATCTAGAGAGCTTATTCTAGGTTGTTTGATGGTTAGAGATTAAATAGAGAGCTTGTTCTATTTAACGACAAACTAAGGAAAGATTGGGATAACAGAGCTTGTTGTTATCTACGGTTGTTAACTTTGATAGTTGGTTGATATTGATAGATCTGAAATTGATTCTTAATGATGTCTAGTGGTGGAGAATGAAACCTTAACCATATTTTTCATATTTGATTCTTCTTACTTACTTGTTTTCTTACTTTTCTAGTTTGCTTATTTTTAAAAGTATATTTATTTTTATTGGCTGGTTATACCGCCTAATTTGTATATTAACTTTGTTTTATTTTTATTGGCTGGTTATACCGCCTAATTTAGTATATATATTTTTATTGGCTGGTTATACCGCCTAATTTAGTATATATTTTTATTGGCTGGTTATACCGCCTTGCATCTTATTCTTATTATTTACTTTAGTTTAAATCTGGCTTCAAAAACCCCTTTTCTTTTATTGTTTTCTTTGAATGTAAGTTATAAACTAATAACTCATAAATTAAAACCCAATCCCTGAGGACTCGACCCTTGCTAACTACTATACTTACAATTGATCTTTTTAGTGCAAGGTTATATAAGATCAACTCTTTTGGGTGCATCAGACATCTTTCATCAGCATCACTGCATTTGACTAACATTGCATAAATCATGGAAAGTTTTCTTTCTTAAGTCCAACACAGCTGGCACAAAAGGAAGTAAGACATCCACAATTTTCCTGGACAAGACAACCAGATTTCTCGGACAAGACATCCAATTTTCCTGGACAAGACAACCAGACTTTTCGGACAATACATCCAAATTTTTCCTGAACAAGACAACCAGATTTCTCAGACAAGACATCCAAATTTTCCTGGACAAGACAACCAGCTTTTTCGAACAAGACAACCAGACTTTTCGGGCAGGACATCCAAGTTTTGCAAATCGAACTCAATTCCTTAAGACGGGTCGAGCCTTGATTAGTCAGGGAACTCAAGTTAAGGACAAATCTTTTGTTTTAGCCAACACTGCACCAAGATGAGGTAAGGCCCCGAGACTTTTGCCGAGGTATTTCCTTTCTCTTGTAAAATCGAACTCGTTTCTTTAAGACGGTTCGAGCCTTGATTACTCAGGGAACTCAATTTAAGGACAAATTTCTTTTATTTTATTTTCATTTTTTATAGTTTGCAAAAAATCAATAAATGGAAAAATGGAAATTCTCCTTCTTATCTTGCACATATGATTTCACTGACCGGACAAAATTATTGTCTAGTTTATCTTTGCCTGATTCTTGATTCTCAGCAATAGTCAAAGAGGGACAGCTGTAGACACCTAATTTTGTCTTGGCCCCCTAAACCGGGCAGATTCTCCTTTTCGACTTCCCGGAGCCCAAAGAGGCTTCCATCATTCCATAGATAGGTCCCCAAGACTTTGTTTCGGAGGTCATCACAAAAAGCCAACTCAAAAAAAGTCAACCTCGAAAAAGTCAACCTCAAAAAGTCAACCACTAAAAAAGTCAACTCTCAGTCAAAATCAAGATTCAAAGTTGAATTGAACAATGGTGAAAGAATTTTGATAATCCAAGGTCTACAATGAAAGATATAGACTTCGGAAGATGGGTTGCGGAAATTCAATGTAGAGGAAGACCTAATCCGGCAAATTTGGGGAAAACTAAATCGAATGGGCATTTGATCGTAAAAATTGGGCATTTTCGGACCAACTCAAATTCAATATAGGACAAAGGAAGCAGAAAAAAGAAAATCCGAAAATCGGACCCGTTTTGAGTAAATCGAGGTTTCAGAGGTTGAAGGGCAATCTTGGAAATTCCAAAAGATAATTCTAGGAAAAATAGCAAACGAGCTCTGAAAATTATAAAAACTTCCAGATCTGAGTTTTATAATTTTTGGAAGAGATTGGTGAAGAAAAATCTGGAATTGGAGTTTATTTGAAAAATGGCAAAGTTCGGGTGCACTAACCCGAAATTCCAAAAGATAATTTCAAAAAAAATAGAAAACGAGCTTGAAAAATTATAAAAACTTTCAGATCTGAGTTTTATAATTTTTCAAAGATTGGTGAAGAAAAATCAAGAATCGGAGCTCATTTGAAAAATGGCAAAGTTCAGGTGCACTGACCCGAAATTCCAATAGATAATTCCGAGAAAAATAGCAAATGAGCTCAAACAATTATGAAAACTTCCAGTTCTGAGTTTTATAATTTTTGGAAGAAATTGGTGAAGAAGAATCCAGAATCGGAGCTCATTTGAAAATGGTAAATTTTAGGTGCACTAACCCGAAATTCCAAGAGAAAAATTCGGGAAAAATAGCAAATGAGCTCGGAAAAATGTGAACCTCCAGAACCAAGTTTTATATTGAATAGGATGAGTTGGAAAAGACAAATCCGAAATTGGGGTCCATTTGAAATTAAATTAAGTTCGGGGGCCTAAAAGGTAATTTTTTCGAAGAAACCAAAAGGGGGCCAATTTGAAAAATTATAGAGTGAAAAAATGAAGAAAATTATGGAACATTCCAGCCCTTGGCCATCCATCATAGGAGATAGGGTGGAGATTTGATCAATTTAATCCAATGGTCATTATCAAGCTACAAGATGCCATTTTTATTACCTTGCAAGTGGTCCTCCCTCATCCAATGGCCTCGGTGCTTTGTAGAAAAGATGAGTACACCCTTCAATGGCCAAGATCAAATTGCAAGATGACATTTTTATTGTCATGAAAATATCCTCATCCAATGGCCAAGATTATTGAAGAAAAGATGAGCACAATTCATCCAACGGTGAGGAAAGGGGTTCGACCAAGGGAGAGCATGAAGGAGTAGTCTTTGTTTCATCCAATGGCCTAGGTACTTTATAAAGGATGAGTACACCTTTCAAGGGCCAAGATCAAATGGCAAGATGACATTTTTACTGTCATTAAAATATCCTAATCCAATGGCCTAGATGGTTGGAGAAAAAGGAGCACATTTCATCCTATGGTGGAGAGGCCAACCGGCCAAGGAAGAAAGCGAGGGGGGATGTTTTTTTTTCCTTAAGTGGGCTGATCATTTGAAGAGAGAGGGCAGTAGCTAATTTGGCAAGAAAAAGGTTTTTGAAAGAAAGGAAGAGAGAGTTGTCTAAAAAAGCTAGGAAGGTAGCCGTTCCTACCTTGCTCTTGCATTGTTTCTTCTTCATTTTTCATGCTTTATTCTTTGTTTTCCGTGTGATTTCTACCTCTTTTCATGTGAAAATAAAAGTTTTGAAATGTTTTTAAGCTTTCATCCTTTCCTTTTTATCAAAAAGAAGAAAAAAAAAATTTATCATGGCCGAACCATGTTTACTTGCTTGCCTTATTTTTTGTTTTGCATGTTTGATGTTGGAAACATGATTGTGGAAGGTTTATATTTCTTTTATGTTCTATTTTTAACAAATAAATGAATCAAAAGAGGTTGAAAGGCCTCATGATCTTGATAAAATCAAGTGACCATGGTTAAGAGAGGGCTATGCCTATTATACCAACCATGGAGCTCACCTCTATTTTTTAGTTAGCTTGGTTTATTTACTGATTTTTGAGTTGGAAAGGCTTCATGATCTTGATAAAATCAAGTGATTATGGTTAGGGGAGGGCTATGCCCATTTGTACCAACCATGGAGCTCACTTTCCTTGTTCTTTGTTTGCTTTTTTTTTATTACTTCCATGCATGTCTATGCATCTTTGGTCATCTTCTTTGAACCATTTTCATGCTATATTAGTTTTTACATCATTTTCATGTTGTGATAAGTTCTCTACACATTCGGCCACCTTATGCATTTTGTGTTAATGCCATGCCTTGCATCATATTTGGTTAAGCCATGCATCTTAGGTCATGTAGATATGTCATTTAGCATTTTGTGCTCATGATATGTCTTGCATGCCATTCAGCCTTCCCATGCATTTTAGGTCTAGGCCATGACTTGCATTATATTTGGTTATGTCATGCATCTTAGGTCATGTAGCTATGTCATGCATCTTAGGTCATTATACATGTCATATCTAGGTTCTTTTTATGCCATGTCATCATTTTATGCCATGTCACCTATGCCATGTCATCCATATATAACATGTCACTTTCCATTTCATTTAAGGTCTAGTTTCTTTTCATGCCATGTCATCATTTTATGCCATGTCACCTATGCTATGTCATCCATTATAACATGTTATGTGCCATGTCATTTAAGATTATGTCATTGTCATGCCACTTCATTTTCCATGTCATTTAATGTTATGTGCCATGTCATCATTTTATGCCATGTCACTTATGCCATGTCATCTATATAACATGTCATGCCATGTCATATACCATGTTATTTATGGTTTAGATGCATTTTCATGCCATGTCATCATTTCATGCCATTCGGCCATCCACATGCCATCACCATGTCATTCGGCCATCATGACATTTTATTCATGATCTATGTCATTTATGCCATATCATTCATATAGCATGTCATTTGCTTTGTCATTTAGTGTTTGAGCTCATTTCATACCATGATTATACATTTCATGCCATTCATGTCATTCTATTTTCATGACACATTATTCTCATGCCTTGTCATTTGGTTTGCCATGTCATTGTGTTTATCTCATTTTGGTTTGCCATGTCGATTTCATTCACATGACATTCATTACCATGCTATATCATTTTATGCCATGTCATTCTTATGCCATGTCATCATCTCATCTTCCACATTATAATGAAAATGCTTATCATGTTTTGGTAATCATGCATGCCTTAATGTCAATTTGCATATTCATAACATTTTAATAAATATGGCAATATTCCCGAGTTTAAATAATTCATGGTTTTCTTTGTTGGGCTTGCAGGAGAGGATATCATTAATTATTAATAAAGGAATACCTCTTTCTAGAACAAAAATGATTCACACAATTTTGAAATAAATAAAACTTTCTATGTTTTGCCGGGTTTGCCGAGGAACGTGAAAAGATTTTGGTATTAATAAATTCTGAGTCATTCTCAAATAAATTCATCCTAATGCTGTGACACTTCTCCATGTCATTAATACATTATTTTGTATGCCATGTCGATTTCATTCACATAACATTCATTCTTATGCCATGTCATCTATGCCATGTCTTTATTTTATGCCATGTCATTCATGCCTTGTTATCATTTTTGCCATGTCATCATTTTATGCCATGTCACCTATGCCATGTTATCATTTTATGCCATGTCATTCATGCCTGGTCATCATTTAATGCCATGTCACCTATGCCCTGTCATCATTTTATGCCATGACATTCATTTTTATGCCATGTCATTTTGTATGCCATGTCGATTTCATTCACATGACATTCATTCTTACGCCATGCCATTTTGTATGCCATGTCTATTTCATTCACATGACATTCGATCTTATCCCGTGTCATCCATATGCCATGCCATTTTATATGCCATGTCAATTTATTTCACATGTCATTTTTGTATGACAGAGCATTTGCCATGTCATTATTCCTTTTGCTAGGTCACAAGAAAATGTTTGTCATATCATGATAAATGAGCATGTTTATTTCATTTTTATCTTAGTAACATTTGGCATACTCATGGTCAATTTCAATTATCTTTGAAATATATGAGAAACAAAATGATATTTTTATAAATCAAGATTATTCCCGAGTTAAAATAATTCATGAGTTCTCTGTTGGGTCTGCCAGAGAGGATATCATCAATTATCATTAATAACGGAATATCTTCTTCAAAGAAAATGATTCGAAAATTTTCAAAATCGTGAAAAAATTCCATATTTTGACGAGTCTGTCGAAAAATACGAAAAATTTTATGCTAGTAAATTTTGGATCATTTTCAAATAAAATATGAATTTTTAAGGGAATTATTTCAAAACACCAAATTTTAAAATCGACTTTTTATCGAGACTCGAGATAACATACGACTAATAAGGTATCGTTTTATACGGGCGTTGTGGGAGTGCTAATCCTTCCCCGCATGTAATCGACTCCCAAACCCGTACTTGTTTTTCTCTGTTTCAAAGCGCAGACTATAAAATTGATTTTTAAAAAAAAATGTTTTAATTAATTTTATAATATTTTTATAAAAACCGGTTTTAATAGGTGGCCGGTCACACCTAGCGAAAAAAGATTGGTGGCGACTCCATTTCTTTTTCGAGGTCATTTTCATACCCTCGACCTTTTTATTTCAAGAGGAGTTAAGTCGTCTTTTCCTTTGCTTGTGTTGTTTTCTCACCTCACTCGAGCAGGTCCCCGCGAAACGGGATCACGTATCGACAATCACTTTATGATTCACACCTCGGGGCACAATGACTAAACCAGATTATCCCACGTCTCCAGAAAAACCTATTTTTGGGCTATATTCTTCCAACCCAAGATAAAAATTAAATGTTTCAAACCACAAGGGATGGAATTTGGAATACTCTTTGCAACATGAATTCCTATTTGTATGGCTAATCAAAATGGGGCATCATTTGTAGACATGGTGGATAGGTGGTGGATAAAAATGAAGTAATGCATGAATTTTTGCGGCCTGCATCAATAAAAATGGAAAAAAAGAAATGCAAAAAATGAGTGTGACATCATGCATTTACGGAATTCAAGATGGCTTCAAGAAAAAACCTTTTCAATATTTTCCTCTAAGGAATGACTCTTCACTTTAAGTGGTTGTGTTTGAGATGAAAAATGACCATCTTTCATTATCCTTTCATAATTATAAAAATTATTCCCTTTGCTACCATTTTTGAGCTGAAAGAATTCTTTTTTCTTTAAACCTTGATCAAGGATCACCCTCCACACCGAGGGGCAAATATGAGGAAGGATCTTTTCAAAGATCACAGATAAATGAGTCCTAGCTCAAAGATAGATACAAGGCAAATTGAGCTCCCAAATAAGTATAGGTTCACTTTGTCAAAGTGGAAATGCACAAAAAGAAAAAGAGAAAAAGAATAAAATATGAAAAAGATGGCGAAATGAAAGCCTAAAACCAAAAAAGAAGCAAGAATCAAAAGATAAAGAGAAGCTCAGAAATGACAAATTTTTCAAAGGGAATCTTCTTCATGAAATGATCCTTGATTCAATTACCCTTAATTAACCCTAAACCTTGGGCTACATTACGTACCTTTAAAAAACCATTTTGATCGAGCGTAACCATTTAAACTGGTGAGTTTATTCCTAGAGAAATGGATGAGGCTTCGATCTCCTTTCTTGGTTAAAACTATTCTTTTTGGATAAGTTTTGACTTTTTAAATGCATGATGAAGCAATCAATGAAAAAAATGAAATGAAAAGAATGAGACTCTAGGGTGAAAATCCAAAATGGGCAGTCTAGAGTAAAATGAGAGAATTTTCGATGCCACCCCTGGTAATTCCGAGACAATGACAAAAGAGGAAGTCATTTTGAAGAAATTGAGGAACATTGAGGAACTCCTAAACATCCCAAACTGTCAGCTCTCATTTGGAGGATTGGCTTTGAAAACTAAACCTATTTTTCCCCTCCAAATTGACCTTCAAACCTTGAACATCCCGGCTAATCTTAACGCTTATCAAAACGCAATGACTTGGAAGTTAAAAGAATGTCAACTTTGTTTGATCTTCGAGGAATTCATATTTTATAAAACATATTTCATTTGTGAGCCTTGAAGGGTTTCTAATTGTGAAGTTTTCTTGGGTCAACCAAATTCTTATTGCACCAAGCCTTTCAAACTCAATTTGAAAAACCAAATTAACATTCAGAATAAAAATTTCTAACAGTGATCATCAGTCTTCAAGATATTTGGATGTTACACAATGTGGGGATAATATTCTTGGCTCAAAACTTTTCACTAAATGAGCAATTTTTTTACAAAAAAAAAGGGAAAAACAAAGAAAAGAATAAAAAACATTTTTTTTGAAGTAATCATTTTTGAATAAAAATGATGTTGACATGAGATGAGGGTTCTTCTAGCTCAAAGGTATGGAACTACTAAAGTAGATCTTGACTCCCAGGTGTTATAACATGGATCTTATCGCGGGACCCCGTCATGTGACGTTGAAAAGTGTGGAGGATGAGGAAAAGAAAATTATAGGTTCCTCTAAATAAAAATGAGGGTTTTAAAACAACCTCGAAAAAATGGAGTTGCCACCGATTTTTTTTGGCTAGATGTGATCGGCCACCTATTAAAATCGGTTTTTATAAAACATTTTAAAATTAATTAAAACATTTTAAGCAAATCCAATTTCAAGGTCTGTGTTTTAAGAACCAGAGAAAAATAAAAACGGGTTCGGGAGTCGGTTACTTCACGGGGAAGGATTAGCACCCCCACAATGCCCGTATAAAACGGTACCTTATTAATCGCATGTTATCATGAAATCTCGATTAAAGTCGATTTTAATTTTGATATTTAAAAAATAATTCCCTTTTAAAAACAATCATATTCTTTGATAATGATCAGAATTTATTAACATAAAATTTTCTATACATCCTGGCAGGCCCGACAAAAGATAGAAAATTTCCTTTCTTTTGAAACTCTCCGAATCACCCTTGTTTTTTTAGAAAAAAGGATATTCCGTTACTAATGATAATTAATGATATATTCCCCGGCAGACCCAGCAGAGAACTCATGAATTATTTTAACTCATAAACAAACTTATTTTATTAAAAACCATTATTATTTTCCCATGCATTTAAAATTCTTTAAAATGATCATAGATATGCAAACTACTACTAAGATATAAATATAAATCAAACAACATGCATAATTATCATGACATGGCGAACATTTTAATATGACATGGCAAAAGAATTCATGACATGGCATGACGTGGCAAATCTTATTATAACTTGGCAAAGAATTCATGACATGACGTACATGACATGGAAAATTTTATTATGACATGGTAAAAGAATTCATAGCATGCATGACATGGCAAACATTACATGACAAATCTTATTATGACGTGGCATACAAAAAGATCATATAGGCACCAATCATAAAATGACATCATCATAGAATATTCACATCCAACAACACATCATGATCAAGATAGCAACATGAATATCAATCATAAAATGACATCATCATGGAATATTCATGAACATAGAATTATCGCGATCAAGATGGCAAATGTAGACATCAATTATCAAATGATCTCATCATGAAATATGCATGAACATAGAATATGCACACATCATTATTCTAAAAATTCTTTTTCATAGATTTTCTTTGTGAAATTACATAAATGGAATGTGTCGAAGAACTATTTCCACACTCCCCGGCAAACCCGACAAAGCTTGGAAAATACTTCTTTCACATAACACTTATGTAATTCTGAGTAAAAAGAAAACCATATTTCGTAATTTCATAAACACGTGTATTGAAAGATTTCCTAACCTACCCAGCAAACCCGGCAAAGATTAAGAAGTGATTCTTGCCAAATATTTATGAAACCGAGAAAGTACATTTTTATGCTAAATTAAGTAAAAACATTTTTTAAATTGGAATTCAATATGAAGGATTTTGGGCACGAATTTTTACTCAGATTAAGGGACATCCGGATGCATTTGTTTGACATCCGAATACCTCTATGCAAACATTTTGAAAACCGAAACAGAGTAAAAAAAAAAAGATGCAATTTTGAAAGGAAAACACAAGGTGGCCAAATGGACTAGCATGAAAGTCCATTTTTTCGGTTTTAAAGCTCGTTTTACCTACCCATGACCCGATTTTTTTAAAACCAAAATTTTTTACGTTTTAAATGATCAAAAACATCTTAGAAAACAGCCCTTAAGGGTTTGGCCAGCCCTTTTCCCCTAGTAAAAAAATCCAAACTTGCTAGCTTTAAAAGCTTGTTTTGACTCCAAAAATCCAGTTTTAGTTAACTATTTTTTTACTCCTCATAAAAAAATTCAAAAAAACAAAAAAATAAAATTAGGTTCAGCTAATGATGAACTTGTTGGTATATGCCCTAGAGCCAATCGGTTTGGTTAGGCATAAATTACAAATAATGCAAACCCATCACTATATCTTAGTGATACAAGGTTTTCCTTCATGTTAGTACAATGATAAAGAGTTATTAAGTACTAATCGGATGAAGCCCATGGAACATAAAGGCCTTGCAAAGGAATTATTTATAACTGTGAGATCCTTATGCATCAAAGCCATGTTCCTAAAATGGTTCCTGGTCATTATATTGCTAAGACGGGGCATTGGCAATGCTCAAAGACTTAGTACATGTTACGCCTACTTACTTATGAAGTAAGCAACTGATCTCAAGTGTTGAAGTATAAGGGATACTTTAGGATAACATATAGGTGCTTGTCAGTTGAACAAGTTCACTGAACATGGCCCGCTATGAGAACTACATTTGGTATTGTCACTCAAGTGTCTATGGAAACGTTCTCACGTGTCAGTCATGTAAGTAGTTCTCTAACTTGTGATACTAGGTCATCTTGTATGTGAATTATCATACTTTTATTTCATCACGAATGGATCCCAAAGAGTGATGCTTATGATAGGGTGATTTTGGGTATGACATGAAGCATACGAAGATGGCTGAGTGATCCAGAGAAGATTCACCACTCCAACGGACATCAGAGACACATCTCATTTGTTCTTGACTTAAGTTAACTTGATGGAATCTCTGGCCAAAGTATGATGAATTTAGGAGAAATAGTTTCTATCAGTTCACAAAGTTAACCAATAGCTGCAAGAACTAATATGGATTGAACATTTAAAGGTGAATTAAGAGATTAAAATGGAATGAGCCTAATTGATTAAATTGAGAATTTAATCAATAAGGACTTCATTAAATAGTGTAATTAAGTGGAAGGACTTAAGAGCAAATACATAAGAGTTATGTTATAGCACTTAGTTCAAACCCAGGAGTGTTGTCGCCCCTTATATAAACAACATGATAGCTTGGCCGAAAAGTACTAATGGCCTATCCGCACATGTGATGTGCTTAGAGGTTTTGGTGTATTCTTCTTGATTTCTTGCTTCCTCTTTGCCTCTTATTTGGATTGCTATAGAGAAAATGTTTCTTTCAAGAGAGCAAAGGCATAGAGTGAAGAAGAAAGAAGATCAAGAACTTGTTGCATGATTGCCGCACCAAACCTGGAGGAAGTAGAAAAGCGTTTTCTTAATTCTTGATGCTTATGAAGCATTCGACCATGGATGTTTAGATGGGGAGAGGTTTTTTAAAACCTAAACCACTAGCATGGTTTTTGGCAGGACTCAATTCCTACCTTATGAAGGTTCTCTTGATCATCTTGTGTGGATCACCATTAGAGGCCAGACACTTGTGTGGCTAAAGTTTCGGTGTTGCCTTCTTGGTGTTCAACATTGAGTGGGCTGTTTGTAAACTCATGATTACTAGATCTTTGAGTTAGGTATGATTTTTTAATCAGATGTATGCTTTATAATTACAAGATCGAATTAAAATTATACAAGCATGATCCTGTAAGATTTGGCTATCTCTTTGTTTATTTTTCCACTGCGTTCATGTTTATCATTACTTCGGTTGATGTTTGAGCATGAGGTTGAATCCCAACAGTGGTATCAAATCCTATCTTTTATGTTTTCTTGTTATTTACATGTTTAATTCTTAGTAATATTGATTTTGATTGAATTGTGTGTCGGTTTAGCAAAGTTCCTTCAAGAAAAACATTTTCTGCTTTGTTTCAATTCTGGACTGTTTTGTGTGCAATCTGATCTTGGTGTTTTAAATTGTTTAAAACATGTTTAAAATTGATTTGATAAATTGTAAACCTTGCCACATGATTGCATGACACAAACAAGTTAAAAGAAACAAGTTTGGATTTGATTTGGATTGGATTGGATTGGTTTTGGTGCTTGAATTTTTCAAGTACACAGTGTAGGACTTTTTCTGCAGACCTGCTATAAGTTACGGTTTTGACATGGTTAGAGGTGTCCAAAAATTCTGAAATTTTAAGGAGAAGTCCAAAACATGTCAATATTGTTCTATAAGTTTTGGTGAATTTTTTGATTTTGTTTGATTGCTGAAATTACCTCTCAAAGTTGTGCAAACAGTTTGAATGGTTGCTAGAATTTTCTGGGCAGACTTGTGTTCTTAAATATGATTCTTGAAATGTAGGTACACTTGGCTGAAAATCAAGGATGAAGAGTGTGTGAATTGCTCACCACTTAGCCACCAAAGGAAGTGGCTGCTTGAGGCAAAAGTTGCCCCAACAAGGGCTGCCGAATGCGAAAAAGGTACTTGCTAAGAATGTAAGACAGTTGCACACAAAAGTTGTGTGTTAGGGCATCACCTTCTATTTTTTTTGAAATTCTGATTCTTTGAAAATTTGGACTTTTGGAAATTGTTTCCTAGTCAAAATTGAATTCCTAAGAGTTAGGAGTTCACCTAAGCTATCCTTGTGAAAGTTGTTTCCTAGTTAGACAAGGACTCCTAAAAGTTAAGAGATAATATAAAACTTTCCTTGTAGAGATTGTTTTCCTTGTCAAACTTGGACTTCCTAAGGTGTTAGGAAATCTAATTAAATTGTTAAATTACATGGAAGATTTTCATTCAAAGAATCCTAATTGGATTAGGACTCAAGTAAATTGAATTAAAATTGAAATTGCTAAATGATTTGAGCCATGTAAATTTAAATGAGTTTAAATGTTACTTTCCTTAAATGACACACAAGATTACTAAGTGACATTAAATACGTATGCATTTAATTTTATGCTTTATGATGTGATTATGAAAGCATGAGGGTGATTATGGACTTATACCTTAGACTTAGGTCATGGATGGTTAAATTTTCATTTTGGTATTTTTATAAAATAGGGTATGTGAACCCTGCCTTCTCTTTTTCATTTCCAGGGTTATAAATTCTCTTCTCACCTAACTCCCCTCGAATGTAACTCGAGGTTTCTATCAAAGATATATAAACGTTATATAGGTTTTGTAGATTTAGGTTAAGATTAGAAATTATGTAATTCCCAAATGTAAGGAGACAAGGCGCCAAGAATAAGGACCAAGGAGATCACCATCAAGACTTATGAAGACTATGTATGGTATCCCTAGAAATTTGACCAACTAGTTTACTAATGGCTCAAGAAAACTAGAGTAGTAAAGTCCATAATCATCCTAGTAGATTGCATGAGATAGATTTATTTTTGAATTTATATATGTGATATATATTTGAATAAATGCTACGCATGTCAATCCACAAAGAAAAACAATGAGACCTAATAGACGAATAAAGAAATCCCTCATTAAATTATATTGAGTCCATGTTAAGCATGATTAAGTTGCCTCCCACCATCTTAACAAAATAACCAGAGCTCTTCCAGTAGGAGGCTTGGTGAGTCACTCAAGGTAAAACTACTGTATGAATATGTTTGAGTTATTGAAGGTGGGTCTTACTCAACTAAGTGTTATGTTATCCGGATGGTTTAAAACTTGATCACATGACATTTAGAGGCAAGGTTAGGCAAAATGCATATGATGCATTTAGGCAAAGAGTTGTCACCTAACTGATCAAGGAGTTGCATAGAGATACAATTGGTAAGCAAAGTTACCTACTCAATTAGTTTCAACATGGCTTGTTGAGTCACTCAAGGTCATTGTGGGATAAAAGGGGTCCTTGCTCACTAAGAAGTTTAAAAGTTAAATTTCTCGAATACTAGAGGAGGGCTAATATGTTGATAAAATTGTAAGAACAATCATTTAAACTCTAAACTAGTTTTAATGATTGCAATTTGCATAATGAATTATATGCATTGGTTTATATAGGACATAAATCATCATGGCAGGTTAACTAGTCACTTGATTGCATACTTGATGCAAACTATAAAGCCGATTTATATTAATCAATTGCACAATAAAGATTGTGATGGATATGAAATGAATATCTATGTCTTTAATAATCCATGACCTTAAAGAATTGTTCTATAAGGTATTTAGCAATGAGAAGTTCAAACATCTCAAGGAATTATTCCAATGAAATATGTTAGAATGTGGCCTATGAGGCATCATGTGCTAATGGATGCATCAACAAGTTTGAGAAACTTGGTTGATTTATGGATCATAATCTAAGTATAGACTTAGTTCTTTCTTCATTGTCAAAGAGAAATTTGCAAGTCGTGTTGTATTACAACATGAACCAATTGGTGTTGCTAAATGTGCTCACTAGACTAGAAGATCATTCACTTTGTTACTTCCACCAGGGAAGGTAACCGAAGAAACGTTCTTCAAAGTTAGGATGATGAGATGAAGAAAGAAATTGATATTGTTAAAGGGACATACCATCATTGTGGCAATGCAAGGCATTGGAGGCTTAAATGCAAGAGTATATTCGATACTTGAAGGGAAGTGAAACTTGAGAAGTTTTACTTCATGGTTATTATGAGTTTGTTTTCACTACCTTTAGGTATATGATACCTATAAAATTGGTTCAAAGATATGTATGACATATAGATGGAACAAATAGTAAGGACAAGTGAAAATAATAAGACCAAGGAGGTTGCAACCTTAGTTGATACTTGATCAAGCTTGCCAACCTATTCACATTATCATTGATATTTCGGTTATGCTAGCATTAGATGCTTGGCCATTCATCCTAGAATAAGCCGAAAAGTCATATGGAATTTGTTCCATATCATGATCTTATTACACTCATAAAAACTAGAAACTTGCATAAAAGATAATCAAAGGTTGTTCAAGTCAAAAGTATAAGATTAAAGTATACAGATACTAGTAGTTTCTTTGATTATGAATCAAAGGAAATCTTATACAAAACTTCACAATTAGATGAGCTTTGGCTCAAGAAATTTCATAATGAGATTATGAAACTAATTTAGTTAAAGAGTATTCTTATTAAGATATGATCTAAATGAAGAATGGCTTGAAACTAAATTGATTGATTATCTAATAGAATTCATATCAGATGAATTGGATGGACATTACTATGTGATGACATAAAAAAGTCCATGATGCTCCAAATAGCCAAGATTGCCGAGACACTAACCTATAAAGGATTTCAAGTTGTAATAGTAAAACAAACATTCATATGGGATATGAGATGTTTAGTTTTAAGATTACAAATGTGCATTCAAAAGAGTTTTGAATACATCCCATAAGAAAGTAAATATGTTTACTTTGAATGTCTCTACACAAGTAGGAAACAGTAGGAGTTTTATGACACTTTAAAAGTTAAAGGTCATAGGTTGAAATCCAAGTTTATGCTGCATAAAGGCATAAAGATTTAGTAGGATGCATTGTGATGCATTATTCATACGTGATGAGTCTACTAAACGTAATGATTAAGTAGGATGCATAGTGATGCATAACTCATAAGAGATGAGTTTACTTAATAGAACATTGTTAGACAATGGATTGAGATATCCAGTTTTGATACTGACATTCAAGAGTTAAATTTTTCAAAAAGGATGAGATATCTTATGTGCACACCTAGGTGTTAGTGGGAGTAATGCAAATTACTCATTAAATAATGTATATCAGATACATTGAAGATTAAAAGGTGAATCGACTAGTAATGCTAAGATCTAACAGATTTAGCAACAGATGATTGGATTAAATGTTTAATAAGTTTAACATAAAGAAAAATCCAACAAGTGACTTAAGGCCATGATGTTAATAAATTAGTCATTTGAAAACGTTCCAAATCAGAGAGGACTGAATTATTTATATTCTAAGTCAGAATATAAAACTTTTGTTTAAGGCTACAAAAAGGTGTATTTGGATCCATAGCTCATTGGGCTAATTAAAAGATTCCTAGTTGTTAAAGTAACAACGTGAGCCATAAGGAATCGGGTTTCATTGTGATCCAGATAAGTATTGTGAGTACGATAATAGAGATTATCAAAAGTATATGACCGAAGCATATTCTCACAATAATGTACTAAAGCTATGTCCTAGTAGAGACATAATTTCTAATCGACAGAGTTCGGCATTTGATGCATTTGCGATTAGCTTAGTGCAAGTGGGAGATTGTTGGTATAGCCCTAGAGCCAATCGGTTTGGTCAGGCATAAATTACCAATAATGCAAACCCATCACTATATCTTAGTGATACAAGGTTTTCCTTCATGTTAGTACAATGATAAAGAGTTATTAAGTACTAATCGGATAAAGCCCATGGAACATAAAGGCCTTGCAAAGGAATTATTTATAATTGTGAGATCCTTATGCATCAAAGCCATGTTCCTAAAATGGTTCCTGGTCATCGTATTGCTAAAACGGGGCAATGGCAATGCTCAAAGACTAGTACATGTTAAACCTACTTACTTATGAAGTAAGCAACTGATCTCACGTGTTGAAGTATAAAGGATACTTTAGGATAACATGTAGATGCTTGTCTGTTGAACAAGTTCACTGAACATGGCCCGCTGTGAGAACTCCATTTGGTATTGTCACTCAAGTGTCTATGGAAACGTTCTCACGTGTTAGTCGTGTAAGTATTCCTCTAACTTGCGATACCAGGTCATCTTGTATGTGAATTTTCATGCTTTGATTTCATCACGAACGGGTCCCAAAGAGTGATGCTTATGGTAGGGTGATTTTGGGTATGACATGAAGCATACGAAGATGGATGAGTGATCCAGAGAGGATTCAGCACTCCAAGTGACATCGAAGACATATCTCATCTGTTCTTGGCTTTAGTTAACTTGATGGAATCTCTGGCCAGAGTATGATGAATTTAGGAGAAATAGTTTCTATAAGTTCACAAAGTTAACCAATAGCTTCAAGAACTAATATAGATTGAATATGAGTAGACACTGCACCATACTCATGGTCTTTCCGAGATATTTGCTGAAAGGACCGAATTACACTGATAGACTGCACATGAAAGGTTATATTGAGACTAACTTGACTCTCCAATATTTGGGTGGTCATGATGGCTTGCTAGAGTCCGCTCATGATCTATGAATATAAATTAATTATCCTTGGATTATAATTTAAATTCATTGCCAACATATTGGAAGCCTAATGGGTCACACACATAAAGGTGAATTAAGAGATTAAAATGGAATAAGCCTAATTGATTAAATTGAGAATTTAATCAATAAGGACTTAATTAAATAGTTTAATTAAGTGGAATAACTTAAGAGAAAATACATAAGAGTTATGTTATAGCACTTAGTCCAAACCCTGGAGTGTTGCCGCCCCTATATAAACAACATTATAGCTTGGCCAAAAAGTACTAATGGCCTAGTCACACATGTGATGTGCTTAGAGGTTTTAGTGTATTCTTTTTTATTTTTTGCTTCTTCCTTGCCTCTTATTTGGACTTCTAGAGAGAAAATGTTTCTTTCAAGAGAGAAAAGGCATAGAGTGAAGAAGAAAGAAGATCAAGAACTTGTTGCATGATTGCCGCACCAAACTCGGAGAAAGTAAAAAAGCGTTTTCTTCATTCTTGATGCTTATGAAGCATCGGCCATGGATGTTTAGATGGGGAGAGGTGTTTTTAAAACCTAAACCACTAGCATGGTTTTTGGCAGGACTCCATTCCTACCACTAGCATGACCCTGTAAGATTAGGCTATCTCTTTGTTTATTTTTCCGCTGCTTCATGTTTATCATTAATTCAATTGATGTTTGAGCATGAAGTCTAATCCCAACAGAACTAAATTAGGTAGAAACAATTTTTTATTTGGAAAAAAAAATGCATAGGGAAATTTTTGCCCGAAATCAGCATATCCAACTTGTAAAACATTGTTTTTTCCAACTAGTTTGAAAAATAGATTTTGGCTATGCATCATTGGTTGATCCTAACCAAAATCATGCTAGAAATGGTTTGAAAACATGATTTACAGCAAGAAAAAATGATTGGCTCAATGCTAGTCCCTTGGATATTAATCCGGCTATAGCCAGCACTTGGTAAAAACCAAGATCATCAAGCTTAAAATCATTTTTTCAAAGAGAAATAAGCAATGTAAAACACACAATCAACAAGGTATATATATATATATATGTATATATATATATATGAAAATGAAAATGAAAATGAAAATGAAAATATATAAGCAAGAAATGTAAACAAATAAGAAACAAAGGTTGACTCATGGCTAGCCCCTTGGATACAAGATCCGGCTATAGCCATCACTTGGTAGGAACCAAGATCATCAAGGTCAAAAACCTTTTTATTATTTTTTTTTTTAAAGAAAACAAAGAGGAGATCACTATCCTAAGACAATAGAACAACCCACATCCAATAGCAAGCAAGAAAATGAAGCAAACACAAGCACAACAAAGGCCTTAAGTTTCGGCCAAGTGGAGAAAAAGAAGAGGAAAATAGTTTTTTACAAGCTTTTTTAATGTTGTAAAAGAAAAAGAGAAGAAGAAAACCTTTGATAAATCTTTTGAAAACCTTAATATTTCAAGAAAAACATAAGGAATAAAGCTTCAAAATAATGAAAAAGATCAAGAGAGTAGACTACCTTAGTAAGCTTTTAAGAACCAAAGCTTTAAACCTCCTTTTTTTCCTCCTTTTTTCTCTCTCCCTTTCTCTTTCTCCTTGTAAAATTTTCAACCAACTTTCTCTTCTCTTTCAAAACCCCCTTGGCTGAATGGAAATGAGGGCTGCTGCCCCTTGATATCCTCTTGGCCGAATATCCCTCTAAAATGGCCTAGGGTCATGCTTTCTTCATTTCAGTTGGTACCCCTTCCACATGGCCATCTTTTCCTATTCTTTAAGACCAAGTTTCATTCTTATTGGACCAAAATGCCATGTCATGTACTCTTGTACCCTCTCTCTATCATATTCATCCATTTATTTACAAACAAGCCATTTAGTGTTTTCTCTATAATGGCCTGGGGTTATTTCTACACACTTTCGCCAACTTTCATTTATTTCTTATTCGCCTCTCCATTATTCCCAAATTAATTTTCTCTTCTATTGGACCATTCTCTACAACTCCAAATTTTTAAAGATTTGCAATTTAGTCCCTCAATTTTTCAATTTCTTCTTAAAATTGATTTATCTCTTATTCTCTTTGTAGTTGATCTCTTCAAATCCATTCCTTCATTAATCTTCTTTGAAATTGAGACTTTCAACTTAGTCCTTATTTTCCAATTCATCTTCCAATTGATTCCTCTTTTTTCTTTACTTTGAATTTGACTTTTAAATCTACATTTATTGATTATTTCTCAAATCGAACCTTCAATTTCATCCAATTTGATCATTTCCATATTTTTTCCCAAAAATTCAACTTTTAATTTGTGCAGCTCATCATCCAATTGACTTATTTTTTTATTCCCCTCCGAATTGGACCTTTGAATACCTCCATTTATTGATTATTTTCCAAGTTGAACCTTCAATTTCTTCCAATTGAATCGTTTCCATACTTTTCCACAAAATTTGGAATTCCAAATTATTCAATTGAATCCTTTCAACTTCAATTCCCTTTCAAATTGATTTCTCCCTTTATCCAATTTGAAATTGAACTTTTCAATTTCATTTCTTTGCTGGCTCTTGTCCAAGTTGAATTTCCAAATTCTTCCAATCTAAAAATCTCCATGATTCTTCTTGAAATTGAACTTTCAATTTGTTCAATTTAGTCCTTCCACCACTAAACTTCAATCTCAACTTTCAATTCTCTTTCTGTTTTCAATTGTAGCTATCAACATTCAATTCACCTTTCAAATCTTCATTTTTTCAAAAGTTAACTTTTTTCTCGATTTGGACTTTGACTTTTTTGAGTTTGACTTTTCTATATTGACTTTCCATGGTGACCTCTGAATCAAAGTGTCAAAAACCAAATTTTGGGATTAAGAGAGATTTCTTAGAAACCCGAGGATTTGAAGGAAATACGTACCTTGTTTAGAGGCAGGGACAAAATTAGGTATCTACAGCAGGAATATGCAGAAAGAACGAACATTTGGGAATCAGACTTTTATGGATAAGAGTTTGAAAAATGTCGGGGCTAGGAGATAACACAAGATTTAAGGAGGAATGATCTCTTATAGGGAACGAGTGTTCAGGATACACTCTGATTTGAAATGAAAAATAAATTGGAAAGGCTAAGCCATATTCAAGAAAACTAGTCGAGGATATTTGCATTTGAATCATTCATGAGCATTTGCATCATTTCATGAAACATTTGCATCAATCGAGGACATTTGCATTTGCACCATTCATGAGCATTTGCAACATTGTTAATCTTTGCATCTACATCATTTCATGAAGAATTTGCATCATTCAGGGGCATTTGCACTTGCATCATCCATGAGCATCTGCATTTTATCATTGCATTTACATTCATTCGTGGACTTTCTCGAGCAATTGCATCATTTCCAAGATCATTGCATCTTCCTTATTGCTTGGTAACTGCAGTTACGCCATCCATTAATCATTTACATAAACATGTAAAAAATTAAAGACAATTCGAGGATAAATGCATCTTCATCATTTCATGAAGCATTTGCATCATTCAAGTAAATGCATCTGTATCTTTTCATGAAACATTTGCATCATTCGAGGATAAATGCAATGCATCTTTTCATGAAGCATTTACATCATTGGAGGGTATATGCAGCTGCAACTTTTCATGAAGCATTTGCATCACTCTAAGATAAATGCATCTGCATCTTTTCATGAAGCATTTGCATCACTCGAGGATAAATACATCTACATCTTTTCATGAAGCATTTGCATCATTCGATGGTATTTGCTTCATCGTGGGCATTTGCACATGCATATTTTCATAAGCATCATTTACGGTCATTGGCATCCAAGAAATTTTGCAAAAATGAAGA
This sequence comes from Fremontodendron californicum, assembly GCA_030761205.1. Classification (NCBI taxonomy): domain Eukaryota; kingdom Viridiplantae; phylum Streptophyta; class Magnoliopsida; order Malvales; family Malvaceae; genus Fremontodendron; species Fremontodendron californicum. The sequence continues at coordinate 24,445,981 of JAULJL010000003.1, forward strand.
TATTTACAAGATTATCAAATGTTTGAAATTTTGACTTTTGGTTCCACCCAAGTCATCTCGTGGTATTTTTTTTTTTGGTTTGCCTAGATCGCTTTTCAACTATTGGTTCTGCCCAGGTCATCTTCTCGTGGAAATTATTTTCTGGTTTCGCCTAGATCTCTTTTCGACTATTGGTTCCATCCAGACCTTCTCATGAAAATTATTTATGGTTTCGCCTGGATCATTTTTCGACTTTTGGTTCTGTTTAGGTCATCTCGTGGAAATTTTTTATGGTTTCACCTATATTGCTTTTCGACTATTGGTTCCAACCAGGCTATCTTCTCGTGGAAATTATTTTCTGGTTTCGCCCAGATCTTTTTTTCACTATTTGTTCCACCCTAGTCTTCTCGTGGGAATTATTTTCTGGTTTCGCTCAGATCTTTTTCGACTTATGGTTCTACCCAGGTTATCTCGTGGAAACTATTCTCTAGTTTCGCCCAAAGCATATTTTAATTTCTAGTTTCACACAGTAAAGTTGGCACAAGATGAGATAAAGCCCCGGGGTTTCCACTGAGGTATTTCTTTTCCTTTTAAATCAAACTTGTTTTTCAAATGAGTAGAGCCCCGGGATTGTCGTCGAGGTATTTCTTTTCCTTTTAAATCGAACTTGTTTTTCAAATGAGTCAAGCCCCGGGATTGCCACTGAGTTATTTCTTTTCCTTTTAAATAGGTCGAGCCCTGAGATCGCTGTCAAGGTATTTCCTTTTGTTTTAAATCGAACTAGTTTTTAAAAAGGGTCGAGCCTCAAGATCGCCGTTAAGGTATTTCTTTTGTTTTTAAATCGAACTCATTTTTAAAATGGGTCGAGCCTCGAGATAGCCATCGAGGTATTTCTTTTCTTTTCAAATCGAACTCATTTTTCAAATGGGTCGAGCCCCGGGATTGCCGTCGAGGTATTCTTTTTGTTTTAAATCGAACTCATTTTTTTAAATGGGTCGAACCCCGAGATTTTCGTCAAGGTATTGCTTTTGTTTTAAGTTGAAATCGCTTCCTTGAGACGAGTCGAGCCTTGGTATCGCAGTCAAGGTGTTTTTCTTCTCGAGATCAAAATCTTCAAATCTTGGTTTTATTTTAAATTTTTTAATTTTCTCTCTTTAGTCTAAAAATGAAAAATTTTGTCCTTCTTGGAATAACCTCCCCACCCGGACAAAATCGTTGTCTATTGTCTTTATCCTATTCTTGATTTTCAGCAATAGCCAAAGAGGACAGCTGTAGACACCCAATTTTGTCCGGGCCATTTAAAACCAATTTTGATTTGTCCCCTACTCGGGTTTAATATTTTGTAAAGGTCGCGGTCGTGATTTTAGAATGTTTTAAATTATATATCCTTTTATAGCTTTAATTATTCAAATAAAATCGGACCGTAAAATTATCAATTTAAAAATCCAATTTAAACCCAAGGTGAAAAAAGTTTAATCTTTAGCTTTAAAGTTAACCCCTTTTAGATTTTTAAAATAAAAATCTTAATTAAAAATATTTGAAATTTTGGGAAAAAAATAAAAAAGAAGACTTAAAAAGATAAAGGATGGAGGGTAACTTAGACATTCCCCCACCTATTCCTCTCATCGACTACCTTCACTAGGGTCAAGATTCATGGTTTTCTAAGGGCGGCCCATTAGCTTCCTTTGATGGAACAAGGGATTGCTTTCTTCTCTTTCCTTCTGGGCCAGGAATGGAAGTTGTCGTTAAGCTTCTTTGGATCAATCGATAGTGTGCTTATCGCTCTACTTCGCTTGATTCTCATGCCAGTGGACTCGTCGCTCAGCTTTAGGCCTTATTAGCTTCATTTCTGAAGTGAGCATGAAGTCCGAATTGAATACATACTGAGAAAGCATCTTTCGTGATGAAAGTTGCAAGTTCGGATTCAGGATTGAGAAAGAAATCAGCAAAGCGTAGCTGGAGCTGAATCTATTATAGGAGGCGTAGGGTAGGCCTTCTTTTTTTTTGCTCTCGTGTGAGGGTTGTCATAACTTGTGTCTATCCGCTGTTAAATGACTTAATAGAGTCCTAAGGGTAGTCTCAAAGATAAGGGAGCCGTATTAGTTTTGATTAGCTGTCCCAGGCATTTAAAAAAGCTGGAGTTATAAACCTAGGCACGGAAAAAGGATTCATTTTTAGCAGTAGTAGTGAAAATGTGAAGTTCTATTATGCATTCGCAAGATCCGTAGAAGAGAAGGTGAAGGCCTTAGTTTGTGCCTCTTATAGTCTAGTGATGAATTCTTACCCTATACCTGACACTCCTAAGAAGCTAAAGAAAGGAGCTAACTATATAGAGGGCTGGCTACTTTTCTTCTTTTCTTTAGTTTAATCTAGACCATTTATTTTCTTAAATCTAAGGGTCCATAAAAAATGAGATTAAAAAACTATTTTAAAGGGTATTTAAAAGGGGATAGTAGTGAGCCCTTAAATCACATGAAACAAGGGTCCACATCTACGTTATTGAAGAGGTAATAAAAAGGGGGCTACACGGCTAGGGTCGAGGAGGTGGAGAAGAAGTGGAAAAAAAAAAGAGAAGGGATAGAGCTATAGAGTTTGCAGCTAGGAAGGTTTTAAAAATAAAAAATAAAAAAAAAGTAAGAAAATAAAGAGGAGTTACAGAGGTATAGGAAAGAATAAAAAAAGGGAGAAAAAAAAAAGGAAAGGGAGCTTCCAGGGGTTTTTTTAATTAAAAAAAAAAAAGAAGAGAAAGTTGGCGTGGGAGCTAAAGGGTTTTTTTTAATTTAAAAAAAAAAGTAATGAAAAAGAGGAAAGGGGAGCTTCAGGGGAATGATTTTTAGGGGGGCACATGAACTATTTTTTCCTCTTAGGGAATAAAGAGAGCTTGAGATGATTTTTCTTTACCATTCTCATATATTTAATGTTACTTGCCTTGGATATAGTATATTATGATACATATTTGGTGTTTGATGATTTTCCTCTTATTAATGTTGCTTGCCTTGGATATGATCTATTGTGGTGCATGCTTCTTGATGTCCATGTTATCTTTTCTTGATAACAAAGATGGTTATGAGCTAGATAATCCTTGGCCGTTTCGGTTTTAGGTGATAGTTGAACCAGATTAACAATCCATGAGGCCAACTTTGAGCCAACCACTTTGTCACAAAAAAAAACATTTTTTTGAAAAATACTCCCTGCGGTTATTGGTTCGGATTAAGCAATGGTTCATAACCGAGATCCTTTTGTGTTCTTATGAGATACCGGATATATTAAACTCATTTTTGGGTTGGACAATGCGATTAAGGGTCAAATTTTTCCCTTAGCCCTGTTGTCACCCAAAAACAGTTTTTTTTTTAAACCCCTGGGGTTCTTGGTTCGGATTAACTAATAGTCCATAACCAAGACCATATTTTATTCTCATGATATACCGGAGCATATCAAACTCTTGTAGGTCGGATTACGAGATCAAGTTTCCTAACCACCCTTTTGATTTCCCAAAAACATTTTTAAGTCTAAAAACAACTTTTCAAGACCTCCAAGCACCGTTTTTAAAACCTCCGAATTATCTTTTTTTCTTAAGACCTTCGGGCACCATTTTTTTAAAAACCTTCGAGATATCGTTTTTGTAGACCTCCAGGCACCATATTTTTAAGACCTCCAGGCACCGTTTCTTAAGACCTCCGGGTTACCGCTTTTTAAAACCTCTGGTAGACCTGTCAATTCTGACCCGAACCCGAAAAACCCGCCCAACCCGCCCGAATCCAAAGCCAACCCAACCCGATTTGACCAGAAAAAGTCAACAACCCAAAATCGACCAACCCAAACCGGAAATGACCCGAACCCAAAATGACCCAAATAATTAACCCGAAATGACCCGAACGTAAATTAAGTATAATATTATTTTGAAAATATTAATTTAATAAAAAGTAATACCTATACCACAAATTATTAATTTGTTTTAATTTTATAACTTGTAATTACCATTTTGAAATGTGATAAAATATGCAATTATCATTTGGTATATATAAATTGATCATATTCCTATATTTGTTCTCTTCTCTATATGTAAAATAGTGTAGTGACTATACATGTACAATACAAGTATAATACAAAATATATAATTATACTATTATGATAATTTTTTTATCATGTGATTAGTCTAAATTTTTTGATTTGTTATTATAATTTTAAAATATATTATATTATTTGGAATGAAATTGAATTGAATTGAATTTTTTAATCAACGTCTGGAAATAAAAACAAATATTTGTTTGAACTTGAAAAAGTATTACATCTGAATTTGTACGAATAGTCCGACCTATGAACAGATCTAGCTAAAGTAATTCACTCTCAATTTAGTTGAAAAAAAAAAAAAAGCTAACATTTTTACATGAAAAAAAAAAGAAATTTGAATCCTAATATTTTAAAATAAAAAAGTGTGCATTAATTATTGAATTAAACGTTCAATGATGATGTGTATTATATATATTTTTAAAATACATATAAAATAGATCATTGAAATGTGTTTTATTATAATGATTTGTATACATTATATTGATACTTTATCATGTGATATATAATAAATTAATATTTTAACAAACTGACCTTTGGATTTAGAAATATAATTGTACTCGTCGTGCACGTAAAGTTTCAAAAAGATCCGATATCTCTGTCATATCAATCGAGAATACTGTCTTTTTCAATATATATTTAACGATTGAATGTTTTTTTACATCGAACAAATAGTTAGACATTTTTAATTTACTTAAAACTCAATGTGCATGATCTACGTGAATAGAACATGAAATATGACGGTCAGATCGTTAAAAAATTAATCATATAAAAAGTTATGAAAGTGTGCAAACTAATTTAGTTTTATACTAATATAAGCGGACCACTCCTCTAATAAGAATTATACATTATACAAAAATATTATATATATCAGTACTTCAATATGTTAAGAATTGCACCTTTGCTTATTATAAAATTTTTATTAATTTAATTTTATACATTATGTTTAAAATTTAAATATATTTACCATGATTAACTAATTTAATTTCATAACATTTATTATTATATTTTTATTTTGAACAAGCATTTATTATTATATTTCATTAACACTTGATAATTAAACTTTTATGTAATGTTCTTAAATCTAATTTAATTTTAGTAAAAAATTATTTCAACTTCTAAGATTGGTTCACTTGCTAAAACTTTTAGTACTAAGGATTACTTATCAAGGTTGGATAGTTTCAACAAATATAAAATTATAATTTATTTTTTTATTTTTATCTTTAAGAAAATTTTAATAAAATCTGATTCGATTAAATAATCTGTTTAAATTCAATCTGATTCGATTTTAAAAATTAATAAATTGAATTCGAATAACCCGAGTGTCAAACCCGAAATGACCCAAACCATAATGACTCAAACCCGAATAACCCGAGACTCAAACTCGAAACAACCAGAACCAGAATGATCCGAACCCGATTAACCAGAGTGTCAAACCAAAATAACTTGAATCCGAAATGACCTGAACCTAAGATGACCCGAACTCAAAATGACCCGAACCCAAAATGATATGAGCCAGAAATGTCCCGAACTCAAAATAACCCGAACCCGAAATGACCCAATTTTTTTAAGACCCGAATTGACCTAACCCGAAATGACCCAACCCGACCCACCCAATTAACAGGTCTACTTCCGGGTTACCATTTTCCAAAACCTTCGGGTACCGTTTTTTAAACCACTGAGTCCGTTCTTTTCTAAGTCCAATCTAAGTTTCTTCAAAGGTATTCGAATACCTCTATAAGTATTTGGATGCCCTCTCCTCAAGGGAGAAACACATTTCTGTAATAGTTTCGTTTAGAGCTTTTCATGTGTTTTCTAAAAATGTTTTAAGATTTTCATAAAAAACATTCTTTGCCCGGTTACATGACATTAGGCGAGAGAATCATTTTCTAGGCTTTGCCGGGGAGAATAGGGAATGCTCTATTGCAAGTATTCATGTAATAGTGAAGTATGATTTTTGTTTTGCTCGAAATTACATAAATATTAGGCGAAAGAATTATTTTCCAAACTTTGTTGGGTTTGCCGAGGAATTTGGTAAAATTTTTCTACGCATGCTATTTATGTAATTTCAAATAAAGAAATACATGAAAAATAATTTTTAAATTAAGGTTGTATGTATATTTCTTTGTCTATGTTGTTTAATGATTGATGTTTATATTTTTTTTGTCTTGCTTATGTTATTTGATAATAAATGTTCATATTGTTTTGTTTTTCTTATGTTAGCATTTTAATAATGTTTTGCATATTCATCTACTATTATGAAAATTGAGTCCCTAGGGACTCATAGGGAATTCTTAAATTTAGTTAAAGGGTTTTGTTGTCCTATTTTGTCATCTTTTATGGCTATTTTTGACTTTTCATAAAGAGTTTTTAGGGATTTAAAGGGTATTTCTTTAAATGCTTAAAAAAATTATCCTATTTTGTTTTTTTTTTTATTTGGAGCAAAAGCCTCTTTTTAGGGCAAAAAACATAATAAATATATATTCCAACAAAATATTTTTTTTCTTAGGTCAATTTAGGATCCATATCTGACCCGCTTGGAGAAAAAAAATTATTTTATTAATTATTTTTTATTTTAATTTAAAATGATGTATTTAAAAGTAGGGGTGTTCATTCGGTTAATTCGGTTAATAACCGAACCGAATTACCCAAAACCGAATTAACCGAATTTTTTTTCCAATTAACCGTTAACCGAACCGAATAATTAATTCGGTTAATTAACCGAACCGAAATTATTTCGGTTAATTCGGTCGGTTTCCGAATTAACCGAAATAAATAAAAAATTTATTTTGCTAACCTATTTTTTTACATGATTTTGTATCCAAATTATTCATCCAAGTCCAACCAATCAAAATCCAAAAGCAAAGCATATTATAAAATCCAAATATGAAACAAACACAGCTAAAAAAATGATAAAACATGAACATTACATAGTCTCAAAGACTCAAAAATATATCTAAATTAATATATAAATTAATTTTTAGTTTTTAATATATAAATTAAATAGGAAAGGTTATTAGGGTTTTTAGTTTTTAATATATAAATTAATTTAAAATATATATATATATCTAAACTCATAAAATCTTGTTGTTTTAAGCATTTCGGTTAATTCGTGTAATTCGGTTATTTTCGCTTAACCGAACCGAATTAACCGAAAACCGAAATTTCTCAAAACCATTAACCGTTAACCGAACCGAATTTTATTCGGTTAACCGATTAACCGAACCGAATTAAAATTCGGTCGGTTAATTCGGTTAAATCCGAATTATGCACACCCCTATTTAAAAGGGTTAGTTCGCACATTGACTCGCGAGACGATTTTAGATCCGTACTCAATCCGCTCGAGGAAAAAGTTAAAAATGAAATTTATTTTACTAATTATTTTAATTTTAATTTTAAATGTTGAATTTAGAGTGGTTGATCCGCACGTTGACTCACGAGTTGATTTAGGATCCGCACCCGACCCATTTGGAGAAAAAGTTTAAAAAGATTATTTTATTAATTATTTTTATTTTAAATGATGTATTTAAAAGAGTTAGTCCGCACGTTGACTCGCAGGGCGATTTAGGATCTGTACTCAACCCACTCAGGAAAAAAATAAAATAAAATATTATTAATTATTTTTAGTTTTTTATTTTTATTTTTAAATGATGTATTTAAAGAGGTTGGTCCGCATGTTGTATTGCGGGTCAATTTAAGATCCGTAACCGACCCGCTCGAGAAAAAAATAAAAAAATCTATTAATTATATTTAGTTTTTTATTTTATTTTTAAATGATGTATTTAAATAGATTGGTCCGAACATGGACTCACGTGTCAATTTAGGATCCGTACCCGATCGTCTCGGGAAAAAAGGTATAAAAGAAAATTATTTTATTAATTATTTTAATTTTAATTTTAAATGATATATTTGAAGGGGTTGATCCGCAGGCTGATTTAGGATCCATACCCGATTCGCTCGGGAAAAAAATTAAAAAATATATTATTTTATTAATTATTTTCTTTTAATTTTAAATGGTGTATTTAAAGGGTTAGGTCCGCATGTTGACTCGCGGGTCGATTTAGGATCCGTGACCCGACCCACTTGAGAAAAAGTAAATAAATAAATTTATTTTATTAATTATTTTTATTTTTATTTTAAATGATGTATTTAAAAGGGTTAGTCAGCATGTTGACTCGAGTTGACTCGCGGTCGATTTAGGATCCTTACCTAACTAGCTTGGGAAAAAAAGTTAAAAAATAGGAAAAAAAACGAACTTGTTGCTAACCTATATGAGAAAATCGATCATACGAAAAAATAAAATACAAACCAAAATTTTATTTTTTTATTTTTCATTTATTATTTTTTACTTCCTATAAATAAAAATATACACTGTACAGTAAAATCTAAATATTTTTCAAAAATACATATAAATAACATTTGAAAATGCATTTGTATTATGTAATTTATAAATAAAAATTATCATAAATATAATTTTTATAATTAAAAAAATAATTATATTAATATTATTACAATTTAAAAACATAATATTTAAATAAATAATTATTATTTAATAAAATATAAAATATAAACTAAAATTAAAATTTTATTATTAATTAATTATAAATTAAAATAACCCGATGAAGGGGAGCTTTTTTCTAGTATTCATAATAAATGAGTTTTAATGCATATGAAAATTGATGCTTTAATAAATATAACAAAGCAATGTTCCCAAGTTAAAATAATTCATGAGTTTTCTGCTGGATTTGCCAGGGAGGGTTTCATCAATTATCGTTAACACCGGAACATCCTTTTAAAGAAAAAGAGAATGATACATATGGTTTTAAAACGAGGAAAATTATATATTTTATCAGGTTTGCCGATGAATATAGAAAGTTTTGTGATAATAAAATTTTGAATCATTCTCAAATAATATGATTGTTTTTTAAAGGGAATTATTTTAAAATACCGATATCTAAAACCAACTTTTACCAAGACTTAGGATAATACATGATTAATAAGGTATCGTTTTATACGGGCATTGTGGGGGTGCTAATACCTTCCCTGCACGTAACCGACTCCCGAACCCACCATTGTTTTTTCTCTGGTTTTAAGCACAGACTTTAAAATTGGTTTTTCAAAATATTTTGATTAATTCTAAATTTCTTTACGAAAACCGGTTTTAATAGGTGACCAATCACACCTAGCCAAAAAAGATCGATGCGATTCCTATTTTTCGAGATTTTTCAAAACCCCATATTATATACGAGGACTTATTATCTTTTCTTTCCTCCAACATCATCTTAGCGGTCGCGAGATCGTTACGAGATATATTATGTAAAAAAATTAAAGTGTGATATTAAAGTAAATCAATGTTTTCTCTTCTTCTAAATGAGAATGAATTCATAAGTCAATATATAATTCAAAGAACGTGTAAAAGCATGAGCAAAAGTAAATACAACATCAAAAAATTAGTTAAAACATAATTTTATGATATTGTCAAAGATACCTCAATCAATTAATTAAAACACAATTGGAAGAAAATCCTTCAAGTTCTTGTATCAATTGGATAGAGAGGGAATGGAAAACAAAGTTTGTTTAGGAAAAGTTAAAAGACTAGATACATGTTGCTTTAAGGCTTTAATTATGTCTTATGTTTAAGAACATGAAAAAAAAAAAAAAAAAAAAAAATCAAGCAAGGTTAAATTGTCCATCCAAAGCAAATTATGCACTTTGTCAGGATATGATTCACTGTAAGCAAGTGAAAGTTTACTTCCTCGTCATCTACCAAAAGACCTAAACAATCAAAAAATAAATGAAAATAATATAATTAACTCACTAACCATTCCTAACCCAACTGTGACAATGGTTAAGCAATCTAAAACCAGATGTCAATACTTGCCATTTTGGAATTTTCAACATTTCTTTGCTTTTCAATGTCATCAATTAGATCTCATGTAATGTTTTCTTTCAAGCTTGTATGGGGAGTACTCTTTCATGTAGCAAATTGCAACATGACATATATCTTATTAAGGGTTAAAGAGTGACACAAAGGCACAATGAGTTACTCGATCAATGATCCAAAAAAATTCATGATTAAAGCATCTCCAATTGCTTGGAGATGCTCCTCCTCTAGCTCCCCATAAAGAAACACATCTGGCTACAAAGTATGAAAAAAATTGGTAAAAATAACAAGGTAAAAATATCCCACTTGATTTCCTAACAACTAATGGTGCATTCAAAAAATCAATTGAAAAAAGGTATATAAGCAATGGATACTCACATGGTCATATAGGTTTCTTAACTGCTCCCAATAGATGTGTGAACATCAGAAACCTTGAGAAAACCTATGCTATATGGCTCTACATACATTAAGTCAATCACATAACAAAAACAGTTTACAAACCAAAGCAAATCACTTTAATAAAAAATGTAAATTTTTTTTACCATAAATGTATAGGCAGTTGACCTCAACTACAAATTAAATCTGCAAGTGAGAGTGAAAAATGAAAGAATAACAATATAGGTATAAGCTCATAGTTTATACCAATATTTCAAACACCTACAGGATCCCAATCTCAACTTCAACACTTAAAATCAAAAGTGATCTTGGGAGTTCAACTAAAAAGAAAACAAAGTACAGCAAAATAACATAAATGATGTATTATTACTTCTAAGAGTCATTCAATTTTTTATCAAATCATAAAAGAAAAAAGAAAAATGTTAACAAAGAGAGCTAATAGAGGAGATGCAATTTAAACAGGATAATAATAATAATAGTGCTTCATTGTTTCTCAATGCTTCTTAAAATGATTTTATCTAATTCTGAAAATTTAATCACGTCAAGATCAACAACTAATATGATTACGTAACTAATAACAACTACCAAATAGTTGATTGATGAGTAAGAAAAAATAAGAACAAAAATTATCAAAAAAGTAAGCAACATCCTTCAATAACATATAATCCTCAAAATAATCCTTAATTAATTTATTTTATCAAAAATTTCATTCAATCTAAAAAGAAAACAGAAATAGGAAAGAGACTCCAATTCAAAAATGACAAGAGGAGGATTTGGTTTTAACTTCAAAAATAGCAAAAGCAAGAATTGGTTTTAGCTTCATAGATTTGTAATAGAGGAAATATGAATTTAATCAAATTCAACAAATCAGGATTTCAATCCAAGTAATGATAGAAATGCGCAAATTTAAAAAAAAAAAAAAAAATCAAAAGCATTTTTTTTTTGCAGCAACAAAACTACCAAAGGACAATATATAAATATTATAATTAATAAAATTATTCTTAAAGCTAGTAGTATCAATACACTTATAGTTATAGTATAGAATAAGCATTCAAAAACATAAATAAACTAATAATAAAAATAAAAATTGTTATTAAAAAAAGCATAAATTTGATATAATTACCTATACCAGAACAGTTACAACAAAGTAGTAATGCACAATAGACCTGTAAACAGGAAAGATAAGAAAAACAATCAATAAAAATAAAAATAAATTAAGTGAATAAAAAATAAAAAGGTCGACCGCCATTTGATAAAAAATTTAAGAGCATCTAAAAATGTAACACTATAAAAGTCGAGCAAATTCAACTTTCAATGCATGAAGAAAATTTAAAAACCAAAATAACTTCAACTGCATTCAGAGAGCACATTCATCAATATGGCAGGACATTCAAATTACTAATGAAGAATAATTGGCAGTTTTGGCAAAAACTAATCAAATCCTTCCAATCTTTTAATTTGCTAAAATCAAAATAATGAAATAAATAATCAAAAGATTACCTTGTCATCAATTTGTACTTGCAAGAAAAACAACTTTCCATGCTCTCAATTGTAATAACAAAGAGTAAAGAAGAGAAAAAGTCAGAACAATGTAGACACCCATCTTAAGAATTAAAAAGCAAAACAAAAGGTATCATTTAAAAGTTAAAAGCACTCCAAATTATATTCCTAAAACAATATCTACTCTTAACTTATTAGATATTTCACCTGAGTAAGGCAAAAAACATAATTATGATCCTCTCACGATCTTATGAATCATCATTTAAAGTGCAAGTACTTGATATGTTGTTTAAATAAGCCAAGACTAGTTCAATATTTGCTCTCCTTCCATGGTCTTATCTTATCTTCTGCTATCCCATGCAAATATTATTTAACCCTTTACATTCAAAAACTAAACTTACAAAAACTAATTAGTAATGTTAATTTAAAAAACTTATCCCAAAAGCATGCTCCAACATATTTCCACAACTCTCAAACATAAGTTTATTAGTTCTCATAAAAGTGGCAACTTTCTAATTGCAGAAAAATTGAGAGAGAAAAAGAGAGGAGCAACAGTTGAAAGTTTGGTTAAGAAACTTATTGAGAAAAAAGTTTCTGCAAAACCCGAGCTCCTACATCTCCAAGGTTTATCCCTTTAAATTCATTATATTACAAAAATAGTCATAACCATGATAAGCAATAATGTTTCTTTAACAATTGATACATGAAATCATTATTTAATAATAGAATCTATGATGAATAATTAAATTATATTTTCTTATGAGCTTTTTTTATTTGAGCTATATGTATTCGAATTGGCCCAACAATGAAGTCACTTAGAGACTTATATACATATATATATATATATATATGTATATGCATATTCTAGTAAATCAAATATACTCAAGATTTGTAATGAAAATCAATTTGCAAACAAATTGTCAAGAGATAAGAAGCTTCAAGTCACAAACAGAGTCAAGAGTCAAAGTTGAAAATAAATGACTATAATTTGTATTTAGTAGTAATTAGCGTTAATTAGCTACTTTTAAGTTTCATACTACATATAGTAATGAAAAGGTTGAAAGCAAACAGAGCAGGAAGAATATGTGAGTCCAGCTTTTCACAAAGCATTTACCCATTCATTAATTTATATTTGCAACATATGAAATTTCCAAACATGCTAGACTATAAGCATACTTTGAAATTATAACATATGCAAATGGAAGAAGCCATGATCTTGAACATCGAATATATTCAAAATAGATAAATTTAGTCAATTATAGTAATCAGTAAGAATCATATTAAACTTAAAATTTGTTCAAAAATGATATACCTCGGGGAACAAAGAAATGCTTCTTAAAAGATCAAAGGAAGGAACAATAGAGTATTATAGCTCGATAAAGAAATTAAGCCCATAAGCAATAACAAAAATATGCCCCTCTTCTCTACAACATGTAGCATTAAGTTGCGGAACTTAAATTCGAGAAAATTGAAATTAATAGAATGTGAGACAAAGAAGAAGAAAAAAAGAACTAAATTAGATATAAGGATTTTTGTTAAAGTAATCACCGACTACTCTTCTCCAGATTTCTAGACTTTTCTTCAGTATTCTCATTTCTAGATTTTTCTCTATTCCTCTAGGTGCTTGATATTTAAGTAGTCAAAAGAATATAGTAGAAGTTGTAAGAACATTTAAGAAACCGACATAGAAAGCTATAAATATAGATAGAGATGTTGTGAGATAGTAGTAGAGAAAAATAGAATAAAGATGTTAGTGTGTGGGGTTTGGTAAAAGCCTATAAATAGCTGTGTAGGTGTGTTGGGTGGTAAGGTAGAAGAGAAATGAGCGTAGAGAGAAAAAGGAAGAAAAAGATGAGAGTGATGTGTGGGGTAATGAGTGAATAGTGAGTGAATAGTAAATAGTAAGAAAAGAGTTGTGTGATGTTGTAAGATGGTGTTTTCACTAATTGTATTTAGTCTTTTCTCAAATTAGTAAATAGTGATTTTACGAATGTTACTGTAGCGTCTCGAGAAAGTTACTGTAGCACAAAACTACAATTGGTACCGAGAGTCAAAAATCAACAATTTTCACTTTCGCTTATTAGAATCTCATCAAGTAAGAGGCTGCATTGCTTAAAAAGTTTAAAAGTTTTTACATTCCAAATTAAATACGACATGTTACAAACAATGCTTAACAACACAATCAAGAATAAAATAATATAATCTTTATGAAAATTAAATGCATCTAAAATACTTTGAACCAAAGCAATTAAGACAAATTAATACCAAACCCTTATCAATTAAGAGTTTTCAGATGCTAACGTTACCAAATTTATGTGGTCAACCTTTTCCAATTATACTCCCATATCCAAGAAAAAGTAACTTTCAAAGTGAATATCAAATTTGCAAATCAGATTTGGTTTATTTCATCAATAATCCAAAAAGAAAGCATAATCACAATTTAAAAAGTTATATTTTCAAACGAACCGAATTCTTCAAAGCTAAAGTAATCTACATTTATATCAAAAATTAAAACTTGATGACAATAATGGTAGATACGAATCAAAGGGTATCAGAAAAAATAAACAAATGAAATGCTTAAAGGAATGGAATATAATTAGATATCCTAAGAATGAGAAACTAGGAAGTGAGATTTTGTTTTATTTGAGAAAAAAAGTGATCTGAACAAGAAATCAAGATTTTTTTCAATAGAAACTAAACACATTGGATGTTGGATATTTCGATAGAAAAATGTACTTTATATATATATATATATATGTGTGGATATGTTGAACTTTTTTATTTGTGAAAATCTTAATCTTCCATCATTAACCTTTTAATAGAAACAATCACATTTTTATAGTTAAAGCTTAGTATGCCACTATGCTAAAGGAAATTTTATTTCAATATTGCTTTTTTTTTTAATTTTCAAAATATCAATTTTTTTTTTATGTATCGAAATGCGCTTGTTTTGGAAATTATTGGGAAGCCGCCATCTCGGTGGTGACTTCCTAACTGAAAATAATTTTTTTTATATATATTTTTAAAAAAAAATTATTTTCACACAAGGGAAGTTGCCAACTCAGATGGCGACTTCTCTAGTGTTGTAATCAATTTGTTTTTTAATTAGTATGGAAGGCGACATCCCAGATGGCGACTTACATACTAAGTTTAAAAAAAAAAAATCAAAATTAATATTTAAATTTTATTATTTAATATTTTAAAAAATAAAATAAAGTTGGGAAGTCGGCGACTTTCCAACATCAATTCTTCATCTTCATGAAGAATTGATGTTGGGAAACTTCCCAACTTCATTTTATTTTTTATTTTTAAAAATATTAAATTATAAAATTTAAATAAAAATTATATAATTTTAAATTTTAAAAATAAAAATAAAAATTTAAATTTAAATAAAAAAATTTAAAAAACTAACAATTTAAAATTTTTTAAAAATTATATAAATTTGTTTATACAATTTTTGTATTTTTTAACTGTATGTATACAATTTTTATTTTTTTAAAATTATGTATATAATAACTGTATGTATTACAATATTATTGTTGATACGAACTCTTCCCCGATGTACCAGATTGATAAGGACATTTTCGACGACTATAACTAGAGGTATCCATGGGCCGGGCCGAGGCTCGAAAATTTTTTATTTCCTTTGCCCAAGCCCATTTATGGCCGACCCGAAAGCCCATTTCACTATTCAAAAAATATTAAAAATACATTTTTATATTTATATATATTTTTATAATTAAATTTAAATAAAAAATATTTTTTATTTAATAAATAGTAATTTGGACTAGACCGGGCCGACCCGAATTACAAAAACACTTGTCCAAGCCCGGCCCAATACGATCCGGGCTTACCGGGCGGGCTACCTGGTCCGTGGATAGGTCTAGCTATGGCCTTTATTCCTGCATAATCCACAACGTTTTGGTTCATTTTTCTCTTCGGAGGTCCATTTATTACAAATACAAGTTAAAAAAATCCGATTGACATTACGAATATAATTTTAAAATTTTTGTAAATTGTTATTTTTTACATTTTGTTATTTAAAATTTTTTAATTTTAAAATTATAAATTATATTTTCTTTATTTAAAATTTGTTATTTAATATTTTAAAAAATATTAAATAATAAAATTTAAATATTAATTTTTTAAAATTTTTTAAAACTTAGTATGGAAGTCGCCATCTGAGATGGCGACTTCCATACTAATTAAAAAAAATAAAAAAATTGCGACTTCCCTTGTGTAAAATGCAATTTTTTTTTTTTAATTACAACCATGGAAGTCGCCATCAGGGGATGGGGACTTCATGCTTAGTTTTTTTATAAAAAAAAAATAATAATTTCAGTTGAGAAATCGTCATCCCAAATGGCGACTTCCCAACGATTTTCAAAACTAACGCATTTCATTATATAAAAAAAATAAAATCAATATTTTTAAATTAAAAAAAAAAAAAAACAATATTGGAATAAAATTGCCCTATGCAAGTATCAAATCAAAATAAAATAGAAAATAGAAATAGAATAAAGCATCTGTTCATTGTTATTCTGTTCATATAAGGAAAAACTGCATATCATAGCAACAACTTATCCTCTTAGCTTCTACGTAAACATTTTACAACCAAAATATTTAGCACCAATTAACTCATCTAAAATGTAAAAAATAATGCTTCAAAGACAATGCATTCAATCACTACTAATACTTATCAAGCAAAAAAATAGCACACATACAAATTCATTGTAAAAGGTAATAATGCTAGCGATGATCAACAACAGCAAACTCCTAATTCTCACAATTTAAACTGAAAACAATGCATATGCCTCAAAGCACATTAGTAGTGATTAAATGTCAAATTAAATGCAATCAATTATTAATGGTGAGACGAAATAGTAACTTGTTCTTACCTTTGTGCTTGCTTAGCTATATTAGTTTGTTCTTGGACAATTAGTCGATATCTAACTTTAATGGAAATTTAAAAAAAAAAAATGTAATAAAATATTTACGAATTTGAGAATTTCAAAGAGATTTTTCATTTCAATTCAATCACTATTCACTGTGTTAAGTTCTTACTTGTATTTGCTAGTTTGCCATCACCATATTAATAGGTAGTTATCAACATAGTAATTACGAATAACTAATAAAATACAAAGATATATAAATACTGGGAATATGGCCCCGCGATGCGGGGTCGGTATTTTATATTTTAAAATATAAATATATGTTTTTAAGTTTATATAATATAACATACAAAAATTTTGTTTTTTTATAAATTATTTAATAAATCTATTTATATAATTATAACTCACTTTCACTTTTGAAATTGTCTATGAGTTACCGTCTAAACTAATATAATATTTAATGGATTTATATTTGATACACTATCAGAGTATAGGTATATACACTAATATAGCATCCTCCGATGCCACCTGTTAGAAGTTAAGTTGTAGGATTAGAGTTAGAGTTAAGGTTAGGATTAGGGGTTAGCGGTTAGTGATTAAGGTTAGGGGTTAGTTTTTTAATGAGGTGTCATTGTAGAATTCACTGTCAGTGTATAAACCTATACACTGACAGTGCATCAAATACAAATCCATATTTAATTCTATCAATTAAATTCGTTATACTTATCCACACAAAAATAAGTTCATTAAATATTTTTTAAACATAAATATTGTAAATTAAAACGTGTTTAAGATACAATTAACTTCTAATGCATGTAACAAAAATAAAATTAAGATTTAACCTAATTAACATGAAAAATTACAATGAATCCACAAACAAATTTCTTACATTTACGCCAACTATGTAAAAGTCTTCCTAATTGTATCAAACATGTCAATGATTTTAGGATGTCTCCATAAATTGCCTCCTTTGTCCTTAATTAAGCCTAACACGAAAATCAACTTTCTTCGTTTAGCAATTATAATAATTATATGGATCGTCATAATATTCAATTTCCATTTGAACATTTGGATCATCATACTATTTTTATAGTATTTTAGTCAATTGATATTTTGGACCTTACAATAAGTAATTAAGACATCTCAAGTAAGTAACTTTAAAGGAAAAAAATTACATACCTTCACTATAACAACAGAGGTTACGTACGATCGTGCAAAGTCAAACCTCAAAATTTTTAAGGGAAAACTTAGAAATTGGTAGAAAGTTATAAGTGAAGGAAATAAAAAAGGAAAGGATCAAATTGAATAAATTAAAAAGTTTAGGGGCTTAATGGTTATTTATAAAAAGTTGAGGGATCAATGTGCAATTATACCAAAAATTGAAAAATATTTCTCTCAAAAAAATTTTCAATCAATTCCATCAAAATCTCATCAACAATCACATTCAAGGTTAGTTTCTTGATTAATTCTTCCTTTTCTCTAGATATCCTACATGGATATGTTAAGATCTTATCTCCATAAACATGTTAAGGTCTGAAATTTCATCTATTCAGTATGAGTTTTACTCTCCTTTGGTAAGAATTAAAAGGATTTGAAAGCATGAACAAGAAAATGGGAAGAAAAAGCAAAACAGGGGAATTGAGCATGCTTTCTGTTCTGATTTTTTGGGTTTGGCACAGTTGGGTTTGTATTTGTTTGATATTTTATCTAGAAACTATACTTCAAGAAGAGAATTTTAGTTTTTGAATCGCTCAAAACCGATAAGCGGTTAAAAAGATAAAATTTGGTGAAGTTGGCTGTCCTGTTTTAACCCCTGTTTTTGGCATAGTTTCGCGATTTATCAAATTTGATCAACATTTTTTCTAATTGTCTAAGTTAGTTATTTTCTTCATAAAGTAGACTTATTGGCTTAGATAAACCAATTGGAATCACTTCAAGATTCCTTACCAAACTCAAGTTATGATTTTTCTAATCTATCTTGATAGTAAGGAATTCATTGCTTAAGAGGAATATAGTACTAAATGATGATTATGGATTTTGGAAATCTCTAAGGCAGGGAGTACTAGAAAGGAATTTGATAAGGACATGAATATGGAGTTGAATTATGGAGAAAATGATTATGAAAATGATATTAAAAATTGAGGATATGTTGTCTCAAGTATGAGAAATTAGTATTGACATTGGGGTAGATTAATGGGACTTAAGTTGCATCCGTAATTGTATAATGCCTCGAGTATGTATAGATACTAATTATCGTTAATATCTAGGCCACGTAGATCCAACATCACTTGAAGATCTTGAGGTTTCAGACCGAGGTGTATAGAGAGATCATCTCAAGGACTGTGAGTAGACTATAAATATAGTTATTTGGAAATTTTTTTTAATTATAATTATAAATTATTTAGTATGATATTTATTTTACGTATTAAAGAAATATGCGATATATAAACATAAGAATTGATTTTGTTATTAATGTGTATGTATTTCAAGAAATATTATTTCGAGCAAGTTGGTTGATTTATAAACTATGATTATATATAGATTTCGACATACATGGTTTTGGCTCCACCTGACTTAATGTATGAGATTATGCCCTTGATCGAAATACGGGAGCTGCATGCTACGCCTTTGTGGCGGGAGCCACCTCTAGAGTCCCAATTCCATGATATTAGATTGGGGTATGGGAGCTGCGTTCTACGCCTTTGTGGTGGGAGCCACCTCCAGAGTCCCTATCCCATTATATTAGCCTTTTGGGGCACATCATAGTGACACATATGTCTTTGGGGGGTCCTATGGTGATATTGGCCTTTGGGGCCGGCTGCTAGTATGCCTACATGGATATTACTTGGTTATTTCATGGATGTATTCCTATGCATGACAGTAAGTTGGAGCCCAATATTACGAAACCTGATTTATTTTACAAATTTTATACATTGATTGGTATTATAATACTGTTATACATTTGAAAACTTCGCTACATCTTCGAATTATTCATTATAGTTTTACTATTATTTATTTTGGGAAACCTCTATTATGTTTTAAAGGTTATCATTATAATTTTCAAATGTTTTAAAAGTTGTCTACTCATTGAGATATTCATATATCTCACCTTTTCATATTCTCATTTTCAGGTTACAGTTAGGTGTCGGGATTACTGCCTTTCTCTATTCTCTGCTTCAAATAGTATATTGACGTGGTGGGCATCATACTTAAATTTCTAAAGTCTTGATCTTTGATTCTCTTATTTAGTAAACCTTTCTGAGATAGGTTTACTTTTAGATGATTTGTATATATTTGAAGTTATGAGACAACAAATCAATATGTATTGGTTTGAATATAGATTGATCATGGATAATGTTTGAATATGTATGTATAAATGTGATAAATGGTATTGAGAAATATTGCTTGCTGAGGATATGAACTGAGTGTTATTTGCAAATTGGTTATAGTTAAGATAGAAAAGAAACTCTGTCGGATTTTAGGTAGATTATTCGGACAGGGCGTTACAATTTGGTATCAGAGGAAGGTTATTGGTCCTGTAGACTTAGGAACTATTTGTTGAAGTATTAAAAGATTGTCACTTGTGAAGGAAATCAGATATGATGCCACCACGTCGAAAAGGAAGGCCTAGAATAGATCCCCTACCCCAAAATAGGGATAGGAATAGAAATGAGAATATTGATGAGCAAGTTGAAGCACAAGCTTCAGCTGCTGGTTCATCTTCTATTGCTTCACCCCCAGCGACACCCCCAGTAGGTGACCTTAATTTAGCTGAGGCAATTGTGGCCTTGGCAAGAGTAATTCCAGCTTTGACTGCCCCTGCTGAATAGGGGATAGTTGATTACTGTAAAGACCTGAAGAATATAGGTTGCAAGATTTTTACGGGATTTTGGAATCAGACTTAGCTTGGACATGGCTACAAAAAATTGAGACTACTTCCATTACTCTTCAGATTCCCGAGCCCATGAGGTTACCATGTGCGGTGCAATTCTTGGAAGATCATGCACACACATGGTGGAAAACTACAGTGCAAAGGTATACTGGACGTCCTGCCATAACCTGGGCAAACTTTCGAAGAGAATTTGAAGAAAATTATTATTCTCGGGCTTTGCGAGAAAAGAAATGGACTGAATTTATGAATCTAAAGCAGGGTAATATGTCAGTAGCATAGTATGAGTAGAAATTTAGTGAACTATCAGAATTTGCACCATCAGTATTAGCCAACGATGCTGACAGATGTAAGAAATTCCAAGATGGGCTACATGTTAGTATTTGGGATAGGTTGACAACCTTGGATATAGATGATTTTAATAAATGGGTCAACATGGCAATCAAAGTTAAACAGAATTTGAAAAAAATGAAAGATAGAGAAGAGAAGTTCAGAAAAAGAAAAGGGCAGTCCTCCAGTGAGGACGTGAGGCCTAAGAAAAATTATTTAGAGAGTAGTACCAGTAGTTACAAACCCTCGAGATTTCAAGGGGGATCAAACAGAAAACTTTTTAGTGGTGCTTCTAGTAGACCTGCCATCGGAACTCAACAGCAGACTAGATCGCTACCTGGGAGGTCAGGAGAACCTCGGACCTTGACTTATCCTCAGTGTCCCCATTGTGGGAAGAATCATCCTGGTGAATGTTGGAGACTACAGGGTGTATGTTTTTACTGAAAAGAACCGGGACACATGAAATAGGATTGTCCTAAGCTAGAGAACAAGGGAACTACTAGTCAGTTCTCAATGGGTCAAAAGGCAAGGACCCAACCTACTGCTACACCTCAGCCGACAGCAGTTAGAGATAGAACTGGGGCACAATCTCAAGTTGGTTCATCTACTGGTCCTCGACATAGTGGATAGCCTGGTAGGCCCCAAACTGCAGCCAGAATTTATGCTATGACCCAAGAGCAGGCTCAGGCTACTCCTGAAGTGGTTACAGGTATTCTCCCAATTTCTAAGGCAAATGCTAGAATCTTAATAGATCCGGGTGCAACCCATTCTTTCGTTGTTAACTCATATGTCATGCATTTAGGTAGAGAGTTTAGGAGGTTAGACCTTCCTATGGTCGTTAGTACCCAGTGGGAGAAATTTTGAAAATTGATGTGGTTTATCCGAGTTGTATCGTTATGGTTCAGGAGCATGAATTACCAGTTGATCTATTTCCATTAGGAATGTATAATTTTGATGTGATTTTGGGAATGGATTGGTTGTCTAAGCATAATGCAGTGATAAATTGCTTTTCCAAAACTGTGACTTTTAAGAAGTCGAGAGACTTGGAGTTTACCTTTCAAGGAGAAAGAAAAGTTTTATCTTCTTGCCTTATCTCTACGATGACAGCCAAAAGATGTTTGCATAAAGGGTATTCTGCTTACCTTGCTTATGTGATTAACAAGGACATACATGAGGCAAAGTTGGAAACCATACCTGTGGTCAAAGAGTTTCCTGAGATCTTTCCTGAATAATTGATCGGTTTACCTCCTGATAGAGAATTGGAGTTTACTATCAACTTAATCCCTGGTAGTGCTCATATTTCTTAGGCACCTTATAGAATGGCACCCTCAGAGCTAAAGGAATTGAAAGTGCAATTGCAAGACCTAGTTGACAGAGGTTTCATTCGGCCTAGTACCTCACCGTGGAGAGCACCGATTTTGTTTGTAAAGAAAAAGAATGGATCTTTACGATTGTGTATCGACTACCGGCAATTGAACAAGGTCACCATTAAGAACAAGTATCCTTTGCCAAGGATTGATGACTTGTTTGATCAGTTGCAAGGTGCAAGTGTATTCTCCAAAATAGACCTAAGGTCGGGTTATCATCAATTGAAGATCAAAGAATCTGATATTCCAAAGACTGCTTTTAGAACTTGATATGGTCATTATGAATTCTTAGTTATGCCTTTTGGGCTAACTAATGCACCTGCAGTCTTTATGGATTTGATGAATAGGGTGTTTCGACCCTACTAAGATAAGTTTGTCATTGTGCTCATCGATGACATCCTAGTTTATTCCATGAATAAAGATGATCATGTAAGCCATTTGAGAACGGTGCTGCAGACTATACGTGAAAAGCAACTTTATGCTAAATTTTTCAAGTGTGAATTCTGGTTGGATAAAGTAGCATTCCTTGGTCACGTAGTATCTAAGGAAGGGATCTTTGTAGATCCACAAAATATAGAAGCTGTAGTTGCTTGGGAAAGACCCATGAATGTCACATAAGTTAAAAGCTTTCTCGGATTAGCAGGATACTATCGAAGATTCATGGAAGGATTTTCCATGATTGCCTCTCCTTTGTCGAAGCTAACACGGAAGCATGCTAAGTTTGAGTGGACTGATGAATGTGAGCAAGCTTTCCAAGAGCTCAAGCGTAGATTGACCACAGCACCAGTTCTTACACTACCATCAGGAACTGGAAGCTTTGTGGTATACAGTGATGCCTCGAGGCGAGGTTTAGGTTGCGTTTTGATGCAACATGAGAAAGTGATAGCTTATGCTTCTCAGCAACTGAAACAGCATGAGCAGAACTATCCCACCCACGATCTAGAGTTGGCGGCAATGGTGTTTGCACTAAAAATTTGGAGGCATTATTTGTTTGGAGAAAAATGTACAATCTACATTGATCATAAGAGTCTGAAATATCTGATGGATCAGAAGGAACTGAATTTGAGGCAAAGGAGATGGTTGGAATTGATAAAAGATTATGACTGTGTAATTGACTACCATCCAGGAAAGGCCAATGTAGCGGCCGATGCTCTTAGTCGAAAGTCTTCTAGTTCTCTTGCTTATATCCGAGCGATTCAAAAACCTTTACAAAATGAGTTGAAGTCTTTACCTTTGGAATTGATGAGAATGATCTCCTAATATCCCACTTGAAGGTTAAACTGATTCATATCGATTGGATACGTGAAGCACAGAATAATGACCTTATGTTGGTAAAGTTAAAGCAAGAAGTAAAGGATGGTGTGAGGACTGACTTTCAAATGAAAGATGATGATGTACTGATAATGAGAAATAGGCTTTGTGTGCCTTATGACAATTCTGATCAGCCAGCTTGATGGTCGATTTTTTCAATGTTGGAGGCTCGATCTGATCAAATGGTCTTCTAGAAAAATATACCCCTATCAGTTACGGATCCATAGCCGTTGGAATCAGATCATTTGCTCATGTAGATCGGAAGATATGGTCAAAATACCAAAACAGGTCAGCATAGACGTCATTGCACATCAGCCAACTTGATGGTCGATTTCGCTAGGGAAAACGACTCCGTTTCAAGAAGTGTAAAACATGAAAAAGATAGATATGCCTCTTAACTTTGCACTAAATTCAGCCTTATTGCTTCAGTGAAACTCCAGATATAGCGGATATAGAAAAAGGTATCGGAACTGGAACTGAACTGGATTTGCCCTTAATTGTTGATTTAACCTAGTAATCTGAAATCACTCAAAGAAACTCGTGAAAAACACCAAATTACATAAAAATATAAAATATCCTAAACACAATTAGACTAAGCAATAATAACTCGTATTTGACACAAAACAATAATAAAACATAACTAAGAACTATATAATTATACGAGTTATCACACCCCCACACTTAGATTGTTGCTAGTCCCTAGCAACGACTCAATAAAAATAAAATAAGAAAATCTAATCTAATCCATTTTCGTTGGAAATCACGGTGGCACTTAGCATGTGACACAAGCCTTTAAACCCCTAGGTGTCCCTAGTGGACGAGTTTAGTCTCGTGAGGGTTTGCTAGAACGATACTGATAACTCGTATAATTATATAGTTTTTAGTTATGTTTTATTATTGTTTTGTGTCAAATACGAGTTATTATTGTTTAGTCTAATTGTGTTTATGATCTTTTATATTTTTATGTAATTTGGTGTCTTTCACAAGTTTCTTTGAGTGATTTCAGATTACTAGAATTAAGGGCAAATCCAGTTCAGTTCCAGTTCCGACACCGTTTACCATATCAGCTATATCTCGAGTTTCACTGAAGAAATAAGGCTGAAATTTGTAGCCGTGCAAAGCTAAGAGGCATATCTATCTTTTTCATGTTTTACACTTCTTGAAACGGAGTCGTTTTCCCTAGTGAAATCGACCATCAAGTTGGCTGATGTGCAATGACGTCTGTGCTGACCTGTTTTCGTATTTTGCCCATATCTTCTTATCCACATCAGCAAATGAGCTGATTTCAACGGATATGGATCCGTAACTGATAGGGGTATATTTTTCTAGAAGACAATTTTATCAGATCGAGCCTCCAACATTGACAAAATCGACCATCAAGCTGGCTGATCAGAATTGTCATACAATATGACGAAAATTGTTAGAAAAATGCACCCACCTATTATACCTACCTTTGAAATTTGTAAAGCTTGTCTCTTGTCATTTAGCCCTCCAAAATGTGTATAAATAGAGGGCCTTGGATGAGTATTGTGATACATTATAGATTGGTAGGATATTAGCCATTGTAATAAAATTCTCTAAGTTTTCTTCTTCTTTCCTTTCTCTAGTTTTCTTTTTCTTTATTTACTTATGCTTCTTACATTTCTTTTCATTTTATTCATATCTAGTATGTGTTGCTAATCATATTGTTGAGGTGATGAGGTGAAGCTCTTGGTAAATGCTAAGGTTAGTCTCTTAAACATGAGCTAAAATGAATCATCATTTATAAACACTAGTATAGATAATATTTTCTTTTGGTTTAAAATCATACTTGCAAAGTAGGGATCTTGATTCATTATTGACAATGAAAATGGCACAGTAAATGCTTGGTTTCTTAACCTTGATTTGTTGTAGACATATACCTTGGCATAAGGAATGCTTGGACTCTTTTTGTGAGTTTTGAGGACACCAAATGAACATAATATCATATGCTATGGACGTTGGACAATTTGGACTGAATTGCTAAACCTTCCGATTGGAATCTCCCTTATGTGTGAATTTCAATTGTGTAATAAAACAAGATTAATCTTAGCATAACACCAAGAGTGGATTCTCTAACCTCAACATCTTTTCTTATTGTTTTTTATATCTTGTTTAATTTCTTTTATATTTTGTTTATTTTGTTCTCTAATATCTTGTTTATCTTATTTTGTTGTTGATTCCCTAATATCTTGTTTACTTTCTTTTTCTTATATATTTATAAACTTATACTTACTAATACGCTTCCCTGTGGTTCGACCTCGGACACCCGAGAATTTATTACTTGAACATAACCTGCACTTGGGTTTACGACTCTTAATTGAGTCTCCATCAAGTTTTTGGCGCCGTTGCCGGGGAGGCAATACTAAGTATATAAGTTTATAAGTATATTTATTTTTATTGGCTGGTTATACCGCCTATATTTATTTTTATTGGCTGGTTATACCGCCTAATTTTCTATATATTTATATTTATATTGTATATTAACTTTGTTTTATTTTTATTGGCTGGTTATACCGCCTAATCTGTATATTAACTTTGTTTTATGCTTGTTTGGCGACGTGATTTTAAATCTCGTCGTTTAGTTAGATTTTATTGTGAAACTTTTTCAGGAAATCTTTCTAATACAACTCCTACCATGGCTGACAATGAAAGTGTTCATGCTGAAGATGAGAACAGACAAGTACGCACCATGCGTGACTACTTGCAACCAACTCGAAGCTCATCACCCTCTTGTTTTATTTTTCCTCTCAATGCAAACAACTTTCGTTTTAAACCAGGTATGATAGCTTTGCTTCCAAATTTCTATGGGTTGGAATCGGAAAGTGCTTACTCGTTTCTAAAAGACTTCGAAGATGTATGTGTCACCTTTAATGACCAACAATGTACAAATGAAATTGTCAAGCTAAAATTATTTCCTTTTTCTTTAAAAGATAAAGCAAAAATTTGGCTTCATAATTTAAAACCAAGGTCAATTGGCACATGGCAAGAATTACAAACTGAGTTTCTAAAGAAATTTTTCCCAGCACATAAAACTACTGCTTTGAAAAGACAGATTCAAAATTTCAATCAAAATCAAAATGAAGCATTTTTTCAGTGTTGGGAGCGTTTTAAAGATTTGTTAAGTTCTTGTCCACATCATGGTTTTGAAAAATGGCGTCTTATTAGTTTCTTTTATGAAAGTTTAACTCCCGAAACTAAACAATTTGTTGAAACAATGTGTAACGGTGAGTTTCTAGAAAAAGAACCTGAAGAAGCCTTTGACTACCTAGACCATTTGGCAGATAACTCTCAAGCCTGGCACACAGATAATTCCTCTGAAAGTTCCAATAGATCTAATCTTGTTTCTAACAGAGGTAAATATCATTTTAGTCAAGAAGATGAGATAAAAGCTAAAGTAGCTAATTTGGCTAGAAAGATTGAAGCCATGGAACTTAGAGAAGTAAAAGAAGTCAAAACGGTTAAAAATGAAAAAAGTTGTGGAATTTGTGAAATCATGGGACACCCCACTTCTGAATGTCCAAACATTCCCATTCTTAAAGAAGCGCTGCATGATCAAGTAAATTCCATAAACACATTTAAAAAGCCTTTTCCTTCTCCTTACTCTGAAACGTATAACCCTGAATGGAGAAGTAATCCCAACTTCAGTTGGCGGAATAATAATCATGTTCAGGTACCACAATCTCAAAAGTCGGGCAACACTTTTTCCTATCAACCTTCACGTGTACAAACCTTGGAAGAGACATTGCAAGCATTCATGCAAACACAAGCAAATGTGAATAACCAAACTTCGCAGGACATCAATGAGATCAAAAACACCTTGTCCACATTGACAGCTTCATTACGCACTCAAGAAAAAGGTAAGTTTCCTGCTCAACCTCAGCCTAACCCTTCTACTCAATGTTTTGTTTCTTGCTCCAATGAAACTCAACAGGAAAATGCCAGTTCTATCACAACTCTTCGAAGTGGAAAGGCAATTGAAAAAAACATTCCATCAAAAGACCAAGATCCTCCTTCCCCTCCGAAAAGTATTGGTAAGGATGATGGTAAGTCTGAACTTCTTGAAAATTTGGACAAAGAAAAAGGTATGCATCCTGCTCATTTTCCTCAAAGGTTGCAAACAATAAAGAATTTGAATCAAAATGCAGAAATTTTATGAACTTTTCAAACAAGTTAAGATTAACATTCCTTTATTGGATGCAATCAAACAAGTTCCATCTTATGCTAAATTTTTGAAGGACATGTGTACAATTAAAAGGAAACATAATGTACAAAAGAAAGCATTTCTGACGGAAAGTGTGAGCTCAATCATTGAGCACCTTACTCCACCAAAATTCAAAGATCCTGGATGTCCAACAATCTCATGCATCATTGGAAACACTAGAATAGAACGTGCATTGCTTGATCTTGGTGCTAGTGTTAATCTTTTGCCTTTTTCTGTTTATCAACAGTTAGGTTTAGGTGAACTCAAGGAAACACCTATTACACTTCAACTAGCTGATCGTTCTGTAAAAATTCCTCGAGGGATAATTGAAGATGTTTTGGTTCAAATTGATAATTTTTACTTCCCTGTTGATTTTATTGTTTTGGACACACATCCTGTTTCAAATCCAAATGTTCAAATTCCTGTTATATTAGGCCGTCCATTTCTTGCAACTTCTAATGCTCTGATAAATTGCAGGAATGGTATTTTGAACATTTCTTTTGGAAATATGACTTTAGAATTAAATGTGTTCAACACTTGCAAGCAACCTGGTGATGATTCAGAAGTACATGAAGTGGATTTCATTGAAGAACTTGTTCATGAACATCTCACCACTACCACATTCCATGATCCTTTAGAAGCTTATTTAATTGAATGTGAGTTTGATAATGCTTCAGAAATTTCACACACTGATTCTTTGCTAAATTCTTTTCAGGTTAAGCATTGTTGGAAACAAAAACTTGAGGAACTCAGAAAAGATGCATATGAGAATTCTAAAATTCATAAAGAAAGAACTAAAGCCTTTCATGACAAGTTAATTTCAAGAAAAACATTTGATGTTGGGCAAAAAGTTCTACTTTATAATTCTAGACTTCACATATTTCCTGGTAAGTTGAGATCAAGATGGACTGGCCCATTTGTGGTTAAGCATGTGTATCATTATGGAGCAGTTGACATTGAGAATCCTCAAAATGGTAACGTATTCAAGGTAAATGGACAAAGACTCAAACTCTTTTTGGAAAATCATGTTACTCAAGAAGAGGTTGTTTTTCTTTCTGATCCTTGTTTTGAAAATAACTAGATGTAAATATATTTTTTTTTAACCCCGGTTAAATGGCGGATAACGGTACTCCGTGATTATTTAAGTCGGTTCCATCAGCTACCCACAAAACTGATATTGTATATAAATTTCTCTTTCAATTTCTCTTTCATTTTTTTTTTTTTTTAAAATGGATGATATTCTCACAAGATTGCAGAAACGATTTCCTCTTTTTCCTCGGAATATTTTACTGAAGCTTTACCAAGTTCGATTTGAAAGATTAAGAATGCTTATGCACAAAGGGATTCCTGAAGACATGCGTTGGATAATTGAAGCCAAGGTACGTGAAGATGAATATCTTCCTGTTTTGCATTTACCAGGTACAGGTAGAAGCACTTATGCAAAGAAGCGACGAGCAAAGCGCATGAGTTCAAATTGCCACAAGTGTGTACGATGGACGTGTAACGGTAAATGTCGTTCTATTGGGATTCCGTCCTCTAATCGAGATGATAAAATTGAATTCATTAAGGATGGACTGAGTAAGGAGAATTTGGGTAATATCCAACTTTCTCTTGAGACGCATCCTAGTGGAGACGTACAAAAAGAAATTCTTGATTTATGGCCGCAATTCCAAAGGGAATGGCAACATCTTGGGAATCTGATGTTAAAAGACCCTGTTTGCCAGCTTGTAAGAAAACTGGATGGGAAGCATATCCTCGACTCATAGAAGGCGTTTAAGCCGTTTCTGGACGTAAAACCAGAGGAAGATGTGAGCCACAATCACAACTACAATAAATGACTTCTCAGCTTTTGGTTTGATTTGCAATAACTTTATTTCGGTTTAATTTACGTGTTGTTAGATTTGTGTAATTATTTTCGTTTTTTTTTTTGCATTGGTCTTTTACGGTTGATTTTTCTTCTCTTTTTGATTTTCTTCCTGAAATCATGCAAAAATCTTTTGTTAGGTTAACATTTTCTTCTGACAGGTCAAATACACTTTCGGCGACATTATTACTCTTGTCTGATTCACTACTCAGTCCTCTATATATTACACCATGTACTCATTCTCTTTCAGGCACTTGAAAAAAAAATGGAAAGTACTTCGTCCCAGCGCATTAAAAAAAATTTGTGTCTTTGGAGGTGCTTATCCAGGGAAAAATAACATATTCGCTGATGAAGCCATAAGAGTTGGAGTAATACTTGCCCAACAAAAGATCCAGTTGATTTATGGAGGCGGTAGTATGGGTTTAATGGGAGCAGTCGCTACAGCAGCACACGCCGGAGGAAGTCCAGTTCTAGGAATCGTGCCAAAACTATTCACAGATTTTTGTGGACCTACCGTGGGTAAGGAAATACAAGTCTGGAGTATCCCTGAACGGATGACAATCATGTACCATTCTGCCGATGCATTCATTGCTTTACCAGGAGGTCTGGGTACATTGGAAGAAATAGCTTGCGTGGCTTCTTGGACATCTTTGGTCACAAATAAGAAACCCATTGGTTTGCTTAATATTAATGGTTATTTTAGTAATTTGCTTTCATATTTAGATAATGCTGTGGAAAATGGATTCATGTTTTCAGAGGCAAGGAGAACCATAATTTCTGCTACAACCATTGAAGATTTACTCAAAAAGCTCCAAGCTTATGAGTATTTATCTGCTACGGTTGTTTCGCAAACGCTCGGAAAAAGAAAACGAGATATGGACGAGCAAGGAGTGGATTGCACTTTGTCTTTGTGACATTATCTAACATTTTGTTTGTTGTGTCTCAGTTATAATAAGTGGTTAGCAACCTCTGCAGGTAATATCTCCTAAATTCTACCTTTAGTAGGGGGTAAGGGACATATTTTGCTAATTTAAAAAAAAAAAAAAATTGATGTGTTTTAAGCCATTTAGAAGTATTCATTCTGAACAAGGTCTGAGTAAAGGAGACTTGAGACATACCTTGTCAGTTTGATTTCTTCTTTCAAAAAAAAAAAAGTTTGTTGTGTTTTAAGCAATTTAGAAGTATTCATTCTGAACAAGGTCTGAGTAAGAGAGACTTGAGACATACCTTGTCAGTTTGATTTTAATCTTTTTATGTTTACTTGTTAATCTTTGTTTAGTATTTTAGGATTATTTAGGTTGCATGAGTTTGTTTTGTTTTGAGTCTTAGTTATTCCTATTCTTATGATATTAGTTCTTTTCTCTTACACATGATTCTTTCATTTGGGTTAATAGACTTACATTGAGGACAATGTAAGAATTAAGTGTGGGGGGAACGATTTAGGATTTCTTTTATTTTTGTCTACTATTTTTTTTTGAGTCTTTATTATTATTATTTTTTTTTAATGTGTTCTAGTTCCTTTTTAATACAATGATGAGATATGAATTGCATAAGTCTAAAACAGATTTATTAGTGAGAAGATTTTCATGAGAATTGAGCTTGATGTCAACCTTTTTATGAGCCAATGTTAATATGATATGTTGATTGAGAAAGAAGCATGTTTAGACTTAATCTGACTTGTATAATCATCCTTGTGAGTTTTTGAGCCTATAATGATTGATGTATTATACAAATCAATCTAATTTCTTTCTTGAGTGCTCTTATGATTACATGATTCTCTAGAACTTGCTTTAAACCGTTTGAGACTATATTGATACATGTGACAACATGAATATGATAGAGGCATTAGGATTATAACCAGAGCCAAACAGCCATCCATTATTAATGTTCTAAAAGAACATCCCCACTAGTGAGCCAATTTGAGCCTACATTAAGTATGCTATTTTATTGGTAACCAGAACTTACACCTAGCCTAAATATACTTATATCCTTACCCTTGTTCTAAAGATGGATTATATATTTTGAGACATATTGCAAAAACAAGGGATACTTTTTGAAAATTTGGGTTAGAACGAAAGATAAGTGTGGGGGAGGAGAGAGGCAAAAGTCAAGAGAAAAAGAAAGAGATCATTGTCAAATACATTCCCATATTAAAAAAAAATCTTCTCTTGAACTTCTAGTTAAAGTAAAGAAAAAGATGTTACAAAGTTGGTTAGAATGAAGCAAAGGCTCAACATGAATATTTAGCCTATGTTATTATGTGCTTTATAAGAGTTTTGAGAAGTTTTATTTGTATGATCTTATTATGTCTCTAAACTCTATGAACTCTTTGGAACCTTTGTGATATCTTTATCCTTTTGTTCTTTAACTACATTATAACCCTTTGGCCCCATTACAACCTTGAAAAAAGACCTCTTGATTTATGAAGTTGTATGATCTAATTAGTGGAGAATAGGTGGACAAGCAAGCATATGGTAGAACTATTTTCATGAGATTGATTGAGTGTAAACACTTTACCACTACTTTAAAGAGTGAAAATCATGAGAGTATAGTGAGAAGTTGAGATTAAGTTGAATATGCACTATTTTGATTGAAATATGTTATGTTAATATTGGCTTAACTCATTTATTTACATTCAAGCATGAATTTTTGTGAAATTCTTTGAGCTATTGATTAGTTTATAATGTTATGATAATCATCTCTAATTTATATTGGAAGGATTAGTTATAATTATTATTTTTAGTTTTTCTTATGTCTTCAATGTTTGTGGGTATCGTCCTAGTAAACCCTCACGAGACTAAACTCGTCCACTAGGGACACCTAGGGGTTTAAAGGCTTGTGTCACATGCTAAGTGCCACCGTGATTTCCTACGAAAATGGATTAGATTAGATTTTCTTATTTTATTTTTATTGAGTCGTTGCTAGGGACTAGCAACAATCTAAGTGTGGGGGTATGATAACTCGTATAATTATATAGTTTTTAGTTATGTTTTATTATTGTTTTGTGTCAAATACGAGTTATTATTGTTTAGTCTAATTGTGTTTATGATCTTTTATATTTTTATGTAATTTGGTGTCTTTCACAAGTTTCTTTGAGTGATTTCAGATTACTAGAATTAAGGGCAAATCCAGTTCAGTTCCAGTTCCAACACCGTTTACCATATCAGCTATATCTCAAGTTTCACTAAAGAAATAAGGCTGAAATTTGTAGCCGTGCAAAGCTAAGAGGCATATCTATCTTTTTCATGTTTTACACTTCTTGAAACGGAGTCGTTTTCCCTAGTGAAATCGACCATCAAGTTGGCTGATGTGCAATGACGTCTGTGCTGACCTGTTTTCGTATTTTGCCCATATCTTCTTATCCACATCAGCAAATGAGCTGATTCCAACGGATATGGATCCGTAACTGATAGGGGTATATTTTTCTAGAAGACAATTTTATCAGATCGAGCCTCCAACATTGACAAAATCGACCATCAAGCTGGCTGATCAGAATTGTCATACAATATGACGAAAATTGTTAGAAAAATGCACCCACCTATTATACCTACCTTTGAAATTTGTAAAGCTTGTCTCTTGTCATTTAGCCCTCCAAAATGTGTATAAATAGAGGGCCTTGGATGAGTATTGTGATACATTATAGATTGGTAGGATATTAGCCATTGTAATAAAATTCTCTAAGTTTTCTTCTTCTTTCCTTTCTCTAGTTTTCTTTTTCTTTATTTACTTATGCTTCTTACATTTCTTTTCATTTTATTCATATCTAGTATGTGTTGCTAATCATATTGTTGAGGTGATGAGGTGAAGCTCTTGATAAATGCTATGGTTAGTCTCTTAAACATGAGCTAAAATGAATCATCATTTATAAACACTAGTATAGATAATATTTTCTTTTGGTTTAAAATCATACTTGCAAAGTAGGGATCTTGATTCATTATTGACAATGAAAATGGCACAGTAAATGCTTGGTTTCTTAACCTTGATTTGTTGTAGACATATACCTTGGCATAAGGAATGCTTGGACTCTTTTTGTGAGTTTTGAGGACACCAAATGAACATAATATCATATGCTATGGACGTTGGACAATTTGGACTGAATTGCTAAACCTTCCGATTGGAATCTCCCTTATGTGTGAATTTCAATTGTGTAATAAAACAAGATTAATCTTAGCATAACACCAAGAGTGGATTCTCTAACCTCAACATCTTTTCTTATTGTTTTTTATATCTTGTTTAATTTCTTTTATATTTTGTTTATTTTGTTCTCTAATATCTTGTTTATCTTATTTTGTTGTTGATTCCCTAATATCTTGTTTACTTTCTTTTTCTTATATATTTATAAACTTACACTTACTAATACGCTTCCCTGTGGTTCGACCTCGGACACCCGAGAATTTATTACTTGAACATAACCTGCACTTGGGTTTACGACTCTTAATTGAGTCTCCACCAGATACCCACAAACATTGAAAAACTAAAATATAAGTAAACTACATACACTAAAAATATTTACTCCTAATCCTTTCAATATAAATTAGAGACAATCTTTGAACAAGTCTTATAAACTAATCAATAGCTCAAAGAATTTCACAAAAATTCATGCTTGAATGTAAATAAATGAGTTAAGCCAATATTAACATAACATATTTCAATCAAAATAGTGCATATTCAACTTAATCTCAACTTCTCACTATACTCTCATGATTTTCACTCTTTAAAGTAGTGGTAAAGTGTTTACACTCAATCAATCTCATGAAAACAGTTCTACCATATGCTTGCTTGTCCACCTATTCTCCACGATTTAGATCATACAACTTCATAAATCAAGAGGTCTTTTTTCAATGTTGTAATGGGGCCAAAGGGTTATAATGTAGTTAAAGAACAAAAGGATAAAGATATCACAAAGGTTCCAAAGAGTTCATAGAGTTTAGAGACATAATAAGATCATACAAATAAAACTTCTCAAAACTCTTATAAAGCACATAATAACATAGGCTAAATATTCATGTTGAGCCTTTGCTTCATTCTAACCAACTTTGTAACATCTTTTTCTTTACTTTAACTAGGAGTTCAAGAGAAGATTTTTTTTTTTTTTAATATGGGAATGTATTTGACAATGATCCCTTTCTTTTTCTCTTGACTTTTGCCTCTCTCCTCCCCCACACTTATCTTTCGTTCTAACCCAAATTTTCAAAAAGTATCCCTTGTTTTTGCAATATGTCTCAAAATATATAATCCATCTTTAGAACAAGGGTAAGGATATAAGTATATTTAGGCTAGGTGTAAGTTCTGGTTACCAATAAAATAGCATATTTAATGTAGGCTCAAATTGGCTCACTAGTGGGGATGTTCTCTTAGAACATTAATAATGGATGGCTGTTTGGCTCTGGTTATAATCCTAATGCTTCTATCATATTCATGTTGTCACATGTATCAATATAGTCTCAAACGGTTTAAAGCAAGTTCTAGAGAATCATGTAATCATAAGAGCACTCAAGAAAGAAATTAGATTGATTTGTATAATGCATCAATCATTATAGGCTCAAAAACTCACAAGGATGATTATACAAGTCAGATTAAGTCTAAACATGCTTCTTTCTCAATCAACATATCATATTAACATTGGCTCATAAAAAGGTTGACATCAAGCTCAATTCTCATGAAAATCTTCTCACTAATAAATCTGTTTTAGACTTATGCAATTCATATCTCATCATTGTATTAAAAAGGAACTAGAACACATTAAAAAAATAATAATAATAATAAAGACTCATAAAAAAAAATAGTAGACAAAAATAAAAGAAATCCTAAATCGTTCACCAAAAACTTGATGGTGACTCAACTAAGAGTCGTAAACCCAAGTGCAGGTTATGTTCAAGTAATAAATTCTCGGGTGTCCGAGGTCGAACCACAGGGAAGCGTATTAGTAAGTATAAGTTTATAAATATATAAGAAAAAGAAAGTAAACAAGATATTAGGGAATCAACAACAAAATAAGATACACAAGATATTAGAGAACAAAATAAACAAAATAACATAAAAGAAATTAAACAAGATATAAAAACAATAAGAAAAGATGTTGAGGTTAGAGAATCCACTCTTGGTGTTATGCTAAGATTAATCTTGTTTTATTACACAATTGAAATTCACACATAAGGGAGATTCCAATCGGAAGGTTTAGCAATTCAGTCCAAATTGTCCAACGTCCATAGCATATGATATTATGTTCATTTGGTGTCCTCAAAACTCATAAAAAGAGTCCAAGCATTCCTTATGCCAAGGTATATGTCTACAACAAATCAATGTTACGAAACCAAGCATTTACTGTGCCATTTTCATTGTCAATAATGAATCAAGATCTCTACTTTGCAAGTATGATTTTAAACCAAAAGAAAATATTATCTATACTAGTGTTTATAAATGATGATTCATTTTAGCTCATGTTTAAGAGACTAACCTTAGCATTTACCAAAAGCTTCACCTCATCACCTCAACAATATGATTAGCAACACATACTAGATATGTATGAAATGAAAAGAAATGTAAGAAGCATAAGTAAATAAAGAAAAAGAAAACTAGAGAAAGGAAAGAAAAAGAAAACTTAGAGAATTTTATTACAATGGCTAATATCCTACCAATGTACAATAATGCTCATCCAAGACCCTCTATTTATACACATTTTGGAGAGCTAAATGACAAGAGACAAGCTTTATAAATTTCAAAGGTAGGTATAATAGGTGGGTGCATTTTTCTAACAATTTTCGTCATATTGTATGACAATTCTGATCAGCCAGCTTGATGGTCGATTTTGTCAATGTTGGAGGCTCGATCTGATCAAATGGTCTTCTAGAAAAATATACCCCTACCGGTTACGGATCCATAGCCGTTGGAATCAGATCATTTGCTCATGTGGATCGGAAGATATGGTCAAAATACCAAAACAGGTCAGCACAGACGTCATTGCACATCAGCCAACTTGATGGTCGATTTCGCTAGGGAAAACGACTCCGTTTCAAGAAGTGTAAAACATGAAAAAGATATATATGCCTCTTAACTTTGTACTGTAAGTAATGCAGCCTTATTGCTTCAGTGAAACTCCAGATATAGCGGATAAGGAAAAAGGTGTCGGAACTGAACTGGATTTGCCCTTAATTGTTGATTTAACCTAGTAATCTGAAATCACTCAAAGAAACTCGTGAAAAACACCAAATTACATAAAAATATAAAATATCATAAACACAATTAGACTAAGCAATAATAACTCGTATTTGACACAAAACAATAATAAAACATAACTAAGAACTATATAATTATACGAGTTATCACACCCCC
Source organism: Fremontodendron californicum (assembly GCA_030761205.1). Lineage (NCBI taxonomy): Eukaryota > Viridiplantae > Streptophyta > Magnoliopsida > Malvales > Malvaceae > Fremontodendron > Fremontodendron californicum. Next base: position 24,483,015 of record JAULJL010000003.1, read on the forward strand.
ACACTTAGATTGTTGCTAGTCCCTAGCAACGACTAAATAAAAATAAAATAAGAAAATCTAATCTAATCCATTTTCGTTGGAAATCACGGTGGCACTTAGCATGTGACACAAGCCTTTAAACCCCTAGGTGTCCCTAGTGGACGAGTTTAGTCTCGTGAGGGTTTGCTAGAACGATACCCACAAACATTGAAAAACTAAAATATAAGTAAACTACATACACTAAAAATATTTACTCCTAATCCTTTCAATATAAATTAGAGACAATCTTTGAACAAGTCTTATAAACTAATCAATAGCTCAAAGAATTTCACAAAAATTCATGCTTGAATGTAAATAAATGAGTTAAGCCAATATTAACATAACATATTTCAATCAAAATAGTGCATATTCAACTTAATCTCAACTTCTCACTATACTCTCATGATTTTCACTCTTTAAAGTAGTGGTAAAGTGTTTACACTCAATCAATCTCATGAAAACAGTTCTACCATATGCTTGCTTGTCCACCTATTCTCCACGATTTAGATCATACAACTTCATAAATCAAGAGGTCTTTTTTCAATGTTGTAATGGGGCCAAAGGGTTATAATGTAGTTAAAGAACAAAAGGATAAAGATATCACAAAGGTTCCAAAGAGTTCATAGAGTTTAGAGACATAATAAGATCATACAAATAAAACTTCTCAAAACTCTTATAAAGCACATAATAACATAGGCTAAATATTCATGTTGAGCCTTTGCTTCATTCTAACCAACTTTGTAACATCTTTTTCTTTACTTTAACTAGGAGTTCAAGAGAAGATTTTTTTTTTTTTTAATATGGGAATGTATTTGACAATGATCCCTTTCTTTTTCTCTTGACTTTTGCCTCTCTCCTCCCCCACACTTATCTTTCGTTCTAACCCAAATTTTCAAAAAGTATCCCTTGTTTTTGCAATATGTCTCAAAATATATAATCCATCTTTAGAACAAGGGTAAGGATATAAGTATATTTAGGCTAGGTGTAAGTTCTGGTTACCAATAAAATAGCATATTTAATGTAGGCTCAAATTGGCTCACTAGTGGGGATGTTCTCTTAGAACATTAATAATGGATGGCTGTTTGGCTCTGGTTATAATCCTAATGCCTCTATCATATTCATGTTGTCACATGTATCAATATAGTCTCAAACGGTTTAAAGCAAGTTCTAGAGAATCATGTAATCATAAGAGCACTCAAGAAAGAAATTAGATTGATTTGTATAATGCATCAATCATTATAGGCTCAAAAACTCACAAGGATGATTATACAAGTCAGATTAAGTCTAAACATGCTTCTTTCTCAATCAACATATCATATTAACATTGGCTCATAAAAAGGTTGACATCAAGCTCAATTCTCATGAAAATCTTCTCACTAATAAATCTGTTTTAGACTTATGCAATTCATATCTCATCATTGTATTAAAAAGGAACTAGAACACATTAAAAAAATAATAATAATAATAAAGACTCATAAAAAAAATAGTAGACAAAAATAAAAGAAATCCTAAATCGTTCACCAAAAACTTGATGGTGACTCAACTAAGAGTCGTAAACCCAAGTGCAGGTTATGTTCAAGTAATAAATTCTCGGGTGTCCGAGGTCGAACCACAGGGAAGCGTATTAGTAAGTATAAGTTTATAAATATATAAGAAAAAGAAAGTAAACAAGATATTAGGGAATCAACAACAAAATAAGATACACAAGATATTAGAGAACAAAATAAACAAAATAACATAAAAGAAATTAAACAAGATATAAAAACAATAAGAAAAGATGTTGAGGTTAGAGAATCCACTCTTGGTGTTATGCTAAGATTAATCTTGTTTTATTACACAATTGAAATTCACACATAAGGGAGATTCCAATCGGAAGGTTTAGCAATTCAGTCCAAATTGTCCAACGTCCATAGCATATGATATTATGTTCATTTGGTGTCCTCAAAACTCATAAAAAGAGTCCAAGCATTCCTTATGCCAAGGTATATGTCTACAACAAATCAATGTTACGAAACCAAGCATTTACTGTGCCATTTTCATTGTCAATAATGAATCAAGATCTCTACTTTGCAAGTATGATTTTAAACCAAAAGAAAATATTATCTATACTAGTGTTTATAAATGATGATTCATTTTAGCTCATGTTTAAGAGACTAACCTTAGCATTTACCAAAAGCTTCACCTCATCACCTCAACAATATGATTAGCAACACATACTAGATATGTATGAAATGAAAAGAAATGTAAGAAGCATAAGTAAATAAAGAAAAAGAAAACTAGAGAAAGGAAAGAAAAAGAAAACTTAGAGAATTTTATTACAATGGCTAATATCCTACCAATGTACAATAATGCTCATCCAAGACCCTCTATTTATACACATTTTGGAGAGCTAAATGACAAGAGACAAGCTTTATAAATTTCAAAGGTAGGTATAATAGGTGGGTGCATTTTTCTAACAATTTTCGTCATATTGTATGACAATTCTGATCAGCCAGCTTGATGGTCGATTTTGTCAATGTTGGAGGCTCGATCTGATCAAATGGTCTTCTAGAAAAATATACCCCTACCGGTTACGGATCCATAGCCGTTGGAATCAGATCATTTGCTCATGTGGATCGGAAGATATGGTCAAAATACCAAAACAGGTCAGCACAGACGTCATTGCACATCAGCCAACTTGATGGTCGATTTCGCTAGGGAAAACGACTCCGTTTCAAGAAGTGTAAAACATGAAAAAGATATATATGCCTCTTAACTTTGTACTGTAAGTAATGCAGCCTTATTGCTTCAGTGAAACTCCAGATATAGCGGATAAGGAAAAAGGTGTCGGAACTGAACTGGATTTGCCCTTAATTGTTGATTTAACCTAGTAATCTGAAATCACTCAAAGAAACTCGTGAAAAACACCAAATTACATAAAAATATAAAATATCATAAACACAATTAGACTAAGCAATAATAACTCGTATTTGACACAAAACAATAATAAAACATAACTAAGAACTATATAATTATACGAGTTATCACACCCCCACACTTAGATTGTTGCTAGTCCCTAGCAACGACTAAATAAAAATAAAATAAGAAAATCTAATCTAATCCATTTTCGTTGGAAATCACGGTGGCACTTAGCATGTGACACAAGCCTTTAAACCCCTAGGTGTCCCTAGTGGACGAGTTTAGTCTCGTGAGGGTTTGCTAGAACGATACCCACAAACATTGAAAAACTAAAATATAAGTAAACTACATACACTAAAAATATTTACTCCTAATCCTTTCAATATAAATTAGAGACAATCTTTGAACAAGTCTTATAAACTAATCAATAGCTCAAAGAATTTCACAAAAATTCATGCTTGAATGTAAATAAATGAGTTAAGCCAATATTAACATAACATATTTCAATCAAAATAGTGCATATTCAACTTAATCTCAACTTCTCACTATACTCTCATATGATTTTCACTCTTTAAAGTAGTGGTAAAGTGTTTACACTCAATCAATCTCATGAAAACAGTTCTACCATATGCTTGCTTGTCCACCTATTCTCCACGATTTAGATCATACAACTTCATAAATCAAGAGGTCTTTTTTCAATGTTGTAATGGGGCCAAAGGGTTATAATGTAGTTAAAGAACAAAAGGATAAAGATATCACAAAGGTTCCAAAGAGTTCATAGAGTTTAGAGACATAATAAGATCATACAAATAAAACTTCTCAAAACTCTTATAAAGCACATAATAACATAGGCTAAATATTCATGTTGAGCCTTTGCTTCATTCTAACCAACTTTGTAACATCTTTTTCTTTACTTTAACTAGGAGTTCAAGAGAAGATTTTTTTTTTTTAATATGGGAATGTATTTGACAATGATCCCTTTCTTTTTCTCTTGACTTTTGCCTCTCTCCTCCCCCACACTTATCTTTCGTTCTAACCCAAATTTTCAAAAAGTATCCCTTGTTTTTGCAATATGTCTCAAAATATATAATCCATCTTTAGAACAAGGGTAAGGATATAAGTATATTTAGGCTAGGTGTAAGTTCTGGTTACCAATAAAATAGCATATTTAATGTAGGCTCAAATTGGCTCACTAGTGGGGATGTTCTCTTAGAACATTAATAATGGATGGCTGTTTGGCTCTGGTTATAATCCTAATGCCTCTATCATATTCATGTTGTCACATGCATCAATATAGTCTCAAACGGTTTAAAGCAAGTTCTAGAGAATCATGTAATCATAAGAGCACTCAAGAAAGAAATTAGATTGATTTGTATAATGCATCAATCATTATAGGCTCAAAAACTCACAAGGATGATTATACAAGTCAGATTAAGTCTAAACATGCTTCTTTCTCAATCAACATATCATATTAACATTGGCTCATAAAAAGGTTGACATCAAGCTCAATTCTCATGAAAATCTTCTCACTAATAAATCTGTTTTAGACTTATGCAATTCATATCTCATCATTGTATTAAAAAGGAACTAGAACACATTAAAAAAATAATAATAATAATAATAAAGACTCATAAAAAAATAGTAGACAAAAATAAAAGAAATCCTAAATCGTTCCCCCCACACTTAATTCTTACATTGTCCTCAATGTAAGTCTATTAACCCAAATGAAAGAATCATGTGTAAGAGAAAAGAACTAATAACATAAGAATAGGAATAACTAAGACTCAAAACAAAACAAACTCATGCATCCTAAATAATCCTAAAATACTAAACAAAAATTAACAAGTAAACATAAAAAGATTAAAATCAAACTGACAAGGTATGTCTCAAGTCTCCCTTACTCAGACCTTGTTCAGAATGAATACTTCTAAATTGCTTAAAACACAACAAACTTTTTTTTTTTTTTGAAAGAAGAAATCAAACTGACAAGGTATGTCTCAAGTCTCCCTTACTCAGACCTTGTTCAGAATGAATACTTCTAAATGGCTTAAAACACATCAATTTTTTTTTTTTTTTTCCAAATTAGCAAAATATGTCCCTTACCCCTACTAAAGGTAGAATTTAGGAGATATTACCTGCAGAGGTTGCTAACCACTTATTATAACTGAGATACAACAAACAAAATGTTAGATAATGTTACAAAGACAGAGTGCAATCCACTCCTTGCTCGTCCATATCTCTTTTTCTTTTTCCGAGCGTTTGCGAAACAACCGTAGCAGATAAATACTCATAAGCTTGGAGCTTTTTGAGTAAATCTTCAATGGTTGTAGCAGAAATTATGGTTCTCCTTGCCTCTGAAAACATGAATCCATTATCCACAGCATTATCTAAATATGAAAGCAAATTACTAAAATAACCATTAATATTAAGCAAACCAATGGGTTTCTTATTTGTGACCAAAGATGACCAAGAAGCCACGCAAGCTATTTCTTCCAATGTACCCAGACCTCCTGGTAAAGCAATGAATGCATCGGCAGAATGGTACATGATTGTCATCCGTTCAGGGATACTCCAGACTTGTATTTCCTTACCCACGGTAGGTCCACAAAAACCTGTGAATAGTTTTGGCACGATTCCTAGAACTGGACTGCCTCCGGCGTGTGCTGATGTAGCGACTGCTCCCATTAGACCCGTACTATCGCCTCCATAAATCAACTGGATCTTTTGTTGGGCAAGTATTACTCCAACTCTTATGGCTTCATCAGCGAATATGTTATTTTTCCCTGGATAAGCACCTCCAAAGACACAAATTTTTTTAATGCGCTGGGACGAAGTACTTTCCATTTTTTTTTTCAAGTGCCTGAAAGAGAATGAGTACATGGTGTAATATATAGAGGACTGAGTAATGAATCAGACAAGAGTAATAATGTCGCCGAAAGTGTATTTGACCTGTCAGAAGAAAATGTTAACCTAACAAAAGATTTTTGCGTGATTTCAGGAAGAAAATCAAAAAGAGAAGAAAAATCAACCGTAAAAGACCAATGCAAAAAAAAAAAACGAAAATAATTACACAAATCTAACAACACGTAAATTAAACCGAAATAAAGTTATTGCAAATCAAACCAAAAGCTGAGAAGTCATTTATTGTAGTTGTGATTGTGGCTCACATCTTCCTCTGGTTTTACGTCCAGAAACGGCTTAAACGCCTTCTATGAGTCGAGGATATGCTTCCCATCCAGTTTTCTTACAAGCTGGCAAACAGGGTCTTTTAACATCAGATTCCCAAGATGTTGCCATTCCCTTTGGAATTGCGGCCATAAATCAAGAATTTCTCTTTGTACGTCTCCACTAGGATGCGTCTCAAGAGAAAGTTGGATATTACCCAAATTCTCCTTACTCAGTCCATCCTTAATGAATTCAATTTTATCATCTCGATTAGAGGACGGAATCCCAATAGAACGACATTTACCGTTACACGTCCATCGTGCACATTTGTGGCAATTTGAACTCATGCGCTTTGCTCGTCGCTTCTTTGCAAAAGTGCTTCTACCTGTACCTGGTAAATGCAAAACAGGAAGATATTCATCTTCACGTACCTTGGCTTCAATTATCCAACGTATGTCTTCAGGAATCCCTTTGTGCATAAACATTCTTAATCTTTCAAATCGAACTTGGTAAAGCTTCAGTAAAATATTTCGAGGAAAAGGAGGAAATCGTTTCTGCAATCTTGTGATAATATCATCCATCCTGAAAAAAAAAAAGAAATATAAAATGAAAGAGAAATTTATATACAATATCAGTTTTGTGGGTAGCTGATGGAACCGACTTAAATAATCACGGAGTACCGTTATCCGCCATTTAACCGGGGTTAAAAAAAATTATATTTACATCTAGTTATTTTCAAAACAAGGATCAGAAAGAAAAACAACCTCTTCTTGAGTAACATGATTTTCCAAAAAGAGTTTGAGTCTTTGTCCATTTACCTTGAATACGTTACCATTTTGAGGATTCTCAATGTCAACTGCTCCATAATGATACACATGCTTAACCACAAATGGGCCAGTCCATCTTGATCTCAACTTACCAGGAAATATGTGAAGTCTAGAATTATAAAGTAGAACTTTTTGCCCAACATCAAATATTTTTCTTGAAATTAACTTGTCATGAAAGGCTTTAGTTCTTTCTTTATGAATTTTAGGATTCTCATATGCATCATTTCTGAGTTCCTCAAGTTTTTGTTTCCAACAATGCTTATCCTGAAAAGAATTTAACAAAGAATCAGTGTGTGAAATTTCTGAAGCATTATCAAACTCACATTCAATTAAATAAGCTTCTAAAGGATCATGGAATGTGGTAGTGGTGTTATGTTCATGAACAAGTTCTTCAATGAAATCCACTTCATGTACTTCTGAATTATCACCAGGTTGCTTGCAAGTGTTGAACACATTTAATTCTAAAGTCATATTTCCAAAAGAAATGTTCAACATACCATTCCTGCAATTTATCAGAGCATTAGAAGTTGCAAGAAATGGACGGCCTAATATAACAGGAATTTGAACATTTGGATTTGAAACAGGATGTGTGTCCAAAACAATAAAATCAACAGGGAAGTAAAAATTATCAATTTGAACCAAAACATCTTCAACTATCCCTCGAGGAATTTTTACAGAACGATCAGCTAGTTGAAGTGTAACAGGTGTTTCCTTGAGTTCACCTAAACCTAACTGTTGATAAACAGAAAAAGGCAAAAGATTAACACTAGCACCAAGATCAAGCAATGCACGTTCTATTCTAGTGTTTCCAATGATGCATGAGATTGTTGGACATCCAGGATCTTTGAATTTTGGTGGAGTAAGGTGCTCAATGATTGAGCTCACACTTTCCGTCAGAAATGCTTTCTTTTGTACATTATGTTTCCTTTTAAATGTGCACATGTCCTTCAAAAATTTAGCATAAGATGGAACTTGTTTGATTGCATCCAATAAAGGAATGTTAATCTTAACTTGTTTGAAAAGTTCATATATTTCTGCATTTTGATTCAAATTCTTTATTGTTTGCAACCTTTGAGGAAAAGGAGCAGGATGCATACCTTTTTCTTTGTCCAAATTTTCAAGAAGTTCAGACTTACCATCATCCTTACCTTTACTTTTCGGAGAGGAAGAAGGATCTTGGTCTTTTGATGGAATGTTTTTGTCAATTGCCTTTCCACTTCGAAGAGTTGTGATAGAACTGGCATTTTCCTGTTGAGTTTCATTGGAGCAAGAAACAAGACATTGAGTAGAAGGGTTAGGCTGAGGTTGAGCAGGAAACTTACCTTTTTCTTGAGTGCGTAATGAAGCTTTCAATGTGGACAAGGTGTTTTTGATCTCATTGATGTCCTGTGAAGTTTGGTTATTCACATTTGCTTGTGTTTGCATGAATGCTTGCAATGTCTCTTCCAAGGTTTGTACACGTGAAGGTTGATAGGAAAAAGTGTTGCCCGGCTTTTGAGATTGTGGTACCTGAACATGATTATTATTCCGCCAACTGAAGTTGGGATGATTTCTCCATTCAGGGTTATACGTTTCAGAGTAAGGAGAAGGAAAAGGCTTTTTAAATGTGTTTATGGAATTTACTTGATCATGCAACGCTTTTTTAAGAATGGGAATGTTTGGACATTCAGAACCGTTTTGACTTCTTTTACTTCTCTAAGTTCCATGGCTTCAATCTTTCTAGCCAAATTAGCTACTTTAGCTTTTATCTCATCTTCTTGACTAAAATGATATTTACCTCTGTTAGAAAAAAGATTAGATCTATTGGAACTTTCAGAGGAATTATCTGTGTGCCAGGCTTGAGAGTTATCTGCCAAATGGTCTAGGTAGTCAAAGGCTTCTTCAGGTTCTTTTTCTAGAAACTCACCGTTACACATTATTTCAACAAATTGTTTAGTTTCGGGAGTTAAACTTTCATAAAAGAAACTAATAAGACGCCATTTTTCAAAACCATGATGTGGACAAGAACTTAACAAATCTTTAAAACGCTCCCAGCATTGAAAAAATGCTTCATTTTGATTTTGATTGAAATTTTGAATCTGTCTTTTCAAAGCAGTAGTTTTATGTGCTGGGAAAAATTTCTTTAGAAACTCAGTTTGTAATTCTTGCCATGTGCCAATTGACCTTGGTTTTAAATTATGAAGCCAAATTTTTGCTTTATCTTTTAAAGAAAAAGGAAATAATTTTAGCTTGACAATTTCATTTGTACATTGTTGGTCATTAAAGGTGACACATACATCTTCGAAGTCTTTTAGAAACGAGTAAGCACTTTCCGATTCTAACCCATGGAAATTTGGAAGCAAAGCTATCATACCTGGTTTAAAACGAAAGTTGTTTGCATTGAGAGGAAAAATAAAACAAAAGGGTGATGAGCTTCGAGTTGGTTGCAAGTAGTCACGCATGGTGCGTACTTGTCTGTTCTCATCTTCAGCATGAACACTTTCATTGTCAGCCATGGTAGGAGTTGTATTAGAAAGATTACCTGAAAAAGTTTCACAATAAAATCTAACTAAACGACGAGATCTAAAATCACGTCGCCAAACAAGCATAAAACAAAGTTAATATACAGATTAGGCGGTATAACCAGCCAATAAAAATAAAACAAAGTTAATATACAATATAAATATAAATATATAGAAAATTAGGCGGTATAACCAGCCAATAAAAATAAATATACTTATAAACTTATATACTTAGTATTGCCTCCCCGGCAACGGCGCCAAAAACTTGATGGTGACTCAATTAAGAGTCGTAAACCCAAGTGCAGGTTATGTTCAAGTAATAAATTCTCGGGTGTCCGAGGTCGAACCACAGGGAAGCGTATTAGTAAGTATAAGTTTATAAATATATAAGAAAAAGAAAGTAAACAAGATATTAGGGAATCAACAACAAAATAAGATAAACAAGATATTAGAGAACAAAATAAACAAAATAACATAAAAGAAATTAAACAAGATATAAAAACAATAAGAAAAGATGTTGAGGTTAGAGAATCCACTCTTGGTGTTATGCTAAGATTAATCTTGTTTTATTACACAATTGAAATTCACACATAAGGGAGATTCCAATCGGAAGGTTTAGCAATTCAGTCCAAATTGTCCAACGTCCATAGCATATGATATTATGTTCATTTGGTGTCCTCAAAACTCATAAAAAGAGTCCAAGCATTCCTTATGCCAAGGTATATGTCTACAACAAATCAAGGTTATGAAACCAAGCATTTACTGTGCCATTTTCATTGTCAATAATGAATCAAGATCTCTACTTTGCAAGTATGATTTTAAACCAAAAGAAAATATTATCTATACTAGTGTTTATAAATGATGATTCATTTTAGCTCATGTTTAAGAGACTAACCTTAGCATTTACCAAAAGCTTCACCTCATCACCTTAACAATATGATTAGCAACACATACTAGATATGTATGAAATGAAAAGAAATGTAAGAAGCATAAGTAAATAAAGAAAAAGGAAACTAGAGAAAGGAAAGAAAAAGAAAACTTAGAGAATTTTATTACAATGGCTAATATCCTACCAATGTACAATAATGCTCATCCAAGGCCCTCTATTTATACACATTTTGGAGAGCTAAATGACAAGAGACAAGCTTTATAAATTTCAACGGTAGGTATAATAGGTGGGTGCATTTTTCTAACAATTTTCGTCATATTGTATGACAATTCTGATCAGCCAGCTTGATGGTCGATTTTGTCAATGTTGGAGGCTCTATCTGATCAAATGGTCTTCTAGAAAAATATACCCCTATCAGTTACGGATCCATAGCCGTTGAAATCAGATCATTTTCTCATGTGGATCGGAAGATATCGTCAAAATACCAAAACAGGTCAGCACAGACGTCATTGCACATCAGCCAACTTGATGGTCGATTTCGCTAGGGAAAATGACTCCGTTTCAAGAAGTGTAAAACATGAAAAAGATAGATATGCCTCTTAACTTTGCACTGTAAAAAATTCAGCCTTATTGCTTTAGTGAAACTCCAGATATAGCGGATATGGCAAAAGGTGTCGGAACTGGAACTGAACTGGATTTGCCCTTAATTGTTGATTTAACCTAGTAATCTGAAATCACTCAAAGAAACTCGTGAAAAACACCAAATTACATAAAAATATAAAATATCATAAACACAATTAGACTAAGCAATAATAACTCGTATTTGACACAAAACAATAATAAAACATAACTAAGAACTATATAATTATACGAGTTATCACCTTAGGATGAAGAGCTCCGGAAGGTGATTTTGGAGGAAACTCATAATGCACCATATGCGTTACATCCCGGTATTGTGAAGATGTATCGAACTTTAAGAGAACACTATTGGTGGCAAGGTATGAAATGGGACATAGCTGAGTTTGTTTCTAGATGCTTGGTATGCCAACAAATTAAAGTGGAGCATCAAAAACCTTCAGGGAAATTGAACCCCTACCTATTCCTCAATGGAAGTGGGAAGATATTGCTATGGATTTCATTTCGGGACTGCCAAGAACGCAATCTGGTTATGACAGCATTTGGGTGATTGTTGATCGTCTAACAAAATCAGCTCACTTTTTGCCAGTCAAGAAGACTTTTTCCATGGAAAGGCTGGCTAAACTTTATGTGAATGACATTGTTAGGTTACATGGTTCCCCAGTATCAATTGTATCTAATCGAGACCCCCGATTCATATCTCGATTCTGGCCAAGTTTGCAGAATGCTATGGGCACTAAACTCAAGTTCAGTACCGCTTTTCATCCCCAGATAGATGGACAGTCTGAACGGACAATTCAAATTCTAGAAGATATGCTCAGATCTTGTATTATGGAACTCAAAGGAAACTGGATGAACACTTGCCTCTAGCAGAGTTTGCATATAACAATAGTTATCAGTCCAGCATCGACATGGCTCCATTTGAAACTTTGTATGGAAGAAAGTGTAGAACTCCGGTGTGTTGGGATGATACAGCTGAAAGGAAATTGCTAGGTCCGGAAATTGTTATGATGACTGCAGACAAAGTAAAGGTAATCCGAGAAAAGATAAAAATAGCTCAAGATCGGCAAAGGAGTTATGCAGATAACTTGAGAAAAGATTTAGAGTTTGAAGTTGGTGATATGGTGTTTCTAAAAGTGACTCCTTGGAAAGGAGTAATCCGGTTTGGAAGACGAGGAAAGCTGGGTCCTCGATATATAGGGCTGTATGAGATCATCAAAAGGAATAACCCAGTTGCTTATAGATTGGCCTTACCGAAAGAATTGTCATGACTTCATAATGTGTTCCATGTTTCTATGCTTCGAAAGTACATTTTCGATTCTTCACATATATTAAAGGACTTGCCTATGGAAATTGAGAAAAATTTAACTTACGAAGAGCAACCGGTTGAGATTTTGGATAGAAAGGACCAAGTTCTAAGGACTAAGACTATTCCATTAGTGAAAGTTCTTTGGAGAAATCATTCATATGAGGAAGCTACATGGGAAAGGGAGGAATATATGCGGACTCAATATCCTCACTTGTTCAATCAAGTTAGTAAGTAAATTTCGAGGATGAAATTTTCCTAAGGGGGGTAGGTTGTAACAACCGAGGTTACGTACGATCGTGCAAAGTCAAACCTCAAAAATTTTAAGGGCAAACTTGGAAATTGGTAGGAAGTTATAAGTGAAGGAAATAAAAGAAGAAATGATCAAATTGAACAAATTAAAAAGTTTAGGGGCTTAATGGTTATTTATAAAAAGTTGAGGGACCAATGTGCAATTATACCAACAATTGAAAAATATCTTTTAAATTATCCTTATCTCTAGAAATTTTTCTTCTTCATCAAAGTGATATCCGGCCAACTCCCCTCTCATTCTCTCAATTTTTCTTCAAACAATTCCATCAAAATCTCATCAACAATCACATTCAAGGTTAGTTTCTTGATTAATTCTTCCTTTTCTCTAGATATTCTACATGAATATGTTAAGATCTTAGCTCCATAAACATGTTAAGGTCTGAAATTCCATCTATTAAGTATGGGTTTTACTATCCTTTGGTAAGAATTAAAAGGATTTGAAAGCATGAACAAGAAAATGGGAAGAAAAAGCAAAACATGGGAATTGAGCATGCTTTCTGTTCTAATTTTTTGGATTCTGCACAATTGGGTTTGTATTTCTTTTGATATTTTCCTAGAAACTAGACTTCAATACGAGAATTTTGGTTTCTAAATCGCTCAAAACTGATAAGCGGTTAAAAAGATAAAATTCGGTGAAGTTGGCTGTCTTGTTTTAACCCCTGTTTTGGCATAGTTTCGGGATTTATCAAATTTGATCAAGATTTTTTCTAATTGTCTAAGTTAGTTATTTTCTTCATAAAGTAAACTTATTGTCTGAGATAAACTAATTGGAATCACTTCAAGATTTCTTACCAAACTCAAGTTATGATTTTTTTAATCTAGCTTGATAGTAAGGAATTCATTGCTTAAGAGGAATATAGTACTAAATGATGATTATGGATTATGGAAATCTCTAGGCATGGAGTACTAGAAAGGAATTTGATAAGGACATGAATATGGAGTTGAATTATGGAGAAAATGATATTAAAATTGAGGATATGTTGTCTCAAGTATGAGAAATTAGTATTTACATTTGGGTAGATTAATGGGACTTAAGTTGCATCCATAATTGTATAATGCCTTGAGTATGTATAGATACTAATTATCGGTAATCTCTAGGCCACATAGATCCAACATCACCTGAAGATCCCGAGGTTTCAGACCGAGGTGTATAGAGAGATCATCTCAAGGACTGTGAGTAGACTATAACTATAGTTATCTGGAAATTTTTTTTAATTATAATTATAAATTATTTAGTATGATATTTATTTTACGTATTAAAGATACTTGCGATATATAAACATAATAATTGATTTTGTTATTAATGTGTATGTATTTCAAGAAATATTATTTCGAGCAAATTAGTTGATTTATAAACTATGATTATATATAGATTTTGACATACATGGTTTTGGCTCCACCTGACTTAATGTATGAGATTATGCCCTTGATCGGAATACGAGAGCTGTGTGCTATGCCTTTGTGGCGGGAGCCACCTCCAGAGACCCAATTTCGTGATATTAGACTGGGGTATGGGAGCTGCGTGCTACGCCTTTGTGGTGGGAGCCACCTCCAGAGTCCCTATCCCATTATATTAGCCTTTGGGGGGCACATAATAGTGACACATATGCCTTTGGGGCGTCCTATGGTGATATTGGCCTTTGGGGCCGGCTACTAGTATGCCTACATGGATATTACATGGTTATTTCGTGGATGTATTCTTATGCATGACAGTAAGTTAGAGCCCAATTATACGAAACCTGATTTACTTTACAGATTTTATACATTGATTTGGTATTATAATACTGTTATACATTTGAAAACTTCGCTACATCTTCGAATTATTCATTATAGTTTTACTATTATTTATTTTGGAAACGTTTATTATGTTTTAAAGGTTAGCATTATAATTTTCAAATGTTTTAAAAGTTGTCTACTCACTGAGATATTCATATATCTCACATTTTCATATTCTCATTTTCAGTTTACAGTTAGGTGTGGGGATTGCTGCCTTCCTCTACTCTCCGCTTCAAATAGTATATTGAAGTGGTGGGCATCATACTTAAATTTCTAGAAGTCTTGGTCTTTTGGTGTCTCTTATTTAGTAAACCTTTCTGAGATAGGTTTACTTTTAGATGATTTGTATATATTTGAAGTTATGAGACAATAAATCAATATGTATTGGTTTGAATATAGATTGATAATGGATAATGTTTGAATATGTATGTATAAATGTGATAAATGGTATTGAGAAATATTGCTTGCTGAGGATATGAACTAAGTGTTATTTGCGTGATGGTTATAGTTAAGATAGAAAGGAAACTTTGTCGAATTTTAGGTAGATTATCCGGACAGGGTATTACATTCACTGAAATTGGACTAATATTAATCCCTCTAACAATGGATTAGGATGTCCATAAATTTCAATTTTATGATGTAATAATGCAAATACTTTAAAAATGAAAACTTGATGCATGGTAAAAAAAAAAAAATTAAATAGAAGTGAATGAAAGTGATGATGGTGAAATATGATGCTAAAAAGTCAACAATAACTATTTATATAGTAAACAAAATTGTAACTACAAAATAAAATTTAAATATAATTTTAAAATTAAAACCACAAAAATAATAAAGTAAACCTTGTTTCTTATTTTCATTTAAAAATTTCTTTCATAACATTATATGAAACTTAAAAGTTGATAAATTATGTAGAGAATAGTTTCTTTCAATATTCAAGATTTATTTATATACATTTTTAAAAAAATAAACTATTTTACATTAAAAATTAACGTACTTCAATCAATGTTAAATGTTGACTAATTTATAAATAACACTATTTAAAAAAATGAATTTTTTTTACATAAAAACAATTGACTCTTATATTATATAATGAGACGTAATCCTCTCATATCATAAGTTATTAGAAAAAAAAAATTACTCTTAAGTGTTGAAATCATAAAAAGCAATTCATTAATAAACATGTAAATGATAATATGATCTTTCAAAAAATAGACTGAGTTTGTACTCTCTTTATTGCTCACAATTTTATTTTTCATATAAACAAATATGTTTTAACAATATGTTTTATTAGGATGATATTTAACAATATATATTGTATTGACTAATTAATATATATTTATGTACCTTTAAAATTAACAAATTAAATATGTACGTAATCTTTTATGCTATAATGAAATATCCAAAAGTTGATACCTATCATTATAATTTAAAATTTTAACAAATAGCTTGACAAATAATCAATTAAATAAACAAATCATTTATTATAAGAACTTATTAACCGATTTTATATATGTATTGATAAATATTATAACATTTTAAGAACATATTCACACGTGTATACATGTTCTCCATGTTCTCTTCAAAAATTTTGTGATGTCTAATTATTTATTAGTCCAAATAATTTTCTTTTATAACTTTTACACATTTGATCGAGTTTATAAGAATGTTACGCAAGAAAACATAAAGTAATCTTCATAAATATAATATTTTTACCTTTCTTTTCAATAAATTTTGGCAAAATGCTATTTTTTTATTTTCAATTCAAATATATACCGGCATTTAATTGCACTTATTATTTTGGGTCTGTGATATATATATATATATATATATATATATATATATATATTAGAATGAAATTTGAAGGTATACTATTGTTTATCATTTTTTTTATTTTGGATAACTATATCACTTATATGCAAGGTAATTACCTGATTAAAAACGTTTTCAAATCTTAACTATAAAAATAAATTAATTTGTCTAGTGCATTCAATTAAATATACTATTTTATTATCCGATTAAAATACAATTCAAATAGTTATAAATTTTAAATTTTATAACTATCAAAATGAATTTTAAAGATATACATACTTATAAAAATGAATGACATTAAACTATCAAATTTTAATTTCAATTATAAGCCCAATTCAATTTTACTCTCTATAGATTTCATTTAGATTGAAAGCAACCTACAATGATAACTTTCGTGGGTATTTGATTCATGGGTAAGACTTAGGTAAGGCTTTTCAAATCAAGTTGGTTCAATAGATTGAAAGATTTTGTTACATAGATTAAGTATACAAATTTTGAAAAAATTCTAATAAATTTTGATATATTTTTAAATAAGTATTTTTACTAATTAAAAATTTTGACAAAGTTTTCACCATTAAATAAGTACATATCAAAATGATATCTTTAATAACTTTTTTTTCATATTATTTGTTGATGTTTTGAACTATCAATTTATAAGTTTTGATTTTCAAAATAAATTTTCATGTGACTGTTTTTAATAAAAAAAAAAAAATTTAAGAACTTGACTTAAAGAACTTTATATAAATTCTTCCCCTAATACACATAATTGTAATCACCATTTTTTTTAAAACTAAGTGATAGCTATTAAATTGAAATTTTTTTTTTCTTAAAACAAAGAATTAGGACAAAGTAAATGATAATTAATTGCATATTTTAAGCATCATTATAAACGAAAAGGTAAAAAATTAAAATATGTCTTGGTCCACATTAAACATCTCAGTACTAAACTACTAATTAGTTTTTTTTGCTTTTTAAAATCACATACATCTAAAAAGCCTACAAATCGTAACCTTAATTTTTGAATCCTCTGGAGCAAGTTCAATTTGTTAATTGAATTTTTTAGATACTACAACTACCAAAAAAATTTAGGTTAAAAGAATGCAATATATCATGACAACTGTAAATAAACCACAAAATGATTTGCAATAATGACTTTTTTAAAACCTAGTTAAAAATGAAATAGTAATTAAAATATAAAAAGAAAAAGAAAAAAATTGAAAAATAAATTATAATTAAATTGAAAAAGAAAGAACAAACTATTTTACAAAATCTTGTGAAGGCAGTGATGAAAAAATGAAAGATTTTAGATGACACATGTTAAAATGAAATTATAGTCTAAAAAATCAAAAAATTGCTATATATATATATATATATATATATATATATATATATACATAAAGATTGTAACTTTTATGAAAATTAAAAGCCACATGAAACTTCCAAGAAATTAAAAGACAATAATAAATGTAAATTGTAAAACAATTGTAACGGTAAAAAAAATAAAAAATTATTAATTAAATTAAAATTTTAATATTAATTTATTGCCTAAAAAATGCCCAATAATTTAAATTAACTTTTTTTTGGATACAAAAAGTCAAGAAAGGGTTATTTATATAGAAAAACAAATTATAAGGCAAAATAATATCAAATACAATAAAATCTAATTGAAACTCCTACAATAAAATCAATTTACTTGGAATAAGAATGGGAAAAAGCAAAAAGAAACAAAGAAAGAAAGAGTGCAAGATGAAATAAGGGAAAGTGAAGAGCAAGCAAAGATAGATAAAAAAAATGTTTGTTTGACCTTTTTTTTTAAAGTTTTCAATAATTTTATTTATATATATATATATATATGAATCAGTAATATTAGATGTTAGTGTATATATATATATATATATATATATTTGTATATATTGAGCAGGAACATTATAAGAGATATAAACTAAGGAATGAAAGAACTATAAACAATGTTCCTTACAAAAAAATATTATAATAACAGGTGTAATAAATATAATGGGGAGCACCATTGGATCTAAAAGTTTATGCATATAGGATGGGACATGCAATATATTCATGTAGAAAAATAAATATACTTGAACAATCTCATGATTCATGGTGAAGAATGGGTGCATTTTTATTTGCTTATTTGAATTTTTAAATCTTGTTTGAGTCTAAGTATATAATATTAATTAAGTATACAACACGAAAATCACCATAGTTAATAAAACATTTTCAAGAAATTATTTGTGGAACTACAAACATAAGTGAAAAAGATGATGCAAAAAGGCTTAATTTATAAATAAAAAAATTATTATTAACATGTTTTTTCTGATGAAAATGCAAGCTTTGTATTAAATAAAACACGAAATATATCTCGAAGTAAAGTATATAAATCTAAATTAAAATTATTAATTATTTGGACTCATGAAGTTAATTAATTTTTTGAACTATTTTCATTGTCGTGTTCTCTTTTTACTATGCAGTTTGGTATTTAGTATTGTGTTTAAAACTTCTATGATTTATGGCACTGGTAGCCTAAATAAGCAAACTTAGTTTGCACTACTGTACGGATATTCGACTTTGTGTAAACAGCTTTCTACTTAGTGTTAAATTGTCCAATACCAGCCTAAGGAAAAATAAAAGCCTAACAATGTGTGGTTGCAATTGTATGATTTAATGTGTGGTTGCAATTGTGTGGTTTAATGTGTGGTTGTAGTTGTGTGATTTAAATGTGTGGTTGTTATTAAACAACAATGTGTGGTTGCAATTGTGTGGTTTAATGTGTGGTTGTAGTTGTGTGATTTAAATGTGTGGTTGTTATTAAACAACAATGGGTGGTTGTAATTTATTTAGATTTTATATTTGTGTGGCTTGTGTTTGTCTTGGTATTGTATAAATACCCCCTCCCTTGCATTTGTAAATCATCAAGTAGTAAGCTTCAATAAGCAATAAAAGTTCTAAGTTTTCCTAAGGAGTTCTTCTCTAAAGAGTGTAGTCTAGAGTGAAGTGTGAGCATTTGTGAGTTTTCCTAAAATCTAAACTTTCTTCTTTGAGTGGTAAAATTAGAGTTATCTACTCTAAGTTTTTCTCAACAATTGGTATCAGAGCGAGGTTGTGAGTTACTACCATAGTTACTATTCACACGTGTCACTATATACTTTTATAGTAATTGTTAACATATACGAGATTTATTCAAGTATATGGTATACGATACTATTCACGTATACGGTACTGTTCACGGTGAAATAGTTATTCAGGTACTATTTTTGGTTTGAGCGTTCTTGAGTCGTGAGGAGTTTGTAATCTACAAGTTTGTGTCTCAAAATCAAGCTTGTTCGGTATTGTTAGAGTCTTGCCGACACGATGGGTGATCTTCAAGTAGTTGGAGGAATCAAGAAGCTCAATCACAAAAATTACAACACGTGGAAGACGTGTATGATGTCTTACCTACAAGGTCAAGACCTTTGGGAAGTCGTTGGTGGTAGTGAAGTTACGAAGCCCGAGCAAGAAGATGCTCAAGGAACCTTGCGCAAATGGAAGATTAAAGTGGGTAAAGCCATGTTTGCCCTTAAGACCACAGTTGAAGAAGAAATGTTGGAACACATACAAAAGCTAGAAACGCCAAAAGAAGCGTGGGATACTTTAGATGCACTCTTTTCGAGAAAGAATGACACAAGACTTCAACTTCTTGAGAATGAATTGTTATCAGTTGCACAACGGGATATACCGATTGCTCAATACTTTCACAAGGTAAAAACGTTATGCCGTGAAATTTCTGATTTAGATCCTATAGCTGCTATTGGAGATACCAAGGTAAAAAAAATAATTATCCATGGTTTGAGGCCCGAATATCGCAGCTTCGTTGCCGCTATACAAGGATGGCCAACTCAACCATCACTTGTAGAGTTTGAAAATTTGCTTGTTGGTCAAGAATCTATGGCCAAGCAAATGGGAGGGGTCTCGTTGAAAAGTGAAGAGGAAGCACTCTACACCAACAAAAGCAAAGGCAAATTCAAACAGCACGTCGGTGGTGGATCTAAAAAGTATGGTGACAAGACAAAAAGTCATCAAGGAGAAGGGAGCTCTCGTCCAGGGGGAGCTTCAAAGAATCGTAGCAACAATAAAAGATTTGAAGGTAACTGTTACAACTGTGACAAGAAAGGTCACATGGCAAAAGATTGTTGGTTTAACAAAAGGCCCGCTGAGAGCAATGCTGCTACTTCTAGTACAAAGGAGAAAAGCGAAGATGATTGGGACGCTGAAGCATTTTTTGCTATGGAAGAGGAAGAGTTAGCTCTCACAGTAACAACGGCTGACCGAATTGACTATGAGAATGACTGGATTGTCGATTCAGGTTGCTCAAATCACATGACAGGCGATAAACAGAAGTTGCAGAACCTGTCAGAATACAAGGGAAATCGCATTGTTGTGACAGCTGATAATTCAAGATTACCGATTACTCACATCGGTAAGACGGTAGTAGCACCTCGATATAGTCATAATCAGGTACCACTACAAGATGTTTACCATGTCCAAGGCATGAAGTAAAATTTGCTTCCAGTGGCACAATTAACATCGTCAGGTCACCATATTCTGTTTGGTCCAAGGGATGTGAAGGTATATCGTGATCTCAAAATCTCAGGACAGCCGATGATGGAAGGACGACGTCTGGAGTCAGTCTACGTGATGTCAGCAGAGTCAGCATATGTAGACAAGACAAGAAGGAGCGATACAGCAGATTTATGGCACATGCGGTTAGGTCATGTTAGTTATTCCAAGCTAAGTATGATGATGAAGAAGTCGATGCTTAAGGGACTTCCTCAGCTTGACATAAGAACAGACACAGTTTGTGCAGGATGCCAATATGGTAAAGCACACCAATTGTCATACGAGAAGTCAAAGTTTAAAGCAAAAGAACCATTAGAGTTAGTTCACTCTGATGTATTTGGGCCCGTTAAGCAACCATCAATTAGTGGAATGCGGTACATGGTGACGTTTATTGATGATTTCTCCAAGTATGTGTGGGTTTTCTTTATGAAAGAAAAGTCTGACACTTTCTCAAAGTTTAAAGAGTTCAAAGAGATAGTTGAAGGAGAAGTGGGAAAGAAGATATGTTGCTTGCGCACAGACAATGGAGGAGAATATAGCTCAGGCGAATTCTCTCAATACCTACGAGAATGCAACATACGTCATCAATATACTTGTGTCAATACACCACAACAGAATGGTGTAGCAGAGAGAAAGAATCGGCATCTTGCAGAAATTTGTCGAAGTATGCTGCATGCAAAGAATGTACCCGGAAGATTTTGGGCCGAAACTATGAGAACCGCAGCCCATGTGATCAACAAACTTCCTCAACCAAGGTTAGAGTTTGTTTCACCCTTTGAGAAATTGTGGAAAATGAAACCTTCAGTCAGCTACTTTCGAGTATTTGGTTGTGTATGTTATGTATTTGTTCCTGATCATTTACGTAGCAAGTTTGATAAGAAAGCAACTAGGTGTATCTTTGTGGGATACGACAACCAAA
This sequence comes from Fremontodendron californicum, assembly GCA_030761205.1. Taxonomy (NCBI): domain Eukaryota; kingdom Viridiplantae; phylum Streptophyta; class Magnoliopsida; order Malvales; family Malvaceae; genus Fremontodendron; species Fremontodendron californicum. Next base: position 24,504,682 of record JAULJL010000003.1, read on the forward strand.
GGAAAGGGTGGAAATGTTGTGATCCTACGAGTGGAAGATGTTACACTTCACGCAATGTGGTATTCGATGAAGCATCTTCTTGGTGGTCCTCAGAAAAAGAGGTGTTGTCAGATTCAAAAGAATTTGAAGACATGCTACAACAGAAAATGGGAGAGTATATTGTCCAACTTCAATCAACTTCAGACGAAGTAGAAGACCTATGTGATGATGACGATGACGAGCAAGTGTTAGTCCAGAGTCCTTGGCAAACTGGTGTGTATCAACCAGATGTTAGATCGAGTAAAGTGGAAGAACCATCTCCACAATCACAAATCCGAAGGACAACAAGAGCACGGAAGCCAAACCCCAAATATGCTAATGCAGCCATAGTGGAATAACCAATTGCAACAGAACCTGAGACGTTTGAAGAAGCATCACAGAGTTCTGAGTGGATTATGGCTATGAAAGAAGAGATCACTGCGCTTGAGCAGAATCAGACTTGGGATCTAGTGCCAAAACCAAGAGATGTGAAACCCATATCCTGCAAGTGGGTTTACAAGATAAAACATCGTCCAGATGGGTCGATTGAAAGGTACAAGGCACGGTTGGTGGCTCGTGGTTTCTCTCAGAAGTATGAGCTAGACTATGATGAAACGTTTAGTCCGGTGGCAAGGCTTACAACCGTACGAGTCCTACTTGCCCTTGCAGCCAACAAAGACTGGAACTTGTGGCAGATGGATGTGAAGAATGCATTCCTTCATGGAGAGCTAGATCGGGAAATCTACATGATTCAACCATTGGGATTTCAAAACCAAAATCATCCTGAGCATGTGTGTAAGCTGCGAAAGGCACTTTACGGATTGAAACAAGCACCTAGAGCATGGTATTGTAAGATTGCTGAATTTTTAACTCATAGTGGTTATTCAGTGACACCTGCAGATTCCAGCTTGTTTGTCAAAGCTAATGGAGGAAAGCTAGCTATCGTATTGATATATGTGGATGATTTAATCATAACTGGTGATTATGAGGCAGAAATTCTTCAAACCAAGGAGAATTTATCAGTTCGTTTCCAAATGAAAGAACTTGGACAACTCAAGCACTTTCTTGGTCTAGAGGTTGATCACATACAAGAAGGAATATTTCTCTGTCAACAAAAATATTCTAAAGATTTACTAAAAAGGTTTGGAATGCTCGAGAGCAAGCCAATTTCAACACCGATGGAACCAAATGGCAAGATGTGTGCACTTGAAGGCAAAGACTTGGAAGATGCAACTATGTATCGACAATTGGTAGGTAGCCTGATCTACTTAACCTTGACTCGACCTGACATTTCTTATACAGTTGGTGTGATGAGTCGGTATATGCAAAATCCGAAGAAGCCTCATTTAGAAGCAGTTCGACGAATACTGAGATATGTGAAAAGTACAATAGATTATGGTCTTTTGTACAAGAAAGGTGAAGACTGTAAGTTAGTTGGTTATTGTGATGCTGACTATGCAGGAGATCATGACACGAGGAGATCAACAACTGGGTACATGTTTAAACTTGGTTCTGGAACAATTTCTTGGTGCAGTAAGAGACAACCAACGGTATCATTGTCAACTACCGAAGCTGAGTATCGAGCAGCAGCAATGGCAGCTCAAGAGTGTACGTGGCTGATACAACTAATGAGTGATCTACATCAACCAGTAGATTATGCAGTTTCGTTGTATTGCGACAACCAGTCAGCAATTCGTTTGGCAGAAAATCCAGTCTTTCACGCAAGAACCAAACATATAGAAATGCATTATCACTTTATCAGAGAAAAGGTTCTACAAGAAGAGATTGAGATGAAGCAGATCAAGACAGATGATCAAATGGCAGATTTATTCACAAAAGGTTTGAGTATCAACAAATTTGAAATGTTTCGTCGTCAACTCAACATGGTGCAAAGAGGAAGAGCTGGTATTGAGGGGGAGTGTTAAATTGTCCAATACCAGCCCAAGGAAAAATAAAAGCCTAACAATGTGTGGTTTCAATTGTGTGGTTTAATGTGTGGTTGCAATTGTGTGGTTTAATGTGTGGTTGTAGTTGTGTGATTTAAATGTGTGGTTGTTATTAAACAACAATGTGTGGTTGCAATTGTGTGGTTTAATGTGTGGTTGTAGTTGTGTGATTTAAATGTGTGGTTGTTATTAAACAACAATGGGTGGTTATAATTTATTTAGATTTTATATTTGTGTGGCTTGTGTTTGTCTTGGTATTGTATAAATACCCCCCTCCCTTGCATTTGTAAATCATCAAGTAGTAAGCTTCAATAAGCAATAAAAGTTCTAAGTTTTCCTAAGGAGTTCTTCTCTAAAGAGTGTAGTCTAGAGTGAAGTGTGAGCATTTGTGAGTTTTCCTAAAATCTAAACTTTCTTCTTTGAGTGATAAAATTAGAGTTATCTACTCTAAGTTTTTCTCGACAGTTTAATGGTCCAACAAATCGAAGATAAGTGCAAGGAGAAAAGTAAAAGTTAAAATTGAGTTGAATTTGAATAATTTACATTGAATAAAAAACAACCAACTGAACAGAAAATTTAAAAAATAAAAATTAGATAATAGAAAGAAAATAACATAAGAAATCCATCTAATCATATACCAAGAGAAGCAAAAAAACGTTCACAGTGGTCAAAACAATGCAAACAGAACACAAACTGCATGAGAGAAAAATTCTAGTGAAAGAAAATCCCAAACAACCCCCCTTGAAAAATCACATTACTCCACTTAATGCATAATCATCTATTCAGGCTGTATAAACATATATCGCTTAGCATTACATTCTTTAGTAAAAAAATACCTACAAAAACATTTGCACCTCCTCTTGTCCATCCTCTTCAAAAAGTTAACTTTACGGAAGAATATCTTTGTAGTTCCTTTCACTACTTCACCACGATCTGCAGTAATAATTATTTATTAGTGTCAAAGCAAAACCAAGTCTCGGACTGCACATTCAAGAATCAAATCAAAATAATATAATTGGATCTCAATCGTATAAAAACCATTTATAATTATCTTGCATTAATGTACATGCTTAAATATTGATCATGAAAACTCAATAAATGCTCAAGTATTTAGAATTACTATATAGTTTGCTTGGCCTATTATTCCATTTATTTTATAAAAAAAGAAAAATTAACATGTAAAATCGATTCAAAGTCTAAATCATGTATTTACCAATACATAAGCAACCACTGACAATTGATGAATTGGATTTAAGACTTAAGGCTGGAAAAGAAAAGAAAAAAAAGGAAAAATTATATTTGTAATGCAGCCTAGGAGAAATATTATTTTACTTTTAAATATTTTCTACTGAGTTGAACCTTAACAAGGATCAATTAGGAAATAATCCACATCAATAAACTCAATTATCGAGCAAATTTTTGAAAAAAAAAAATTTAAGTAAAAGATTTGAATCCAATTCCTATATCGCAAGCTTTTCAATGAAAAAAGTGAAAAGCTTATAACCAGAGAGAAAAAAAGTTTGAGTTGGAAAAAGTATGTTTAAAAAGTGTGGTGAAAAAATGTGGTTTAAAAAATTTTAAGTGTTTGGTATTGCTGTGAGTAATTGAAATGTCAAAAAATATATGTTTAAAATAATAAAATATTAGAGATGTGAGAATAATAAAATCATTTTACCCAAAATCCAGCTTCCAAACCGTAAAAGCACCATTTCCTTGGTTTTTTTGTTTGGATTGTCAAATCATGATTTTAACCGTAAAAGTTAAAAAAAAAATTATTCATTTAGCATTGAGGTTGTGGTAAAAAGCAATTTTTGATTTTAAAAGTTATGCTAACAGCAATACTAAGAGAAGGAGAGTAAAAGAGATGGACTCACAATCACAAAAAAATATGTTATCGCCTGGCTAAGAGAGCACGAAAAACTGAGATATCATAATTTGACTTTCGACTCTTCCAATCTACATCATTTCATTTCATCTAACAAATAGATAATTTTCTTCCATTGAGATTCAATTTCTCAAACAATTCAATCCTAACTAAAACACAAAAAGCAATTAAAAGAAAAGCAATTATGCAGCTCTAATTCGAATTTAACATCATTGCTAGAATAATGAGACCAATATGGTAGATATTGAGAGAAAGTTATCTCTTGGAAATAATAAAACAATAAGTGGCTTGTCATGATATTGTTGAGATTGAAAGAATGTTCGATTCAAATTGATACAACCCGATTAATTTCATTGGCCAAAAATCTATAACTGATATATCTATAAATTTGTTTCTTTTCTTTTCACAGAAAAAAGAGAAAAGGATTAATTCCTTTTACTATTTTGAACTCGAAATATAAACTAACATGAAAAAAGAAAAACAGAAAGAAGGCTAGGCATGCCTACAAAGTAGACCAGTCAATTCTGATCCGAATTCGAAAAATCCGACCAATCAACCGAATCCAAACCCGATCTAACCCGAGTTGACCACAAAAGTCAACAACCCAAACCCGACCCAATCCTAAACCGAAAACGACCCGAAACCGAAATGACTCGAATCTAAATTGATCCGAACCCGAATTGACTCGAACAATTAACTCGAAATGACCCGAACTTAAATTAAGTATAATTTTATTTTTAAAGCATTAATTTAATAAAAATAATAACTATAACATAAATTATTAATTTATTTTAATTTTATAATTTATAATTACCATTTTGGAGTATGATAAAGTATGCACTATGCAGGCAGTGGTTGTGGGGAAAATATATAATAAAAAAAAACAAAAAGAAACTTGGTGTTATTATGTATGGTGTTGAGGTATTAGGAATTAAAATTTTAATCAATCGGTTATAAATTAATCTTAATATCTCCATTTTAATCAAACTGTTGGATTGGATAAATAGTAAGTTTGTTGTATTTTTTATAAGTTTGTTGTATTATTATCATAATAACCTTCTTAAATTAATTGTTCAAGACTTTAAGATAGACTAAAATAATATTTTAAATATATAATACTCTCTTAAATAAATTAATATAATATCAAGTATGATAATCTTATAATCAATTATGATAATCTCCAGACCAGTATCCAAGAGGACACGTGGGCGCCCCTCCGTTCTTTAGAGGTCACGTTGCCTGACATTTCAGGAACCACGTGGGACTCCAACTGCTATAACCACTATGACGAGGTCACCCATATCGTTGACTACCAAACCCAATTAAAGGCAGACACATTGCATTGGGCAGGTCGCCCAAACAAGTATAAATAATCCTCTTAGGGGCTATCCAACAAAACACACTCTAAACACTCTTACTGTTTCGATCTTCCATCTCTCTCTTCTCCAAACACCGACTTAAGCATCAGAGCGCGCCCCAAAGACCAAACTTCGGCACCCTCTAACATTTCTCCTCCTCTATAGGATTTCATACCACTAAGACAACCATCTCGCCTTCAAAGGACATCAACATGTGGCGCCGTCTGTGGGAAACAATAGCCATGTCTCTACCACAATCACAACCAACATTCCAAACAGAAAAACCCAACCACCAGCACCCCCAGCATTGTCTTACCCATACCCCTAGCCATAAACAACTACGACTCCCCATCGCCAGGGATCCCTTTCTATCGACCGCGACCGAGCTCCAGCTACCAACTACCCCGCCACCCAATCATACTACACCATAACTACTACCAAAACCTCCTTGGAGTTTTATCTCCGATATATTCTAACTCCCCCAACCCAGAGCAAGACATAGTCCTGACCGCCCAACAGAGTCCCCACCCAGGCCGGGATGCTACAGCCTCAATGCGCAACACCCAGTGGACACCCAGTCCAGTGCCATGAGACACCCTCTAAACACTCTTACACTATGTTTGATTCAAGGTAATAAGAATACAATGCAGCCCATATTCTGTGGGCCCATCCCATTCTTCAGTTTGGTTAAAAAGTTTTGCTGAATAAGACATCCAGCATTCTTCCCTTATTACGGCACTGGACTGAATAGCCATTCAACCCCTCCCCATCTGAATGGCTATTCAACCAGTCCCGTAATATAAAAAAATTGGTCGAAAGTATCCCTAACACCATTGCGTTCACTACAATTTCTACCTAATACCATGGCTTTCATTGCAATTTCTCTTCTCATTGCTTAACCATTCTGTAAGTCTGTTCATCTCATCTTTTTCATTTTAATCCTTTTTCATATGTTTTCATCTACTTCATTTTTCATATAGGTTCCACATTTGCTGCATCCAACGCAAGGGTAGGATTCCTTGACTGGGCTCAAAAATTTCCTCATCCATCACCATCGACTAGGTTCGACGCTTCTGATAGTAATTTTAACTTGTCCTTTCTTTTCTAATTTTTGTATATTTGTCAAATATGCATTTTACAATCGACAGTAATTTGGGGTTTTAGGATTCGTAAAATTTGTTGCTATGATTTCTTCTTAAGTAATTGAAGACCAATTATGTCCTTTCTTAAATTCGATTCTCTAGTTCTTTTTGGTTGGAAAAGGGGATAGATGAACAAGAATTTTTTTCATGTTGACAGCCGACTCTAGAAACATTTTTCATGTTTGAACTGGACCCAAGAGCATACATATTCATTAATAAGTTTTATACTGGAAAACCTTTTAGCTGAGATGACTCAATTTTAACACTCCTTGAGACATTGAAATTGATAATTGCTTTTTGCATGAGATGTACCTCGTTTCTAGCTTATGAATATTCTTTTTCATACCTTCAATTTAAAGGTTTGTTGCAGCTCCAAGTGTTCCTTTATGAGAATGATATCAGCTCCTCCAATTCAATATTTCTTGTCTGAAATGTCATGTTTGATTCTGTCAGCCATCTGGCATCAATTGGTGCTTTTATTTCAAGCAACAAAAATATTTCCTTGAAGCTCCTAATATCTATTTTCAAGCACCAGGATTTTGGTTTATACTTCCTTCTTAGTAAATGTGGCTGTTTGAACCTTGGATCAGGTTCTCTTTCACTCCTCCAATTAAATATTTCTCATCTACAAAGCCTGATCTTTGGTGCTTGATTCTCTGAGCCTTTCTTGCTAGCATTAATGACTTTATTTCAGAGCATCACAATGCTATGTTGAAGCTCCAAAGTATTGCTATGCTTATTCATTGCTTATTTATCATTAAGATTTCATTGAGAAGTTAAAAGCTTGTTCATTGCTTATTCATGAATTTCTGCTTAAATGCTCATTCCTGAAAAAATTATTGGGATAGGGATCAAAAGAAAAATGGACATTAGGGCTGAGGTTGGTTAGGGAACAATTTGGACTTTGGAAGAAGGCATATAATATGAATAACCTAGGAAAAGGGGAGTTAGAATACTTTTTTTTCATGGTTGTTCCACCTTGAAATAATTAGATATGGTTGTTTTACTCATTTACATACCAAGATGCTAGAAAATATATGAGGGTTAAAGTCAAAAAGGAACATGCTTGTGGATGAGAAAGTGGCAATGTTCTTACATATTATCGCTCATCACCTTAAAAATCGTGTCATCAAACACCATTTTAATAGGTCAGGTTAGACAGTTAGTCGGTCATTTCATAATATATTAAAGGAAGTGATGCGTTTGCAAGGTAAGTTGTTTAAAAACCCAAAGACAATTCCAAGAAATTCTATAGATCCAAGGTTGAAATGGTTCAAGGTATTCCATTTAGACTATATATAATCATTTAGAAATTCCTTATATGATTTAGATTTGAAAAGGAATTCCTTATAAAAGCTTATCCTTCTTCAATAATAGAATTGCTTAACGCAGACCTGAAATTGGTTTTAATAAAAATGTTTTAATTAATTTTAAAATGTTTTACAAAATCGGTTTTAATAGGTGGCCGATCACACCTAGCTAAAAAAGATTGGTGGCGACTCCATGTCTTTTTACGAGGCCGTTTTCATACACTCGACCTTTTATTATTTCTAGAGGAATTAAGTCGTCTTTTCCTCTACTTCTGTTTTCCCTCACTCGAACGGTTCCCCGCGATCCGGGATCACGTATCGACACTTTCGTTTTTCTAGAGGAATTAAGTCGACTTTTCCTCCTTTTTTTAATGTCGCGCCTAAGGAAAACGAATAATGAAAGTCTTACGAGGAAACCTTTGTTACTTTTTTTTTTCTAGGGTTGCGACAAAGGGCAGTGCAGTAGCTGAATTCTTAGCAAGTCGGGCAGTGGAAGATTATGAGCCATTGAACTTTGACTTCCCGGATGAAGATTTGATGTATGTTTCACAAGCAGATGAGATTCCCCTGAAGAAGAAAGTATGGAAAATGTACTTTGATGGCGCATTTAATGCCATGGGGCATGGAATCGGTGCAGTGCTTATATCCCCAGAGGAAGATTGTTATCCTTTCACTGCTAGATTGGATTTTGATTGTACAAACAATACTGCCGAGTATGAAGCGTGTACTATGGGCCTTCGTGCTGCAGTGGACAGAAAGATCAAAGTATTGGAAGTTTTCGGAGACTCAGCCTTAGTGATTTACCAGCTACGAGGAGAATGGGAAACCCGAGATACAAAGCTAATCCGATACCAAGAACTCATACTGAGTTTACTGGAGGAATTTGAAGAAGTGAATTTCAATTACTTTCCTCGAGAAGAAAATCGAATGGCAGATGCTCTAGCTACTTTGTCATCAATGTTTAAAGTGAATGAAGGGGCTGAAGTTGTACCAATAAAGATAAATATATATTAGTCTCCTGCCCACTGTCTGAGTATTGAAGAAGAAGCAGATGGCCTCCCTTGGTATAACGACATCTTGCAGTACATCAAGAGTCAACAGTATCCAGAACAAGCAACAGAAAATGACAAGAAGACTCTGAGAAGGCTAGCAATGGGTTTTGTTCTAGACAGTGAGATTCTCTACAAGAAAGTAAAAGACCAAGTCTTGTTGAGATGTGTTGGATCTACTGAAGCTCGGAGAATTATAGAAGAGGTCCATGAAGGGATATGTGGCACTCATGCTAATGGTCACATGCTTGTTAAGCAGATTATGAGGGCAGGGTATTATTGGTTGACAATGGAAGGAGATTGTATCAGTTATTCCTGAAAGTGCCATAAATGCCAGATATATGCAGATAAGATTCATGTGTCACCATCACCATTACATGTCATGACTGCACCGTGGCCCTTTTCAATGTGGGGAATGGATATGATAGGGCTTATTAGCCCGAAAGCTTCAAACGGACATCGTTTCATCTTGGTGGCCATAGATTATTTCACAAAGTAGGTAGAAGTTGCTTCCTATGCGAATATAACAAAGTCGGTGGTATGCAAATTCGTTAAGAAAGAAATCATATGCCGTTACAGGTTGCTAGCAAGAATTATTTCGGATAATGCTCTCAATTTGAACAATAAGATGATGGGATAAGTGTGTACTCAATTCAAGATCACACATCATAATTTGGCACCTTACCGTTCGAAGATGAATGGCGTAGTAGAAGCAGCTAACAAGAACATCAAGAAGATTGTTGAGAAGATGACCAATGTGTACAAGGATTGGCATGAGATCTTGCCTTTTTCTCTTCATGCATATCGTACTTTGGTCCGCACATCTACAGGGGCAACGCCGTTTTCTTTGGTATACGGGATAGAAGCAGTGCTACCTATTGAAGTTGAGATCCCTTCACTTCGGGTTTTGATGGAAGTTGGCCTAGAAGAAGCAGAATGGGTTAGAGCTCGTTATGAACAATTGAATCTCATTCGAGGAGAAAAGATTGAAAGCAATTTGTCACGGGCAGTTGTATCAGAAAAGGATGATTCAAGCCTATAACAAGAAAGTTCGTCCTAGACAGTTTCGAGATGAGGAGTTGGTATTGAGAAAAATTCTCCCTATAGTGAAGGACCCGAAAGAAAAATGGGCTCCGAATTGGGAATGACCCTATGTGGTAAAAAGAGCTTTTTTTGGAGGAGCATTGATTTTAACTAGAATGGACGGGGAGGATTTCAGAAATCCCGTGAATGCTGATGAACTGAAGAAGTATTATGCCTGGAAAAAAAAAGGGTGATGTTATGCACATAGAAATTTGAAAGATTCCAAGTGTAAAAATGGAAATTCTATATATCTATCTCCCTTGTGAATTGCTTTTCAAAGAAAATAT